>OV281303.1:3750000-4375000 GCA_923062465.1 Acleris sparsana
ACGGCTAAACCTTAAATCCGATTTCAATGTAAATTGGTATAGATAAAGCTTGGAACCCTAAGAAGTACATAGGGTACTTTTTACCTCGAGTAGCGTCTTCTACGCAGACGGAATAGGTAAGAGTTAGTAAGATATAAATATCTCACCAGCATGGTAAGTGACTGGTTTAGTAACAGCTCTTAACTGCGTATACGCAACCTGAGGACGCCCGCGACTTCATACGCATAGAATTAACGCTATTCCCCTGATAACCCTTGGGTGATTAATTTCAGAAAATCCCCCCTTGGTGCACCCCTACGGTACACAAGAATTATTCTTTACAAATTTCATGTTCCTAGTTTCAGCGATTGCGGCTATGCGTTGAACGATTAGTCAGTTTCTAATGATAAGATACATACATCAGCCAGTCTGAAATCTTCTTTCAAATCCACGTTTTCCGGACATTTTCCGGGCAAAGTAAAGTAGCCATTGACACTATTAAACAACAAAACATAACAGATGCACTTGATCATTATTGACTTGCTTTGTAGAAGTATGAAATGGAAGTAAACATTGTGAGGAGATTGAGTATCTCGTGTCACAGGTTATCAAACTTAAACAAGACGATGCATAAGCGAATGGTGTAAATATTACCTTATTCATAAACGCACAATAACTAAAGTATGCTTCAAATATGGTTTGTAATTGTGTCATTGGAATTTGACAGTAAAAGACAAAGAATACTTTGAACTAAAATTGATTTAGGTATTGTTTATTTATGAATTGCATTATAAAGGTTTTATTTACATTTTCTTTCCCCAGTATCGAATGATCTTGGATCCGGATGAACCCTGCACAAGTTCATATCACCACCAACATGTAGGGACATTGCGTAATTTACCCAACAAAATTTAAAACCCTAGTAGTAAGTAGCAACTAGTCAATTTCGCAAATGTATACCGAATTGTCACTTGCCAGCTGTTACTAACAGCTTTCTGAAAAAGAGGGATGGTAGGAACTTATAACCACTACCACTCAGTCGCGAGGCGTTCGTACAAGCCGATTATTTACGGCTTTACAAAAAATTCCTATGCATAGAGTAGGTATACAAACAAAACGTAAAACCGACACACGCCATACACCTTTTTTTGCTCCGGCTTGTCTATTTATTTACGTGACGCTTCGCCACTGCTACCACTTAATAATGTGCTATAACTGCAGATTTAAGTAGTGGTACTACCACCATCTTATCCTTTAACCTGGCGCCAAGCGGCAGTGTTTGCATTGTGGTTCTAGTGTGGGAGCCAGAAAAGCTGTAAAATTACTAGGATAGAGGAATTCTATCTTAGGATTACTTGCTTTATGTGTTCATTATGCGGCCTTCTGCTTGGTATAAAAAAGGGTCATTTAGCAAGAGATAAATTGCCATATAATCTTCAAGACTACGTCTTAACTATACACACGTGTCTAAAAATACCTAAAGGAAATATTATAGGAAACTCCATACGTTTGTTCAATTTAACAAGCAATTTCAATATAAAACGACTTTACTGGGGTCATTTCATTGAATAATTATCGCGTGGGACGCGACCCGCCTGCATTCGATAACGTACCCTGGTTAAAGTGACTTGTTTGGTGAAACATGTTATTTCTAATATGTTTTCTGCTTGGAATTTTTGGGACGTACGCCGAGAACATAGCCGGAGTATGTCCAAGTGTGAAAATTCAAGACAATTTGGACTTTACTAAGGTAAAACCGCTGGTTGAATACCTTTGCTTTTTATTCTTTTGTTTGTCTTTGTTTTTGCTGTCTGACAAAAGACTCTCTAATTTATGCTTTTATGATTGTAGTCCTAAATTTACTTGCCATAGCGTTGTTGGTCCTTACATTCATTTGTCCTAATGTTAATGTGTCATAATGCTTACCGACCTAAAGCAACAACTTGCCCGAGTTTTTTAATGCAAATTAATTAATTTTGAGAACATCATAAGCCAATTATTGTCTTATAATAAATAGTTTCGTCTAAACGTGTCCTTCCTAATTTCTCTTAACATAATGAATGGACCTTGCATTTCCTCGTCCGAATCCTATTAAAACGCAAGCAGTTCTGTTTTGGCATTGTTTGACGCAGTTCAATCAAATACCTCTCACTTCACCCGTCATCCTTCTTAACTCTTGTTTAATTTTAGTTAATTGAATTCCACATAACTTTAGGAAATCAACATAATAATAAATAGCAACCTTACAAATAATATATAAGGCTGAGTAGCTGATTTATTCGTTTTAGTCGAGAATTCCGCGTAGCAATGTATCAAGCCTCGTTTTTCCCCATGTTCGATTTTACTCTGTCACAGTACATTGTAGGTTGTTTAGTCGACGGAACCCTGCTTTCCCTCCTATTTTCTGAGGGTTTTAGCCTGTCATGCCTGTTGGAACACTAATATAACCTAAACCAACCTACCTGCTACATTCTTATAACATTATAGACATGAGATTAAGAGAATCAAAGCGGAAAATATACGAATGGGTAAAAAATGTTACCAGGAATTACCAAATTTTGGAGTCAAATAGGACTTTTTATACACTTTAATTCTAGCTTATTTTCCTGAAAATATAAAAAAAAGCCAACAAAAGCCCCAGAAAATAAATAAATAGATTGATTGTGATGACCAAGCGTCTTACGAATGCCTATTATCAATAATATCCAAAAGAATGTACAGATTAGACTGTTTATGTCTAATCGGAACAAAACAATACTGATAAAGAATATTGGGAATTTAGGGGCCATGATTAATTTTATGAGGAATATGTGGCTTTGTATTGATTGGATTTTTATCATCAGATCCGCATAGAAAGCATTTCAATTTATCGATCACGAATTTCATTGATTAATTTTAATTGGAAAACATGATCAAAGTTACTTTTTTACAGTGCGTTTTTAGAGTATCATCTCGAAGCTGGTCTTTGTAGCAAGCGGTCTAAAACGCAGCTGGTCTAAGTAGCAAGTGGATTAAATGCAGCTGGTCTTATGTAGCAAGTGGTCTAAGTTTGCAACTGCCCTATGCATTTTCAAAATATGTCTCTTATTCAATAAGTTGATGGAGCCCCGCTACGCGGAGCTCCTTTTTGTCGGTGGACGAATCTATCCTATCCTACTATATGTTTCTCTGTGTTTTGAACTGCACATCGGGCCTCTTGTAATTAATTAAGATTTAATTGCTACTTAGACCAGCTGCGTATTAGACCACTTTGTTAATCTGTTTACAGTTTGGACGACATGATAATAATTGTTTAGAAGAGTTGCTTTTTAAACTGCTTACTGCCTGTAGACCAGTTGCGTTTTAGACGACATGATACTAACCCGTTTTTTTTGTCTTACTATTCATCATCATTATCAGCCGCAAGACGTCCACTGCTGGACAAAGGCCTTCCCCAAGGTTTTCCACAATGATCGGTCCTCTGCTGCTGTCATCCAGCGGTTTCCCGCGACCTTTATCAGATCGTCAGTCCACCTTGTGGAAGGTCTGCCAACACTTCGTCTCCCGGTTCGCGGTCGCCTCTAGAACCTTTCCGCTCCAACGGCCATCAGTTCTACGAGCAATGTCTTACTATTAGAGTAGCTGATTTATAGCAAAATTCGTTAGCAAAATTAATTTACGTTTAAAAAAAAATTGCCCAAAATGTTCATTTTAACAAAACTGTAAATAGAAAATTAACTCATATCCATAAATGTTTGCCTTTGTAATACTCGTAACTGCTACGGAAACATGCCAGTTTCTCGAACTGGGATCAGTTGCGGTGTAAAATCCCTTTTAGTCCCCAATACAAAAATAATATTTAATAATTTTCTTTTAAAAATGTAACAACAGACTTGTTCTTTAGTTTTCAGGCAGCTGGTACAACGTGGCAAGCTTCGCGAGCGATGGGCGGACAATCAACGACTGCTCTACCCTGGACTTCCATGAGGATAACTTGGGCTTCACCTTGAAGGAAACTTACATCAGTGATGACCAGGGTAACAGAACCCAGAAGTCGTATCAGGCCAGAGTGGATCCGACCTTCGACGCAGATAACAAGGCTAAGCTCATCGTTAGCTATGAGAATTCTGGTCAGTTGGGTGATTTTGTAAAGGAATTTTTAAACAGGGACTGGAAAACCCCTTTTATTTGATTAACCCTGTCGATAGGCTAACCCTATCATTCGGTTACCCAATCGATGTGGTTACTCTATGATTGAGTTACGTTAACTTTAGAGCCGCTACCCTATTAATTGTTAGGCAATGCAATAAGAAGTCGAAACTCTGGCGCGTAAAGGTTAAATAAGCTTGAAACCGTTCGATTAAGTTTGAATAGGGTAACAGACGACGGGATAGGGTTAGCGCTTACTCGAATTAACTGTAGACTGTCCTTGGGGTTTTTAAAAACAAGTCCTGCAAATACCATATTGAAAACCCCTCTCGTGTTAAGAGGTTCTGGGCCTGGTTTTTAAGTTGAAGACATTTATTGTTTTCAAAAGGAATATCACTTAATGGGATAAAATTAATTTTATAGTATTCTTTTTTGGCGGGGCACATTGCTCGCAGCACTGATGGCCGATGGGGTCAGAAGGTTCTGGAGTGGCGTCCGCGGACCGGAAGACGAGCTGTAGGTAGGCCTCCAAGGTGGATGCGAAAAGCACAAAACCGGTCTGAGTGGAAAGCCTTGGGGGAGGCCTATGTCCAGCAGTGGACGTCTTTCGGCTGACATGATGATGATTATTTTTTGATATTGAGAGTTAACTTGCATTTGTGTATGCATTGTCTCTTTCTGTCAGCTGCTTATGTCACAATGACAGATAAAACAAAGACAATTTTAAGCATGTTTTAGACTTGACAAGGGGGACCATTTGTAACGTTAGAAGATGGCGGATGTGTAATTTGTTTTAGTTTTGTATTTTTGTGTATTTAGGTGTTCAAAGTTCTTTTCTGTTAGAGATTTGTCGTTTTTATGCCTTTGCGTTGCACGGTGATAGAAGACTTAGACTTATTTCGTGTATCTGGCATCTTACTTCTCGTTTCAAGTGGACTCGTAGTGGTACGCAGGTTAAAACTATCTTGACCTCTGTCCCACATATCACCGTACAACGTTGCCCCAATCTTCCTAGAGAAGATTGGATTGTATTTTATTGCTATATTGATTTATACATATATTCTGGACACTGGCGAAATCGAAACGCCATTTCCCCGCGGCACTAGCTGTTGAAATCGCCGCGGGGAAGACTTGACAAGTTGACACAAGCGCGTCCAGCTAGCCCCCTTCTGTTTAGTCGACAAGAGAAGATACACTTTATCCAAACAATGTTTCTCGCGGTGTGATGACTTATTTCTCGATGGCTGTGTGACACCTTAACAGAGCCCTTTGCGGATGGTAGGACCTTGTGCAGGGTCCGTCCGGATCTTATCCATTAACCTACTGCCAAACAGCAGTGTTCGCATTGTTGTGTTCCGGTTTGGGGATAAAACGTCCGGTGTAATGACTAGCATAAAGGCATTCCATCTTAGTCCTCAGGGTTGGCAACGCATTTGCAGTCTTAGGCTTGCAGTCTTGGGAATGCGAATGTCTATGGGTCACAGTTTCCACTTCCAGTTTACATTCCATATGCCATAAAAAAAACCTGTTCTATGACGACAATCAATATTGTTTTTGACTTGTTATCGAATTATCTACGTTCTTATACCTTATTTATTTGACAGTAAACACGGCTGTGGACTTTCGAAGTCGAAAGTCTTCGACCAGTGTGTGTTGCCAGTGATGACTTATGGATCAGAGACTTGGCCGCTGAATGTGGGCCTCATAAATAAGCTCAGGGTCACTCAGCGTGCAATGGAAAGAGCTATGCTCGGAGTTTCTTTGCGCGATATGATCCGTAATACGGTAATACGCCAGAGAACCAAGGTCACCGACATAGCTCAGAGAGTTAGCATGCTGAAGTGGCAATGGGCAGGCCACATAGCTCGGAGAACTGATAACCGTTGGGGAAGAAAAGTTCTCGAGTGGCGGCCCCGCACCGGTGGACGGAGTGTTGGACGGCCTCCCACCCGGTGGTCTGACGACCTGGTTAGGATCGCGGGGAGCCGCTGGATGCGAGCGGCTCAAGACCGTGCCTTGTGGCGCTCTTTGGGGGAGGCCTTTGTCCAGCAGTGGACGCCCCCGGGCTGATGATGATGATGAAACACGGCTGTGTAAACAATACTATAAGTACCATAACACGTCAAAAGTAATACATAGTTTAACGTCATAGAATAGAGTGAAAGCCATTAATAGGGAATACTCATGACATTTCTCACAGCTTCAATAAGAGCTGATTTATGTAACAAATGGTTAAGAAAAATCACTTCTTGATTAGCCACTCACTTGCTTGCGACTTCAAAAAAGGGTGACCTAAACTGCTTTGACACTCCGTAAACAAATCGGCGCGGTGTTTGCTTTATTTGAAAATCGATAACTTTGCTTGTACTGAAGTATTTGGTAAGATATTTTTTACATTGTAAAGCTAAAGAAATGGAGAATCAAATAACATGTATATTTTAGCATGTATCACCTTAATAGCTCCCATATAAAATAAAATAGCAAAAAAAACGGTTTACGTACCTACTAAATTTAGATCTTTTTGTAATACCAATCACCAACAAAATCAATAATTTAATACCGAAATAAAACGTTATTTAAACACACTATAACACACACTTCACAATCACGTAATCATAATAAGGAAATAAATATGATTAACATATTATTTCAGTGTAAATAAACAACCGATACGTCATTCTGCAACACTTGTTCCGACACCTTGCAAAATAAAATAGATAATAGTACATTGTGCATCAAGGGTAGTATGAAGGGAATTACTAACGAGAGTGTTAGAAGCCCGACGCCGAAGGCGGAGGGCTTTTAATGACTCGAGTTAGTAATCCCCTTACTGCCTGTGATACACACAATGGTTTTCATCACATTTGCGAGGAAAAAAAAACAAAGAGAAAACACTTTAACTCTGCAAAATATAAAGAAAAAAATTTTTCACGAACGGGAACGTAAATGGAAACGATATTTTTTTTGTGACCTCTACCACAGATAATAACTGCGTTTAGTTTCGACCTGGATTCGAGCCAGATTTAGCCAATTTGATAAAAATGTATAATTAGTAAAATTAATGATAAATGTTGATATAAACTTGAAATAGGTATAAAAATAATGAAGTTTAATGAAGCGTATAGGTTTTGTGTAATGTAAGTTAGTCTATAGATAATTTTTAAAGATGAAATTAGAAACCGATTTAATTTTTGGCTGAAAATTAAACCTCCTTAGTCAGAAATGATGTACGAAAGAGTTGCAAATTTTAAAAAGAAAGTCAAATACGTACAAATTTGGTAGCTCTAGTCACCGAAAAAGCAAGTGAGTGGCTAACTATAAAAATTATCCAAGATATAGTCTCTTTCTAACACAACAGAATTCAACATGCAGTTTATCTCGGATCTTTCTGTCTAATTAGCAGTTATAAATGCTTGTATTATTCGTATTTCTTAGCCTATTTCATTTTAATTTAACTTTTTTGATGACCTCTTTAATTGTTTAGAAATGCGATTATAAATCAATGATTATACCCTATTAAAAAATAGAATAAACAGCATAATTTAGCTATTGTGCGTTTATGAATCAGATGGCAGAACTATGAAAACCTAATGAAATTGGGATTGTTCATATTTTTAAAATTACTCTAATTTGAAAACTCTAAGAATAGGGTTTTAACGCCGTTCTGCATTAAGTTTTTCAAATAACCTTTGTTATTTATCATTTAATTATTGTAATTAATTATAAACTGCCAACACACATTTAAATTTTTTTTTTTTTTTAACACAAACAAAATGACAATAATAATAAAAAATAGAAATGAAAAAATTAACAAAACAAAAACTTAAAATAAAACAAAAACTAAAATAAATCAATCAAAAAGCCCGCCCCGTGCCATTCCCGGCGCAAAGGTACCCATCACGCTCGCCGCGTTGCCACGCTGAATCGCGATGGACAGACGTTGCACCAGGAACGACCCGGACCGCCCAATCTCCTTCACAAATTTAAAATAGTCTTGTCATCCATAAAATATCAGCCAAATTAATATAGATATTTAAACAAAACTATAGGCTTAAATATTTAATTAATGAATTTGGATTCTTAAAATTACGTATTCTTTTCAATTAGAATGTAAAAAACAAGAGTTATTTTTTTTTGGTCTATCTCAATTCGTGCCCTGGATAGACGCATCGCAGCAGCAGCAGATAGCGGTCATCTGCCAGGCTAGAGGTTGAAGCGAGGTGAAAACTACTTACTATAGGATATTATACGTTTATAACGACAATTAGGTACAGTTGTTACTGCCACAAGAAAGGAGAATAGAAAACATTGTCACGGACGTCAAAAGATTATAAGGAATTTGAAACCTGCTTTGTTGTACTAATATTGTTAGGTTCTTACAAAGGCATTGAATCAACATAATATTTTGTATAATTAAAAAAACACGGATTAAATTTTGGTCACAAGTCTCCATTGCCGAATGTAAAAAAAAAAGCCTGTAAAATGAGTTAGGAGTCCATCCAGCACAGATCGGGATCTTCCAATAATTGTTTTTGACTCCGACGCTGTGTGCGGCACCTTAGCTCTTAAACGGAACCAATTTGAATGGGAGTTTTTTTATACGAAAGCAGGTTTTCTAGCGGTAGTTTTTAGCTAGGTTTAGTTTAGTTTAGCCGTTTACGGGATATCAGCTTTGAAAGAAGGGGTCACCATTACATCGGGATTTTTATCTACAGTCAGTTGCAATCAAACGGGTCTACTATGGTGATTCAATAAAAAGTTATATCAATGTTTCGAAAAACTTTTGGCCTCTGTTTTGTTTGCCCGAAGTTTTCATATGATCGAAAATATTTTTTCTCTACTCTCTATTAACTCTTCGAAATGTTTAGAGCTATACGTACAGAACTTAGGGTTAGGTTAGATTAGTTTTATGACAATCCAGGAAATTGAAACGGTTTCAGAAAAAATGAAACTGCAAATAATGAAAATGTGGACAACCGAAACAGCGGACTAAAACATTGCGAACTTAAGATAGGTATCCATCTAATAGTTTTGTTTGTTTTTCCAGACACTGTGCTGCAGTACCCATTCTTCATCCTGTCAACGGACTACGAGACCCATGCCATCGCCTACACCTGCAAGACTTATAACAAGAAAATAAAAACGCACTACGGTACAACATTCCTCTCTCTCTCTCTCTCTCTCTCTCTCTCTCTCTGTCTCTCACACGTACACACTCTCTCTCACTCTCATCCCCTCTATCTCTTTCTCTCACACTCTCTCTCCCTCCCTCTCCCTCTCCTCTCTATCTCTCTCTCTATAATGTCTCTCTTTGTCTCCCCCGGTTTTTTTAGGGTTCCGTAGTAAACAAAGAACCCTTATAACTTTGCCATGTTCGTCTGTCCGTGTGTCGTTGGGTCAGCCAAAATTGAACTCGAAAGATGTAATTTGCAAACTATAATACTTACCGACTAAAAATCTAAATACCTTATGTCTTAAAGTTAAGCAACAAAGGGTGCGTTCCTATATTTAAAGCCGTGGAAAGAGCTGGAATGCCTCGTTAAAATTTGACACTTTTTGTACGTAGCAAATGTCAAATTTTAACGAGTCGTAACAACTCTATCCACCGTTTTGAAAATTGGAACGCACCATTACTAGACTTGATTGATTCTCGAGATATAGGCGCCTAGTGTTCCTATACCTAATAATATCCAAAAGTAATCTAAGACTCGTTGTTTTTATGACAGTCTTGTTTGTAGTAACGAGTCCAGAACCCTACACTGAGCATTGTACGACATGCTCTTGCAGTTTTTTTTATTGTTTTTTATAATGTTTTGTTACAGTGTTTTCGTGGGTGCTGTCAAGAAACAAACAAAAATTGGAAGGAGAATCCTTGAATAAAGTAGAAGATGCCCTTTCAAAATACCCAGATCTGGCTCAACATAGGCAATCATTTGTTTTTAAAGAATTCTCAGAAGCAGAATGTCAATTCTCGCAAACAATCGAGACGGATTTCTTTCCGGGTACTTTTTGGTAATTTTTAAAACGTTAAGTGTGTTATGGTGGCTATGGATGATCAGTTTTGAATGTCAGTTTTCAGTAAACTGCTATAAGTAAAATAAATTGATAAAAAAAACCTGTTTTGATGCAGCCGCAATACCAAAGAACGCGGCTAATTGCATATTAAAAGTATTTAAAATTTAATACACAATCATACATACATATCCTCACGCCGGTCTCCCAATGGGGTATACAGATAAAGACTACAGAACGCCAGGTGCAGCAAATATATAACTTTCGCTTCCTCTAAATACATACAACCCTCTTCATTGCACTACGTCGTTACACCTACGTCGGTTTCGACTGGCACACTGTATGTGCGTCTAGGGCGTTCCCTATCAGCATCTTCATTCACTCTCACTCGCCTTACGTCTTTTGTAAGTCTTCTTTCATCCATCCTTTCTAAATGACCAAACATATTTGCATACCCTTTTTGATCTTTGTCACTAGATTTTCTTTCTTCTTTTAAATCGAATGTTACCAATAAAGTATAGAATGCCTTACTTTTAGAGCTAATGTCTTGAACGGCAGATATTGATTTTCATAAAGGTTAGCTAAAACAATATTTTACCCATCAATTTTGGAGCTACGATGTTATAGGCATACATTCGGATACACAAGAACTATCAGCCCAATGGAATCTTGATCACCATAGAACTGTGTCTCTGTGACGTTATGATTTAAGCCGTAAGAAATGTCGCACAAATTGTTTCATAATGTCGCTGTGGCACCGTTCCATGGCGGGTCGAGGTTCCATTGATTGGCCTAATAGTATAAATATATACATGTAGAAAAAACTGACAGGTTTTTATCCTAGTCACGACATGCTCCGTTTTCGGCAGTTTAAATACTGACAGTTAAAACTGATCGTGTGTAGCGGCCTTTAATGTCGTTATACAATAGTAATCTATTTTAAGTAAATTATTCAATGAATTTATGGTGATACGAACCCCTCATTGACAAATACATTTGAGAGAGTATGCTATGTCACTTTCTGTCAGATGCAAATGTCACAATGATTGATAAGGACAAAGTATATTTTAAGCGCGTGGACCTATCCCCATGTGCTTCTGTTTAGTAAAATTTTCTTCACGTGTGATATTTGTAGACTTATTTCTTTAAGAAGTTCATGGTGCTTGTCTAAGACAGGACACTGGCGAAATACACCTCATTCAAACAAGTAGTAAAAGCCATTAATTAGATAAAAAAACGTATTTTTTTATGGCATAGAGAAGGCAAACGAGCACACAGTCCACCTGATGGTAAGTGGAAACTGTGACCCATAGATATTCGCATTCACAAGACTGCAAGCCTAAGACTGCAAATGCGCTGCCAACCCTGAGGACTAAGATGGAATGCCTCTATGCTAGTCATTACACCAGCTGTCTTATCCCCAAACCGGAACACAACAATGCGAACGCAGCTGTTTGGCGGTAGGTTAATGGATAAGATGGTGGTAGCGATCCAGACGGACTCTGCACAAGGTCCTACCCGCATCTTATCTATTAATCTATATTATCTTAACTATTGTGCGTTTATGATTACGAAGGTCTTCTTCCTTTTAAATTAGATAAAGGAAATACGAATCATTGTTTATGCTAAAGTGAATCATTAAACATTGCGCAATCACATTTTAAAGTGCAGTTGCATGAGCAACTTAGCTGTTCTTGGAAATTTTAAGCTCACAAGGAAAGTTACCCAACAGTCTTGCTCCGATTTTGTTGATTTTGATATAGTATGTTAGAGAGTAGTTTTAAAATAACAGACTCGTTTTTTTTTAGCCTCCCAAACTCAACCTGTTGGGAGAAATTGACCTCCAAAGTACTGAAAAGTGACTAAATAAAAAAATATATCTATATAAGTTAGAGGGTTTAGAGGTCAATTACTCCAAACAGGTTGAGTTCGGGCCGCAAAAAAAAAATACGAGTCTGTTATTTTAAACTTCTCTCTAACATAAATCAAAATCCACAAAATCGGAGCCGGACAGTTGGATACCTTTCCTTGTCAGTCAAGAAGCGTAACGCTCTAAATATTTTCAAAAATCGACAAACTGTACTTGATTTACGTAAGCTAAAGACAAATGGCGTTGACGAGATCATGCTCATAAGTAAAGTTACCTTACTGAGAAAGCACGCCTTGAAATATTGTTTGCACGCTCTGAGGGGACAACTTTAACTAGTTGGTTAATAATTCGTCATCGATTTGAACAGTCCTAGGAGAATAACATGGCCGGCCTATGGGCGTTTCGTTCTAGCACATTAAATAAAAGCAAGACAGCTATGGTTTCCGAATATAACATGCCGTGAACTTTTTTACCTGTTTAATGTTGGAATAGGATGTTTAAACACAAGTACCTACCTACTTATTTCTGTATCTTTTAATTTTATATTTGTCTATTATAGGTAATTTAATTACGGACAATCTTGAGCCAGAGATATAAATTTAGTGTAATAAATAAAAAAATCAGGAACCTATTTTGTTATTATTCATGAAACATCACCAACGTTCCTGTTTAAAAAAAAAAATGGTTGAAGTTACCCACAGATGACTACCAATGTACCGCCAATAAAGAGGTCAAACATGCTTATAAGCTTGTCACTTTTAATTCTATTTTTTCACAGCTTCTATGAAAGCTGATTCATGCAAGATAGATGAGAAAAACCTTTTTTTAATGGATATAAAAATAACCAAATTATAAGCCCACAAAGATTTGTTGCTATCTCTTTCTAGCAAAACAGGATTTTACGTGGAGTTTATATGGCCCACCTGTTACAATGCCACAGTGCCATTGTAGATTCTGTTTAAAGTTCGTTGTGGCAAAACACTAACAATATAATGTTAAACATTTTATATAAGGTACTGTACCGTACGAAAAGACACAAAATACGGTGCAAGAGCTCTTAAAACTCTTTCGGGTAGAGTCGGTTACACACGAACTCACCACACCATTACTTGTCTCTCACTTGCATGATATCTATAGCCGTCGCGCTAACACAGCAACATTTACCGCCGGAATCATGAATTGTGAACATTTTCCTTATAGTGATACGGCGTTCTAAAGTAGAGGTCAATGAACGGAATTCTTCGTCGTTGGCGACCGCACTTTATTCAAGCATATCGTTACTACTAAAAAAACTCATATCTGATATTTCGAGATATATCAATTTGAACTTAATTCACTCACCGTTTACGTTTAAAATTGTACGTCACGAAATATGAGAAACGAGGTTTTTCATATTTCGATATGAACGTATGATGGAGAATAAGGAACCACTGCAGAACATGTTTAAAAAAAATGCCATTACCTCTTTTGAGCAGGTTTGTATAACCTCCATGTATAACGTTGTTGTCTGTCTGATTAAATCTCTTTACCTGTTCAAAGTAACTTATTCATTTAAACTTACTCCTTGATGGGCTTGAACCTAAAATAAAAAAAAACCACATTTCTTGTATGGGAATCCCCTTAAATATTTATTTTATTTAAATTTTAATTATTTATTTTTAAAGCTAACTACCAACTAAATATTCTGTAAATATTTCAAGCGTCTACCTGTCGCTATTATTAATATCGTGCAAAAAACGGCAAAAAAACACGTTTATTGTATGGGAGCACCACTTAAATATTTATTTTATTCTGCATTTAGTATTTGTTGTCATAGCGGTAACAGAAATACATGATCTGTAAAAAATTCAACTGTCTAGCTATCACGGTTCATGAGATACAGCCTGGTGCAAGACAGACAAACAGACAGACGGACAGTCTTAGTATTTTGGGATATTTACCCTTTGGGTACGGAACCCTAAAAAACCAAGCTTAGAACTGGAATTATATACAACTATTATGGTGCGTAATAAAATTATAAACAAAAAAAAAAACATCACTGGGAAGATAAAAGAGCACACATGCCACCTGATAGTGAGTGGAATCTGAGACCCATAGAAATTTCGAATCTCAAGTCTGCAAACCTAAAACTAAATGCGTTGCCAACGTTGAAGACTAAGTTGGAATACAACTAGGTTAGTCATTTCACCGGTTGTCTCATCCCCACACCGGAACATAACACTGTATGTGTGTTTGACGGTAGAGTTAAGAAAAAGATGTTGGCAAGGTCACCACAAGGTTAGGTTACACCGCGGATATTTCGTCATTACAACAGCATCAGTGGCCGCTACCAGCACCGAGTGCCAAAAAAGAAATGTATGAGGATCTTTTAACTATGCCACGAGTCGCTGCGGTACCGCTCCGGCGTATCCTATCGAGCACGCTTGGACACTGTTCCCACCAAGGGCGAGGAAGCGATTACGTTTCGGCGATATTCTCGCCAAGGAAACGTCCAAAAAATAAAGATCCCCTGTCAGTGAAAGAGACACGTATAGTTGATCACTAGCTGTTCACACTGCCGGCGAGACCTCTTTGCACTAGTTTGTCGAAACAAAAAATATAGATCCCGTATCAAGAAAAGAGACACAAATATTAATAGTTGATCGCTGGCGGTACTCGCTTCCCGCTCATCGTCGTCGGCGGTGGAACCAGGGGTTACTACGACATACCTACTAAAGTAGTTCAGTTTAGGTTGAGTGAAAGGGACAGAGCTATAGTAGTTATATAGCTGCTTTAGTATACCATGGCAACCCCCCAGTGCCTGGGTATCTCACGAAGCTCACGTTGGTCATAACTTATAACATAAAATATTTTATATGCCTATGACTAGCAGTGTCGTGAAAAACAACACAACCATACTACATATTAAGCCGTATCGTAACAGCGTATCGTTCGTATCCCCTTTGATGATCAAAGAAAAACCGACTAAAGACGAATCGTAGCATATCACGTTACTATATCACAAGTTCGTATCGATGTCCATCACGATTTGGGTACCCGATACTAGTGTGTAATGTGATAACATTTTAGCACCTTGTCACAGTCAGGGATAGTGTTTTGCATTTATTATATCAATAGCTGTGAGTCAGCGTTAAATTAGGAACAGCACGGCACCACGGACCTAAAAAAAAAAAAAATAGCGGACGTATCGTTGTACTAATAGGTGTGAAGCATGCAAGGTCGGCAAGTTCGTTCGTTTTACACGATTCACCGCACTCACACAGATAGACTAGGTAAGACAACGCACCGAGCCACAGTACGAGAGACAGTATGCGTGTGGACGCACACAGACAGCCGTTTTTCATGAGTCACTGATGATTAGACGAGGTTATGTCATGGTTATGTCCTTATTTTTTCGGTCCATGTTCGGTATAGTTCGGTACCCTAAAGTATCTGGTTTATGTTTGGGTGTTACATAAAACTGAGATAAACCGAAGCGAAGCTAGTTTATGATAATTTTACATTCAGTGCATATATTTTTTATGTTTTTTCATGGCATAGCGAAGGCAAACGAGCACACAGGCCACCTGATGTTAAGTGGAAACTATGACCCATAGACATTCGCATTCACAAAATTGCAAGCCTAAGACTGCAAATGCGTTGCCAACCCTGAGGACTGAGATGGAATGCCTCTATGCTAGTCATTACACCGGCTGTCTTACCCTCAAACCGGAACACAGCAATGCAAACATTGCAACAATGCAAATGATGTAATATTACATTGAACAATAATTAATTAATCTAATCTTATTTTAAACTTTGTTACTTCCTGCCACAAAGTTCCCTTCTCAGTTATTACCTCTTGGTTGTAAAATAAAATAACCACATGTAATTAATTTGTTTTATTTTGTACGTGGAAGATTATTACAAATTTAGTTTTTGTCAATAACTATCAATATCTTTTATTATCAAATTAATAATTACATATCTAAAAAGGAGTTACAAATGAACTAAGAAGATATGAATCTACATTTTACTACGGAACCCGGATAACAAATCTCTATTGCATGATTTTAGATAAGGACCTAGAAACTCTTCCAGCTAATATTGCGATACATCTACTAATTTTCCTTAACGGGGCTTGGCGGGCTCTTTGACCGGACTGGAGCTGGTGAACTTGCAGGCTTCTTCCGAGAAGTCAGTCACTACCAGCTTGGCAGCATCCAATTCGCTGGAGTGGGCTTTGATGTAGTTGTCAACAGCAGTCTTGGCTTCACCTTCAAGGGTCTTGGTTCTGGACAGAATCCAGAGGGAGTCTGAAAATAAACAGGGGTTGAATTAAGATGGACAAAAAAAAAGCTTCACCCATATATTTTTTAGTTTACCAAAAGTAAACAATTTATACCACGTAGTTCTGTGTGTTCTATTCTACTAGGCAAAACCACATTGCTCTTTGACATGGTATCGTAATATCAAAGTGTACTTGTCGGTAATGGCGCCTGAGTTATTATTATTCGTAACTTCGTCTGCGTAGATTTCGATTACCGTCATTCCTACCTCGGAAAATTTCTAGTAAGTTTCGTAAGAGCTACCTTCATTTCGAGTCCAGTCGTTGCAGAAGGAGTAACAAACTTTCAATTTTTATAATAATACTAGGATATCACAAGACGTCCATAGTAATTTGTTTGTTAAATACCTAAACAAATGCAGTATATAACACTGAATCAGGGTCTATAGAAACGTTAGAATAGAGGGTGTATAGGTATTATAAAATGATAAAACCTGCCAAGTTGAGTTTGGTGAAAGGAATGGAATTTGACAGGTTTTGACAGCTTAGGCCATATCATGGGCCTCAGAGCACTCTAAGGCACTGTCTCACCGCCAAAGATGAGCGGGAAGCGAGTACTGCGACCGATCAACTATTAATATTTTGTGTCTCTTTTCTTGACACGGGATGTATATTTTTTGTTTGGACAAACTAGTGGAAAGAGTTGTCGCCGGCAGTGTGAACAGCCAGCGATCGACTATTAACATACTTGTCTCTTTTACTGATAGGGGATCTTTATCTATTGTTCGTTTCTTAGGCGAAAAAATCGCCGATAGCCAATCGCTTCCTCGCCCTTGGAACCAGTGCCTAAGACTTGCTTTTGGGCAAAATAGAATTTCAAAGACAGTGCCACAACGTCGTCCTGCCCAGTGTTCTTAATAGAAGACACATTCGATTTGGTAGTTTCTGCCCGGGAAATATTACAAAATGTGCTTGAGCAGGACGAGAAACAAAAAGAAATATTTTTAACCAAGAACAGGAGTCTCAGATCTTTGGGAGGTGAACACTTTAATTTAGAAATGTGAAGGGAAACTGACCAGCGGCTGTTCCTGAGTTTAGACTAGAACGTCGAACGGTCGTGTAGAACTTATTCACTATATGAATGAATTGATATAGATTGGTAAACTGAGGGGCTATTGCCTAACGCCCTAGTAATGCATTCGTTTTCATTTTTGAAAATCGAAGGCTTGTCTGCATGCAAAATGAAAACCATTGTTCCACTTTGAAGCCGATTGTGATTGCGAGTGAGTTAGACAATAACAACGTAGGACTATGAATGATGTCTTTGATTACACTGGAACACGGTGACTAGCCAACGCAACGCTAATATAGCTGCATATCGAGCAGCAAAGGGGGCAACAGATAATAAATCCAATTGTATATACGCTCACAAATGGGTACCTATTAGTTTAAACACCATTCATGGAAGGTTACGCAGAATTTTCTCTTCATCAAGAGGCATTTCTCTCTACAGGGTGTTAGGTAACGAGTGGATAATCCTTGAACTACGGATAGAGGGCACTTAGGACGTTATGAAAAAGCTAAAATAGGTCTAGTAAAAGTCGCACGGTAATCGAGATATTTGGACTTTTAGGTTTTTTCGAAAATGAACATCCTTGTTCAATGTTTCGATTATAGCACCATTATAAGGTATTTCTTTTAAATTTTTATTTTTGCTCAATATTATTGAATACTTGTGTTATCAGATAGGAATCACCATTTTTGTGAGACATCAATAGATTTAAAAAAAATAATCGCAAACATGAATTTTGCATTTTCAATCGTACATTGATCGAACTTTCAACTCTCATGGTGAAAAAAAAAAACAATATATAGTCACAAGTCTGCCAAACCTAACCTATGTAATTAATGTTTTAGATATCCTGAAAATATCACGGTTTCCGCAGAATAGCGTTTGATGAACTTATACACTCGATGAAGTGAAATTGGATAAAATGATACAAATTAATATACATCAATATATACCTACAGATAGACGCCGCTGCTTTGTCTTTTGTACATAATTTTAGCTTTAAAATTCTGCTTTTGAATACCATCATTAACTGAAGAGCTGTGCTCGATTAAGCAATTTTATTTTAAAGTCGAAGAAATTGATTATCTTTACATTAGGTTTTGAAAATTAAATTTGACGGTATCCAAGAGCTGATCTGATGATGGAGTCACAAGGAGCAACAGGATCTCTGCTGTATTACGTAGACCAACCGAGTTTGGACTTGTTTTTTATGGCATGGAATAGGCAAACGAGGACACAGGCCACCTGATGGTAAGTGGAAACTGTGACCCATAGACATTCGCATACACAAGAACTGCAAGCCGAAGACTGCAAATGAGTTGCCAACCCTGAGAACTAACATGGAATGCTATGCTACTCTTATCCCCAAACCAGAACATAACAATGCGAACACTGCTGTTAGTTTAGTCTCGATAAGTTAGTGATGATTGTGCAACAAAAAACAGTCGAAAACAAAAGCTTATATGAGATTTTTTTTTTATGCCAAATCTTGCAAGTAAATTTTAGGGCTGATTTAAATTCGCCTAGAAAAAACATGCCAATAGAAGTACATTACTTCGTTACAATAGATCTCCGTTCAAACGTCAATGTACTCTACTGCAATGCTTTTGCTGGACCATTGTAAATCAGCCATTAAACCGTCCCTTTAATGGAATCGGCAGAAATTTGAAATAAATATGGCGAAATCATATTATGGTGCCCAAGAAGTGATCTGATAATGAAGTTTAATGATGACAATAATGACTTTTTTTTTTATAGACCCACCTTCCGACTCCTAATGATAATGTAAGCATATCAATATATGTATAAGTAGATGATGATTGTGGAAATAGTGCAGTCGGCAATAAAAGCTTGTCTCAGAAATATATCTCACAGTTCTATTGTATTTGATGTTATGTAAATGATAGGTAGTAGCGGCAGTTAGTATGACATAAGAACTAGCGTCACTAACTCTCGTCTCTTTTCAAAGGCCCACTCCGCTTATCTCAGGCCCTGGAATCACCTACAACTTTTCATAGCTCCGCTCGTCTCCGCTGGTCTCCGCCTCAGTGGAATCTCCTACCACTTTTCACAGCTCCGCTCTACACGTATCTACTAACCTCTGCCTCAATGGAATGACGTACCACTTTTCACAGCTCTGATACAACTCGTCTCTACTCGTTTCGCCTCAGTGGAATCACCTACCACTATTCACGGGTCCGCTGTACTCGTCTCCGCCTCAACAAAACCACTATTTTTAAATCCGCTCCGCTCATTCCGCTTGTCTTCGCCTCAGTGGAATCACTTACCAATTTTCACAGCTCCGTTCCGCTCGCCTCAGCTAGTCTTCACTTCAGCGGAATCAACTAAAGTCACCATCAATAGAACTTGCAAAGGATGTAAATAAAACCAAACGAACCGATTCACCATGATTATTCGATAATCACGTACTTTTAAAGATCAAGTGAGGTCTTTGCAATGATTTATACACTAAATCATTATTTTCATATTAAGTTTAAAAAGAAAACTATTCGTATTACGTTTTTTTTTCATAAAAACACGCTTGGTGAATATTTGAGGTTATGTGTCAAACATTACTAATTTGTTTACATCGTTCACAAGATCTATTGATGGCGAAATTAGTATCACTTTTCACGGCTCCGCTCAGCTCGTCTCCGCCTCAACGAAATCACTTATCACTATTCTCGACTCCGCTCCACTCATTCCGCTCGTCACCTCAGTTGAATCACCTACCACTTTGTCTATGCCTCATTGAAATGACCTACCTTTTTTTGCAGCTCCATTCTGCTTGATTCCGGTCTTCCCCGCCTCAGTGGGAAGACAGCCTTAAACGGGTATCTTACTAAAGATCAGTATATAAGTACTGCCCTAACTACAATATTATATAATTAAATAAATAATAAATAAATATCTAGGGTGTCACAATCTAGCTAGTACTATAGGTACCTACTAGACGATAAACATAGGTACTTATATACAAACACACATAGAAAACTCCTACTTGCACTCATCATAGAAACCGGGACCGCTAGCTACGTTAAAAAAAACTAACTTCATTTTTTAACACCTATTATTGAGACTAAAATTATGTCTTTGGAAGGGGATTACCCACAACATCTACCTTATCAACAAATCTAATTTCACGTTTTTATCGAAATGACATGATATCATCAGCGATCGTCATTTCATTGGAAATAATAAAACCTTAACCTAGATTTATGTTTTTTTTTCGGTAATACGCACACATTATTACAATAATAAATAAAAATAAATCTGGAGACAATTCGAATGCCTTTAGAAATTAACGCTGATAACAAGAGATATAATTCTTATTGAAAAACAAAATTCTGTTACATAAATCCGACTCGCACTTGGCTGAATTTTAATTATTATAATTTTAATTATAAAGTTTAATTAAAAATAACATACATCATAATTCTTCGTGATAAGACTGTCACGTTTTACAAATCCTTTATAAAACTAAATAATCGTATCTGATGCTATAAAGTTAATTAAATTTCGCAGTAACTGATATTTCACGAATTTCACGATTGATAACATTATTATGATAATGGATACTAAGAAATTTCATCCATCATTCCAGAAAATAATAATTTATAGCCATATAAAGCTACCAAGAGTTTTTAACCTACTGGGTAAAACCATATTGCCTTTGGCTTATTATCGTATTGTGAACGTTACAATAGCTGTTATTTACTTTTTTTTAGAGGTCGCACTTCTGGTGCCGATGACGTCAATTTGCCTACAGATGATTACAAATAAAAGACTAGGTACTATTGAAAGGTTGAAATTTGGTTCCCCAAAAACCCTTATTAAACTTTCTGAATTGATCTATTCACATCAAGTTGGATAGTAGCGAAGATCATCGAGTAACATTATCATTCAAAAACTCTTTCTATGTTGTGATAAAAAATACATACATACATACATACCGTCACGCCTTCAATTCCAGAGTGGGGTAGGCAAAGCTACAGAATTAGCAACCACTCTATAAAATTGTTGATAACTCTGTAACCACATTTTGCACTATTAGGCTAAGATGTTTACCAGTGAATTAGTGACAGGTTGCAAGCCCATCGCCTAACAGTACTACAAGCCTTTATTTCCTTAGACACCTTTTACGACATCCACTGGAAGACATGGCACAGTGGCACTATTCTAACTTGACAACCACATGGAACGGGGCATTTATATTCATAAAGAAAATTAACTTAATTTGGCATTTTTAGCAATTTATTACTAAAAATGCTCAACCTATACTGAACTACTTCAGTATATCATAATTACTCACTTCTAGCTCGAGCACAAAAGTTTCAATCAAACAACGGTTTCAAATCGTCTTTACTAGTAGAAAACGTATACTTTATTACTCGTAAAAATATCCGCAGAACGAACTCCTATAACACACTCAATTCGTGTTAGGGAATGTTAGTACTAAGTAAAGTGCACTTACAAATTTCTGGAGACCTGATGAAAAAGGTTATAAGTAGAGTTAGGACTTTTGGTGGCAAATCGTGGTTCCGGAATCCATGGAGTCGCTATTTCCTAATTATAACACTTTGATTTTTACCTTCAGTATTTTAATATTTCAAAATTCATTTATTCGTTATTCGGCCGCAACAATTTAAATTAATTTTGGTATTGAGGATATCTCTGATGTGAAAGCGTTACAAACAAGCAAATATTAATAGGTATGAAATAACCGAACTAAATATGTAATTAGTTCAGTTTTGAATATGATAATACCGAAGGTGAAATCAATGTGTTATGTATTATAATAATTAGGAAATATCGACTCCATGGATTCTAGAACCACGAAATGCCACCAAAATCCTAACCCTAGTTATAAGTCGACTTAACTCGTTCTAAACTTTATATACATAGACGGAGTTACCAGACTTAAACCCTTTTTCACTTGATCTTCAGGAGACTTAAGCCCTTTTTCACTAGGAGCCCAGAATGATCTCAATGACGATACGTTAATGTTACTTAATCAATAAAAGAAAACAGTTCTAGCTCGTTTGGTAGTCGCGTGAAAGGTCTTTAGGGATGGCGGATGGCTGACGTGTTTTTGAACATTTTGACAAATTTACTATATCGTAAATTCTATCATTCAGATTGCTAAATTAATGGTATACCCGTTTTAATCCTGAATATTATTCTTTGCCTACAAACTAAAGCGTTTTTTGAGCTTCGTTTTCAAATGTTTGGGTGGTTCAGTAATGTTTACCAAATCATCATTTAACAAACTATATCATTTTAAAAAGAAGAAGAAAGATTTACAATAAGAAGGAATTTAAAAAAAAATACAAACTTTCATTTCGCAAACACGTCAACCGCTGGATTATTTAATATTTTTTTGTGATCAAAAGTCTACCTCAACCTGACCTATTTAATAAGTCTATGCAATTATAGTAGATTGTGTCACAAGGGAGCAAAATGACATATTTAAGGCGAGGGCGTACATTGAATCCGGAACGAAGCGAAGGATTCTAAAATAGAATCCTGAGCGTAGTGAGGGATTCAAGTGTTAACGCCCAAGGTGGAAATAATTTTGCTACCGTGTGACACATACTGCTTTTCACATCACCTATGAGGAAAATAAAAGATCTTAGTGATGAAACAAATTTAATTATTCACACATTCTAGAAATGCTGAAATCATCAAATATAACAACAGGAAATTATCGCACTTAACAACAATTATCAAATTTGGCAACAAAATGTCCTTGAACAGAAAAGTGCCACTTTGATCCCTCCTAGCAGGGAAGAAAAGTCCCCTTTCCGAGTAGGTAATATGAAAATGTAATGGTTATGTAACGGTTTAAGTTTGTAAAATGTTAGGTATAGTTTGTCAAACGTACTTTTGGTTTTTGGTATTTGATATTAGCAGCCCACGTTATGAGCTTAGATAAAGTCTGAACATTGATGAATTGTCACACGTCACCTGTCACTAAGGGTTTTGTCAGTTAGGGCGAAGAAGGTAACAGTACCTACACAACAGTGAACGTTTAGCGTTTTTTCTCCACGGGACATACAGTACGAGTATATCGTTTCGAACTAATAAAAGAGGTGTGTTATAATAAGCGTAACGTGTATATCTATCTATGTGTGTGTGTCTGTGTTTGTGGCATCGGTAGCTCCTAGACGGATATACCGTAGGATAGTTTAATCTGAATGATTCTTAGCTAGTTTTCGTGGAAATAGGTAGGCCACTATAAGAGATATCAGCTGTTAAGTAAGGGATCTGGTTAATTTGGTTTTTCATTTGCCATCCCTAGAAAATCCGCTTGACTACCAAACAACCTGTATAATTGAAACTCTCTTACCCTGGTGATTCTTGTTCTTCTCATCGTACTTGCAGTTGTATGCGATGGCGTAGTGGTTGTAGTCTGTCACTAGGACCGTCAGAGGAGACTCTCTTACTGCATCTGTAATTAAAAATGTACATAAATGAATATTATCAACAGTTGAAGGACGTCGATTGATGGACATTTCCCTTAAACTGGGGTCCTACAGAAAAAGGGTACAAGTCAATAAAAAAGGGTATATACATGAACAGAGAATACTGGACTTGAACCTTTTTTCACTAGTATCTTATGTTATTTTTTAACCTTAATTAATATTCAAATTCTAGTGTCCTAGTGAAGAAGGATATAACTCTCCTGAAAATCAAGTGAAAAAGAGTTCAAGTTAAGTATATTCTGTAAATACCCTTTTAAGTACGAGTTAAGTTGACTTATTTACTAAGACTCCAGAATTATGCGTCATTATTATAAAAAAACCGATAAAGTGCGACTCGAAGTCGCACACGAAATGTTCCATACCACCGCATAATATTAAGATTAAACATTTTTTTTCAATAGCTCCTGCAGACTCCGTTCGCGTAGAATTCATCTGTCGCTATTCCCGGGGACTTTGTGTGATTTGCCAAAGTTCAAACTATCTCTGTACCAAATTTTATTAAAATTAGTTCAATGGTCTAGCTGTGAAAGCGTAACAAACAAACAGAGTTACTTATCATTTTATTATAGATTTAAAAACAACGGTATTGTTCCATTTGGAAAAACCAACATAGATAACCTTTAGTTTAACTGGCTACTGATAAACTTACAATCGTCGTTACGTCATTCAAGCACAAACAGCTCGTTTAGTACAGTACAGTATAAAGTTTATAACAGCAAATTAAAGTCAGATAAATATGTTGTCCCAAAAACTATTCTGTGTCATTGTATTGGTTGTCATAAACAGTGCATTCGGACAAAAATGTAAAGGAGGCGCAGAATGTATTCTCCTTGAATCTTGCTTAGGATTATTCACCAATCTCAAACAGGGCTACAGGCCTAATTTGTTAAAGCTGACGGGAAGACTTCTTTGTGGTTTCGGTGAAAGTGATAAACCAAAAGTTTGCTGCCCACCTGTGTTAAAATCACAATTTCAAGATCCTGAACCTCAACCCAGTGTGTCACATACAAGTGGCGAATCTTCAGATCCTGTTAGTTTGCTGCCTGACTTCACAGTGTGTGGAAGGTACGAGGACAATACAAATGATTCAGAAGCTGCAGAGCATCCGTGGATAGCTTTACTACGATTCGACAAACCTAATGGATGGGGTTTTTACTGCGGAGGTGTTCTAATTTCTTCCAAATATGTTCTTACTTCTGCTAGTTGCGTGAAAGGTAATAATTTACCATCCACATGGAACTTGACTCAAGTCCGTTTGGGAGAATGGAATACATCCAGTTCTATAGACTGCGATAGAGGCTACTGCAACATGCCTCCTCTGGACGTGCCAGTAGAGCAGATAATCGTTCACGAAGACTTCGACCCAGCTGATGAGAACCAATACAATGATATTGCGTTGCTAAGATTAGGACAAGAGGTTCAGTTCAGTGAATTCATCAGACCTATTTGTTTGCCCACGGTAGCAAGGCTGAAGGTCAGCATGTTTGAGGGCTACGATATGGAAATCGCTGGTTGGGGGGAGACAGGATCTCGTGCTGAATCTGATATCAAACTTATAACTCGGGTTTCATCCGTTGAGATGCCTTTATGCTCCAATCTCTTTAACCGGCTTGGGCGACGACTAACAACCAAACAGTTGTGTGCAAGAGAAGCTAATGGAACTGGTCAACGTCCCGATTCGGGTAGTTCCCTCATGGTCAACATTCCAATATTCGAGAACTGGATTGCTGTTGGCATTATGTCCTATGGGCCAACACTTAGAGTTCCTGGTTGGCCTAGCGTCTACACACATGTTGGCGCTTACGTTGATTGGATCACGAGCCAGCTTAAACCCTAAATTGCTACTTCAAGAGTAAAGTTGTAATTTGTTGCAACAGCATTTCTTGTTAGATGTTTAAAGAGTTTGATTTAAGTTTTAATTTTTGTGGTTCAATCGTAAAAATCTAAATAAATGTACTAGACGGTTTTAAAAATATACGTTTCCCATACGACTTTTTAAAATGTCTAAATGTTGGTTTGTTTTGAGGCATGTTGTATAGTAGGTATGTAATATTTTTGGACTTTGTCACATTGGTGGCAAAATGCATTTCTTCACGATGTTCTGGGTTTATTACTAAAGTTTGCCTTTGGTTGAAGTAAAACCAATACATCGATGTATTAAAATAATTTTTCTCAAACATGCTCGGAAAAAACGGTTTTCCGATTGAAAGACACGGACGGAAAGAGCCTCATTTTACTCCTAGAAGTAAAAAAACCATATGAAAACACTTTCCGTCCATGTCTAAGTATATTTTTCTTAAAAATGCGGTCAATTTGCATACAAAATCAAAAGGACCAAGACAAAAATTCCAAACAGCCAAGGTAACTGCTCGCTTTTTTAGCACAGGGTGTGTGTTTCTTTTTGAATTTGCATTCCAATTTCTATGGTTAGTATTTAAAAACAATTGACAGTCGGTAACATTCGTTCATTCTGCATAATTAAAATACTTGCTTTTTAAAAATGTATTTGTATTATTTCCTCACATGTTTGTGAAAAGCATTATGTATGCCTCGGCGGAAACGAGGATTTCCTGACTCGTATTTTAGCAGGCCTCGCTATTGCTCGGCCTGCTAACCACCTCGTCAGGAAAACCCTTACTTTCCGCGCCTAGGCAACAATGTACTATTGACGCATACCTACAAGTCACTATTCTTGTAAGTATATAAAGGTTTACCATATTCTTATTGTACATCTCTTTCAATGACATATCGATTGAAAGAGATGCAATTTGACATGGATACGTAACAGCCACGTGAATTGCCACTATAACTTATTCACTTGACAGTTAAGACAGTCTTACCAGATTCCAAATTATTAAGGGGTTCCATTAACTTTCCACGCATTTTATGACCAGATCTCAACATAATTTTAATATTATCACCCCTGAGTAAAAACATAAAATCATTTGACAATTGGTGGAGAACTTGTGTACATACACAAGAGAAAAAACAGATGAATTGAGAATCTTCCCTGTTTTGAAGTCTGTTATTTTTTTATTAAATACCAGGTGGATAAAAACGAGGTATTAGGGTTTAATTGTCGGTTAATTTTGTTTATACGTAAAAAACTAGCAATCCGTCAAATTGACAACCAAAAACTAAATCTTAATTTTGCGCAATGTTGTCATCTGATCTGAAGAGCTGTGTAAAATAGTCTACATGGGTTTCATTAAAATTAAAACACACTGACTGAAACAACCAACCGCAACATATGATATTTGTTTACTTATATTTAAAATGTGTAAGTTTGTTTGTTTCTTCGGTCTTGAAAGTTTTAGCCGATTGGTATGAGCTTACTAAAGGAATAGGTTATAACTCTATGGACATAGGGTACCTAATTTTTAAACCGAAAATTAGAACAGAGCTTTTCTGTATTCAAAGTCTCTTTATAGAACGGTCGATCGAGCGAGAAAAGTCATACGAGCGGGCTCACTCAACGGGTAAAGCTATTTAATTTAGAAATTACGCTGCTTTAATGTTGGGACATCTTAATGGGAGAACTTAAATTTGCCGGGTAATAATTGGGACGTCGAGTTCAAGAGCGAGTTGCTTAACGCCTGAGAGAATCACCTACCAGTTTACTAAGCAAATAACGATAAACGACTTCTGCACAGACGGATTCGCGGGCAAAAGCTATTAAATTATAACTGACCAATATATTAACTCGATAGTGCTTAAAATAGTTGATAACCTTTGGAACTAAAGCAGTATTTGATAAACCAGCTACTTACCAATCCAATTAATTGCGTTTTGACTCTCAGGACAGAAGCTCAGTCTTACTAAATTAACAAGTGACTATGGTGTCCCAGAAGATAATTTGTTTCGTACTATGGGCAATACTAGTGAACAATACAAATGGACAGTCATGTAAAGGAGGAGCTGAATGTATTCTTCTTGAGTCGTGCGTGGGATTGTTCAACAATATAAAGGATACCTACCAACCTAACTTGCTGAAATTATCGCAACAACTACTTTGCGGCTATGAGGACCATTCAAAGGCTAAGATTTGCTGTCCACCTGAATTCCGATCGGTATCGAATCAAGAACCTGAGGGATAGAATATTTTACCTGGATTTACCGTTTACAATAAAGTACTAACCATAGCAGCCATATCAGCTTACTTCGGAATACAAAACACAACAAACACCACGACGTTCCATCCATCGGTTTCCCGTGATATTCACCAGGTTGATCTGCCTTATGGAAGGCCTGACAACACTTTGCTTCAAGGTTGCCACTCTAAAACCTTCCTGCTTCAACGGTTATCAGCTCTACAAGCAATGTGCCCTATCTACTGCCACTTAAGGCAATTCAGTGAGCTATGGCCGTCGTCATCTTTGAGGAAGACCTATGTTCGGCACACACGTCATTTATTTTGGTTGATGTAATGATGAAACCAACCCTCAGGTTCAGCTACCTATGTATTCAATCCACCATCCAAATGCACTGCACTTTAACTGCGAAGGTTTATAATTAGTTCAAATGGATCAAAAACTTTTCTTGCCGGTGTTCAATGATGGCGATGTTGTATCTTCAAGTAAGTTGCACGCTTAGTTAGTAGGCATATTGTGCATACAGTTTTGTCTTTCTGTTTATTTTGTTTTTACTTCTCATTTTTTGTTTGTATTATGGTTAGTAAATATATCTTTAAATCTATCTTTGATTATGCCTTTGAACAACATCCAGCTCCCGTACTAACCGTAGACAGCAACGGTCGCTATTTGTGAATAAATAATTGTTGACATTAGCTAGGTTCTACCTAAGTAATTGGAGCCAGGAGAATGATATTGCGCTTAATTGCGCTGGTACAAGGGGTACATTCAGGAAAATGAAAAGGCTAAAAATCTTTTGTTTTTACATCACGATAGGTACTCAAGTTGTTGCTTGGGTTGGTATTTAGTTCCTGACCAGATCTGATATGAAACTGAAGAGGTGGTTCAGATGACGGTTAACAGCTGCGTTACCCGTCTCTCAAAGCTGAGCTCGTCTAGCTTGTCTACTATAAACTGGTTGACCTGTCAGCGTGTTAATATTACCTTATGGGACGATTCTCGACCTTGGTCGAAGTTCGACTCAGCGTCAGGGAATAGTTTAAAAAGAGTTGGGAACGAGTTATAACAAGCGCTGCCGATGGAATTGATAATGCTTTAATGGTTAATGTTTTTAAAACATCTTTTGGCTACGTCAACTAATTGTAAGTTATACTGTGTTCTAAATAATAAATAATTTTAAATTATAGATTTTGATATTTAGAGAAAATATTCCTTGCGTACCCTCGGGGTGCAATAAGGGATTTTTGAAAATTCAACCCCTTAGGGGTCAAAATAGAGGGAGTAGCGAGAAACTAATTCTGCCCTCCGACGAAAAAAGGGCACATCTACTATTTGAATTGTATTGCACTTCCAACCTTATTGTAAACCACTTAGAGTTTAATATGCTTCTATGAATTAATTGCACTTGTGCCTTTTCTCCTTTTCTCCTTCTACGCAAACTAAACTTCTATAAACTTCGCGGTCGTCCTCTAGTATGAAATATTTGGTAACTGTTACTATCATTGAGTTTTACAAAATTAAATCAATAACCAGAGTATATTTTATTTACTTATGAAGATTTGTTTTAAGTGTGTGTTAATGACAAACCTATTAAAAACACGGTTGCCTAATGATTTGTCGACAATTATTTCGCAAACGTGTCGTTTGGCAGAATTTCCATTTCGTATTATTCGTTTTCTGATTATTTTATGTGGTCACAAGTCTGACCTAACCTAACCTACGTAACCCGATGCTTCATCATCATCATCATCATCATCATCAGCCCGGGGGCGTCCACTGCTGGACAAAGGCCTCCCCCAAAGAGCGCCACAAGTCACGGTCTTGAGCCGCTTGCATCCAGCGGCTCCCCGCGATCCTAACCAGGTCGTCAGACCACCGGGTGGGAGGCCGTCCAACACTCCGTCCACCGGTGCGAGGCCGCCACTCGAGAACTTTTCTTCCCCAACGGTTATCAGTTCTCCGAGCTATGTGGCCTGCCACTTCAGCAAAGAAAGGTTTCAGCAAAATCTACACTAGCACACGACATTGCTCAATCTACTTTGCGGGTAATTTAAAACCACAGTATAAACAGTAAACCTATATCGCGCGTCTCACATGTGTGTGCACCTCAAACGTACGCGCCTTGAGGCCCTCGAGCCACCACTAGCAAACTTAACAGGACGTACCAAGCCCGTTTTGACAGAGCTGCGCGTCGACGTGTTTAGTTGCGTACGTATTAATTATCGACGCAACCCTAGGGCCCGAACGGAAATAGGTAACAGAAACTCCTACAGGACTCGAAAAACTTTTTTAATTATAGGTACTACTCTACTACTCTACAACGCCCCTAATTACGTCATTCATACACTGTGTCATCGCCATTTAATCTCTACTACGCTGCATAATAAATCAAATTTGTTTTAATTGTTCATTTTAATACCTACTTACTTTCAATTGTTTTTATCACTACCTTTGCACAGTATGCAACAAAAGTTGCTTGGTACCGTAACGTAATAACTAAGGTAGTCTGTTACAACGCTGCGAGCATTGTATCAGTACTACAGATAATGTTATCTGGTGCTAGGTCATGCGAACCGCACCCTCGATGTTGTACAATCAAGTGTGTCTAACCTTGGAACATGCACGCTACAGACAAACACATTAATATGTAGTTGAGCCACAGTATAAACAGTAGTTCATCATCTAACAAAATGATATCGCGTGGCTTGCATGTGTGCGTGCCTCAACTGTACGCGCCGCGGGTCACCACATTCAAACTCAACAGGACGGACGGAGGCGGCTTAGTCGAGGTCGCCGAGAACGCGCAGAATTGTCGTCACGTAATATGGACATGCCCTAGCTCCCTCGCGGTAACAGGCAACAGAAACTCTTGGCTGACAATGACGTCCTTTTATATTTATACTAAGGTTGAGCTGAACAAAACCTTGTCGCACACAGCCAATTATTAATTCTGACGAATTTACTTTATTGTGACTTAACGCTGTCATTACGATACGGTATTATGGTAAAGATAAGAATTCAAGTTGTTGACTGAACAAAATTGTAAGTCTAGTAAAACTTAAATACATCGTCCTAGTTCCAAATGAACTCGACTGAACTATGGGTACTAGACAACGATAAACATACTTATAATATGTACATACCTTAAAACATGGAAAATAAGAATGCAATTCTAAGGAACAGTACAACAGTCATTGACATTCGCGGTGAACTGTCACCCCGTATACGTTTTGAGTGATAGAATAGAAAAACATTCGTATCGTTTGCAACATGTCGACTACCCCCGCGAGGCTACACAAGTTGTCATCGAATACGAACGCTAGCATTTGGTGATCACCTGTCACTTAGAAAAATGTATGGACTGGACGTAAGTCACGTGATCACTCGTTACAACTGACACGCTGTAATCTGATTATTATCACTCGCGCTAATATTGATAATTATGCGGGTGGTAGGACCTTGTGCGGGGTCCGTCCGGATCGCTACCACCATCTTATCCATTAACCTACCACCAAACAGCAGTGTTCGCATTGTTGTGTTCCGGTTTGGGGATAAGACAGCCGGTGTAATGACTAGCATAGAGGCATTCCATCTTAGTCCTCAGGGTTGGCAGCGCATTTGCAGTCTTAGGCTTGCAGTCTTGTGAATGCGAATGTCTATGGATCACAGTTTCCACAACTTACCATCAGGTGGCCTGTGTGCTCGTCAGCCTTCCCTATGCCATAAAAAAAAAATCGAGTGATAGTTTTCACGTTTTGTCCGTCGTTACGCGGTACTATTTTGACTGGTTGAATTCAACACGAGCACTATCACGATATCAACGTCGGTATCTAAGGGCAACTTGGCTAGCTTTTTCATTTTTGACAACGCAAAGCGATAGGTGATCACCAAACGCCTGCGTTTACATTCGATGGCAACTGTCTAGCTCCACAGGACCGCTAAGGTAACGGCACCTATTACCGTGGGAGTTAAGGTAGTTTTCAATTCAGAGCCAAAAATTAAGGTAATCAAGACACCCTAACGACCAAAAGGATTTTTTTTATAAAAGTGTGTTGATTGAACTTTTTAATTTGCACCTTTATGACCTCATTTTAGGTGATTATTTGGGATAAAATAAATATTAAACCCAAAAACTCGGATTCTCCTATTACCGTGGTATTGGACGGGCTTTGACCCTATTACCGCGGATGAGGCTCCTATTACCGTGGGTAGAGGATTAATGTATTTTTGGTTCCGTACATTTAATATTTAACATTTTGTTCTTTTTAGTAAATTTACTTAAATACAACATTTAAAAGTGGATAAAGTTTATTTTTAATTAAAACTGCGTATTAAATCAACATTATTCATTATATTTCTTTTTTAAATAATCAGTCTTCGTTTGAACAAAAATCAAATAAATAACATAGATGTGCCCTTTGCAATGCAATTGGAAGAGTAAACAGTACTTACCTTTAAAAACATACATTTATTACTATTATTCCAGTTTTCGACAGACTAATATAAAAATCCAGTCTACCAAATAAGCGTTGTACTATCAGTTAATACAACACTTTCCAAGAGGGTAAGCTTTACTATCAAAAACATCTTAATTTTATTAAGGAATCCGGACTACGGTACCCTAAAATTGATATTTCATTTACTGTCACACGGTAATAGGAGATAGTATGGGATCCTAACTCCGACCCATAAAAAATCTAAATACCTCGGAACTAGGTTCCCATACATCCTATTACCGAGGGTTATCTTTTCTTACCCTCGGTAATAGGATAAATTCACGGTACTATAAAACCTCATTCCGACCCATAAAAAAATTAAGCTATCGTGACTTTTATTAAACAAATAAAAACTTAACATTTTAACCATCTAATAAAACAAAACTCGTAAAACTAAAAGAATATCTTTAAATTATATCTTTATATATAAACGACTCACACATTTAAGGGTTTCTATGAAAACAAGTAATATAGTGCACAAGTTTATAGTAAAAAATAAGGCCTTTATTAGTATTTTTGATACCACGGAAATTGCTCTTTAACTGCTTAGATATATAAAGTTTTTTATAGCACTAAAAAAAAAAAAAACCAATAGGAGATATAAATAATAAAGGCCATTGAAACTAAAGTACCATTTTTGCTATTACCGTGGTATACCTCGGATTAAGGAGCCATAGCAAAAAACGAAACCGATTACCGCGGTATTTAATATTCTAATTTTAACGTATTTCCAGACAAAAACACACAAAAATAGAACTTGGAAGTCACAAAGAAAACTATAAACAATAATTTAAAAATCTTAGCATTAGGATAGTCATTACAACTATTACGCAAATCACTAAATAAAATGTGGGTTTACTTACGTGTGGCGTCTCGCGTTTGTATGGCAAAACCTGCTCCTGCGCCGGCGTCGCGGATACTGGCGGTTTGCAAATTGTTTATTTGATGCATAAACACTAGTGCTAAAAAAACCGGTAGTCTACAAACTACGCTTTGCTCGTGTAAAATAAGTTTTTTAGTGAGAAAATCGACTTGATCATAAAACGCATTTTTAAAAATACCGCGTTAATTGGTGTCGATTTTGGGGGGAGCGGTAATAGGTGCCCTTACCTTACAATCTAGACCATACCCGACGTCCTCATCATAATTAATAGCATAATTTGGAGGCAAAATACGTACATCAATGAAACTTAGTTTGTAAAAAGTCCTACCAAAACTTAGGGGGGGAATTTTACTATGCGAGTGAACTGTCATTTTGTATGTATTTTCTTGCGCTGACGAAAATCGACAAACACTACATGATCATAACCCGCCCGCTTCTCTTTTATGTAAAGCGCTTATCAAATGTGTTATTTTAGCATTGTCTCTCATACTAACATAATGAGTTACGTTGACATGATAATGATAACAAATTTTTGATGGAAACTGTAGCAAAGTTCTCTCAAGTTTTAATTTTATCTTTTTGCATGCCTACGCCAATAAGGTACGAACGGTATTGATACTCTTCACTTGACCCGTCTTAAGAATCCTAAGAATAGTAATAAGTACCGAACTGATCAAATGGGAATTTCCATAATTCCGAACGCAATGTTTTGATCATCATCATCATCAGCCCGGGGGCGTCCACTGCTGGACAAAGGCCTCCCCCAAAGAGCGCCACAAGTCACGGTCTTGAGCCGCTCGCATCCAGCGGCTCCCCGCGATCCTAACCAGGTCGTCAGACCACCGGGTGGGAGGCCGTCCAACACTCCGTCCACCGGTGCGGGGCCGCCACTCGAGAACTTTTCTTCCCCAACGGTTATCAGTTCTCCGAGCTATGTATGTATGTATGTATGTATGTAAACTCTTTATTGTACAAAAATATAAATATTACAATATTGTTGCTATGTGGCCTGCCCATTGCCACTTCAGCATGCTAACTCTCTGAGCTATGTCGGTGACCTTGGTTCTCTGGCGTATTACCGTATTACGGATCATATCGCGCAAAGAAACTCCGAGCATAGCTCTTTCCATTGCACGCTGAGTGACCCTGACCTTATTTATGAGGCCCACATTCAGCCAAGCCTCTGATCCATAAGTCATCACTGGCAACACACACACGCTGGTCGAAGACTTTCGACTTAAGGCTCTGCGGTATTTTGGATATAATGTTAATGTTTTGATAGAAGATTTTATTTATTCTCAACTTATCCTAACCACCGTAAAGGTATTAAAATATCAATTTAATCTAATGTACTTTCAGCGCATAGCTTTCGGAAACAAAACGGACCCATGAAAATTAGGAAAAAAAGAATGCTGAATTTTTAGGTATTTCCCATTTTAATATGTGCCTACATGATGTTTAGCAAAATAAACCATTTATTTATTTATTTGTTCATTCAAATACAATATAGGTACGAAGCTAGCTATACTGGGTTTGATTCCCTTTCAAATATTTGCTTGTTGACCGCGAGTATTGCTTCTAATTCTTGCATGTTTTCTTTGTATTTAAGTACATACTTCTCTATTATCCAAGACCTTTAAATAAATAAAGTATATTTAACAGTGTCTAGTACCCATAATCAAGGATAGGAAAAACGCCCGTCATTTTGAAAACATAACCCTGTTCCGTACAGCAGAGACTTCCTTGATGTAAAATAAAAATATGACTAGGTATTTTATTTATTTATTATACAATAATGTATATGTATTCAGCGATAATGTAATGGGAAAACGCAACCAAACAGACAAACAGTAACCCAACTTCAACGATTCAATATGCCTCAATGACGTCCGTAGACTGTAGACGAACTTTTTTGACTCATAAATAGGTCCTAAATTCACGGCGTTATGGACAAACAAGTAAAAACATTTTTTTAAATGAAGTTATTTTTGATTGGCGAGAGTATATTTTCCCAAAACCATTCCAGTGTTATTAATTAATAATATTGTCACTGAAAACATATGAATTATGGTATAATAAATGTAAAATACCTTCAAATATTTTTAATTAACATCATAAAGAAGTCTCTGCTGTACGGAACAGGATTATGTTTTCAAAATGACGGGCGTTTTGCCGATCCTTGCCCATAATACAAGCCTAGAGCTTAGTTCGAGACTAGGTCAACTTGTGTGAGGTTGTCCCTTGATATTTACATAAATAGTTAATTCTTTATCAGTCCCCCGATCCACGGACTCTTCACTATTACTAACTACATTAGACAAATCATAACACGGCATTCCGTAATCTAGTTTAGCTATCGATAACGTCGTCCAAGTAATCTTGACAGCGAACTGTGATATCAGCGGCTCTATTCTGCTAAGACCAATGACGGTATCTCTAAAAAAAACCTGTAGCAAGTGCAACTTTATTTCTAACGGGAAAGCGTTGTATCTGCTTTGGGTATTGAGTTTGAGTTATCGCCTTTTGGTTTATGAGGGCAGTATTCTATTCGGAATAAACTTAATTGTTTTTGGCATGTTATCTTATTGTCAACTGATAGGTCGTACATGACTGTAATGGCAACCGGGTAAAAAACAATACTTTTACATGATTAAATGAATTAGGTATAGCAAAGGCAGTTTAAAACGCGTTGCTGATGGGGCTGCCTCGATTCTGCAGCGCGTCAGGTATGTTGGCGGAAGCAAGAGTGGACTGCTTTTATGCCACCGTGCGATAACGCTGCACATCCCTGGTGCGCAGGGTGGAGGTTCGATTGTTAGTATGTGAATCATTGTTGTCTGGTTGCCGTACTGGCATATCGACCTAAGTAGATTAGCTTAGTTATGCGCTCAGTAAAAATATTACTATTATTTTTTAATTTAATTTACAAACACTTTATAATAATATTATGGTCCAAATATGGCTGAAATAAATGATTTTGATTTGATCTGATTTCATAGCGTTGTCACGCTAAATAACAGAGCCTCGGCATTGAGAATTACGAGTATCTAATATTATTATTAGGGGGTTGAGATGGGCCTTGTGTACACTTCGACCATGGCTGATCTTTTGTGGCAGCCCTTTGTTTAGAGCTCAACGCAAAGGCCCGTTGCATCCATGAATTTCCAGATGCTTTGGGTAGTGAGGAGTTGTATCTCTTGTAGGTCCATAATATGTCGCCCTAAGTAGATACTTCTGATGCGCATTAGTGGTCCGTATTAACAGAGGATGTGCAATGCTGTCTCCTCTGTCTCCTGTCAGGACCTACATGTCGCGTCTAGTTTCATACCCATTAGAAACAGATGTCTGTTCAGTTCGCAGCGGCCAGTTAGGATCCTAGTCACTGCGCTACACTGCCCTGCTATAAATAGCAGTAACTAAAATAAAACTCCTGTAGCAATTACAACCTCATCACTAAAATAAGACGGTTGAATCTACGTTGGCAATTAAATCTGAAATACTGCTTTTTGGCATAGGAGGGCAGTACGAGTATCGAGGGGCCGAGTCAAGATGCATGGCGTAAAGTTAGCAACTTTCGAAAATCGATAAAAGGACAATGGGCAAATTTGTATGGGCACTGTCCCCCCCCCACCAACAGTAACGGGATGCATGTCTAATATGTTTATAAGGACCCAAAAAAAGACAAAATACTTATTTTAGTAGCAAAATATATGGGATTTTTTTAATGAAAACAAGGGCCAAATAAGGCAAATCATCCATATATGTGTTCATTTTCAAACAAATTCCATACGATACGATTATGGTTTTCCAAGAAAACCCCATACATCTGGTGATCGTCTCTATAGTAAAAATACATAATGTTGCTGAGATCTATTAAATGAGACATGTTTCATTTCTGTTGGTGGCGGGGGACATTTCTGCCCATGGTCCTTTATAGAATTAAAGTGAGCTAATAACAAACTGCGACACTCCATGGGGCTAAAGTTACCAAACGTCCGGATTAGTCCAGACATAACTTTTTTAATTAGATGGAATATGCGTAATAAAAGTACAATATTAATTATTATCAATTAGGTAAGCCTTTAATCTCTATTAACTTCTCATTTATCCAAAAACAAAATATGAATGATACCACTGTAGCTAAGTGAGTAATGTTTCCAATTTGTGACTAAAAAGTGCGGACTTTTAATGAAATGTCAGGCTTTTGTTAGGAGTTTTCTAATTTCAAAATGGTAACACTAACATGATTATGACTTTCCCGCGGCGTTGCTTGCGTCGAGTTTGAAATGTCTTTAAGTTTCATATCAATTAAGAAGTGGGACTACATACCGGCTTATTATGATCACTAACATTTATAAAGTAAAAAAAGTTTTAAAATACAAAGTCGGCGACTCTATCATTTTCACCAAAAGCCGAATTTAGAATTTATTAATTTTAGAAGAAATTAATTTTCGCATTCATGATGGTGGTTTCTGTTTTTTAACCTATTATGAATTTATATACATATTTAAAAATATGTATACAATTTTGCACCTTATTTCAAGCCCAAATACAAGTGCAGAAGTCATGTATTTGTACTCATCTGTAGTTAATTACAACATGTAGGTAGAAGTATAAATATCCAAAGAAAACGACCACTTACGACAATATTAAGTTCAAACTATTCAAGTATATTTGATGCAAAATTAAAAACAATAGTGTTTATTTAGTGAATAAAACTTTTTTTATTTTGTGGCATAAAACTTCATTTCCTCACACGATAATTTACATTAGCGGGAAAAAAACGATATTGCCTGTTTTCTTTGCAAGATAGTGTACCTACAACCTACATAGCCACAGCATGTGCAATATCAACTATTACATAATAATTATATAAATTGATTCAGTATCCATGTACTTTAGCACGACTTATTAGATAATATCTAATAACACGCCATTAGGGTATGTCAAATTCTTTTCTAATCCATCCATATTATTTTGATAAGCGAACGAATAATCTAGAAGATTAGGTACGACAATTGATAAAGTGAGGCACTGATAGAATTGATTAGTGCGTGTGACAAATAGTGGTCCTATTGCTATAAATAGTTTAGGTATAGATGTGAAAGATATGCAGTTTTAAGGACACTCAACATATTGACATAGAACTAACGTTACGGTCGTTGTTTTTTCGTTAACTTGTAAGAATTGTTAATTTTTACACAACGTTCACACGTATAGACCGGGAGATGGTGATAAAAAAAATCCCGTTTTGTACCAAGTATGGCGACCCTTCAGGGGTCTGATTACGTAATGACGAAAAGGAAAATGATGTTTTTAGCGCTGGTACCGGCGGGCCAATCGCGTGGGCGTTAATCGAACGTGACGGATAAATTACGTTTATCGACGAATTGTTGTATTTACCTATAGTCTTAGAAAATAAAAAAATAAACACCACCTTCAAAAATGCAAGATATGACGTCTTCTAAAATGGTAGGTAGGTCAGTCCAACTGTATTCGGCTTTTGGTTTAAAATATTGTGGGGCGCCGACTACCTGACCTACCATCATTTTATAAGAAGTTATTTCTTGCATTTTTGAGGGCGTGTTTTAATTTTTTTAAACATTTAATTTATTTTATACATTTTAGTGATCTTATTTATGCTGTTATGTAGTCCCACTTCTCAATAAAATTAATGAGAAACTATAGAACATTTCAATCTCGCCACAGGCAACGCCGCGGGAATGTCATAGTCATATTTGAACCTAAATGTGCTCCCTCATAGTCGCTCAAATATCTTAATCGAGATATCTTATCGCTACCCTTCAAATAGGTACCGTTAAGGAGTTCCGGCGGCCATCTGTGGTCTTCATCATCAGTTCCACTTCAACATATAGTAATTTTCAAAAGCAAATGCACGAGTTACAGTGAAAAATACTGAAATCGCTATAGGTGTGGCTGTAATATTTGTGGAGTTCCCTTGATTTCTCCATATTCCACCATCTGATCCTGATGTGTTGACAATGGGACCGACTAGAAAGTATACACATTCAAACAACGAAAACAATTTTCAAATCGGTCCAGTGGTCTACCAGTAATCGGGGAACATACCTACATTAAAAAAAAGAAAAAAAAGATACTGACGAATAGGTTCAAATTGTAAGAAAATTCTGAATCCTAAGCAATTACAAGATGATGCGTTGCTAACGCTTAAAACTAATGGATTCCTCTATTCTAATCAATCCACTGGTTGTCTTACCCGCGCACCGGAACAAAATGCATACACAGCTGGTTAGCAACAGATTTAAACAATAAATCCTCCCTTAAGACAATCCACAGGCACGTGGAGCCAACGCCAAATGGAAAACAATTATGCTCACGGCGAACACAGCTTCACGACCCAGTCCAAGAGTGATTGCAATCTATTTGAAGGGTTTAAACTTACCACCAACTTTCAGCGACACCAAGAGTTTGCCAGCCTTGTTCGCGTCAGGCGCAAACTTCGCTGTACCCTCGACATACAGCTGCACTCCGTTCAGGACGTGGGTGTTCTTCACCTTCACCACATCCCCCTCCAGCTTGTACTCTGCTGAGCCGCATTTGCCATTGCCCTCGCTTGCGTGAGGGTATTTGGATATCTCGTACCATGTGCCTTGGTACTGGAAACAATAGAATAATCAGGACAATCGCACATTGTTGACCTAGTTCTAAACTAATCTTGTGACTTGTATAGTTAAGTGCAAGCATGTGAATCGCAAGAATCCTCTCATAAATATATTACAAAGTATTGTATTAATTGGAGCATATTTTTGATATGTTGCGTTCCCTAATATTTTTACACTTGACTGTACTATGTGTACTAAATATAACTGCCTTTCCAATGAGTGTAAGTGGCTATTAAATCTTAAATCAATCTTTTGTTTTGCAAGGAGTGCAATCTTTGTCTGAAAGAAAGAAAGACCTTTTGCTACCTTCATAAGACACAAATACACATAAGTAATAGAAAACAATCAATGTGATAGGAAACGGAACGTGTGTCCTCGCGGTAGAAAATCAGACACAGGCTCAGCATTATGCTGAAATCTGCACTCAGTTGTTTAATTTTAATACGTAGTACTAAATACATACATACATATATTTAAATAAATATTTTCTTACACTTATAATATAATGTTATAGCCTATTGTGAGAGTTAATAAAGATTTCAGTACCTATACAATACAAAAATCTTTATTAACTCTCACAATGGTTTATACACACATATTTGCCCATACCGCGTATGAACTAGACTTAAACTGTTTTAAATACTTTATTTATCAAATCCAACAATGTTTTTAATTTGTCTAACGGTCAAATATCCCAAAAAAACAACGAATAAAAAACACTAAAAGAACTGTTCTTTTGATCTGCGAATCCTTCGCGCTTGGTCAGTTCATTTGATGACTCATTCGATTTACTTCGTTCATTCAATTGATTGATCCAATTTCTACAGGTAATTGGCGTAACATTCATTGTTAAGAGAATTAGCGCTTTAACTGAATGGAAAATTACTACAATTGAAAAATGGACTGTGCTAAATTAAGAATCATCTGGAATCACAGACATTGTTGCTTTGTAGGGGGCAAGTGATCAAGTGGGAGACGTAGGTACGCAACCACTTACTGTTAAGTGACTCGGTAACAGAAGAAGAACGGAAGCGTTTCTAAGTGAATGAGTGGATTTATAGTGGGAATGCCTATGGATAGATTTTGTTTAGAGAAATATGGCCTTAGAATAGTTGCATTCGGCGATTATTATTGTTATTATAATTAGGGTTCGCATTTTGGTGGCATATTGTTGTTCTAGAATCCATGGAGTCGCTATTTTCTACTTATAATAAATAGGAAATACTCCGCGACTCCATGGATTCTAGAACTACGATTTGCCATCAAAAATCCTAACTCTAATTATAATAGTATAAGGACGTAAGCTCCTGTAGAGCTCCTGGGGCCTTTATCTTACACTTTGACCCTTTAGGATATCGTGCAATTACTCTCTTACACACTCAGCTTTTCAAATGTGCAGTTTTCCTCGCGTTGTTAATTTAAAACTCATTGGTGACCGCGCGGGTTCGAACTAGGTACCTTACGATCACGAGTCGACCCCCTAAGCCACTAGTTACTTCACTTTTCTACTTCCAAGCACCTACATAATTATAAATAAAAATGTCAAAACTGCAGTCAAATCCTGGTCTACCGGAGTTCTTTGTGTAATGCTGCGCGGCGCGTGCTGCCAATATTAGTCAAAGGAAACCGCTTCGCGCGAAAGCGGTATTATCAAAAGATGTCGAAAAGGAATTATATCACATCAATACATCATCACATACCTATAAACATATTATTTAGTATTAACAGATAAAAAGTGTGTAAGTAAGTAAAATAATTTAAATTTGGTAATTAGGTACCTAACAATATTTATACTTACATTAGGTTTGTGTAATTCATGAAAATGACTATGATTATAAATCATAGATCAACATATGTTCCAAGTACATGACTAAAATTTAAAAGCAAGTTTGGACAACTACTTTTCTATTCATACTATAGTAGAAGTTTATTGGCTAATGTAAATTATTTTCGTACACTGTCAATAATGACAATGGACAGTTTGCGTTAATGATATACGTTACGATAACATCCTGTCTTGTGGGTAGCTATTATTTTATCGAAGTACGTTTCATCGAACGTGTCATTACGCAGTATTTTCGTTTCATAGAATGGCATTTCTCACCGTGTATGAGTTTTTTTTTTGATACGTAGTCGCAAGTCCAATGTTTCAGATAATTATGATGAATTGATGACTACATTACAATACCGTAACATGCCAAAACCGTTACTGATACCCTTAAAAGGTATATTGAGGTTTATAATATAAAATCTTCTTAACATTACATTAATTGTAATAATAATAAATAAATATCAGGTGACAATGTCCCACCAACATTAGACAACGATATAGAATACATAGAAAACATCCATGACTCAGAAACAAATATTCGTGGTCATCACACAAATTTCTGCCCTTACCGTGATTTGAACCCAGGACCGCTAGCTTCGTAGGCAGGGTCACTACCAACTAGGCCAGTCCGTCGTCTAATAGGTCTTTTCTTTCCCATTATAATCAACGTTGGTCATACGTACTGCCCTGCTTAGAAAAAAGGGCGTATGTCTCATAAACCCGCGTATTTATTAGTGACCTTATGTCTTAACAGGGGGGTTAAATTTGCTTTGACTGTGAAATTGCGCATACGTCCTTTTTATTTAGTAGGGCAGCGTAGCCTTCTATCATCCACTTTCCCGCAATTTGTAACCTGTCAGATGTCCTGCGATTTTCTCTGTCGTCTTGTACATTTGTTATTTGCTTTAGGAATCCCGTCTCATAAAAAACACTACACCAACAGTCAATACTAAACATTCTATTTATCCACGTTATATCTACAACTCGACGATGGCATAATTAGCAAGAAGCAAATGCCATTTAAAAAAACATGGCAAAAGCAATATTGGTTTACCGTATTTACGATAGAGGCCCTGTATGTTATAAAAGCAATGGCACTTCTAGACAACAACACTGGCTATGACAACACGATGAAGTTCAAGGTCATATTGATTTGCACTTGGCTTGCCTATTCACGGCTAACAACTGATTAGAACTGACATAACTTGTATAGAGTTTGATAAGAAATAGCTAACCGGTAATAAAATGGGAAAATGATTAGTTAATTCTAGTGATTAGTTTGTTTATCTATGTAACCGAAGTAATAAACGAGGTTAAAGCATTCATGTATAGTGATGTTGACTATGGTCAAGATAAACTACTCTGGCCTTATCTTGAAATACAGTTCTTATAAATAGACTAAAACCTATCACCAGGCATACAAATAAATAAATAAATATAAGGGGACCATTCTGCCCTCCTTAGCCAAAAGGTAGTATCTCAGATATAACTCTTGTAGCAATATCAACCTTATTACTAACTGCAAAAAGTTCAATCTGCTTTGGTTACAGAATTTGGGATACTGCTTATTGGCTTAGGACGGCATCATTGCCCTTAGATCTTAGGTCCTTAGGTCAATAGGGGCGTGTATTGAACACATATTTTTTACTTTTTCAATTCTATCCAAATTGACAAATATAACGCGCATCAAAGTCCGGGAGTGGGGGCTCATGACGTCACAAGGTGCTATAAAGATTGCCACGGCGTGACGTCACGCAAAACTTCAACGCAGTTTATGTTCGACATTTTGAGTTTAATTGACAAATTAATAAATACATTTTAAATATTTTTTGATAACGTAAAAGACGGACTAATTACTTTTTTAGGACACTAGCCTATTGGTGTGACATCGCACCAATTGACATAGTCCCCAAATAAGCTCTAGGTACTAGGTACTAGAAACTAGGTACTAGGTACTAGGTACTAGGTACTAGGTACTAGGTACTAGGTACTAGGTACTAGGTAGGTACTAGACAACGATATAAATACTTATTGAGTGAAATATATACCAACTTAAATACATAGGTAACATCCATGACTTAGGAACACATATTCGCGCTCATCACACAAATATCTGCCGTTACCGGGATTTGAACCTAATAGCTTCGTAGACAGGGTCACTATCAACCAGGCCAACGCGTCGTCGACATTATTGCAATAGGCAATTAGCATGTTTTTTTTTAAATCGCATTTCTCTATAAGGGGTGAAAATAAAAGAGATCACCAAAAGTGCAATTCAAATTAAAATCGACCAAAAATACGGATGATACAAGCATTTTAAACTGCTAATTACACTGAGAAATCCGAAACGCACCGTGACGTAACAGGTCGGTCATAAAAACTCCATGTTAAATTATATTAGGCTAGAGAGAAATAGGAACAAATCTTTGTCATTTTTATAACTACTCAAAAATAGTAGATTGTGTCACAAGGGAGCAAAATGACATATTTAAGGCGAGGGCGTACATTGAATCCTGAACGAAGCGAAGGATTCTACAATTGAATCCCGATCGTAGCGAGGGATTCAATTGTAGAATCCTGAGCGTAGTGCGGGATTCAAGTGTTAACGCCCAAGGAGGAAATAATTTTGCTACCGTGTGACACATACTGCTTTTCACATCACCTATGAGGAAAATAAAAGATCTTAGTGATGAAACAAATTTAATTATTCACACATTCTAGAAATGCTGAAATTATCAAATTTAACAACAGGAAATTATCGCACTTAACAACAATTATCAAATTTGGCAACAAAATGTCCTTGAACAGAAAAGTGCCACTTTGATCCCTCCTAGCAGGGAAGAAAAGTCCCCTTTCCGAGTAGGTGATATGAATTTTTTTTTTCTCAACTTTTTGTTTCATGAATCAGCTTTTAATGAAGCCGTAAAAAACTCATGAATATTTCCTGTTGCAAGACGTTTAAACCAGCAAAAACTATATAAAAGAGATCTAACAATACCAAGGCGTGATGTTACGGTTGAGTATTTCATGAAAAAAATCATGAAATATTCCATACAATACTAGCTATATTATTTAAAAAAATATATTTTTCTTTTTTAAATTTTTTAAATTAAATTTGTGTGACCACTCTGGCCTAGGTATTACTGAGAGTACCTACCTTTTCTACATTTTCTTTTCTATTCCGACAAAGGATTTTGATTTAAAGTTATAAACATTTTAGAACATCCAGAAACGTTGTAATTTATGTTTCTGCTAGGTATGGAAAGTAACATATTTCTGTCTCCAGGCTTTAAACAAAATCTGTATCAAAGTTCGTCAATCGGTTAAGTCGTTATACCGTAAAATATTACCAAACAAACAAACGCACTTTTGCCTTAATAATATGGTGGAATACACTTAAGTAAAGGTAAGTTAATTCCGCTCTTGCGGTAAAATTAAGTACCTATTAAGCGTAACGATAATGCGCGATCTCTTGGACTTTTGAAACTCTGAAAGAGGTTTTATTTAATGTTACTTGCATAAAAAAAGTTTATTTAAGACAGTTTTAATATTTAGCCTAATACACATCAACCTAAATAGATGAAACTGTGTTCAAAACAATAAAAAAACAATTGGACACATCTTATACGGGTTATCTTACAGTTATCAGAAATACCACGAATGATTTTATCATAGATAATTTTATCTCAGAGCAATATTTTAAGAAAAAAAACAACAGAAATTGTTAAAATACTTACAGCAGTCAGGTTGAAGTTTTCAACTGCCTTCAGTTCTGGACATTTGTTATCGTGGACGACATTGCCGTAAGCGACAGCTACCAGAGCAAGGACTAAGAAAATCTGCATGATTCCTGATTAACTGGACTAAATTTACAATTTAAGTCTCTGCCGACTGTATCTCTCGAGATCCAGCCTAATACTACTAACTTGTTTGGACTAACTTGCCCTTTTATAGTCTCGCCTAGAGGTCATGAACGTATGCCAATTTTTATCCATTATTTCATTGACAGCATCATGCTTCAAAGGTCAAGTGGGGCGCAGGTTCTAGAAGATTCTAAGAGCTTCCATGGCAACCACATAGAGGGCAATAAATGTTTTTATTTACTAAAAAAGGTAAAGAGGGTACGGGGATTGTTATTATATAAACTTAATATAAGTTGAGGGTCTCAAATCTGATGATTTGTTTGGTGGGAATTTAAATTATTACATTTTTAAACAATGGATGTAAGGCGCCTATTCGACACCAGATATTTTGGCAAACGTCAATATTTCGAGTGTGAAGTAAATGGTGTCGACTATGAGGAAGTTTGATAGTAAAACTTATAAAAATAAGGTTCTGTATACATTATATACCAAATAGTGACTGGATAGGTATAATATTTTAGCATGGGTGGATACAGTATTAGATTTTTGTCAAATATTACTGCAGAGAGGCTTTAGGTATGTTTCAGCTACAGAACAGGTCCATTGAGTAAAAAGTTTTTCTTAAATAATTTGACTACAGAGAGGCTTTATAGGTTTCTGCTACAGCACAGGTAATAAGTGATAAGTAATTTATTAGTAACGCCATGTACACATTAAAAATATACATTGACATAGTTCTATTTCAAATTACTTTTCTTCCCTAGGGTTGAAATTCATCGCTTTTAACCCGTTTCTAAGATAAACAATGGCCTACTTTCAGAGTATGATACATGAAATGTTACGTCCCTATTAACAGAGATGATACTAGATGGTGATAGGTTAACTAAAAGAGATCTCCTTAAGGATAAGTTTCCCTTTGTACTTTATTTCTGTAGTTTAAATATTTATGTAATTTTTTCTGTATTATTACCCACCGGTTTAAAACTTTTGCATTGTTCGAATTCGGTATTCACCTTGTGTAGTTGACTTTTTTGAGTTAGATGGAATGCATCTATGCTAGTAATTTCACCAGTTTTCCTATCCCCACACCGGAACACTACAATGCGAACACTGCTCTTCTTCTTCTTCTTTTATCAACTTACTTGTATAACCACCCATTGCTGAGTGAATGTAAGCACGCCACTTGCCTGTTTCGTGCCACTGTCATCCACCTAAACCCTATGATCGTGTATTTAGGTAATTAAAGAAGATTGTGTTGAATTTTTTCCCTACGAATTTATCACGTGGCGGTAACTTTTCTCATCCCCTAAATCAAGTCCTATTTCCTCGCTTTTTTCATCATCAGCCCGGGGGCGTCCACTGCTGGACAATGGCCTCCCCCAAAGAGCACCACAAGTCACGGTCTTGAGCCGCTTGCATCCAGCTGCTCCCCGCGATCCTAACCAGGTCGTCAGACTACCGGGTGGGAGGCCGTCCAACACTCCGTCCACTGGTGCGGGGCCGCCACTCGAGAACTTTTCTTCCCCAACGGTTATCAGTTCTCCGAGCTATGTGGCCTGCCCATTGCCACTTCAGCATGCTAACTCTCTGAGCTATGTCGGTGACCTTGGTTCTCTGGCGCCGCTTTTTTAATATGTTGTAATTATTATTCAAATCTAGATTTGTATAGTAAACCAAATTGATTCCTAGGCCACTATGGACTTTGGACGTTTTAACCAAATCGAAGTCTTGTTTTCCCTATTTTTATCTAAAGAAAAAAAATTTTTTTATGCCATAATGGAGGATATCGAGTTTTAACGTTTTGTCAAATAAATGTTGTAAGTTTGAGTTTAGTTAGTCAATAATAAATTAATTCACACCTATTACTGTCATCGTCGTCACGTTTTGCTGCTTTTTTAAGTATAATGTTATAATAAATATTATCATTATATGTTTAAAAAATTACTATTGAGGTGTCCTCTCGGGACGCGCTGGTAGTTTTTTGACGTGTGAAAGTACCGGTGCGGCTTATGTACTGAAGAAACATCTTTATCATATCCCTAATGAATACTATAACACCTTAACCTTCGCACATACATACATACATACCTTCACGGCTGTGTCCCAATGGGGTAGGCAGAAACTATGGAATGCCAGGTGCACCGGTCTTAACATACAACTCTAAAAACGTGTTGATGTACCAATTTTATTTATTTATTTATATTGTAAGCTTGTACGGAACCCTTCATAAGACCAACTCGCAGTGTAGTGCCAAAGCGATAGCTTGTGTGGAGATTTATAATGAAGTTCTTACATCATATATGAAGTCATAAGCCTCTGCCCCAATATTACAGGGTTCTATTTTACACTGTCGGGGCACTTCAATTTAGACCTAGTGTCACTCTGACAAACTTCAAATTTCACGTTGATAAAAGTGCAACATAGAACCCTATAATATTGGGACAGCGAAGTGTTGTCATCATAAACCTAATAATTAAAGTTCTCGAAAGTATAATCTTAAAGAACATAACAGTAGGTATGATCATCACGATTATTTATTCAAAAGGATAATAACAAGTGGTATGAATTCGTCAGGAAAGTAAAGTATTTGCAGACCAATAGCTTTTTAGGGTTCCATAGTCAACAAGGAACCCTTGTAGTTTCGCCATCTGTCCGTTCACGATTTAACTTAGAGACTTGGTAGGTACTACAAAGCTATAAATTGGCATACATACAATTAAATCTGGCCGACGTATTTATTAAGTAAAATTTAGTAAAAAAAACATTGGTCACTCGGTACTATCAGTCCTTTGACCCACCATGGAACTGTGTCACAGTGACGTTATGCTTTAATTTTTTTTTTTTATAGCATTGGGAAGGCAAACGAGCACACAGGCCACCTGATGGTAAGTGGTAACTGTGACCCATAGACACTCGCATTCACAAGACTGGAAATCAAGGGAACTCCTCAAATATTATAGGCATACCTATAGTGATTTCGGCATTTTTCACTGTAACTCATGCATTTGCTTTTGAAAATGCAGTGGAACTGATGATGAAGACCACAGTTGGCCACTGGAACTCCTTAACGGTACCTATTTGAAGGGTCGCAATAAGATATCTCGATTAAGGTAGTTGACCGACTATGATGAAGCACATTTTAATTGTTTAAATAATGACTATGACTTTCCCGCGGCGTTGCTTGCAGCGAGCTTGAAATATTCTATAGTTTCTCCTTGATTGAGAAGTGGGACTATATAATAGCATAAATAAATAGCTTCACTTAAAAAATAAAACTGAAGTCAGCGTCCTACAATATTTTAAACCAAAAGCAAATCGAAGAAATACTGGAGGAGAGCCGAATCTTAAGTACCCGAATTCAAAGTGCGTTCATGACTCGATGTATGAATGTGGAAGAAGCGAAAGAGATTTGTCAGGATCGTAGCAGGTGGAAAGAAGTGGTCTCTGTCTACTTCTCTGGGAAACAGGCGTGATTTAATGTATGTATGTATGTATGAAAGGGGATTTTGGTTTTTTAAACTTTTATTCACCTACACACCTCAGCCGCTTCGCTCTCGACTTACTGGCTGACCAACCGGCAAGGCAGCGCGTGGCGTGAGCAGGTCAGGCGCAGCACGTACTCTTTGCACTCGTTCATCTGTTTGTCTTGAGTGACCGGTAAATAATGCTTTAAGGGATTAAAACCGCCATTTATACTTTTGTTCTCATTGTGTAACAAAGTTTAAATATGTAAATAGACCCTGCCAATTGGCAATTGAAATAACACTGGCGAGCATTATTAAGTGGTCAATTTGTAATAACTTCAGTACAACGTCGGTCCGTTTTTTTTGCTCGTGAGTGGAATATTAAATAAACAGTGGAAAGTTTAGAGGACGCGGGTGATTCTACAAATTACAGGCGCAGTCAATTGAGTAATCGCTTTAGAGACCACTAGCCGAGATGGTTCTCAATAATCTCTATGCGATACCTACAGTAGATTGGAAGCTGTTGAAATAAAATAGAATAAGGTACAGTCAGCGTCAAAAGAAGCTGATCACTTTGGTACTTTATCGCAGTAACACATTTGACAATGTTATTTGACATTGCTTACGTTATTTAAAGACCAAATTTTGCACATTATTTTCAATTGTTTTTTTTTGAAATAGGAGCATTTTGAGGCTTTTAAAGTGTTTTACTAAATGAGACAGGTAAGATGGAATGGCCCAGACTAATAACACAACACAAATAAACAGAAACTAACGAATAAGTGCAAATTATTGTTAACATACCGACCAGTTTTCATGTTTACAATTTACACCATATCTCTAACTTTCTGCACCCGCAGTTTACACTTCTATTTTTTGAGTCATATTCATAAACATAACAAATTAATCAATAAAAAAAAACCCGTAGGTACTTTAAGACCGCTTAATAAATACGTATATTTTTTTATGGCTCCCTTTGATATTCATCGAGTCATAGTATCTTTGTTATTAGATGCCTTAAATCGGTGCCTGCTGTTTAGACGGGTTTTACAAATTTAAATATTTTGTATTTTTTTTATTTTCGAAACACCTTCTAGGTTAAGAGAACTGTGAGGATAAAAATGCGGTACCGTTTTTATCCCCGTAAACCCAGTCCGATTTTACGATTTTAACAAACATGTTGAATTTTCCTTTCCAAGAAAATATTTCTCTTAAAGAAACAACAAAAAACGAACGAAAACTTATAAACTTAATTTTGCATACCAACAAAATATTCAAAAATCGTGGATATGGGACTTAATTTAGAGGGTGGCAAACATTATCGCCCGGAGCTAAATACGAATGGAAAAAAAATCACAGCACAATCCTCTGAATTAAATGATATATTTGACTAAAAATATTTCGCATAGAAGCAGGCAGAAGGCAGTGAATTTTGCGCAAACGTTGTTACATAGAGGTGCAAGAAATAAAATAACTAATTAAAAAAACAAATATCCCGACTTCAGTAAAAATATCAACAGAGAAGAAAAACAAACTCTATAATCTACAGAAAGGAGGATGGGCAGTAATGTATGAACACTGGCCTAGAAACCAATGACAATAAGCACTATATCATCGGATATGCTTTTTAATTCTACAACGATTTAGTGTAGTGGGAAACCTCAAATAACTGTGAGAAATATTTAAAAAATTGGGAACATCGGGACGCCTACGTAGACGACGTTTGCATAATTACTTTGAAACACCGCTACCCAACCCCAACACCAACACCGCTGTCTTTGCACGGCGATAACTTTTATCACACAAAGATTTTGAACTACCTGCCATAGAAATAGTTTTACAACTTAGAATTACCTATACGGTGACATATCGCTTGTTGTTATTAGTCATATAGGCCAATTTGCCCACCCTCCTTTGTAAGGGTAATATATTTAAATGTACACAGCACATACATCTTAAGTACCCGAAACCGACGTGCGTGCATGACTCGATGTATGAATGTGGAAGAAGCGAAAGACATTTGTCAGGATCGTAGCAGGTGGAAAGAAGTCGTCTCTGCCTACCCCTCTGGGAAACAGGCGTGATTTTATGTATGTATGTATGTACATACAGCTGAAGTCAAATTCACGTTTTTAAAACTGTTTACACTAGCAGTCTATGGACCAGCTCTGCCCAAAAATCAGTACTCTGTGGATCCTATAATAATATAAGTAGGGCGCTGTTTAGTGCTGTGGTTCTGGGAAAATTCGGGAAATGATACCCACGTGTCTCACGCCGTCATTCCCGGGGCAGGCAGGGCCACAGAATTACCAACAAGTCTAATTCATCATCATCATCATGTCAGCCGAAAGACGTCCATTGCTGGACATAGGCCTCCCCCAAGGCTTTCCACTCAGACCGGTCTTGTGGACAAGTCTAATTATTTTTTGTTTATTCTGATACCCCATTTTGCGCAATGAGGGTAAGATGATTTTACCAGTGTATATTAGTGACAGGTTGTAAGCCCATCGCCTAACAATGCTACAAGCCTTCATTCACTTGGAAATTATACATTTGACCAAAAATATTTTGGCTAAACGGCCGGCTCCGGCTGGACAGCGCTCTGCTTGAGAGGTTCACCCAGCTACACATTGTCACCGACCAGGCAACCCTTAGGAGTCTAACTGCTGCACTCAGAGACGTCAATTAAATTTAATGCTTTATTAAAGTTGCTGCTGTCAGTTTCTTTGCTATAGCAACAGAATAAGACATCACATCACTAAACCAGCATTAAATTTAACTCACGTCTCTGAGTGCGGCAGTTAAATACTTTAATATTGGAAAAGATGTTCCAGGCGGGGACAAGCTTAAAGTGCAAATTTAAAAAAAAAACAAGAAATGAGTTTTGTAATTCATTGCAGCATAGTGCCTACCCATAGTCCTACTAATATTATAAAATGCGAAAGTTTGTGTGAGTTAGTTTCTCTTTCACGATGCAATAGTTGGACGGAATTTGATGACATTTGAATTGGAGATAGGTTATATCCTGGATTAACAAATAGGCTACTTAGGATTCCAAAAATAAAGTTCCGAAGGAGTAAAATCAAAATCCACGCAATACAGGATGGCCGGATAGGCTGGATGGCATAACTTTTTTTGGCATAATTCATCATTTCGCACAATCATCATTTGGCATAAAGTCTTTTTTACTGAAACCGTGTACTTTTCAGGATTATTTAAAATACCATTGCATAGAACCCAATAGGTTAGGTTAGGTTTATTTTATGTCAATCCTGAAAAGTACACGGTTTCAGAAAAAAAGACTTTATGCCAAATGATAATTGTGCGAAATGATGAATTATGCCAAAAAAAATTGTGCAAGACATTAGTAACCCGGCCGGATAACTACGCAGACAATAAATGCTTCTAATTCTGTTACAATCTGACTGCAAATGTGTTCTCGACCATAAGGGATCCCAGCTCGATGCGTACTAATAAGAATCAAGCCAGCTTGAACCAGATCGAATCCTAATCCCGATTCGCCCGGGAATCACGAACACATAAAAATGATATCAACATGCATTTCGATACTCAGGGTATTAAGCTCACGTATCCTATTAGCGAATTTTAACTAGAGATAAACGGACCGATAAGATTTTGTATAAAAACGATAAAGTGAAGATAAAAGGCCATTATAGTAGTTTAGTTCTCGTGCAGTGGTACAGTCATGATCTCATGATGTACATAATTAATATGTTTTTGGTTTTGTTGATCGGGTTTGTGGGTATCAGCAGTGCGCAAATATCACTGTTACAATCATGCAGTACAATCAATTTGATGAACAATTTCATTCTTGATGATGTAAGTACAGTTTTATCGGTTTTCGGGAGTTTTATGACCATATTAGATGTTCCAGTAAACGTGCCTTTGTCGGAACAAAGTTAGATTATGTTTAATGATATTGTCATGTATGTGTAATTAGTTAGTAATTTTTCTTATCATGTTCGTCAATGATACCGCCCGCGTCGGTTTTGAGTTGGTGCAATTAATTTAGTACTTACACGACAAACACTAGGACATGAAAGTTCATAAGTGGTAAAGGATCTTTTCATCGTCTTAGTTGTATAATTTATCGCATTTATGAGTTACAATGGTGTTACAATGTGTTACAATTATTACAGTAGATCGACATAAACAGATCTAAAGGCACGGCAATTTATTTAATTAATTTAGTAATTTAAATAAACATTGCAAGACCAAGACATTTACTTGACTTTACATGCTTACATCGTTCTTTCGTTATTAAAGACATATTTCCTATATACTACGTATGCGTAGAGCTCGTTTATCTACTATGCTCGTTTTCCTATAAAATCTATCAGTTTTTGAGACAAAAAATAAATTGCCTAATCCGGGACAGTAATTATTTGTGTGCCGAATTTTATCCAAATCCCTGCAGCATGCACAACAAACAAACAAATATTTAAATATCCTTCTAAATTATTATATTAATAAACCGTAAGTCAGACGTTCTTGTTTTGAGTGTACGTTACTTTTTTATTTAATGGTTTATTCTTTAATATTTACCCCCCTTATTCGTATGCTTTGCCTCAATCTGTCAAATCAAAATTTCACTATGAAAGATAGGACAAACCATATTTGTACCGTATTATATTGCGTTTATGAACCTTTTTGTATTTTTTTTTGTTTCCACTTTTTTTACACATTTCAAGGTCATACAAAATAAAAATAATATTCTTATTCAGGAATACACGTAAGTTATAAAATATAGAGCAGAAACATGTCTCATTTTAAACACTTATAATTTAACTCAAACTGGTGAATATCGTTTGAAACTAGGTCTAAAAAATATGGCAGCAGCACTTTAAGAGAATAACAAGATAATTTAGAATATTGTTAAGTTTATAAATATATGTATTTTAGTCAGTAAGGTATTTATCTATGGGCCTAGTAGCCTGAAAATAAAGTTATTTATTATTATTTTATTACTTTTCTTACTGCAGTTTCAGCTCTACTTATAAATTGGAACCACAGATGCGCTACTAAAGCGCTTTAAGACCTAATTTCAAACGTTATTTATCGGTTTAAGAAGTCATTATAATACATTTCAAAATAGGACATGAGACAACTTAACCGGCATTGGTATTTTTGTATATATGGTGCCAAGTCGGGCGACCATGCCGGCTAATGTGAAACCGCTCTAAAACCTCACCTCGTTTGGTCGAAAATCGTTTTCAGTAACTCTATTTTTCCACGGAATCCTATTATCTCTGTCGATAAGCTATCATCTAATATAAATGAGACTGTGTTTCAATATTATCAAATATAGTTTATCTTTGGTGTTTGATGAAAATTTAATCAGATGGCGTAGGCGTAGTACCTTCATTGTTTTAACTAGAACTCGTCAATTATTGTAGGTATAATTTGGTAAGGTGGGCTGGTAGATAATGCCATTAGGCATTAAGTTGACCTTTTGTATTGAAATCAATGCTCGATTGTTTAGAATGCAATTATAGACTAAATTCGACATTGACATCATTGACTAAAGCAGATTTATTAATTCTTTCCGAACTATAATATATCTGACAACATTTCATTTTTTACCATTTTTACCACCGCATTTTATAAGAATCGGAGAAAGCTAAACTAATATTTACGTTTTCTGGCAATTGATTATATATTAAAAATAAGTTACTGATAGGCAAACAGAGGACGCTGTCAAGATGCATTGAGTTTTGTCGGCTCGTACAAACAATTCAATTGAGTTCATTCAAAGGTTAAAACCTAATTCACATAAAATAAGAAGAATATAGTATCTCTCGGTACGTCGTATTGTGTAAGCATTTAAGTAAATATGGAATCAGCCTTCTGAGTTTTCAAAACTTAATAATATAGTTTCAGCCCAATAGAACCCTGACCCATTATAGAACTGTGTCACAGTGACGTTATGATTCAAGTCGTAAGAAGTGTCAAGTTGTTTTATACAGTGTGTGGCCCAAAACCGGGGATAATATTAAAAACAGGGGCTCTATAGATCACCGGTAATTACATTGTAATGGTCTTACCTAATTAAAATAAAAACTTATATCGCGACGGGAAAATACATTACCTACGATTTTTAACTTTGTAGGCTGTTTTCTCCAAAATTATAGACTTTGTAATATTAGATTCTTGTGATAGTTATTTGAAATGTTGTAAAGAATCCTCATGTACTTTTTTCGCCCCGGTTTTGGGCCACACACTGTTAGCTAGCTAGTAAGCTCTAGGCTTGTACTATGGGTACTAAGTAGACAATGATATAAACACTTATATAGAGAAATGTATACTTAATTACATAGAAAATATCCAAAACTTAGGTACAAATATTCGCACTCGTTACGCAAATATGGGATTTTAACCCAGGACCGCTAGCTTCGTAGGCAGGGTTACTACTACCAACTACGCCAGCGCGTCGTCAAATTGCATTGTAACACTCATCTGTCTCTTCTTATTTATTAAACATTATTAAGCAAGTCTTGCATTGGTTAAAAATCCCATAAACGGCCTTTCTCAAAGATCTCAACCAAGAACATCAAATTTTTTTTTACAGTTCATTGGTACCTGGTACGAAGTGGGCAAAGCATCGAGCCAAAATGCTGACTGCTCGAGCCTGACGTTCACTCAAACCACTTATACTGACCGCTCAGTGGTTAACAATTTCCTGCAGACAGTCACTGGTACAGTCACCCATACTCCAGCTACTCCTCAGCTGACCTTAACACCGACAACATCACCTACTCGTGAGTATAAGCCATTGCGGAACAAATTTCAAAAAAATACTTTTACCATGCAGCTACAGACAGCTAATTCCGCAAGCCAGTCTTGTCAATTTATCTTGTATTAACAATAATAACCGCTAGCAATTTCGCAACCAAATAAGCAAATTATTGATTTCAGCTTTCTGGTCGACTAACATGATTTTGTTTTTCTCTACTACCTACTTAAAAACTAATTGCTCCGAATAAAGTTCACCAAATTGATTTTTGACAAAGACAACAAACTATAGCACAAATATATTATTTATTATTGTTTTTTTTACAGCAACCGAGCTTTCGATTCTCAATACTGACTACAACACCTACGCCATAGCTATTAACTGCGTCGACGTAGCAGCTTCACAGAGCACCGGTAAGTAACAGTTTTATTACTTTGACCAAACTCAGCATTATACATAAGAATGTTACCGGTTATAAATAAGCCATGGAAGAGGCAAACGAGTACACACAGTCCCTCACTTTTTCTATTCATCATTACATCTGTCCATCTAATGAGGTTACGGTTATTTTATGAATATCAACAAAATAAACTACTTTATCATCATCATCATCATCAGCCGCAAGACGTCCACTGCAAGGCCTTTATCCGCCTTCTCCAAGGTTTTCCTCAACGATCGGTCCTCTGCTGCCGTCATCCTGTTTCCCGCGATCGTCGGTCCACCTTGTGGAAGGCCTACCGACACTTCGTCTCCCAGTTGCTAATAACAACTTAAAAATATACATTCCCCTAATCAACCAACTATTGACAAATATTTCACATTTCAGTAAACGTATGGCAATTGGGAAGGACAATAAACTCCTTTAACGATGCAGCAACGTTGCAATTGGCAAATGCGGCTCTCGCGCCTATTGGGGTTACTGTGAGCCAGTTGCAAGTCATCAATCATTCGGCTGATGCATGCACGGTGCTCCCCGTGATTGGTAATGGGGAGCCAGTCATACTGGACGGACAATGCAGCACCACCCTTAACGCTGTGCAAGACTTCCAAGTGCAATCTGTAAGTGTTTTGCAAACATTGTAAGCTACATAGTGCAATAGCTCTTAAAAAAGACTCCTGCTTGCGTTATGCTTTTACAGTAGCTTTATTCTTCTTCTTCTTCCCCCGAAACAAAAAGACTTTTTAAGAGCTATTGCACTGTAGGTATATGTCAGCTTAAATAATCTACAAAGGTACTGTAGTCCGAACCAAGTTTTAAGTAACATAAGAAAGTAATTATCATGAATCGAAACAATCTCGATCAATCAGAACGTAAACGTATGGATACAAACATTTGTTGAAGTTTCCAACATACAGAAAATATTTTTCATGCAGGCTTAATGTCTATCTTACTATTTTAAACATGATTTTAGTTACTTAAAAGTAATATTTTAAAATATTAGACTTAGGAACCAAATGATTAAATTGAGCTGGCCCATGATAATGGAATGATTATCAAGTTCCTTAATGACATAAAAGCACCACAAATTGAAATAAAACTAAAGGAAACAGAAGAGTGAAGTGGAACCTTTGTAGTTTACAGGAACGTGGTACGAGATTTCTAGTTACTATTCCGCGAATGCAGTTGGTACCTGCGCGCGGGCAGATTACACGCTCGTGGGAGGTGTTGTGAACGTGGTGAACAGCCAAGTCCTCAACCAACGCCTGGACACCATCACTGGAACAGCTACTGTCGCTAGCACTGATGGCTCTGGAAGATTGAACGTGATTTTGAATGTTCAAGGAAGTAAGTCAAGCTTCAATTCCACTTCAGCATCAATGAATGCAAAGTTCTCCTTGAAATCAATCAGGAAATGAACCATTATTTTCAACTTCTATTAAGCTCAAGAATTTGAAGGCCACCTTTTATCATGTAACTACGTCGATATTTTAATCTTTATAATCGAAATGTAAAAGGTGTGGTGCCATACTGACTTATATAATTTAGATAATATCGTAGGTACTTTTATTTTCATTGATAATTTAAGTAATATACTAACGTTATCTAATTTATTGTTTCAAATATACTTTTGGGTATTAGCTTGAAATTGTTCTTGAAAGTTTGAATCATAATACAGTTAAATAAAACACTTCTACGGCATTCTCACACTCCACTCATAGAGGATTGGTACGGGATGGGTGCAATTGTGCGATGCAACCTGTGTAGACACGCAAGCCCCGTCATATTTTCACCTGACATCTCATAGGGCTGGTGGAGTAGCTAAAACGGTTGAAGCATCAAGGTTGTCAATAGTGGTCTCGGTCCAGACTATAATGTTATTCCATTCGGCGTCGGCGTTGGTCCGTTGGTTCCTAGTGCCCTAAGCCACTTCAAATAAATTTCTAATTTGACGTCACATAAGACCGAAGAGCTGGCAGTGTCCTCGCTTAAATCATTAGTTCGATTCAGCAGGGTATTTTTTAGAATAAGACTATTACTTTTAGCTTAGTTTTCCTTTTACTTTTAATCTTCATTTGTACGTTTTTTCTATATTGTCATATATTTATTATATTATTAAAATACAGTACCTATTTAATAAAGCGTACGTTTATTTTTCAGATCTTATTGCGCAAGAGTTGTATGTTCTAGATACTGACTACAATGGATACGCTGTATCTTACACTTGCGTGAATATCGGAACTACTCAAAGACAAGGTAAGAAGCTATTCTTCTCTAATAAAAACAGAGTTTTTATTTACAGGGTCTATGATGAACGTTTATATAGCCTCATATCATACATAATCAACCTTGAATGGTCAAGTTAAATTTAAACAGTTAATTGGTATTTTTGTTGCAGTCTTGTTTATTTATGACATATCCGTAACTTAAATATTTGACTCATTTTTCACATAGATTACTTTTGCAGAGCCTCTATTCTACTCTGTGAAATCATATTGCTTCTGACATGTTACCGTATTCTCAATTGTTCTACTAACTTAATATATTTTCACTCCTGTTAAGGTGTATTTTGCACATGATGAATTATTTATACACACCTATGAACTAATTATAGAAATAAGCATAGAGAAGTTCAGTGAAAGTGTATTGTTTCTTGAGAATTTAACAGAAGCAAATGGATTGAAACGCCCTTTTGTCAAGTCAATTGTTACGATAGCTCTTATTTCCTGGACAGTAATGGCGGCTGAGTTAAAAGCTAGTAACATATCGAAAGCAATATAGTTTTACCAAGTAGAATAGAGATGACTTATAGCACTAGGTATGAGATAAGCTTCATAATTATCAAACTTTAGTGGCGCATTATATCATTGTTAAATTTATAATCCTGATTTTGACAAAAACTTAAATTCCTTGAAGAACTGTGTTGCGAAAATGAAGTAGTATCTTGGTCAATTTGCTTTAAATTTACTCTTAAAAGATATCTGTTCTACAGAAGACGTACCCATATTTAGGACTGTAAGTACTCACTTAAAGTGCTTATACTAATCTAAAACTAAAAACCGTTGCAGTAAACAGCTGGATTCTCAGCCGAACCCAACAAATAAGCGCTGCATCTCAAATTGAAGTCAACCGCGTCATCGGGTCCTTCGTTGATCTCAATACCGAATACTTTCAAGATACTCCTCAAACTGATGAAGCTTGCTTCTACTTCCCTGATGCAGTAGTTGGAAATCCTGTGGTCTTCCCTGGACAGTGTGATGACAGTGTCAATGCTATCAGCGGTTTCGACTTAGCTTCGGTAAGTTTTATGAAAATACAATGTCAAGCGTTTACCTAACGACCGTCATAGTATTTAGTTTTGAGCAAATTGCGTCAGTTTTTCTTTACTAGATCGTTAGTATATTTTATGTGCCATTGTCCTCATTTTGTTTTTTAACAATTCTTAGTTAAGTTTAATTTCACTTGTACGTTAGCATTTTATACCTAAAACGAAAATGCCAGATTAGGGTTTTTGAATACAAGCAATTGTAAAAAATGAACCGCTAAAATAACTTTAATTAATTTTAATAATTAGATGTTGCCCGCGACTTTGCCCTTCCTGTCTCAAAACGAAAACCATTCATCAAACCCGGTTTGCGGCTTTGTCGTTAAAGCGTAACATACTGACAGACCAAGGTTATTTCACATTTATTGGTATTACTATAGATTTTCAATTGAGACTTTATTTCTAGTAGTAATGAAAAATTATTTAGTTCGCAGGCACATGGTACGAGGTCGAGGCCTATCCTAAAGAGCAACAGACTGGGACATGCGTGAACCACGTATTCTCAACCACCACCGCCGCCCCCAACACCCTCAACCTCGTCTCCAACCAAGTCATCAACCAAGCTGTCACTTCTGCCAGCGGCAGTGTCGTTTTGGGATCGACTGACGGAAGTGCCAGGTTACAGCTCACCATGGTCGTGAACGGGATAAGTAAGTGATCGTTATTTTGTGTTTAATTATGAAGTGAACAATTTATGATAGTAATGTATAATGTCATAAATTTCTACATTCACCACACTTTTGAATTCCAATAAGATAATACCATGTAAGAAGAGATTTAATATTTATACCGAAAAGGAGGCAAAAGAGGTCACATGCCAAGCGATGGGGTGTATTCCGTTTAGGCCTAATATTTTCCCGATTGCATCATTATCTAGTTTTTTACTTTCCAAAACGTTGTTTCTCGTCGCAGTTGTATTTTTAAAAAAACTTAACGAGCTGTCTCGGTATTCTGGATAAAAACGCAAAAAATATCATTTTTTTTGAGAAATTACATATACCCATCCAATAGTAAGAAACATAAACGTTTTAAAATTTGGATTTTTTTTGATTTTTTACAGCTATCACTTTCCCCTACTGGGTTTTGGCCACTGACTACAACTCTTACGCACTGGTGTACAGCTGCATCAGTCGTAATGACAACACCAGATCAGGTAAGATAACCATTTCCAGATATGGAATCCCTTATCGTCATTTACCCTAGCATCGTTTACCCGAATTTTTCTCTATCCTAAAAAAAATGTTGAATTGATTTGATTTGTTTTGAAAATCATTTCGTCCTTAATTTTAAACTTTTTTGTGCATTTTTTTTGGCGAGGAGAAGACAAGCGAGCATACAGGTCACATGATAATAAGTGGGATCTAAGACCCATTTTTACGACTACATTCAAAGACTGCAATCCTGAGACTCTCTAGTTGAACTCTAGCCTAGGATGAACCTAGGAAAAATACCTACATGCACCTATATTTGATCCCGACACACCGGAACAGACCATTGTGAATATAGTTGATTAACCGTAGGTAAAACACGAAAATAGTATTGTTATAACACAACCCTAATCTTACCTAACTGCAGGTATTTTAGAAAAACTGAAATGGTGGTCTGAGTCAGCAGAATTCCATTTTGAGATAAATGATGATAGGGTAAAACAATGCGGTATAACAAACGTAAAAAAGGATTCCAAGAAGCAATTTTATTAAATTTATTAAATGTATTTTATTAATAAACAAATTACCTACATTTATTTTACAAACACTCTTTGCAAAAAACTACGGCTTATACTATGATCATGGAAAAAAAAACATACCCATTTATATTTTGATCCTCGTCGTTAATTTTACATCTACTCTTCTTCCCTTTCAGTCCACAGCTGGAAGTTGAGTAGGACCCAAACACTGCCTGCAGCCGCCGTCACGGCCATCAACACCGCTATGGCACCGGTCCAAGTCCTGGAGAACGAATACTTTGAAGCTATCGACCAGTCTGCTGTCGGTTGCTTCGCTTACCCCGAAATTCCTGCTGGCAACCCCATTATTCTGGATGGACAGTGTGAATCCGTCACACCCATAGCCAATTTCCAAGTTGCCGATGTAAGTCTTTTTTTTAATTTCGTAATGTTGCTCAATGCAAAAAATGTGTTACTCATTTAAACTGAATTTTCAATATCACAATTATTTTCAACCAAAAAAAGATCATTTTTATAAATAATTAATCTATAAAATTACATTCCTCAGTTCCTAGGAACTTGGCACGAGATCTCTAGCTACTATTCGGAGAGCGCAGTCGGTACCTGCGCGCGAGCAGATTACTCGCTCGGGGAAGGTGTGGTCGACGTGGTGAACAGCCAAGTCCTCAACCAGCGCCTAGAGAGTTTCAGTGGAAATGCATCAGTCGTGAGCACTGACGGCTCTGGAAGATTGAGCGTTATTTTAGATGTCCAAGGAGGTAGGTGTCAAGCAATGGAAGAACCCAATATTAAATATAATATTTTGATTTTTTTCGATCATTCTTTCGAGTGATCGGATGTACGGAAAGATTGAATGAGAGTTTTCTCCGAAAATTATTTCACGTACAAAAGTCACTTCATCCAAAATAATGCTTTTATTTATTTTAGTTCTCCTAACTCAAGAGCTGTTAATTCTGGATACTGACTACAACGGATACGCTGTCTCCTACTCTTGCGTCAACGTCGGTGCTAACCAGAGACGAGGTAAGATATACTTCCTTATTGTGGTTTTGAATTATCGCGACAAAATAATGGAAGTAAAACATAATTTTGTCTTTTTAGTTTACAGTTGGATTCTTAGCAGAACACAAGTGATATCCGCTGCGTCTCAAACTGAAGTCAACCGCGTCATCGCCTCTTTCGTCGACCTCAACTCCCAGTACTTCCAGGCTACTCCACAAACAGCGGAGGCTTGTTTCTATTTCCCGGAAGCCATTCCCGGTACGCCTGTAGTTTTCCCGGGACAGTGTGATGACAGCGTCAATGCTTTAAGCGGTTTCATCATGGCTTCGGTAAGTTGTAATAACCATCTACTTAAATTTTAATTGATATCTTTTGACAAACTTCTGCTCTCTCCTAACTCTACGTATCCTAACCTAATCTTACCAAAATTATTTAGTTCATAGGCACCTGGCATGAGGTCGAAGCTTATCCGAAAGAGCAACAGACTGGAACTTGCGTCAACCACGCTTTCACAGCTGGCACCACCGCCAACTCCCTGAACCTCGTCTCCAACCAAGTCGTGAATCAACAGGCTACTTCATCCAGTGGCAGTGTCGTTTACGCGTCGACGGACGGAAGTGCCAGGTTAACGCTCACTATGGTGGTTAACGGACAAAGTAAGTCTAGAGTTAATGATATTTGTTTGTTTCTGACAAGTCCAAACTCATACTACACAGATAAATAACTGATTTCATAAGCCTTGTGCGAACTGAATAATGAATGAGTTTTCCTGATTGTTACAGCCATCACCTTCCCCTACTGGATTCTGGCAACTGACTACACTAGTTACGCACTGGCGTACAGCTGCATGAACATTAATAATAACTTCAGATCAGGTAAGAATATTTTAACTATAATAAATATCAGGTCGATCGTTATGTTATGTTAATGAAGTGCCTATAATTTTTATCATTATGCGGAACGATCGTTTTATTTGTCTTTAATTTTGTCCTTTATAGTCCACAGCTGGAAATTGAGTAGGACCCAAACACTGCCTGCAGCCGCCGTCACGGCCATCAACACCGCTATGGCACCGGTCCAAGTTCTGGAGAACGAATACTTTGAAGCTATCGACCAGTCTGCTGCCGGTTGCTTCGCTTACCCCGAAATTCCTGCTGGAAACCCCATTATTCTGGATGGACAGTGTGAATCTGTCACACCCATAGCCAATTTCCAAGTTGCCGATGTAAGTCTTTTTTTTTTATTAATGTTGCTCAATGCAAAAAAATGTGTTACTTACTCATTTAATCTGAATTTTCAATATCACAATTACTTTCAACCAAAAAAAGACCATTTTCATAAATAAAGAATTAAATATCTATAAAATTACATTTCTCAGTTCCTAGGAACTTGGCACGAGATCTCTAGCTACTATTCGGAGAGCGCAGTCGGTACCTGCGCGCGGGCAGATTACTCGCTCGGGGATGGTGTTGTCGACGTGGTGAACAGCCAAGTCCTCAACCAGCGCCTAGAGAGCTTCAGTGGAAATGCGTCAGTCGTAAGCACTGACGGCTCTGGAAGATTGAGCGTTATTTTAGATGTCGATGGAGGTAGGTGTCAAGCAATGGAAGAACCAAAATTAAAATGTATATATTTTGAATTTTTTTCGATGATGGTTTCAAGTAATCGGAAGTACGGGAAGATTGAATGAGACTTAGTCTCTATCATTTGATTTCTCCGAAAATTATTTCACGTAAAAAAGTCAGTTTATCCAAAATAATGCAAACCTTACTTTTATTTATTTTAGTTCTCCTAACTCAAGAGCTGTTAATTCTGGATACTAACTACAACGGATACGCTGTCTCCTACTCTTGCGTCAACGTCGGTGCTAACCAGAGACGAGGTAAGATATACTTCCTTATCGGTTTTGAATTATCGCGACAAAATAATGGAAGTATAACATATTTTTATCTTTTTAGTTTACAGTTGGATTCTTAGCAGAACACAAGTGATATCCGCTGCGTCTCAAACTGAAGTCAACCGCGTCATCGCCTCTTTCGTCGACCTCAACTCCCAGTACTTCCAGGCTACTCCACAAACAGCGGAGGCTTGTTTCTATTTCCCGGAAGCCATTCCCGGTACGCCTGTAGTTTTCCCGGGACAGTGTGATGACAGCGTCAATGCTCTAAGCGGTTTCAACATGGCTTTGGTAAGTTTTAATAACCATCTACTTAAATTTAAATTTATATCTTTTGACAAACTTCTGCTCTCTCCTAACCCTACGTATCCTAACCTAATCTTACCAAAATTATTTAGTTCATAGGCACCTGGCATGAGGTCGAAGCTTATCCGAAAGAGCAACAGACTGGAACTTGCGTCAACCACGCTTTCACAGCTGGCACCACCGCCAACTCCCTGAACCTCGTCTCCAACCAAGTCGTGAATCAACAGGCTACTTCATCCAGTGGCAGTGTCGTTTACGCGTCGACGGACGGAAGTGCCAGGTTAACGCTCACTATGGTGGTTAACGGACAAAGTAAGTCTAGTTAATAATATTTGTTTGTTTCTGACAAGTCCAAACTCATACTACACAGATAAATAACTGATTTCATAAGCCTTGTGCGAACTGAATGATGAATGAGTTTTCCTGATTGTTACAGCCATCACCTTCCCCTACTGGATTCTGGCAACTGACTACACTAGTTACGCACTGGCGTACAGCTGCATGAACATTAATAATAATTTCAGATCAGGTAAGAATCTTTTAAAACGTTCCATTTAACTATAATAAATATCAGGTCGATCGTTATGTAACGTTCCATCATCATGTCAGCCGAAAGACGTCCACTGCTGGACATAGGCCTCCCCCAAGGCTTTCCACTCAGACCGGTCTTGTGCTTTTCGCATCCACCGCGGTCCCGCGATCCTGATGAGGTCGTCACTCCATCTTGTTGGAGGCCTACCTACAGCTCGTCTTCCGGTCCGCGGACGCCACTCCAGAACCTTCTGATCCCATCGGCCATCAGTCCTGCGAGTGATGTGCCCCGCCCACTGCCACTTCAGTTAAGCTATTCTTAGGGCTATGTCGGTAACCTTAGTTCTACTGCGGATATCATCATTTCTGATTCTATCACGCACAGAAACCTGAGCATAGCCCTCTCCATAGCACTCTGAGTGAATTGAGCTTCCTTATGAGGCCCATTGTTAGCGCCCACGTCTCAGATCCGTAAGTCATCACCGGCAACACACACTGGTCCAAGACTTTTGACTTCAAACGTAACGTAATTTGGACGTAAAGGTGCTGCGAAGCTTCCCTATGTAACGTTAATGAAGTATAATTTTTATAATTTTGTGGAACGATCGTTTTATTTGTCTTTAATTTTGTCCTTTATAGTCCACAGCTGGAAATTGAGTAGGACCCAAACACTGCCTGCAGCCGCCGTCACGGCCATCAACACCGCTATGGCACCGGTCCAAGTTCTAGAGAACGAATACTTTGAAGCTATCGACCAGTCTGCTGTCGGTTGCTTCGCTTACCCCGAAATTCCTGCTGGAAACCCCATTATTCTGGATGGACAGTGTGAATCCGTCACACCCATAGCCAATTTCCAAGTTGCCGATGTAAGTCTTTTTTATAATTTCGTAATGTTGCTCAATGCAAAAAAATGTGTTACTCATTTAATCTGGATTTTCAATATCACAATTATTTTCAACCAAAAAAAGATCATTTTCATAAATAATTAACCTATAAAATTACATTTCTCAGTTCCTAGGAACTTGGCACGAGATCTCTAGCTACTATTCGGAGAGCGCAGTCGGTACCTGCGCGCGGGCAGATTACTCGCTCGGGGAAGGTGTGGTCGACGTGGTGAACAGCCAAGTCCTCAACCAGCGCCTAGAGAGCTTCAGTGGAAATGCGTCAGTCGTTAGCACTGACGGCTCTGGAAGATTGAGCGTTATTTTAGATGTCGATGGAGGTAGGTGTCAAGCAACGAAAGAACCCAATATTAAAATTTACATATTTTGAAAAACTTATCGATGATACTTTCGAGTAAACGGAGCGGAAAGATTGAATGAGAGTAAGTCTGTATAGATTTTTCTCTATCATTATTAATATTCGATTTCTTCGAAAATTATTTCACGTAAAAAAGTCACTTTATCCAAATTAATGCATACCTACCTATTACTTTTATTTATTTTTAGTTCTCCTAACTCAAGAGCTATTAATTCTGGATACTAACTACAACGGATACGCTGTCTCCTACTCTTGCGTCAACGTCGGTGCTAACCAGAGACGAGGTAAGATATACTTTCTTATAATAGGTTTTGAATTATCGCGACAAAATAATGGAATTTTAACATTTTTTTTCTTTCTAGTTTACAGTTGGATTCTTAGCAGAACACAAGTGATATCCGCTGCGTCTCAAACTGAAGTCAACCGCGTCATCGCCTCTTTCGTCGACCTCAACTCCCAGTACTTCCAGGCTACTCCACAAACAGCGGAGGCTTGTTTCTATTTCCCGGAAGCCATTCCCGGTACGCCTGTTGTTTTCCCGGGACAGTGTGATGACAGCGTCAATGCTTTAAGCGGTTTCAACATGGCTTTGGTAAGTTTTAATAACCATCTACTTAAATTTAAATTTATATCTTTTGACAAACTTCTGCTCTCTCCTAACCCTACGTATCCTAACCTAATCTTACCAAAATTATTTAGTTCATAGGCACCTGGCATGAGGTCGAAGCTTATCCGAAAGAGCAACAGACTGGAACTTGCGTCAACCACGCTTTCACAGCTGGCACCACCGCCAACTCCCTGAACCTCGTCTCCAACCAAGTCGTGAATCAACAGGCTACTTCATCCAGTGGCAGTGTCGTTTACGCGTCGACGGACGGAAGTGCCAGGTTAACGCTCACTATGGTGGTTAACGGACAAAGTAAGTCTAGTTAATGATATTTGTTTGTTTCTGACAAGTCCAAACTCTTACTACACAGATAAACCACTGATTTCATAAGCCTTGTGCGAACTGAATGATGAATGAGTTTTCCTGATTGTTACAGCCATCACCTTCCCTTACTGGATTCTGGCAACTGACTATAATAGTTACGCACTGGCGTACAGCTGCATAAACATTAATAATAACTTCAGATCAGGTAAGAATCTTTTAACTATAATAAATATCAGGTCGATCGTTATGTAATGTTAATGAAGTATAATTTTTATAATTTTGTGGAATTATCGTTTTATTTGTCTTTAATTTTGTCCTTTATAGTCCACAGCTGGAAATTGAGTAGGACCCAGACCCTGCCGGCAGCCGCCGTCACGGCCATCAACACCGCTATGGCACCGGTCCAAGTCCTGGAGAACGAATACTTTGAAGCTATCGACCAGTCTGCTGTCGGTTGCTTCGCTTACCCTGAAATTCCTGCTGGAAATCCCATTATTCTGGATGGACAGTGTGAATCCGTCACACCCATAGCCAATTTCCAAGTTGCCGATGTAAGTCTTTTTTATAATTTCGTAATGTTGCTCAATGCAAAAAAATGTGTTACTCATTTATTCTGGATTTTCAATATCACAATTATTTTCAACCAAATAAACATCATTTTCATAAGTAAAGAATTAAATATCTATACAATTACATTTCTCAGTTCCTAGGAACTTGGCACGAGATCTCTAGCTACTATTCGGAGAGCGCAGTCGGTACCTGCGCGCGAGCAGATTACTCGCTCGGGGATGGTGTTGTCGACGTGGTGAACAGCCAAGTCCTCAACCAGCGCCTAGAGAGCTTCAGTGGAAATGCGTCAGTCGTGAGCACTGACGGCTCTGGAAGATTAAGTGTTATTTTAGATGTCGATGGAGGTAGGTGTCAAGCAACGGAAAAACCAAAATTAAAATGTATATATTTTGAATTTTTTTCGATGATGGTTTTAAGTAATCGGAAGTACGGGAAGATTGAATGAGACTTAGTCTCTATAGATTTTTCTCTATTATTATTATATTCGATTTCTTCGAAAATTATTTCACGTACAAAAGTCACTTTATCCAAACTAATGCATACCTATTACTTTTATTTTTTTTAGTTCTCCTAACTCAAGAGCTATTAATTCTGGATACTGACTACAACGGATACGCTGTCTCCTACTCTTGCGTCAACGTCGGTGCTAACCAGAGACGAGGTAAGATATACTTCCTTATTGTGGTTTTGAATTATCGCGACAAAATAATGGAAGCATAACATATTTTTTTTCTTTTTAGTTTACAGTTGGATTCTTAGCAGAACACAAGTGATATCCGCTGCGTCTCAAACTGAAGTCAACCGCGTCATCGCCTCTTTCGTCGACCTCAACTCCCAGTACTTCCAGGCTACTCCACAAACAGCGGAGGCTTGTTTCTATTTCCCGGAAGCCATTCCCGGTACGCCTGTAGTTTTCCCGGGACAGTGTGATGACAGCGTCAATGCTTTAAGCGGTTTCAACATGGCTTTGGTAAGTTTTAATAACCGTCTACTTAAATTTAAATTTATATCTTTTAACAAATTTCTGCTCTCTCCTAACCCTACGTATCCTAACCTAATCTTACCAAAATTATTTAGTTCATAGGCACCTGGCATGAGGTCGAAGCTTATCCGAAAGAGCAACAGACTGGAACTTGCGTCAACCACGCTTTCACAGCTGGCATCAACGCCAATACCCTCAACCTCGTCTCCAACCAAGTCGTGAATCAACAGGCTACTTCATCCAGTGGCAGTGTCGTTTACGCGTCGACGGACGGAAGTGCCAGGTTAACGCTCACTATGGTGGTTAACGGACAAAGTAAGTCTAGTTAATGATATTTGTTTGTTTCTGACAAGTCCAAACTCTTACTACACAGATAAACCACTGATTTCATAAGCCTTGTGCGACATAATGATTAATGAGTTTTCCTAATTGTTACAGCCATCACCTTCCCCTACTGGATTCTGGCAACTGACTATAATAGTTACGCACTGGCGTACAGCTGCATAAACATTAATAATAACTTCAGATCAGGTAAGAATCTTTTAACTATAATAAATATCAGGTCGATCGTTATGTAATGTTAATGAAGTATAATTTTTATCATTTCGCGGAACGATCGTTTTATTTGTCTATAATTTTGTCCTTTATAGTCCACAGCTGGAAATTGAGTAGGACCCAAACACTGCCTGCAGCCGCCGTCACGGCCATCAACACCGCTATGGCGCCGGTCCAAGTTCTGGAGAACGAATACTTTGAAGCTATCGATCAGTCTGCTGTCGGTTGCTTCGTTTATCCTGAAATTCCTGCTGGCAACCCCATTATTCTGGATGGACAGTGTGAATCCGTCACGCCCATAGCCAATTTCCAAGTTGCCGATGTAAGTCTTTTTTTTATTTTGTAATGTTGCTCAATGCAAAAAAATGATTTACTCATTTAATCTGGATTTTCAATATCACAATTATTTTCAACCAAAAAAAGATCATTTTCATAAATAATTAATCTATAAAATTACGTTTCTCAGTTCCTAGGAACTTGGCACGAGATCTCTAGCTACTATTCGGAAAGTGCGGTCGGTACCTGCGCGCGGGCAGATTACTCGCTCGGCGAAGGTGTTGTCGACGTGGTGAACAGCCAAGTCCTCAACCAGCGCCTAGAGACCTTCAGTGGAAATGCGTCAGTCGTAAGCACTGACGGCTCTGGAAGATTGAGCGTTATTTTGGATGTCCAAGGAGGTAACTGTCAAGCAAGTTGATCAGATGTACGGAAATATTGAATTAGAGAATCTCTTTAGATTTATATTTTTAAAATTATATTCGATTTCTCTGAACATTATTTCAAGGACAAAAGTCACTTTATCCAAAATAACGCACTTTTTATTTTTATTTATTTTTAGTTCTCCTTACTCAAGAGCTGTTAATTCTGGATACTGACTACAACGGATACGCTGTCTCCTACTCTTGCGTCAACGTCGGTGCTAACCAGAGACGAGGTAAGATATACTTCCTTATAATAGGTTTTGAATTATCGCGAAAAAATAATGGAAGTAAAACATATTTTTGTCTTTTTAGTTTACAGTTGGATTCTTAGCAGAACACAAGTGATATCCGCTGCGTCTCAAACTGAAGTCAACCGCGTCATCGCCTCTTTCGTCGACCTCAACTCCCAGTACTTCCAGGCTACTCCACAAACAGCGGAGGCTTGTTTCTATTTCCCGGAAGCCATTCCCGGTACGCCTGTAGTTTTCCCGGGACAGTGTGATGACAGCGTCAATGCTTTAAGCGGTTTCGACATGGCTTCGGTAAGTTTTTTTAACTCCTAAAATTTTAATTTTACGTTCGAAAATTCTACGTTCTCTGTTCTCTCTGTAATACTTACTGGAAAAATACCATATTTTGATGGCAAAATATGTACTTCAATGAAACTTTGTTTTATAACTTTATAAGTCCTACCAAAATTTAGGAGTCCTACTCTAATCGGGGGGGTATGGGCGGAGGGATTTTTTACCAGGAGGGTGAAGTGGGTTTTGATGTAAGTATTTTATTGTGCAGAATCGAATGAGACCATTCCCATATGTTTATGTTGGAAAAAAATAAAAAAAGAGAAAATATTTCAGTTCAAAAGTAGGATTTAATCAGCACAAACACTTTCATAGTTAATATAACATATTGTACCTAATGTATAAAAAATGGTTCGGCTGATTAAATCGTACTTTTTAAATAAAATATTTTTTATTTCAGCAATGGGTATGGTCTCATAAATTCAGCGCAAAGAATTACATGGAAAATGACACTTTACTTACCTAGTAAAACCTTCCTCCTGCTCATACCCCCCGAAATGGGGGTAGGAGGTAAATTTCGCTAGGACTCGGCAGATCCTCATTTCTAGTGCGAAATTAATAGTACATGCCTAAGCATGGAAGTAGGTAATTGCGGACCGAGTATTGGTTTAAACGGACTAGCTTGCGAAGAAATATGGATGCATAAGACTCGTGCCATAATTTTATTATGGCTCTTGTCACTTTAAAAAAAATTACAAACTAGATATTTATGAAATTTGTATGCAACATTGCGGCTTGTGTCAGCCATGTCAGTAATCTATGTACTTCGCATCTCAATATGTAAATAGTAATGTCAACTTTCCCGGACATTTTTGAGAAAAGTTTTAAACTAAGTTTCATTGTTGTAAAACTAGTCTTACTCTACCTGTATTACTGTATATTTAAATTAATTAATAATAATGACTTTTAGAAGCACGTAACAAAACGAAGGCGACATTTTAATTAATATTTTAGGAATGAATCTAGTAATAACCGAATATATTTAGTTCATAGGTACCTGGCATGAGATCGAAGCTTATCCGAAAGAGCAACAGACTGGAACTTGCGTCAACCACGCTTTCACAGCTGGCATCAACGCCAATACCCTCAACCTCGTCTCCAACCAAGTCGTCGATCAACTGGCCACTTCATCTAGCGGCACTGTCGTTTTTGCGTCAACGGACGGAAGTGCCAGGTTAACGCTCACTATGGTGGTTAACGGACAAAGTAAGTGTAGTTTAATCTTTGTTTAATTTTGACAATTCTAGACTCTTCCTATTCCGATTGAGTCCTGCCCAGGCCTAGAGCGAACAGAATAATGAAGGAATTTTCCTGATTGTTACAGCCATCACCTTCCCCTACTGGATTCTGGCAACCGACTACAATAGTTACGCACTGGCGTACAGCTGCATAAACATTAATAATAATTTCAGATCAGGTAATAATTGTTTTTTTTTTTTAAATTAATTTACTAAAAAAAATATTGAAACACAGTATTTGGTTGTGTTACGCTCATTTTATTTGTTCTAACTTTGTCGTATTAGTCCACAGTTGGAAGTTGAGTAGGACCCAGACACTAACTGCAGCCGCCGTCACGGCCATCAACACCGCTATGGCACCGGTTCAAGTCCTGGAGAACGAATATTTCGAGCCCATTGGACAATCCGAAGCTGAATGTCTCGCGTTTCCCGACATTCCTGCCGGTGAACCCATCATTTTGCAAGGACTGTGTGGAACCGTTACACCCGTGACTAATTTCGAGGCTATTAGCGTAAGTACTTATCAATATTTTTGTAGTAAAATGTTTTATATACCCATGAACTATACAGATAATCTAAATACATTTTGAACATTAAGATGCTTTTTTATCGCTTTACCTTGTTAGAAACTTTTAGGTCCAAAATATAGTTTTGAATCACTTTATAATTCGTCGCAAATGGTATCAGTATATTAAAATATGGTTCGCCCTATTGTTTAGTTTGTCGGCACTTGGTATGAGACTGCCCGCTACGCGTCTGAACGTCAGTCTGGTGGCTGTGCTGCTCAGGAGTTCACCCCTGCAACACAAAACAGTTTCAACTTGAGCCAGACTATCATCTACAATGAGCGTCAGACCAATGTATTTGGTCAGGCTACCCTAGCTGCTGATGGCTCTGGCGTGCTCACCGCCACCCTTAGCGATGGAGCTGGCCGTGAGTAATTTTGTAATTGTTGTGCTACTTTTGAGAACACATTAAAACTCTGAATAACATTTGTCCGAATTTTCGTTTTTCCGAGAGCTATGTTATGCTAAATTTATAATATAAATAACCATGCATAGGTTAGGTTAAGTTTGATTTATAAACAATATCAAAAAATAACTTCTTACTCAAACATTGGCATTTTGATCAATTCGGAATTATAACTCTTAGGAATTATTTAGTGTACCCGCTTCTATTTTTTAAATTATTGTGGAAATTATAACCGAGTTTTGTATTTTTTTCAGTAAGTTACGACTCTGTTATATACATTCTGGACACCGACTATAGCAACTTTGCATTATTATACAGTTGTGAAAACTTAGAAGGCACTACCAACCGTCAAAGTAAGTACTCTGCTAGCAAAACTTTTTTTTTATAACTAGAATTCAATGATTTAAGCTTCTTTGATTATGTCCGAGACCGCTAGCTGTGTAATCAAGGTCACTACGAACTAGCCTAACCGCGTCGTCCATAACTGGTTTATTCCCTGATTTTATTTGCATACAATTTTAACTTCTTACTAAATGAAAAGTCATTGAATTGTATTCATTTTTCGGTTATTATGTGCGTTACGTATCATTGTTCTCGCAAGCTACTTTGTATTTCTCGTACGGTTCTCGCATCGCAACTGAAGCTCGTGGTGCCGGACAAAACTAAAATCCAAAACGTAAAAACTATGACACTCCGGACTATTCTTATAATTATATTTTCAGAATTAATTTCTCATTTTAATATATATTCTTATGAGAATAAAATAATGTCTTAAGCCATATGTTTAATGATGTCACCGAACACTTTTTTTGCAGTCTACAGCTGGAAACTAAGCAGATTTCAAGCAGGTCTCACCGAAGCGGCCAACGATAGGATAGCTCAAGTAGTTTCAAACAACATTGACCTCCTCGAGTACTATTACCAGCCAACTGGACAAACCAACGACGATTGTTTCTACTACCCGGTCTTTGATGAGATTCCTGAATTTATTAATCTACCAGGACCCTGCCCAGCCATTACTGGAATAGCTAACTTCAATCCTGCTGCGGTAAGTACCATTCTGGCATCTGTAATCAGATTGGATTAGTAATTTTACTGCGGCACTAGGCAATATTTAACAGACTTGTTATTTATGTAATATTTTCTTTCCAGTACCTAGGCCTCTGGCATGATGTTGCAAGCTACCCCATCGATTCTCAAAACGGCACTTGCTCCCGCGCCGAATACTATCTTGTTGATGGCGTCATCACTATTCGCAACACCATGGTTGTTGATGGGCAACTAAGGACGCAGATGGGAATTGCTCGCCTTTCCTCAACTGGAACGGGACTCTTGCAGGTCACCTTTATTCTGGAAAATGGATGTTAGTTTTTTTCATTTCGATGAATCATACACCTGAATTTAAAATATTAACGTTGTAACTTCAGTATTTAGCTGCGTTTCAATTATTTTACTTTATTTGCACCGAAGCTGAGCTTATGATCTATGCTGTCCTGCTGGCCTATTGCCTAAAGCACTCGCAATCGCAATCGACTACAAAGCGGAACAATTATTTTCATTTTTTTTAATATTTATTTATTTATTAAACCAACAACAAAAATTACAAATAAACAAAAGCCCTGCAAAACTGTTTTAGGACAGTTTGACTGCAGGAAGACTATAAGAACATTAGAGTACTATATAATCTTAGTATTGCACAATGCTTAGTTTGACACAATAGTGTACCAGTTTTATAATTCTATGGCAGCGTATCTACTAAATATTTCTTTAGTTTTCTCTTAAATATACGTTTATTTGGCTCGAGACGCATGTCCTCAGGTAAACTGTTGAGAATATATGGCAGGCGCTTTTTTAAAGTTCTGTCTCCGTAATAGTTATTAACTCTAGGTACATCACACTTACCCGCGGACACAAACCTCGTACCATGATTGTGTTCAATTCTACTCAGGTCATGCTGCCAACTGTGGCATGGTTATTAAGAGCCAAAAGTTATTTGTGCTGCAAAGAGACGGGAAATATCTTACATATTTTAAACAATTTTTGATAATCAGTTTTACAATTAGTTTTAATATTTTGAGAGACAAGAATTTAAAAAAAACGCAATTGCAAGGATTCTAGTTTGTCTAAGTAAGGTTTGAAAGTGAGACCATAACAATTGAGAGCATACCCTAGTACAGAATGCACCAACGCAAAATATAAACATTTTAAAGTACCAACAGGAACCCTATAAGTAAAATGGTAAAAAAAGGTATGCCGATAAGCCTTCGGTTTTCAAAATGATAACGATTACGAATGCGACTCGTGCGTTAAGCAATATCCCCTAATCTCCAATCCCCTGTCGGCTAATAAAAACTGAAGAATTTTCAAAAATGTTCAATTTTCGGTTTCCGTTAAACAAGAACCATATATTCTTTCACAAACGTATCTCATTATTAATTATTTGGTTTTTTTTTCAGTGGAAGTCGTGACTACATATTATGTTCTTGAGACTGACTACACTAGCTTCTCCCTAGTTTACAACTGCCGTAACCTACCTGATGGAAATAGACAAGGTAAGGACAATGTAGTATAGTCAAGTACATTTTTGACTATTTTATGACCTAGTGTTTTTTTGTAGAATTTGCCATTAAAGGCTTGCTTGTGTTGACGTCAATGTAATAGCAAAATCCATAAAAATGGTAATTCTCTTGGGCATTTAATAGCATACTATTGTTTTCGCAGTACACAGTTGGAAACTCAGTAGAACACCAACACTGACCGCTAATGCCGTCATCGCTATTGATAACGTGATCAACAACACTGAAGGTCTCCTCGAGGAGTACTACTTATCAACCAGCCAGTCTGCTGAGGACTGCTTCTACGTGCCAGAATTTGTACCTGGACAGTCAGTTCTATTTAGAGGAGCATGCGAAGCGGTCACTGGAATGCAAGGATTTAATGCCAACCAGGTCAGTATAGCAAAAAATACTTACTTACTAGACAAGTATTACTGTAAAACCTCATCTGATATGAGACGCAACTTGTTTGAATATTTAGCTATGTGTGTGCTAAGAATGTTCCAAGTTTGAGTCAGCTAGAGCTGTTGATGAAAACCTTGATGTACAATAGAACTGTGAATTGGTGATTGAGCGGATCACTCCTTTATTTAGGTCACAGAAGTACTTTTAACGCCTTCTTGGACCTGCAAAAGTACTTCTAAGGATACCAAGCGTAGGTTTTTAATATTTTGATTCGTTTGTGTCATTAACGACGTGTTTTTACTTACAGTACCTAGGCTGGTGGCATGAAATCGAACGGTACCCCAGCGACGTTGCCTCCGGTCAGTGCACTAGCGCTAACTTCCTTCAGAATGGTAATATCATCCAAGTGGTTGAATCCAGCGTTGAAGACGGAGTAGGCTCTGAGAATACAAGAAACGTTGTTGTTGGTGCTGATGGCACCATTACTATCAACAGGGACGAAGGACCAACTGGTGCGTTTCCGAAATTTTCCATTTTTTGAACCTGCGTGCGTAAAACCTATATGCTACTGAGCTCAAACAATACTCGTTGAATAAACGTTTACTTACATTATACGCCATGTAAACCTGTGAGTGCTTTTAATGTAGTTTTTATTTTCAGTCTGGACCGTGCTTGCTACGGACTACAGCTCTTACTCGCTTCTCTACTCTTGTGAGAACGTTGTTACAGACTTGGGTCCTTACAGACGAGGTAAGATAAATCATCAAAAACAAAAGCAATTTCATGTTCACTATTATTGTTACATTTTGTAATAATGAGCATATTTTCCAGTATGGAGTGCTAAACACAGCAAGGCACGGTCTCTAACACAAGCGGCCCATAACGCTTTGAACTCTACTATTGCATCCAATGACCTACTGCACAATCATCTCTACGAATACGTGGACCAGAGTGACTTGGCTTGCTTCCACTACAGAGAGGAAGCTGGAGAACAAGTCATCATGTCTGGTCAATGCGACACCGGGATCCCGGTTCAAGAAAACTTTGACATTTCTCAGGTGAGACTAAAATTGGTTATCAGCACGCACCTTTCATTGAGTTTGAAGTATCTGAGTACTGCGTGATCGTTTAATTTACATATTCACAATGTGTGAAACTAACTTTAACACAATATTAGGCTTAGTCAAATTTACGGAGGCAGCACTTATCCCCTTGTAGTGTCATAACTAAATCTGCTAATTGTATAATTATGATCTTAGTACTAGCTAGCACCAAACAACGGGAAAAAGCGCTTTTGATGTTATTTTTATCGCCTAACCTAGTAGGAAACTTCGCCTCAATTAGAAAAATGATTGCAGTTCGCTGGAACATGGTACCAGCTCGAACGGTACCCATATCCTCAAGTAAGCAACGAAGGTACGTGCGTCGGAGCAAGATACACCGTCAACGGTGACAACGTCAATGTCCAAAACTGGGAAGTGCTTGATGGTACTCTTAACACGATAGAAGGATCAGCAACAGTTGATGAAGCAACAGCAACACTAACAGTAGCCCTCCCTGTAGGAGACAGTGAAGGTATGAATTTAATTGTAATAAAATCGTCTACTACAATATACATCTTTTCACAAAGTTAATAAATTACTAGTAACTTCATCCTACCTCTTACTGTGATATTACTTTACTAATAACATAACTTTTTCAGAAACGACTACTATGAACCTACGAATTTTGACCACAGACTATAACAACTACGCCTTGGCGTACACTTGCGTCAACATTAATGAATTCCAGAGAGCAGGTGGGTAACCTAGAGTCCTATATACCTTTCATCATCATCATCATCATGTCAGCCGAAAGACGTCCACTGCTGGACATAGGCCTCCCCCAAGTCTCTCCACTCAGACCGGTCTTGTGCTTTTCGCATCCAATGCGCTAGCTACAGCTCGTCTTCCGGTACGCGGACGCCACTCCAGAACCTTCTGGCCCATCGGCCAGTCCTGCGAGCAATGTGCCCCGCCCACTGCCACTTCAGTTTAGCTATTCTTGCCTTTGTCTATGCCATTAAAAATATATATTTTCTGCCTTACTCATATATCGTCACCATTTATAATTACCATACAAGTTAACTAATTGAAACCGCCGTCATTTGAATACGTTGACGAAAATAGTGCTAAAAACCAGCAACTTCCAATTTAGACAAACGCAGAACCCGTTTCTATTTTCAATCGCGATACACATGAATACGGTCAAAACTTCAAAGAATCACCTACGTTCATATAACAGCGCATTTATTTTTTGAATCTTTACAGTTGGTGCGTTTAAACTCAGCCGCGACCGTGAGATGTCCAACGAAGGACAATACGCCATCGAGACTTACATGGCCAACCGGGAAGAGCTCCACCAGCCCTTCTTCATCACCATCGAACATAACGACCAGTGTCTGGAACCCAGCTCAGCTCTTCTGGTCAAGAGCAGTATTATTATTATGCTAGTCTCCATTGCACTCCATCTAGTTATGTAAGACATAAATCTAACAAACGGTATTAAATGGATGGTTAAGCTTCATAATGTTTGCGCTATTTGTATTTTTTTTAAATGCTGCGAAGTGAAATACAAAGATCTCATCGCTGCTATTCCATTAATACTGAGTCCCACCCTTTAGTTAGTGTTACGAGTTAGTTATTATTATAACTTAAATTCTACGAAGTAACGATTTTCAATGGTTAAGTATTTATTGTATAATATTTATGTTATTTAAGTTAAATTATCGTCTGTGCGTATTTTTTTCCTGCACCTTAGGTAAGCAAAAAACTCCTGACAATTGGTCTTCTATTGAGTGCACCGCGCTTGTACCCTCCGTGCCTAAGGCACGAGCTTGTTAATAGACAATAGTGGTTATTACTATTAAATAAATTTTAGTACTTCTTTTATAAAAGTGTGTTTTTCTTCTTACTGACTGTTAAAATCGAATAATATGCATCAATGTGTATTCGTGGGGACATAATAAAATGGTAATGGTTAACAATGAGTTAAATATTAATGTAATGGTACTTAATAAAAAAAGATTGAGATTCTGTGAAATTCCATACAAATTGCGGTAACGTTTTTCTCCCCCTAACCTGGTCCGATTTGAATGATTTTTGAATAAATTGTACAAATTATATGAAAGACTAGTTTCGGTTTATCATAATAATAACAACTACAGTTATTGTTAGTATTATTTTTGGTTAAAGCATTAAGCCCGCTATTTGTAACTCTATGTGAGCTCCGATCAACAATACACCAACATTGTAAAAGTAAATCAATATATATTTATAAATAAAGAAACTGTCTAGCTGTGGGACGCCAACTTCAGTCGACTGATCTTGACCTGAGGTGGCCCATTGTTTAGTATTATAATCTATAATAAATAAAAGAAGCAACTGATTGGCTGACTGCTAGATCAACGGACGGCCAAAAACGCTGGACCTAGGGACTTGCAATTTAGAGGGAATATTCGTTGGATATCCCTTAACGGGTTAAAAAATGTTATAGTACCGATAGTACAGTTAAGTATAGTATAGATTATAGATTAACACAACGCTAAGCTTACTGTAGTCTCTCTCAAGTCCCGATTAAGTCGAGACGATCGTGCTTTGTCGTAACCCTCGTCGCATAAATATATAATTTCCCGTGATTGAAGGGAAATACTTAAATTTGGTCGCACCTCCCTTAGATGGCGCGTGATCATTGAAAGGACAACAACGACGAAACAAGGACCCAGTAATAATACATAATTTCCCCTACCCTACCCGTGATCGAAGGGAAATACTTCACTTTGGTCGCACCTCCCTTAGATGGCGCGTGATCATTGAAAGGACAACAACGACGAAACAACGACGCAGTAATAATACATAATTTCCCCTACCCTACCCGTGATCGAAGGGAAATACTTCACTTCGGTCGCACCTCCCTTAGATGGCGCGTGATCATTGAAAGGACAACAACGACGAAGCAAGGACCCAGTAATAATACATAATTTCCCCTACCCTACCCGTGATCGAAGGGAAATACTTCACTTTGGTCGCACCTCCCTTAGATGGCGCGTGATCATTGAAAGGACAACAACGACGAAGCAAGGACCCAGTAATAATACATAATTTCCCCTACCCTACCCGTGATCGAAGGGAAATACTTCACTTCGGTCGCACCTCCCTTAGATGGCGCGTGATCATTGAAAGGACAACCACGACGAAACAACGACCCAGTAATAATACATAATTTCCCCTACCCTACTCGTGATTGAAGGGAAATACTTCACTTCGGTCACACCTCCCTTAGATGGCGCGTGATCATCGAAAACTAACAACGACGGAGCAACGACCAAGTAATTGAAACTAGTGGCTGTTATTTTATTTCAAACGGCGTTCAGTCGGACGAACGATTGAACGAGTGAACGCGGCACAGCTTATACAGGGTGTTTGGCAGTCCGTTGTAGGGGTTTTAGGGGATGATAGTTAGGGTCATTCTGAACACTTTTAACCACATTTACTATGATGCAAAGTTGCACGGTTATTACAGATATTTTCTTAACAAATTTTGGAAAAATGCTGTTTCCAAAAAAACAATTCAAAATAAGTCGAGCATTAGCAGGGGTTAATTTGAATATATTTTGAAGAACCAAGGTATTTCGAAGGTAAAAAACTAAGAATTTATTAAATACAGACTGTATTAGGGTGTTTTATAATGGTTTTTCTGGTTAAAAATTAACAATATATCAAATTTCGTGCAACTTTGCACATCAATAAATGTTCAGAATGTCCCCAACACCCTGTATAAACCGGCGAGTTTAAGCAGTTCCGTCAGAGCATACAAAAATCATTTTAGCGCGTGCATTATCAATTAGGCAACAGGGCTTCCGCCAAACGATCGAATCGATCGGCTTATGAGAGCAGAATAGGTCTAGCCAAGGTGCAAACGCTGGTAACGTTTCTGTTTTCTATCGACTCGAAATGTATGAAGTTGGCGTAAGTGGTTGACGTAATCTGTCATCAGCTTACGTCAATGTTATACAGTTGGTAGATTTTAGAAAATCGCTAACTTATGGTTATGCATGTTGACTAGGGCCAAAGGGTTAGCAAAAACAAATCCAGGGTACCCATATGTGTCTCTACACATATGGGTACCCAAGGGTATAAATATTATTTTTGAGCTTACCACATCGAGTGGGGATTTGTTAGATAGTTCTTAAAAACCATAATGTTGATTCAAATAGATAGCCTACTTAGTTGGTAGTCACCCTGCCTACGAAGCCAGCGGTCCCGGGTTCGATTCCCGGTGTAGGCAAATATTTGTGTGATGGGCACGAGTACTTGTTTCTAAGTCTTGTTGGCAACGTGCCACAGGTGCTGGCAGCATTTCCTCGTTTTATTGCAATTTTTAGGCAGTGCCCGATTAAGCTGCCAGCTCTGTGGTCCTCGGTTTTTTTCTAATAGCCTTTTCGAAATTTCCTACAAAAGGCTAATAGCACCGTCCCCACGGACCAAGGGTCTCGACGCCAAAGGACCGAAGTTATATTGTGTGCCGAGGCCCTTGTGCTTATTCTTCTGCAGTTTTACCGAGATACCATAGAACGCCGCTAACTTCATAACTGAGTGAATATTCGGTAGTTTCAACCGCGGTCATTGTTGTCTTCAAAATATTGACGAAATTAATGATTACTACCAGCAACTTTTCATATCAAAAACAGCGGACCGGGGGGTAGTTTCCATTCCATTGAATAACAAGAAAGTTCATATTCATATTCATATTCATTTATTCCTTGCAACCATGGTATTTACAAGATTTTAGTTCTTAAATAACCAGTAAGTACATAACGTGGACCCTACTAGGGTGTAGCAATATAAACTTACTATTTAGCACTAATTTAGGTACTTTTACTTACAGGTTAAAATTTATAGAACAAAAAAAGGGAATTATAACAACTATATGAACTTAACCTTAACCTAATAAAAACACATTTACTATCTTTAGTATTGCATGTACTCCTGCAGAGAGTATGGACATTTGTTTATAAGGTAGGATTTAAGTTTAGTTACCAAATTTGTGTATTTTTCTTCTCGGGATATATGGGCAGGTATTTTATTAAAGATGTTGATACACATCGCTTGGGGACCTTTACTGGACATTTGTAGCTTAACGGGAATGGCAAGAGCCAATCTGTTCCGGCGCCGTAAGTTGTGCGCCTCCGAGTAGACGTTCACAGGTCTAGTGTATAAGTTTTTGTATTTACGAACAAACTTACACGCTTCCAAAATATAATTATATAAGTTCTTAAGTTTATGTTGAATAATATGCAAAGACAATAATGATGGCAGCTAAAACGTCGAATAATCACCCAACTACAGTAACACATTTTAAATTAAATGTAGTCACCAATAGAGCATATTTTGACGTGTAATTAGTGCCCGTGCGGCCTACTTACTGAATAAACATCTTTTATCATTATCTTTTATCTTTTAGCACGTATAGCCATGCCAAAAAAGACTTAATAATAAAAAACACTTCCTGAAGGCCAAAACATTGAAACAAATCCGCTAACGCCTGGTGAAAGTATACATCTGGAGTAAAGCTTATAAAGCTGGGAGTGAGACGTGGTCACTAACCCAAAAAGAACGCGAAAGGCTAGAAGCATTTGAAATGTGGATGAAATTAGTTGGACGGAAAATAAAACAAATGAGGAAGTATGTTCTTAATATTGTAAAAGGAAAAAGAAGCCTGTAAAAGACGATAAAAAATAGAAGAGGGAAGATGATAGGGCACTTGTTAATACACGATAATTTTATGAAAACATCATAGAGGGAAAAATAGAAGTAAAAGTTATTTTGAGGAAGTGAAGGAGAAAGTTACGGTCGGGTCGTATCAAGATGTCAAGAACCTAGCAACTAATGGAGAGGAATGGCGGACACTCCACCGACAAGAGTAAGAGACTATAGTTCTTAAAATATGAAATGAATAAAAAAACAATAGAGCATCAGTTATCAATAATCAGTAAGTATGAAATCCTCCGATTGCAAATCTTCCTCCGATTGTAATAGTATAACCATTTTAAATTTAAAGCGGTTACTAATAAGTTATAAAATGCTTCGACTACTGCAGTTAGTCGCTTTCTTCGATAGGAGAGCGCATCTGCCCGTAAATTGGAATTAAGTATGAAGTGTCCATTACTGGTGCCGTCACCCTAATGCTCTCGTTTTACCCGTTCGCTTTTTATCTCACTCGCTCTCGGCTTGTCTCAGTATGTCCGGTCGCTGTCGGTTAAAGCCCGAGAGTCTCGCTGAGAAACTCTCGAAGAGTATGTACAGCCGGCATTTACCACCAAGGGGATTAGGCCACACCTGCATTACTTTTTATCACTCGAATTTATGATTATATTTTAATTAACTAATGTCATTTCATTCAATTATCTAAAGGACTTAGACTGTGCTTTGAGTCACATTCTACCGATTAAAGGAATTTTAATCGATTGATTACTATTGGTTGTAGGTGCATAATGCTGCAGCTCTGCCTGTCCCGATCAATTCGAGATGATCGTGCTTTGTAAACCTCGTCGCATAAATACATAATTTCCCCTACCCTACCCGTGATTAAAGGGAAATACTTCAATTTGGTCACACCTCCCTTATACGGCGCGTGATCATTGAAAGGACAAAGCAACGACCCAGTACCCCTTACCCCAGGGAGCTGCAAAGCTGCCTTAGAAGCTGCAAAGTCATATCCACACAGACAGACAGGCATACGAGTGTATACGCGTCAAACCAATAACCCCAGTTTTGTTGGTGTAAGATTAAAGGGACTTTTTGTATATCCCAATGTGCGATTTATAATGAAACGAGATAATGATGATAAGATATCGTATAAAAAACGATAAATATGGATATTGGCAAGCAAACATCATTAGTAGTGTATACGTTGGTTGTGGACGTACCTAATGATCTCATGATGGACAAAATAATTCTGTTTTTTGTGGGATTGCTCGCTTTTAGTGGTGCGCAAATAAACCAGTTAGGACGATGTAGTGGTATTAATTTGGTGACTGATTTTGATCTTCAATTGGTAAGAGTTTGATAAAACAGTTTAGTAGGAGCTGCTAGATTTTATTAAACAAAACGACAAATTGAGAAAAACTATTATTGAAAGTTATTTATACATGAAAAGATGAGAATATTCATATCGTCTGACCTTTAAATTGATGACTGCTCAATTGAACAGTGTAATAGTTCTTAAAACGACTTTTGGGTTCATATTTCTCTTTCATACGCTCGTTTGCTATATTAGTATAGTAGTTAATAAGAAACCGCATAATACACGAAAAATAAATCAAATCACCCTTCCCGTTGTAACCTGCTCTTGCAGATGCTGATATTTGGTAGCGAGTAATTTTTTAATAGTTCACGCTCAGTACAATAGCTTTTAAAATAACCTTTGGGTTTGTACGTCTCTCTTTTTCATTCTCATATGTTCTTTTAAATAAATAATAAATAAATAAATAAATATCAGGGGACAATGTCACACCAATTGACTTAGTCCCAAACTAAGCTCTAGGCTTGTGCTATGGGTACTAGACAACGATATAAATACTTATATAGAGAAATATATACTTAAATACATAGAAAACACCCATGACTCAGGAACAAATATTCGCGCTCATCACACAAACATCTGCACTTACCGGGATTTGAACCCAGGACCGCTAGCTTCGTAGGCAGGGTCACTACCAACTAGGCCAGCGCGTCGTCGTCTTTTACGAGTCTAACCAACTTTCCCCGAAGCCGAAAGACTTTTTAAGAGCTCTGGGACTATAAGAGCTATGGTGTCTGTCGTACACTTTCATATTGTGTGATGGTACGGAATCTTGACCAGTTTTTAATCTTGCAGTTCTTTGGCACCTGGTACGAAATAGGCAAGATATCAAGCCAAAATACTGCCTGTTCAACCCTCCAGTTCTCTCCTGACACAACTTCTGGTATTAGCGTTGTCAATCAATCAGTGATCAACAACTTCCCATGGACAGACAACGGCAATGCCAGCCACGCATATGATGGAAATGCTATGTTCGATTTGTTCATGGAATCTGGAAGTAAGTAAGGCGTTTTAAACGGAGAAGAAGCTTTTACGCTCGACTTCGTCTGCCTAAAAATCGTTCGTCGTTATCCCCAGCGGTATCACCATTTTACAAACTGTCTTGCCGGTGTGGGGGAGAACTAGCCAATATGCATGCACCGTGTGCAAATTTTCTTTAAAATTATATTATCTGCGAAATATTTTTTCTTCACAAATACATTTACTATGTTCTTGAGACAATTAGACACATTAAACTTTTTTTTCTATTTAGACACCAACTTTTGGATTTTGGACACGGATTACACGAACTTCACCATCGCCATCAGCTGCAATAACCTTGGCTTGCTGCGAAGAACCGGTAAGTAAACTGTTATCATCAAACAGTACTTCATCTTGGACTGAAAATACCTATTCGCCATATATTAATAAGCATATTAAATTGGATATAAAATACTTTTTATCGAATAAAGAGCCCGGTGCAAATCGTTCCCTATTCGGATCTCTGCTACATGTATGTACAGATGATACCAACCCATTACAAGATTTTTTTAATAAGATAGTTCAGACATGACGTTCTGGCAATGCCATGTCTCTTAATGTTATGAAATGCATCCACATACAATTTTCACGGAAGAAGCATACATTTCCATCTGCTTATAAATTCAATGGTACAAACCTACACGGAGTCAATGAGATCAGAGATCTGGGAGAAATAATGGATAATAAACTTGGTTTTATTCCTCATATAGATTCCATTGTAAAGAAGTCTGCTCAAACGCTCGGCTTCTAGAAACGAAACTTCAAGACTTCTGTCATGCTAAAACTAAGATTCTTCTTTATAATGCACTTGTCCGTAGTCACGGTCTGGAATCCGCTATACGAGTATTCTGTACATTCTCAGCATGTTGAAACTATTCAGAGGTCATTTACTAGAAGTCTAGCTTACACGTCGTCAAATATATCACACCGCTGCCCATATGAGCAAAGATTGCGTTTATATAAAATGGATACTTAGCGTGATCGTCGTAAAATTCAAGACCAACTATTTCTGTACAAAATATTGAACAACATTTGCAGTGTCCTTTTGGAAAAAAATGTTTATTTCGGTACCGTACCATTTGCCTAGAAAACCTATAAGTAAAATATTTCATAGTCCGATTTGTAGAACCAATTTAGGCCACAATTCACCTTTGTCGCGATTGGTATCCACATACTATGATTTTAATTTAAAAATGCCTGATATATATTTAGTGATAACTTAAACACATTCAAACATAAATAGCTGAAGTCAATTAGAAAATTGGATTTTAATAATATTAATATAATTTCCCATATTTACTTAATAACTATGTGAACCTTGCTGTCAGGTTACATTTTAATATGAATCATGGAATTTAGTGGTGGTAGGACCTTGTGCAAGGTCCGTCCGGATCGCTACCACCATCTTATTCATTAACCCACCACCAAACAGCAGTGTTAGCATTGCTGTGTTCCGGTGTGGGGATAAGATAACCAGTGAAATTACTAGCATAGAAGCATTCCATCTTAGTCCTCAGGGTTGGCAACGCATTTGATGTCTTAGGATTGCAGTCTTGAGAATGTAGTCTTGAGATTTCAAATGTCTATGGGTCTCAGATCCCACTTACGATCAGATGAAATGAGTGCTCGCGTGCCACCTCATTGCCAAAAAGAAAAAAATGGATATGTAAGCTGTTGGCATATCTTTAATAAATAAGTAAATAAAGAGCTATCTTTTGATTATTTTTATGACCAGTTTCACAAGAGTTTCAGGCTCTGGTGATAAATAAATAATTAATACCATAATACAATAAATTTTAATGATAAGAAGATAAACCTATTTGGGTCACTATTCAATACTTCATATTTTATCGCAATCATAAAAAGATGGAGATGGAAAAATGTACATTAAAGTTTCCTTATGAACCTTGTTGGGTGCAGCAAAAATATTACGAGAACATAGAGTCCGAGACTTATACTTTTAATAATTTGAATAGACTTCAGATGAAGTATTTTAATCTAGTATTTATGCGTAATTTAATTTCATCATTATCATCATCATCAGCCCGCATCGGTCCACTGCTGGACATGCCCCTTCCATAGCATTTGCATTATTATAATTTCTCATCTAAGTATGCATTTATTGTGTTATAAATATTAAACTCTTAATAAGGTTTTCCAAAAAAATTGAAACAGATATTATATCTGGCGAACGCTACTTATACTTGTGAATATAGAAGCACGTGCACGCTTTCTCTGTGTGCGTAGCTGTCGTTGCCAAGCGTCGCCGTAGTGTGCGTGTGTATACGCATTACCACTACAAGTATGGCCGACCGGCTTTCGTGAGATAAAACCATTGAAATTCCAATTAGGCCGTAGGATAACAGTATGTAACATTTTACCTTCCAGTGGGTGTTTGGCAATTGGGTAGGGCGTTGAACTCCTTTGATACACAAGAAGTTGTAGAACAGGCCAATGCAGCTCTTCAGGCTATTGGGCTCTCTTTAAGTGACTTGCAAAACGTCGACCATTCGACTGATGCGTGTACAGTGCTGCCTGAAATTGAAGTTGGGACGCCAATCATCCTGCCCGGGCAATGCAGCACCATAAATCCTGTACAAAACTTCGAAATGGCTAATGTAAGTATTTCTTTGTTCTTACAAACTTCACATGTTGGTTAGACAGTTTGGGTGGGTCAAATCTTACAAAAAAAGAATAGCATAGAGAAGGCAATCGAGCACACAGGTCAAGGCCAGTGGCCAGGTGGTAAGTGAGATCTGAAACCCATCCAAGATAAGATTGGCAATCGTAAGACCCCAAACGCGTTGCAAATCCTGAGGAGTAAGATGTGCCTCTATGCTAGCAATTTCACAGATTGTTTTGTCCCCACAACGGGACACAATATTGCGAACACTGCTGTTTATTTTATTTATTTATTTATTTTAAAAAGTTTTGTAAGTAGGCCCTGTAGGCACTTTTACAAGTCTGAGTCTACCAGCGCTTCCAAAGAGACCACTGTTGAGAAGAAGCGCCGCAAGAAACTCAACAGTAAGTTTGGCGGTAGGTTAAAGGATAAGATGGTGGTAGCGATCCGGACAGACCCTGCCCAAGATCCTACCACTACTAGTATATCTAGGAGCTGATTTGATGAATGGAGTGATGTTGGCACCAGAATCTCAGCTGCACTAAAACGCTCGGTTGTTTTATGCGATGCGAAGCTACATTAAGCGCGACGCGTTTGACACACATTATTTATACATCAGATATTTCTGCAGTTACCGCTGCGTTCACCGCGTAAAACAATAATTGCTTTTAAATTATTAGCGCCAAAAGCATCGCGATTTACGCGTTTATTCCACAAAACTACCGAGCGGTTTAATAACAAAGAAAATACAGTTTACAGGAACGTGGCATGAGATAGCCAGTTACTATTGGGAGAATGCTGTCGGTGGCTGCGCACGAGTAGATTACACGCAGGCGGGGACCACGGTCGAGGTGGTGCATAGCCGAGTCCTCAACCAGGAGCTTGACACCATCACTGGAACTGTAACACTTGACACCGACAGCTCAGGAAAGTTGAGCGTAGTTTTGGATGTAGAGGGAGGTAAAAATACCGTTTGAATCTTTCAAATACACCAAACTGTTAATGATCAGTTCGTGATAAGTTATTTAAACAAAATATAATTTCACAAAAAAAGCTATAGACAAAAAATAATTTTGAATATAAATGTCACTATGCCCTACAATTTGTTTAAATGAGCATTTCAAGTTAGCCAAGTTGGTAGTGACTTAAACTATTTAATATTATGTAGTTACCCGCCGGTCTCAGGCTTGTTTCCAAGACAATAATTGTTTTGAATGCTTTCTAATACTTATATATTTTTAAATCTTCCTGTGCTAGGTATCTATAGTTCAAACAAAGAGCTTTGTCGTAGTTTGGGCCATGATCAATTTGTATGACATTATCGTCTGAATATTTTTCATTTCTATTTTCAGTACCCGTACCTCAAGAACTGTACATTATTGACACAGACAATACTGGATACGCCGTTACCTACATTTGCGAGAATGTGGGAACTGATCAAAGACGCGGTACGTCCGTTTACCTACAATTTAATATTTTTATTCCGTTCTACTTTTTGAGACTAAATCATCTCATCGAGTCCAAACTTAGGAGATCTACGTTAAATAAGTACAGCAGAAATAAGTTGCCAGCTTCCAATTCTGTTATAAGGTCAACTCTAAGATCTGATATTAAAATTGTCATTAAGTCTATGTTTTTACTTCAATTTTTTGCCAATTTCAAACACGACCACAGGTTCAATGATGACTATGTAATTTTGACCAACCAACAAAAAACATGTGTTGTAATAAAAAAAACGCACTATACTAAGCCTAAAAAATGATATTATTTTTCTGCGTACAGTTTACAGCTGGATTCTTAGCAGAACACAGCAGATCAGTGCACAATCTCAAACTGAAATCGACCGCGTCATCAACTCCTTCCTTGACCTCAACACCGAGTACTTCCAAGTTACGTCACAAACTAGTGAATCTTGCTTCTACTATCCTGACTTCCAGGATGAAGTGCCTGTCGTGTTTCCTGGGCAATGCAATATGAATATTCCTGTTCAAATTGATTTCGACCCTACCCAGGTAAGTCCAACGCTGTCATGGTTTAATTTTTTCCTTGTGCGTTTTTAGCTTGTGAGTTTTCTACCTAGAGACTTAAAATAAGTTTCACCAAATATTATTTTTGTAGTCCCCGATCTGCATGCGGCATCGTATCTCCAAAACTGGTGGTGCATTTTGTCACGCATAAATAAACCGATGAGCCATTGTTGTCGCCCGAGGTTTTAGCTTCTTTATTTAATCAATTTGAACTACGAGTATATAACTGTCAATTAAATCTAACCATTTCAATGTTATGACTAAAGCAATTACAAGATTTGACTTAATCAATACTAACAAGTATTTGATGAAAGCTTGTAATGAGAGCGCATCTAATCTGCCTACGTTTTAAGACTAGAATTTTATATTTCAGTATATCAACTGGTGGCATGACATTGAATCATATCCGTCCACCTTTCAACAAGGCACTTGCAACAACGCCTTATACACCCTAATGCCTGAAGGTACTGTGGATGTCTTCAACACCCAAGTCATTGACCAACGTTTGGACACCATGAGAGGCATCGCTGTCATACCTGACGCTACCCAGCCTGCTAAACTTCGCGTCACCTTCCCTGCAGGTGACACTGGAGGTAAGTTAATACTAAATTGCACAACTATCTTAATTTATTTCCTTTCTAAAATGTAACCTTTCGTCTTTCAGAAACAGTATCAACTGACTACTGGATTTTGGCCACAGATTACTATTCCTATTCTTTGGTTTACACTTGCAAAAATCTTCCCAATAATCAGCAGACTGGTAATTACCTCCAATGGAACGTCCTTTGCTGGAAATAAAACAAAATATCTAACCTCTTTCATTTTTCAGTGTTCAGTTGGAAACTAAGTAGAACCAGAGCTTTGACGAATGAGGCTAACCAAGCCATGGACGCTGTGATTGCCTCTATACCAGTTCTGGACAGCCGGTACTTCTCGAACCGTAACCAAACTGCGGATGGATGCTTTTACTTCCCTGAAGCGGTGCCTGGCACGCCAGTGGTCTTTCGTGGAACTTGTGATGATACCATGAGTGCTATGGGTGATTTCAACTTAACTTCGGTAAGTACTAAAACAATTCTTCGGTAAGTAGTGAAACAATTCTTCGGTAACTACTGAAACAATTTGTTTGACGCTGCTCTTTACCTCCCCGAGTACAATCAGCTCCATGTTTAGCTTTTGTTGACTATAATAACGCTTTTGATTTTATAAAAACTTAGTGAGACCTGGGTGCCAAAATGTCTGGATACGCTAAAGTGATAATTTTCCTCTATGAAGCTAATCTAAAGAGAAGTAATACAAAGAGACAATATTCCCCTAAATACTTCACAAGTGTATTGGTGAATTACGTGTTTTTGTTGTCCTGCTGCATTGTAGGAGTGATACTTCACGAAGTCCTTTAGTTTACAGGCGAATGGCATGAGATCGAAGCATATCCGAAAGAACAGCAGAGTGGCTCCTGTATCAACCACGAGTTTACACTCAGTACTACTTCTAATACTCTTGATATGGTCACCAATGAAGTAGTTGATTATGTTGTCACTTCAGCCTATGGTAATGTTACTATGTATACACACGATGAAAGTGCTAAATTAGAGCATGTTATGGATGTTAACGGAGAACGTAAGTTGACAGATAAGACTCAAGAATGTATGAATGATACTTCAATCAATTTGAAGTAGAAATAAATATTTAAAAAATTCTAATAGCCCAAAATTTATTACAGGCGTAGCAAACATTTATTGGATTCTGGATACCGATTACACTGACTACGCACTGGTGTATGGTTGCACGAATTTAAATACTCATTACAAATCAAGTAAGTTACGAGAAATGTTAGTTTTATTTAACTGTAATAACCATCTTTGAGCTCGAGTTGCCATTATTTTGGCATCTATTTGTTTTTGGATTTATTTATATGGGACCTGAATTTAATCGTAGTATTTATTAGTTCAGAGTTTGAAGCTGAGTAGGACGCAGACACTCTCAACAGAAGCCATTACATCCATCAACAATGCTATGGCAGCAGTTCAAGTCCTGGAGAATGAATATTTCGAGGCAATTGACCAGTCTGAGACTGGCTGTTTGACGTACCCTACCATTCCTGCCGGCGATCCTATCATTTTGCAAGGGCAGTGTGGTACAGTTTCTCCCGTGTCAAACTTCCAAGCTACTGACGTAAGTATTTCTGTGTTCAACTTTTTGTAAATTGATTCAACTTTTTCTACCGATCCTATAATATTACGCACATTCTAAAATGTTTCCTTAGTTTTATATCAAAAACCGGCCAAGTGCGAGTCGGACTCGCGCACGTAGGGTTCCGTACCACTATACATCTAAATAAATGTTTTTCTTTATTCTTTATTATATTGGAGTTGATTGAATGAAAGGTAAAATGCGGTTTACTATTTATAACGTATTAAAAAAAAACTAATTATTAGATCTCGTTCAAACCAATTTTCGGTGGAATTTTGCATGGTAATGTACATCATATATTATTTTTACATTTATCATTCCCTTATTTTAGAAGTTACGGGGGGGGGGACACACATTTTTCCACTTTGGAAGCGTCTCTCGCGCAAACTATTCAATTTAGAAAAAATATATATTAGAAACCTCAATATCATTTTTGAAGATCTATCCATAGATACCCCACACGTATGGGTTTGATAAAAAAAATAATTGAGTTTCAGTTCTAAGTATGGGGAACCCCAAAAATTTATTGTTTTTTTTCTATTTTTGTATAAAAATCTTAATGCGGTTCACCGAATACATCTACTTACAAAGTTTCCATAGTATAGCTCTTATAGTTACGGAATAAAGTGGCTGTGACATACGGACGGACAGACGGACGGACAGACATGACGAATCTATAAGGGTTCCGTTTTTTGCCATTTGGCTACCCTAAAAAGCCATTTCCATATTTTTTATGATCTTGCTATTTGATCAGAGATATGAAACATTATGTTCCGATCGAAAAACCATAATCTTTGTTTGGTTTAGTTTGCGGGGACTTGGTTTGAGCTCGCCCGCTACGCATCCGAACGTCAATCCGGTAACTGCGCTGCTCAAGAGTTTTCCACCGCTGAACAGAACAACTTGACCTTGACCCAGACAGTTGTCTACAACGAGCGGCTGACCACTGTGTCTGGTCAAGCTACCCCAGCTGCTGACGGTACCGGTGTGCTCAGTGCTACTCTAAGCGACGGAGCGGGTCGTAAGTAGTCTATTACTTTGAAAATTGGTGAAGAAATTGTGATACTATAGGTGTAAATAAACCAAATTATCAATGTAGGTACCCAAATACCATAATACGAGTAACAAGCATACTTTAAATTTTACAGTGTCTTATTCCACGAGCATTTATATTTTGGATACCGATTACGATGAATTTGCAGTATTATACAGCTGCGAAAACCTGGAGGGTACCAATAACAGACAAAGTACGTAATCTTTTTTTATTATTACAATTTAAATGTGTTAAGTTTAGTTAAATAATAGGTAACATTCCCATTAAACCTTTAAATTGTATACAGTCTACAGCTGGAAACTCAGTAGAACCCAAACAGGTTTCACGCAATCGGCTAACGACAGAATATCTGAAGTGGTGGCGAACAACTTCGATCTAAACGAGGACTATTTCCAAATAACTGGACAATCTAACAACGAATGTTTCTACTATCCAATTTTTGAAGAAACCCCTGAATCTATTATTTTACCTGGAAGCTGCCCAGTTATTTTTGGAATGACGAACTTCTCTTTAAATGATGTAAGTAGAATACTAAACTACCACTTTTTTTTAATAGCTATCTGCAATTTTCGTTTTTTAATGACACACGAGAAACGATATACTGTCAGTCGCTAGAGAAAGTGTGACAGAGAGAGCCAGCCGAAAGCTTTTAAGAAGCTGGGAGTTCTATAGATAGTTGGACAGATAATATATTATTTTGGCGGGACATTTTATGCATATGACAATGTGTTTAATTGTTTCAGTACCTAGGCAACTGGTATGACGCGGCTAGCTACCCCACTGGTTCTGAAGATAGCGATTGCTCTCGCACTGAATACTCGCCAGGTTTCCCCTTCCTCAATATTCGCCATACCATGGTTGTCGATGGACATCTAAAAAGCCTACATGCAGAAGCGCGTGCTTGGGATGATTTGGGAATGATGGTGGTACTTTCCACTCCTGAAAATGGACGTACGTACAGAATAAAAGCTAATAATTGTTTCCCGCGACTAGAAAAATAAAACATAACCTATGTTATTAAGGATAATGTAACATTATAATGGTGAAATGTTTCTTTAAATCCAATATTTTCTGAGTTTATTCTTTACGAACATACAAATTATAAAAATGCAAATCTTTCCTTTTTATAATGAGTGTATTAGATGTGTACAATTTTTTTATTTTTACTGATATTCTTTATGCTTTTCAGTTGAAGAAGATTTCATATATTTCATCCTAGATACCGACTACTCTAGCTACTCCTTGATTTATAGCTGCCGTAACCAAGCAAATGAAACACGACAAGGTACGGAAAAACAAATGATACTTACTAAAATGCCAAAATAGTAGATTTTGATACAAGTACGCAAAGTATGTCGTTTCACACGAGTCCCGAGTTGTCTTGGCCCGACCTGCAAGCGAGAGACATGACTCGGGAAGAGTGAAAATGACATTTCCGCACGTGTACCAAACGACGTTATTTAATACATTTGCGAAAAAATGTGTATCTGTGTATATGTGTATGTGGGTATCTGTGTATCTCTCTTCTTCCCCCGAACCTTTGAAGTGAGCTTAACGTGTGCACACACTCTGCCCGAAATTACCTAAATTTTAATCAAATACTAGCAAAGCATAAACATTAGAAGTACCTACCTTAACTACAATCCGCCTTGTGTCGGGGGCGACCGCCCGGGCCCGCCCGCCGCTGCGTCGCACCGCGCTACCCTCCTAATTACCTCTGCGCTCCTGGTACTTTATTTAAACATGCAAACTCTTTGGTTGGATGCACGGCCTAGTTTATTTATTATATGTAAAAAAAAGAAAAGTCACACGCACTAGTGCGAAATAGTGAAATTAAAAAGCACTAGTTCGAAAAAACCCAACTTTCCGCACGATATACAGCTGCGAAAAGTATCACTTATATGCAACTGTATAAAAAAAAAAACAACTTCGAAGCTATTGCATAACTCTAAGTGAGTAATGATAAAATGGCTATGAGGTCAGTCTTGTTACACAATAGCATAAAGGGGAGACTCTTTAAAGACACGGTATTTGCAGTGTTCAGTTGGAAACTCAGCAGAACACCAACACTCTCTCCTGAATCCAGCACCGCTATTGACGACGTCATCAGCAACACTGAAGGTCTCCTCGAAGAGTACTACTTGCCAACCAGTCAGTCTGCTGAGGACTGCTTTTATGTGCCAGAATATGTACCTGGACAGTCAGTGCTGTTCAGAGGAGCGTGCGGTGCGGTGACTGCCATGCAAGGATTTGATGCCAACCAGGTCAGTTCCCAAACACAATTGTGAGAATAAAAAGTACTATAGAGGAATTTGAATGTTTTGCGGGTTGGTATCATACGAAAGTTGTACATTTTCCACACGTCATTAGTCATGGTACGTGAGGAAATGTATAGCACGGCTTGTTTATGTATGACGTGAAACTACTAAACATTCAATTCCTTATGCAGGCATCCCTTAAGCAAGGAACTCACCTCTGATATACGCGACTAAGAGCTGTGTAATTAACGGATTTGACTTAATAAGGTACCGGTTTCGTAATATGTCAATAAACGTATCAGAAAACTCATGTTTGACGCATTTTGGGACAGACAGGTAGGCATGGCTAGCTATTTTCGAATGCAATTTCGCAAGGTCGCATTTTTTTCAAAGTTGTGAGGAAACCAATCACTGACAAGGTTTTGGTGATATCCGGGTCAATTAATTAGAAACAAACTTATACAACAGAGATCGTATGAAGTGATTGTATTGAAGTGTTCCGGTGTGGGGATAGCACAACCAGTATTATTAGCACACAGGCATTCCATCGTAGTCCAATGGGTTAACAACCTATTTGCGTTCCTAGGATTGCAGTTTGCAGATTGTAGCTTTAAGAATGCAAATGTCTATGGTCCCACTTACCATCAGGTGACCGTGTGCTCCGCTTCGTCCTTTCCAAGCCATAAAAAAAACGTTTAGTTCTTGTAGTAAGTAATTAAATTATAGGTACCAACCTAACTAACCTATATTTCATTAACAGTACCTAGGCTGGTGGAACGAAATTGAACGGTACCCCGGAGATAACGCTCCCGGTCATTGTACCAATGCTCACTTCGTGCAGACTGGCGCTGGCATCCAAGTTGTGGAGTCCAGCATAAATAGTGGAGTATTCAATGAGTCCACAAGCAATGCTCTTCTTTCTAGTGATGGCACTATTACTATCCAAAGAAGCGAAAGGCCAATCGGTAAGTGGTAAAAACTAGATCTAGAAACTCACCATAAAACCCGACTCTTCAAGTTGTAACTTAAGTAATCAAAGTGGCCCGATAATTCTAACGGGTAGAATTAGTTTCCGATTACGAAAAGGATTTATTTTCAAAAATATCTTCTTTTTGTGTGTCAAATGTCAAATCCCTTGGTCAAGTGGTTTTGCCTGTGCGTTGATCAATCAGCTAGACAGTTACTTTTTTTTATATGTAAGTATAGATTATGCCACCTTGCTCAGTGTTTTAATGTAGCTTCTTTTTTTAGTATGGCACGTGCTTGATACGGACTATAATTCATACTCGCTTCTGTACGCTTGCGAGGACGTTGCAACTGACTGGGGTGACTACAGACGACGTAAGTCAGACGTTATTTTATATTAATACGATTTTCGCTCATACTCAAACTTGAACATACTCAAAATTTACCCCAATGTTTCGACTGAGTTACAACAGCCGTGGTCTCGACAAAACTGTAGCCTGGTCATCGAGAAATTATTTCGACCTCCAATTTGGACTTGTTTTCTTTTCATATTCGAAATGTACCGGCTTTTTATCATACCTACGCACAAAACTCACGATATCCCATGATTTATCTGGAGACACACCTCCTCGCTTATACTTGCTGGTTTCTGGTTTCCACTTAGTTAGCCTATACCCATCTTCTCTAATGACAAACCGTTACAGTACTCCAAGCTTCTTAATAGAGTTCGGCTGGCTATCGCTATCACCCTTGCACTTGCAAGTGACAGTATATCTGTCACTCGTGTTTCATACAAAAACGGTGATTGCCCAAATTATTTCATTACACGATTAAGTTAGTAAAATTATAGGTTTAGTATGAGGTTAGTCACATTTAACACTTTATTATAACCAATTCTTGTTCACCGTCGTTTAACATCATTGAAAAAATCGCTTATGTTTTCAGTATGGAGTGCTAAACATAGCAAAGCTCGCTCGCTGACTCAAGCAGCCCAGAATGCTATGAACCCTGTTATCGCAACTAATGAGCTATTGCATCAACAATTCTATGAGATGGTGGACCAGTCAGACGCGGCTTGCTTGCACCATAGAGAAGAAATCATCATACCTGGTCAGTGTGATACTAGGATTCCAGTTCAAGAAGGTTTTGATATTTCTCAGGTAAGATCTAAAAATGTAAATAATCATTTACGTAAACTATGCAAGTGTTTAATCACAATCGTAGCCGTAAGTGTAATAGTGGTAGTATCTTGTGCAGAATCCGTCCAGATCGCTATCATCACCAACTTGTCCTTTAACCTATAGCGAAGCAACAGTATTCACATGTTTCATTCCATTTTAGTTTTCACAGTTGACAATGTATTTGATCATAGGATTGCAGTTTTCAGGTTTTAGTATTGAAAATTCAAGTGTATGTGTGTTAGATACCACTAACCATCAGGAGCCTCTTTTATAAAACAACAAATTACAATTTACAGGTTACAAGTGTTCATTTGACACAACCTCGATCAATGACGACGAGCCATTCGAGCACTGTTCTCAGTTTAGACCTTTAAAATTGTTACATGTAGCTTTATAAAACGTGCCGCAGGTGGCCTGCGTCTTCTTCTGCAAAATAGATGCCATTTTGAACACCCATGTTCTATCATCAATATAAATCAACTGGTCTGATTTCTGGCCTTGATATTTTGGCATGGTGATTTATTTTCTGTTTTTTACATATTTCTTTCCATCTTATAACTTACCTATACATTACTTGTTAATTCCAGTTTGCTGGCACTTGGTATCAGCTCGAACGGTACCCATATCCTCAAGTGAGCAACGAAAGCACGTGCATCGGAGCTAGCTACACTGTCGACGGTGGCTTCATTTATGTCCTCAATTGGGAAGTGCTTGATGGCACCCTCTACAGAATCCGGGGTTTAGCAACAGTTGATGCAGCGACTGCTACGTTAAAAGTCACACTCGGTGCAGGTACAACTCCCAGTTTATAAAAAAGCAATAGTACCTATAGATCCTACTTAAGATTTCATAAAATTACATTCATGTTACCGTCGTGGAACGATGTTTCAATGACTGGGGTAATCCCACTCAAATTCACCTAGTCTCAAACTAAGCTCTAGGCTTATACTGTGGGTACTAGGCAACAATATACAAACCTACTTAATAGAAAAATACATTCTTAAATACATAGAAAACACCCAAGAGAAACAAATATTCGAGCTCATCACACAAATATCTGCCCTTACCGGGATTTAAACTAAGGACCGCAAACCAAGGCCTCTGCCTATACTATACACCAGTGGTTCTTAACTTTTTTCGGTCCACGGACCCTGAGGAAATCAAGCACCACAAGTCCAGGCACCCGTAATGCATAAAAACAGCAACACAATTCAGACTATTTAATTTAGTACCTACTTACTGCAATTGCATGCTGATGTTCGGTTGATGTTGAGTTGTAATATGTTTCTATATTTGTTTTTAATATATTTAAGAGAAGATAATGCCTTTCCACAGAGGTGTGTGGTTTGGTCTTGGACTCCTCTCGCTGGCGCACGTACGCCGTGCTTTGTAAGCGTAGCGATTACAAGTCTTTTGGTGGCATTATTTTATAATTATTAGATGTTCAATAGCATAGGTGAGACTGCGACGGACCCCTGTACATATACTCACGGACCCCCAGGGGTCCGCGGACCACGGGTTAAGATACACGAATACATTTTGTTGATTTTATTTACAACAACTCATGTGTTACTGCGATCGTGTAGCAGACTCACAGTTTCAAAGTCGTCAAGTTTCCTTATTTTCCCAGCCAGATTTCTTTCTGTGTCCCCTTGGTTATTGGCGAAAGTGCAGCAGTCTTTAAAATGGCGTCAACTGCCAAGAAATGAAAATAGAGGTCTCTTAGGTTGTCCGTGTGTGATATTTAAGAAAATCAGACCACTTTTAAGGTTTTAATAAAACCTTCTATTATGTTAATTCAGTGTATAAAAGTAAAATGCGTAATCGGTTCGTTTATCGATTTTTGGACATGTCGTAAATATTATGAATAGGTATATGTATAATACAACTTATTAAAAAAAACGTGGAAATCGCATTTGATTTAAGGATTGAGAAAAGATGCCGCCCGGAGTTAAGTTTGTAATTATTTTTTTTGACAGCTACGTGATGTCGGCGTCGCCTAACAATTAAATAATTCAGGCAAAAAAATCTTTAGAACTAAACGATAATTCAAGCTAATGATAATTATACACACACACACATTTCGTCACACTATATGCCGTCTCTTTTCATTTATTTTTCTTACATTTTATGTTTGTCTGCGTGTCATTGGCGTGAATAAATGATTTACTTACTAACTTACTTACTTATTATTCATTCGGTTTCAGAAACTATGGACCTCCGAATATTGGCCACTGATTACGAAGACTATGCTCTGGCGTACACTTGCGTTAATGTAAATTCTTTACAAAGATCAGGTCTGTGTTAAAAATATGAAATTGTTATGAAAATTTAAGAATCACTTAAGCATGAAGTCTTTGCTCTTGTAATTTTTTGGCGCATTACCCGTATCAGTCGTAATAAAATAAAATAAAACTTTATTACTTCCTACATTTGTCAATCGCGTCATTGTGGCGAGGTGAAGAATCAGATTTAAAATAAACTTTAAAACACAGGTCTCATTATACTTTTCTCAGTATTTTTGTGTAATTGGACATCTAAAACACCTTAACTTTTGAAATATCATCAATATAGAACACATTTCTGTTACAGTTTTAAAATAAACGACTCTAATTGGTTCGCAGTTGGCGCCTTCAAACTCAGTAGAAGTCGAACGATGTCCAGTGACGGCCAATACGCCATCGAAACTTACATGGCGAACAGAGAAGAGCTCCATCAACACTACTTCATATCCGTGGAGCAACACGACGAGTGCCCGAGCTCGGGTTTACTGCTCCAGAGCAGTATCATCATCATGCTAATCTGCTTCGCTCTTCAGTTAGCTATGTAGGACTTCAGTAAAAAAGAACTTGAAATGAGTGAATCTATAGATGCTTTGTTGTTCACCTTGGATAGCAATGGCAGGGTATAAACTATTACTATTACACATGACTACAAGGTCACGTTGTATACCTATGATTATATTGATAACTGTGAGATAATGGGTCCAAATCAGATGTGTGGCGTATAAAATTAAATTTAAGTTAAGAATCTGTAATTTTAGGTTATGTTGATTTAGGGAATCGCTTAATAAACTATAGGCGTCATTGTTACTGCATGGTCCAAGGCCAGTTCTATTGCTTTAGACCCCTGGGCTTGTAAAGATTGTATGAAGTTAAAGGTCATCCACAGCTAGGCGACGCGACGCAGACGACACAGAGGCGCGCCATTGAGGACGACTTCAGTGTAGCCTGCGGCACTTTGAGATAACTTATAATAATAGTAACGTTATTAAAATAAAAAAAACTATTTTTTTTTATTTTCAAACAAAATTATGTATTTATTTCCTTGATAAACATGTTTTTTTTTAACCTCCCACAGACTAAGTACTAACCAGTCTTAAACAAAAATAATATGTGCACCATTTTTTTATGCACATAGCACCTATAATTGCAGACTGCATTATGATACATTAGGGTGTGTCATTTTTTTCAAACTGTGAAATTCGAAACGTAATACCACACAAAAGTTTATTTTTTAAGTGTAATTTATATTTGCATTTAAAGATTTTATATTTATTGTTACTTTTGGCTCCCTCATTGACCTTGAAGTTTGGTAAAATCGGCATAATACACGGTTATTTAGATCTGCATTTTTTAATTTACTGTATAATTATATAATTTAAACTATATTGCATGTTTATCTTGTTTAAGAAAAGGAAAAAAGTTGTCATGTTTTGACGTAATCGATCAGTTCACTGGTCTCCTAACGCACGCAGTTAAAACGTCTAATGATAAGAATGGTTGTTTGAATATTTTGTGACATTAACGTAATTTCCCAAGCTAAAAAGTTATTTGTTGGATAGGAACTCGATTAATTGGTGTTGTAAGAGTGTGATATACTAGGAACTGAAATATTTAATTTGAGCTCTTAGTATGGAGATCCAAAAACTTTACCTCAATTGAGTGAGCCAAAGATATGAACAAAAACCTTTATTTTTTCCATGTTTTGTTATTTTAGACCTAAATGCATCTTTTGATTACTATTAGATCAACAAAAAAACATGTATTTTTTTCCCATACTAAGATGACACACCCTATGATACATACTCGTAACTGCACGCCGTTAAGTTGCTAGTCCAGAATGATAGAGCTGAGGTTTGTAAGAAACGAGTAAATGCCTAAATGTCACTATCATCAAGTAAAATTCTTACTTTTACGTAGACGTTGGAATGAAGATGTAATTAAAAAAAAACTTATTTAAAACAGATACTTGCAACAAACAGAACAAGAGTAACTGGCAATTTATTATTCGCAGTATGAACTGCGAAGAATGATCTTTTACTACAAGTTCATCGTGTTGAATAATTGGAACAGGTTTAGCAAGTATTATGCAAACCTATTTACAAGTGAAAACTTTTATAGAAGCATTCGTTCTTTGCAAACTGTTGACAATTTAAATGCGGAAATCACATTCGATCTGTGTATCAACCTCAACTAAGTAAGTCATTCTAAATGGAAGGGGTAGTGTTATTGGCATGATAGATAACATGGTGCTGACGCATAACTGTACACGTGAGCTTATCAGGTACCTTTTATGATTATCTAATCGTGGAATATGCTAATAGGAATTATAATTGCCAAAAATAACTTTGGGTCAGGCTTTTTTTGCCGGCACAACTTTTTACTTCTATTATTCGAGGCATAGTCGAGGTGCGTTCTTGGAAGAGTCGAGGCGCAATAGGGTAAAATTGGCGTGAAACCGGCACGGCGCACACCTCTAGGTTGTCAGCATACAGTCGAGGCGCGATAGAATGAAGCACAGTCGAGGCGTGGCCTTGGAACAGTCGATGCGCAATAGGTCGATGTACAGTCAAGACGCAACTTTGGATGAGTCGAGGCGCGATATAGTGAAGCATAGTCAAGGCGTGGTCATGGAACAGGCGATGCACGATAGGTCGATGTACAGTCAAGGCGTGACTTTGGATGAGTCGAGGCGCGATAAAGTGAAGCATAGTCGAGGTATGGCCATGGAAAAGTCCATACGCGATAGGTTGATGTACAGTGAAGGCGTGACTTTGGATGAGTCGAGGCGCGTTAGGGTGAAGCTCAGTCAAACGCGGCCTTGGATGAGTCGAGGCGCGATAGGTTAAAGCACAGTCGAGGCGCGGGCTTGGTAGAGTCAAGGCGCGTTAGGTTGAAGTACAGTCGAGGTGCGACCTAGGATGAGTCGAGGCGCGATAGAGTGAAGCATAGTCGAGGCATGGCCATGGAACAGGCGATGCACGATAGGTTGATGTAAAGTCAAAGTCAAAGTCAAAGTTCTTTATTCTTCAATTTAGGCATAATATAAGTAATGCACCTATGAATGTCAAAAAGCATTACCACCGGTTCGAAAAATAAAACCTTTGCCCCGAGAAGAACCGGCGTAAGAAACTCGGCAAGGTATATTTTTTTCAAGAAAAAGGTTTACATCATTACATTATAATTATAAATAGTTTACAATATCACGGTATTTTTGTACAGTAGGTGCACCTTTTTTAAGCGTAGGTAAATTTATGCGTAGATTACTCATGCAGGACGGACGACTCACTGCCAAACATCGCTATCCATGATATAATCGTTTACTTTATAATATGCTCGGGAAATTAGTTTTTGTTTTACGACAGATTTAAATTTAGAGTCAGTAAGTTCAGTAATACTTTTTGGAATTTTATTGTAGAATTTTACACAATTTCCCAAGAATGATTTTGAAGTTTTGGCCAGTCTATAAAAAGTGGTTTTGAGCTTTCCTGTGCTCCTGGTTGCTTTTGGCTTATCAAGATTCGTTGGGAAATTATGTAGATTCTTCCTAACAAAGATGATTATTTCAAATACATATTATAGCGACGGCAGTGTTAGAATATCTATTTCCTTGAAGAATTCCCTCAATGACACACGCGACCCCAAGTTATAAATAGCTCTAATGTGTAGTCGAGGCGTGACTCTGGATGAGTCAAGGCACGATAGACTAAAGCATAGTCAAGGCATGGTCACGGTAGAGTCGAGGCGCGATACAGTGAAGCATAGTCGAGGCGTGGCCTTGGAAGAGTCTAGGCGCGAAAGAGTGAAGCACAGTTAAAGCGTCGCCTTGGAAGAGGCGACGTGCAATAGAGTGAAGCATAGTCGAAGCATGGCCATGGAAAAGCACAGATGAGGCGCGGGTTTGAGAGTCGAAGCGCAATAGGGTTATAAATCTGGATCACTACGTTTGCCCGAATTTCATAAGTCTTAATTGTATCACTTGCCATAATATTAATTTTCCTTTCAGGTAATCAGGTAAATGCCATCGTATAGAGCCTAATAGGTTAGGTTAGGTTTGTTTTTTAACAATTCTGAGTAGCTCACGGCTTCAGATGAAATGCCTTTATGGCAAATTTATATAACAGAAAGCGATACAATTATGGCAATTGAAATTCGAGCAAATTAACTTTTTTTTTAAATGATAGGTAAAAAAGAACTTGAAATGAGTCTGCGTTTGGTTTTTGAAGGCGGGTTTTGTTTTCTTTTTTATTTATTTTTATTTTATAGTTTTTAGTGTTCACAATTATGATGTTATGTAGTCTCATTTCTCAATTAATAAGAAACTATAAAACATTTCAAGCTCACCGCAAGCAACGTGGTGGAAAAGTCATAGTCATATTATTATATTTCAACCTAAATGCAATCTAATTGAGAAACTCCTCCTTTTTATGAAGTAGGTTAAAAAAAGTGTACGTCATGATAGTCTAGATCGCTAAGGAGTTCAGAATGTTTTTAAAACACCTTTGACTAATGGACTTTGCCAAATAACTTTGGAGACTTTTGTGTCCAAGTACACACACTTTTGACACTTGGCTGTTCAAGTGATCAATAACAGCCATTCTTAATAGGGCTTTATAAAACATATCCTTAAAGCAGCTAATTTGTCCAAAGCATTAATCTGATACTGTAATTGTCTTCCCCGCTTTGTACTCATGTAGGTTATTCCGGTGCAAAAATCTTTATTGACTTCCTGACTTAGTTTCATTATCAAAATCAGTAGCATTTGCTATCTCACTTATAGATTCATTTCTCGTTATTTTGGCTGATATCTTTAATATCGATAATGCTAATTACAAAATTACTGTTATAGCTAATCATGTTATCGTTAGTATGAATTCCTATACTTATTATATTAAATGCGAAAGTGCAGGGTAAGTCATACCTAATGGCAAACTTTTAATATAGGGTAAAGTCACCAGTGGTCAGCCAGAGACCAGTAGTCGACCTTATATGAGTGTGAAGAGGGGGAAATATATCTTTCGTACTCTTCCCTCTCATACAAAGTATAGGCAGAGGTCGACTACAGGTATTTGGCTGACCACTGGTGACTTTACCCTAGGTCTTCTTTGTTCGGGAGGTATTCTTTGTTTGTGTAATCAAAAATTTAGAATAAACTTACTTTAGGGTAATCACAGGAAATTTGAGATATATTTACAAGTTGCGAAGGGGAAAGATTAAATTATCTGCAGAAAACTGCATGCTAGAGCTTGCTCAAATCAAAGATAGAGTCACGGTCTCCGACCGGGCTATGTTGGGTAGCGCTCAGGTAGGTAATTCTCTTTTCACATCTCGTGCTCTTTAAATGTTACTTTAGTCTCTGCATATCAGGACTAAAGCTCCTTATTATTACTATTTAAGAATGTATTAATTTATTTTGAATCGAATATAATAATTAATTAATATCTTGACAATTATAATAATATGATTAAGTAATAGTAGCATTTATTTCTAATGTAGATTTAGACTTTTGCATGCCAAATTGTGGCAGAACATATCCATGTACCTACTACTGACATGTATATTTATAAGATCCGAGTATGTACTTGTAAATAAATGATTTTGATTTTGAATTTGAACGTATTATTCTCTAGAGACTAAAGTATTTATTTTAATTTACTTTGGAAACCCCTAAATAACCAATCATGGTGTTTCTGAATGGAAAATGATCACAATTTTTAGGGATTGCATATAGACAATTTATAGGGCGTACCTCACAAAACAAATGTGCTAGACTGAGACGGACCTAAATATCTGTCCGAATGAGAGACGTATATAACAAAAAAAAAAAGTTACGACCCTCTAGGCTTTTAAGTTCAAGTGTGTAGCGCCAAAAGGACTGCAAATGCATAACTCATTCTATGAACTAACATTAAAATTACTATTATGTATAGGATATTGACGCCAGGCACCAAAGAGTTACGGAATGGCAAACGTGACGCAGAACCAATGATTGCGCTGCGAAGGGTAACGATCATTGGAAAAGGCCTATGTCCGGCAGTAGAGGTTTCAGCTGATATGATATTAATGATTCAAATAACGATATGGAGATTATCAAAAATCACAGCGCAAGATAAAGAACAGTATCAAATAAAAGATAAGCTTTTATAAAAAACGATAAGTGCAGATTAATTGGCTATTTGATTCAGTTCATAGGTGGGTGCAGACAATAATGGTGTCATAATGTTGACATTTATAGTTTTTAGTCTGGTGGGATTTTTGGGGGGTAGTGCACAAATAATACAAGACGGTCAATGCAATGAGGATATTGCTCTGTTCCAGAACTTTAACATCGATAATGTAAGTGAGAACCAGTGTTATCATTATCAATATCTCTTTATAAGTATATTGCGTCAATCTGTCTTGGTGACTAGGTTTCTGATTAGTGTTAGGTATGGTAATTATAAATATTAGAAAGAGTACTAAGGCCCTAGACAAGAAAGTGCTTTGCAAGAATGTTATAGTTATTCAAAATTTATAAGATTGACGTAAGCTAACGGGTGGTCGCGTCAATTACAAACATTTTGTCAGTTTTTGACTATTATATAGGTTAGCGTTAAACATCTTGTCTAGGGCCATCGGAGTGCTAAAAATGACGAAAAAGTGAAAAGAAATAATACTTATATAATTAACTATAATTAACAATGCTTATTAAAAACCCGACCAAGATAATAAGTCCGAATAAGATAAGACTTTATTTCTTGAAAATTTAACTGCTAAAGTTCTTAAAAACATTATTTCTCCTTTTTTCCTTAGCCCAAAAACATCTTGTATCACAAGTTACTTGACATAGATTGTATTTTTTGTTGAAAATGATCAATTTTTGTATTGAAGTCGAAAACGTAACCTGGTATTTTTATTCCTAGAGTGAAATTTAACTACAGTAAAGTAATGTACAGTTGACGTAAAGTTAGATATATATTAAATAACGAGCAACGAGATAATAGCAACAGGTACAGTTGGTATTTGTTCTAAAATGTATAATGTTGTCATTGAATGAAAGCAAAAACGAATAACATTTTATTGGGTTATGGGCACAAAATATAGTTTAAAGTTAATTTATCTGAAGACTCTGGATCCTGGAAATGTAACTTGTTCTGTTGAAAAAGATGTTAATAAATATAATTTTATTGTTTGCTTTACCTACACTAACAGAACTTCCACACTTACAAAAACAAAGAATTTTTATTTTAGTTTACCTCCCCTACACGTAACGTGGGTATGTCTTTTTTTTTCTCGTCAACCCCATAGTGTCGGAGCCAAGTGTCGTCATCGTCGTCGTCCCCCCCCCTCCCCCCCGCCCCCACTAAAAAACTGAGAAATATCTTCAACAAAAACGCATATAACGAATTTAAAAGGAAAACTATCACGATTATTGAGATACAGGCGATTAAATCGTTTATATCTACTAAAATCATCTAAAACGACACCAAATGACTTTAAATAGAAAATTAGTTATTACTTGTTGTTTTTATGTTTGTTGTATCTATAGGCTTCGGAACCCTACACTGAGCATGGTCCGACATTCTCTTGCCCGGTTTTATTTTATTAATCTTCACTGTATTGCTTTTTTTTTGTACAATATAGTGTTTACATACATACATACGTTTTCGCGAATTAGACAAAAATAAATATTATTGCAAGGACGCAACGTGTATCACTTATGTTCTTCCCCTGTATTAAATACAATGTCCAGGATCTAAAACTTCAGATAAGAATTATGACATGGCATTCCTTTCAAATAATCGTGTTGTTATCAGAAATCACGACTTGTATAAAGCTAACTAATCTAGCGCGATAACAATTTTAATGTTGATGTTTTATTAATGAAAGATACTTATAGGTAATTTTGAAGTAACGAAATATATATTTTGTTCCTTATGCGCTTAAGAACTACTTTATCTTAGGAAGAAGTACCCAGTGCCAAATGCTCAAACTATCTAAATATCAAATTTCATATACACAATGTTTTACAATGTCAAGCATATATGAAAAACTATAATAACATTTAACCTTCGTGTAGTCAACGTAACGGAATAGGGGCCACTTTTTCCGATAAGTTTCTCACTCATTAGTTCAAAATTCAAAATTCTAAATATTTATTCAGTAAATTGGCCACATGAGGGCTCTTTTACACGTCGGTAATATAGAGTGAATCTACTAGCGCTTCGGACAAGACCATCATTGCGGAGAAGAAGCGCCGCAAGAAACTCCAGCAGAAGGTCATTTTTTCCAATAATAAAATACAATAATACTTAAAAGTAACATTACAAGGTAATAAAGTAATAAATCATTATTTTAAAACTAACACCAATAAAATCATTACAATTTGTTATTAAGTAGTGCTCTTAGAACCAATGGTCGTTGGAGCGGGAAGGTCGTAGAGTGGCGACCGCGAACCGGGAGACGAAGTGTCGGCAGGCCTTCAAATAGGTGGACCGATGATCTGATAAAGGTCGCGGGAAACCGCTGCATGCCAGCAGCAGAGGAGCGATCGTTGTCGAAAATATTGGGAAGGCCTTTGTCCAGCAGTGGACTTCTTGCGGCTGATGATGATGATGATGATGATGATGATGAACATGATGGTGATGATGATGATGATGATGATGATGATGATGCTGATGATGATGATGATGACGACGACGATGATGATGATGATAATGATGACGACGATGATGATAAGACAATACTTTAGTTTACTAGAAAACAAGAAAACACAATACCTAATAGTAATGTGGGCTGGACGCTCGGCCCAGTCGTTAAATTAAGTAGTTTAGGGAAGCTACGTAATAGTTGACACAATAGGTGTCACATACAATAATAAAATAAAAATCTTCGGAAATGAAGAAATAATCTTGTAGCTTGAAAAAATCACAAAACAATATAACAATGGTTTAAAGTAGAAATAGCGGCAGTAGCAACCCGGTCAAAACATGAAATTAATAAAATATTCAAAAAATGTGTAAATAAAAAAAACCTTAAGTAAGTAAATCCTTATCTTGGAATTATGCAAACATGCATTAGAGTACTATAAAAAATTTGAGCGTCGTCGCTCTCACGCTGGTTGTAATCGGTGAAAAGACCAACACATACGCATGTGCAGGCTTGAGATCGCAGTTTTTAGAGTGCGAATTCCATTTGTTTTAGAGCTCACTGGTGACCTATGTACTCGATTAATTGATCCATGCCGTAAATATAGAGAAGCTAGAAGAACAATCCAGGGTATATTGTACTGGTTAAAACCATATTCCCTTTAACATGTCATCGTATTGCTTTAAAAATTAAAAAGGAGCAAAATGATTTTTACCTATTCTTCTATTCAAATTCAAACCATAACGACTTATCATGCTATTGCTTTTAACTCGGCCGTCTTTTTTTCCAAGTAAAGAAGAGCTATGGAAACGTTCACAATACGGAAACACGATAAGATACCGAGTTGAACGGAGGCCCTGAAGAGATATAGATCCGAGTCTTGCTCATGACACACAGCATATTAATTTTATCTACATCCATGGCATAAGTACCCTATAATAATTATGTTCAAAAACGATAAGCAAATGACCTATATTAGTAAACCTGTATCTGTGGTTGCATCGTAATGTTTAAATTACAGTATAGGTAGCCAAAACATTCAAATTTTGAACATCTTAAAGAAAAGGAATCATATTTGGTTGTAATTTGTGATTAACGAATTAGTTGTATTTATAATTTAATTTATTGGGAAATTTTTGGTCAATAGAATTTTTTGAATCACTAATATTACTTACAATCGATTCACACAACCAAACAAACAGTTTTTTTTTAACGTCAAATACTAGAAGTGCGTAAACATTAGAAATACCCATCGAAATATAATAAGTATGGAAGAGTAACACTGAACAAACTTGACGTTGAAATACGTCCCATTTCCTCTACGCTTGAAACGTTTGACTAGACGCCATTAGTGTAGAGGTTGTATATATTTTCACCCATAAGAAAACTTTGATTAGTTAAACTGCTATGACAAGAGATTTGATTGGTCTATATTTTTTCTCGTTATGGCTACTCAAACACGCTATAAAATGACACATCTGACATTTTGCTGAACTTGGATGGTTTAATGCAGAAGTGATCCGTAATTTAAATAAGTTAAGGTGTATACTTTATTTATACAGCAATAAATAATGTTTTAGTAAATATTTATTCTTAAAAATATATTATTTAGTAGGCAATAAATAACGATATTATATACGGATATAATATAATAGTACATTATTATAATAGGTAAATCAAGATTTTTTAAGATGAGGCATGGCGGTATTTGATTATACCTAATTTAAATAAAACAAGTTGCAGTACCTTACCTAAGTATTACCTACTAAGGGTTGTCGCAGACATAACCGCTCGGCAACGGATCGGCATCGCCTCGTATGAATGAGGTTACGGTGCTGATTAGTCTGCGTTGCAGTAGGGAGTTACTGTACGGTACTGTGCAATTTGGAACCGCTGAGCATTTTAAAAAATGTCTCCCAGTTTTTGAAACTAAAAAGTCAGTTTTTCAAAATGGATACTGCATATCCTACAATGTTTGCTGGGAAGCCACGTTTCATCGCGTTTTTCTAAACGAACTGCAGCTATCCAAGCAAAACGTTTTTCTTCATTTCTAGGAAAACTAAAAAAACATTAACCTTTAATATTATATTTCAGAACTTATATTGCATAACATCGGCCATGTCCATTTTGTAAGGAAATTATTTAATTGTAATTACTTACTAATGGAATGAAATTACATCCTTTTTAGGGTCCGTGCGACTCCTACACCAATTTACGATGCACGTCCGCATCGTTGTTGCTATAGTTTATCTTATTTATCAGTTATTTATAATTATTTTACAAAACTATAATGACAACCATTTGACACAATAACTCAAAGCCTACTGGAAGCCGGTTGAGCACCAAGTATTAGCTCCGCCCATTTTAGCACTAAGTATGTGGAACACTTTTTGAGTGACAGTTATCCTTCTATACTTATTATATTTCGATGGAAATACCTATTACCTAACCTACAGTGTAACGTGTGAGTCGTCCGCCGCTGCGCCACACTGCCATTTGTTTCAAACTTTTGAATAGTTTCGAAGAACAGAAAATAAAGTTGTGTTACAACTTGAAAATGTAAGCCATATTTTACATGTTGTAGAAAACTTATGATATGCATGTAGATAAAGTTTTATATACTCGCCTTTCGGCTTGTTTCATAAAACAGACTCGTCATTATGCTCCAGTCACATTAAATAACTATTTTGCATTACTCAATCAAAATAAATCTGCCGTAGCGTTTAAAGATAAGATGAATCTAAATTTAAAGAATAAACCATTTTTGTCCAAGTCTTATACTAAGCTTTATGTCCTATGAGGACACAACAATCAAAAGATGTATTAAAAACTCAAACCAAATAAAATATCCCAAAACTCAGAAATATTTGCGTCCGTCACACAAATATAGTTTGAAAAATAAGTGATTATTTATGTAACACATAATTAAAATTACAAAACATCGTAAAATACTAACTGTAAATAAAGTAACCCTTGCAGTTCACCCACTCGTGCCAAGGTCCCTAAAATGCTGACCGCGTTCCCCCTTTGCACAGCCAGACTGAGCCGCTGCGCAAAGAACGAGCCCGCTCTGGGATCCCCCGCCGCCAAAATAACTCTTTCCGACACCTCTTTTACAAACTTCTTGGTGTCGGCAAACCACGGACCCAATGATTCCATTGCAAGTGCCGCAAAAAAGTAATTTTCAATATAAATATTAACCAATAAATTTAAATTACAGTTCCTAGGATCATGGTACGAGGTCGCCAGAGCTGATAACCCTCAGCAAGTTGGTAGCTGTTCGAGGTTCATCTTCGAAAGAATTGATGGGGTGATTAACGTCCGATATGAAGCTGTCAACAGGAACTTCTATGAGGAAATCACTGGCACCGTCAGCCAAGAGGGAGAGACTGCCAGATTGACTGTCAACTTGAACGGGTCTTCTGAGCGTGAGTGCTATATTGCTTCTAGCAGGAATATTACGGGGTTTCGATAATTCAGGTCTTCCGATTGATACGAAATGCTATCATGTTGAAATTGAGCATAGTTATAGAACTTGCTTGCCTGCATCTGATTTTGGTACAAAATATATGAAATTAATTTTATAAATAATTGAAAAGGGGTCTATAATGGGCGGTTTAAAGTGGTTTAATAATAGCAAATCTACACATTTCAAAACTATATTTTTTTACTTTTCTGTGATGTAATTTTTGATCATAAAATGACCGTTTCCTCAATCTCCGAAGTTTATTCATCAAAAAACTAAAAAAAAACTGACGTATAGTTAAATACTTATATTTTATGGGAAAAACAAAATTTAAGAGTTCATTCATTTTTTAAAGTTTTTGAGATATAACAAAAACTTTAAAAATCTGTATACCTACATAGGTTAGTCAAAATCGACCTTAAGGCATAGAAAATAAATGCCATAACAAATGTGTGATTTCTTTTGCGGTTACCAAGCAGGTAAGGATTTTTATACTCATTCTGATAATATGTTTAATTTTCAGCTGTCAATTTTTGGATACTCAACACGAATCACATCACTTTCGCCACCGCTTACCACTGCGTAAATAGAGGAACAACGCAGAGAGCCAGTAAGTACAAAGCAATTTTTCCACTTTGACTATTACGATAGCGTACATACTTATGTATAATAAATTAGGTTTTTTTACTATTGTTATATTACTGATTGAAACTGATTGACAAAACAATCGTTCAATTGTATTGATTGTGTGATGTTCAAAAAAGATCACTTACAAAAAAAAATATAATCGCTACGATACGAGATAAGTTCCGCCCTTTAACATACGTTGTGTGTTTGTGTTTCTTTTTTATTTTGTTATTGTGCAATAAAGAGTTTATAATAACTAAAAAAAATCTTCCTAAAAACCTATTAGTTACTGTCGTCGTAGATTTCAAGTTTAAAAAAAATCAGCCGGGCAAACGTTTATGTCGAATTGAAAATTGCCTGTATCGAGTACGAAACTGTTAATTCCCTTAACCCCTTGGAGGTCGGTGACAACGGCATCATTGCCAAATTTATAAAATAGTCGCAAAACGCTCCAGAGGTTAAACCCCTTCTCCGCTACCAACTACAAAGCTAACAAAATGTTACTCAAAAGCCAAGATTATCATCATCACCATTTTCCCCACAGTCTACGTCTGGCAACTCGGACGCGAGCAGACTTACAGCGAGATATTCCTGGCTCTCATCAACACATCCCTCAACACTCTGCTAGGGATCACGTTAGCTGATCTCTCGGACACTGACTTCTCTGATGATGCTTGCTATGAGCTGCCAGTCATTGAGGAAAATCAACCAATTCTCCTTCCTGGACAATGTGACCCGAATATCCAAGTTGTACAGAATCTTGATGTGGCAAGGGTGAGTTCTTATAGTAAGAGTAATAATGGTGCAAAGATTTCAGACTTCTGAAATATCAAAAATTAGTACTGTCAAGGAATTAAATTTGTTACCTACCTTAGTTCCAAAGTCAATCTGACATTTTACAGCAATAAGGTTGAGTTTTCTATCAATTACAAATGACTTGGTATCTCTCATGACAATGACATCTTCAAGCAGATTTTCTTTGAAATGGGTAGTAAGTTAACTTCCGTGGCCGTACTTACCTAATTTTGAATTAACAACTCAACTTACATTCCAACATTAAAATAATAATGTAAGTGATATGTAAGATTTACAAGAGCACAAAATAATGACGTTTAAATTATTATACTGAGGCACAACATTATGTACTGAGCAAATCAGGAAGTTACAATCTTACAGTACAGAGTCAGAAGATGAACATGTGGCATATTTCCTATTTTAATATTACGTTTAAACACATTTTTTTATAGCAATTTATTTGACTGATGCATAATGAGTGGCAATAATATACGAGTGGTTTTATAAAACGAGCTAAAAGACGAGCTTCATAATAAGATCACACGAGTGTTTTAATGCTTAATTATGTGCACAGTCGCATACACTTTATCTACATGCATGTCATAGGTTTTCTTCAATATGTAAGAAACCTGTATCTGTGGTTGCCCTGTATCTTAATGTAAACATTGACATGCAATCACATCGATAACCGATACTTTAATGACATGCAATACTTTAATATTAACATTAAAATACAACCACAGGTGCAGGTTTCTTAATATATGGCATTTCCTTATCGTTTCTGAAAATATTATAGGGGAGTTATGATATGGATGATAAATAATTATCAAACAATCACACTTTTTAGTTCTCAGGCCTGTGGCATGAAATATCCAGTTACTACTCAGAAAGTGCTACAGGTACCTGCGCCAGGGCAGAGTACACCCTAGAAGGATCCACCGTGAACGTTCTGAACAGCCAAGTGGTCAACCAAAGCTTGGAGACCATTACTGGAACAGCATCTGTCATCAGTGCTGATGGAAGTGGGAAGCTTTCAGTCACTTTAGAAATAGCTCCTGGAGGTAACCATATTTAATTGGACAATACAGCCAAAAAAGTAAATATAATGTCTATAACCGTCTTAATATGTCGGTGATAGTGCAATGCCGCGTAACTAACAAATTCAATAAGTTGGAAAATGAACCTTACTGATTTACTTGCAAAGATCTATTTTGAATATGTTATTCAATATGTTTGTTACGCTGTATCGATCCATTAAATGTACACTTTTGCTTGAAGATTTTAATCGTTAATATTTAAGTTCATAAAGTAGACTTAGTGTTAGTTTTAGAGCATCAGGAAAAATATTTAAAACTGGAGTTTCTTTGGAAATGGTCTTCTTGTGTCCTTAACGATTTAATGGCACTTGGAGAGCATTCGGTTTAATGTAGCTACTCATACCGCATGTCAATATTATTTGTTGTTTTAATTAATAATTCGTAGATAAGCTTTTCGCATTTATAAAAGGGTCATAGACAGATTAAGGTTACCGTCTTTCCTGTGGACATACCCGAAGTTAACGTTTTTAAGGCTTAATTTTTTGCCTGAATCCTGACCTTAGAGAGTGTTTATGCGGATGTTTAAACGGCGCCAGGTCCACTTTAACTAATATGTACACAAGCATTTACATATTGACCAGGAGAATCAAGTTTTTTTATTTCTTACATTTTTATTTTTACAGTGACTGCTGAACAAGAACTTTGGGTACTAGCTACGGACTACATCGACTACGCTGTATTGTATTCTTGTGCCAATCAAGAAAATGGAAATCAAAAAAGAAGTAAGATCTATCACAAATAACAACTAATGATATCCATTCAGACATCCTATTCTACTGTTTAAAACCAGATTGCCTTTGACGTGTTACCATATTATTTTTGACTCGCCCACCATTAGTGTCAAGTATATAGGAGTGATCGATACGTTGACAACACGATATTCTTTTTTATTAATCGAAAGGCAATATTGTTTTACCCAGAATAATAAAGGGTTCACTTGTTAAATTTTGAATATTCTTTTTCTAATTTAAATTTATAACATCATTAACTATAAAGAAGAAGATAAAGAAGATAACACTTCATGATTATCTCAATACTGTACCTAATAATCGATAAGGCATGCCAAGCAACCTAGCATTAAGAGAAATAATTTGAAAATAAGTCTAGGTGCGGGAATCGTTTAGGAAGAACAAAATAACAGCAATCAATTTGTTTTTTTTTAGTATACAGTTGGATTGCCAGTCGTACCCGTCAACAAACCCCCGCCGCACAGGCAGCTGTCACTGATATAGTCGATTCAATTATGGATCTTAATGCCATGTATTATGAGCTCACGGACCAATCAGATGATGGTTGCTTTTACTATCCTGAAGCAGTGGTCGACCAGCCTGTGGTGTTCAGAGGGCTGTGTGATATGAACATTCCTGCTATGGCCAACTTTGATGTGGAACAAGTAAGTTGGTTTGTAATCATCTAAATATATTACTCAAAACACAATAGGGTCCATGCTATGTTCTGCATACAAAAGAACTGTTTTAGGAGAAGGATTATTCTAACAATTTTCGAATTTAGCACCATTCAAAAGCTCAATGTTCAACTTACAAGTTGTATTTTTTTTGACGGTTATTTTGTTTTTACCGTGCGTGTGGATTTTTAATTCCAATTACATAAAAAATGAGCAATAAAATTCAACTTATTAAAAACCACTCGCACGGTAATATCAAAACAATTGACAAAAATCACAGCTTGTAACTTGAAAATTACAGGTTGAGATTTGTTAATAATCCTTCTCCGAAAACAGTTATTTGGTATGCAGAACATATCGTGGCCGCCCCCCTTTTTTCTTTTGAGTAGTATACATAAAAGAAGAAAGTGACTGAGTGACTGAATGATATACTGATTTAAACTCACACGATTTTGATTCATTATTATTACACTACACGGGACTTAATCGCGTAAAGGGATATATAATTAATTATTACCTCGACGTTTCGGACGTGACGCTACGCCCATGGTCTCGAGAGGACTGAAGAGGCGGGCATCAGCATCTTCTTGTTGTGCGAGTTTTTCGAACTACCCACACTTGGTCAATATTTGCATTACGTGCACCAGGGTTGTCACTGTACCGGCACACAACACTCACGACATCTGGCGGTTGGTCCGAAGATACCCGAAGAGGTTTACATTTGCTGATAACTGGATTTCACGATGATGAAAGCTTAAAACCATTTTCTCGGTTGAAATTCGGGTGTTTTTTGATTTCAACGGCTTCACGTACAATTCTACTATAAAAGTGCCGCTCTCGAGATAAAATCTTTGGCTTATGAAGCTCAATCCAGTGGTTTGGTCCTGATTCCAGCAAATGTTCAGCTATGGCAGACTTATTCACCTGACGGTTCCTTACAGCCGCGATATGTTCTTTGAATCTTTCAGCAATGGCACGCATCGTCTGTCCAATATAAGAACTCCCGCAGCTGCAATCGATTTTGTACACACCCGGCGATTGAAAGGGAATTACATCTTTAGGTGACCTTACATGCCCCCCGATCTTGGTTAACGGCATAAAGATGGTTTTGATGGAGTACTTTTCTAGTACCGTACCAATTTTATCTGTGATCCCTTTCACATAAGGCATGTATGCCGGTTGCCTACGAGCGTCGGGAAGTCTTACTTTAGCCGCTCGTCTGGGTTGCCACCTATTCACTTTGTACCCATTCCATCCAAGGACCCTTTGCAAATGTGACAACTCGCTGTCCATGAATTCCGAGTCACAAAGGTGTCGTGCTCTGTTAAACAGCGAACTCACTACAGACTGTAGATGGCGAGGATGGTGGTGAGACAAAGCGTTTAAATACCTGTCGGTGTGTGTCGGTTTCCTGTAGACGGTATGCGTCAGGGATCCGTCAATTCGACCTGTCACTTTAACATCTAAAAAGGGTAAACTCCTGTCTGATTCTAACTCATAGGTAACTCATAGGGTTTACCCTTTTTAGATGGGTATTTCCAAAAATCTTGTATCTATATTAACACATTTAGAGATCAGAATAATCAAGGTTTTTGGCAGTACCAGATCGATTAGATTCTTCGATAGGCATTTTATCATCAAAGGTGCCGTTTATTACGAGTACGATGTAAAACGATTCTATACTCAGGCAATTTAAGTTAATAATTAGGTTAAGAATATTGTAATGGTGTGATATTCCATTTTAACCTCCGATGCAAACAGACTGATGTTATAAATTTAACGTCACTAGGGAACTCTGACGGAACCTCACCAAATTTGTAGTTTTAATATCCATTTTTTTTCAGTATGTGGGTCTTTGGCACGAGATTGAATCTTATCCATCAGTATTTCAAACTGGCACGTGTAATAACGCTTTATACTCACCTAATCCTGAGACTGGCGCGGTGAACGTCTTCAATACCCAAGTCATCAACCAACGGCTGGACAGTATCAACGGCAATGCTATCGTAGCTGAGGATGCCAATGGCGCTGGCAAATTAGTCGTCTCTTTCCCTGTGGGTGACACTGACGGTAAGTATGCTGAGAATTTTAACGTCAAGGTCATAGTAACGTTTATACTAATAAGAAGATACCTAATATAAGTTCAAAGGTATCAAAGCAGTAAAATTCTTTACAAAGTGACTTTTTTTTTCGCCAATGTTTTAATTGTTTTTTTTTTTGTTGCATATAGAAGCAGTAATTTCATAGGCAATCTAGTAGTTAGTAGGTTAGGTTCAAAAATATGTGCTATCTGGACTTCAATTCGTTCAGCTTCAGCGCCAAGATCGAATGATTCGCTAGTTAATTAAATAGTGCTAAGATATCATCATCATCATCATTATCATCATAATTATCATCAAACACTTCAACAGCTGGACATACCCAAACCCCAAAGATCTCCACTGTGATCGGTTCTGTGCCACTCACATACAGCTGTTTTTTGCAACCATTATCAACAATATCTGATCTGGACGATCTCGTCGGTCCACCTCGTGGAAGGCTTGACGGCTGCACTACGGTTTATCTAAATAAAATATACAATAAAAAGTATTAGTAGATATATAGCAGTTATTATGCTCCAGTGGTCCTATGGAGTAGTCAAGTTCCATAACGCAAGCGTAAACGATTTTCTAAACTTGACAAAATTGTATAGAATTGACAAAAGCCCTCTATGCGACCGTCATACAGCTTACGTCGGTTGTAATTTATCATACCAAGTACAAATAATTTATCTTATCAAGGTTGCCTTGGTATTTTGATCCTACCACGTCATGACTTCATGAGTAATTTTGATTTAATTTTAAGTTGATACGCACAGCGTTACAGATATGCCTAATCAACCTTCTTTTTATAAATGCGAGATTCTTTTAAGTTTTAAGTATATGAAATTAATTAGTACCACTGGGTACTTTACTAAGGTAAATAACTGTATAACTGTATTCAAAACCTTCTGACCCATGTGCTTCTCCATACTATAAAAAGTACTGATTAAGAATTAACGTTGGTACCCTTAAAATATAAGAAGGGGTAAAATTTAAATACTTACTGAATAATAGCTTGTTCAGTATCCAGGATTTATGTAGTAAGTAATTGTATATAATTTTGAAAGTATTTAACGTTATAACAGTTTGTTTAAGTATTGATTATTTTTCAAAAAATATTTTTTCCGAGCCCTATGTTATGCCGGCACTGTTTAATATTGAATGCATAATGTAGGTCTAACTAAGTCTTCGATCAAAAATTACCTGTACAATATGAATATCTGGGATTTCGATCAATTCGGGACTATGGCTTCTTGGATTAATGCAGTAACGTGTACTGCCTTCTTCCGGAATTACTTAAAACATAACCAAACCATTTTTTTTCAGCCACTACTACCACTGATTACTGGGTTCTAGACACCGATTATGTGACGTACGCCCTTGTATACACTTGTTACAACATAGATGCCGATAACAGAGGAGGTAAGCATCAATTTCTCGCAATATTGTTTCTTTTTAATCGCTTTCTATATTGACGACGCAATAAACTTTGATATTCAATTTCCATTTAAAAGGGACGCTTATTTCACAAATCTGTCAAACATTTTTCATACAAATTTAGCTCCCTTAATCAAGATCCGATCCGATTTCTAAATAATATGTTATAGTTGTTATGAAGAATAAGGTCTGTAAAATTATTTGTATAATATACTAGCGGACGCCCGCGACTTCGTACGCGTAGAATTAGTTTCCCAGTACTCCCCCTTTTTTTCCCGTTGGGGGTCGATTTTCGGAAAATTCTTTCTTAGTGCTCACTTACATCATGAAAGGAACACCTGTACCAAATTTCAAGTTTCTAGGTACAGTAGTTTCGGCTGTGCGTTGATATGTCAGTCAGTCAGTCAGTCAGTTTCTCCTTTTATATATTTAGATTTTTTCTATCCAGGAAATGAAAACATACAGACCTAGTTTTTCATAGTATCTTCAACATATTCAAAAATCGTAAAAATCTGACTAGGTTTAAGTGCTAGGAAGACAAACTTTATCTCATTTTATGTGGGTTTTTTTAGCTTCGCTATCCGCTAAAGTTATATTAACGCTATGGTTTATCTCTTCATTATTTTTCTCGGTATATGTAAACGGTATAAGTAAATTAATTAATTTTCAGTATGGAGCTGGAAGCTAAGTAGAACTAAGCAATTATCACAACAGGCTAGCACTGCAATTGATGCTGTTATTAGTACAATACCGGTTTTGGACAGTCGCTACTACCAAACTAGAGACCAAAGCGTCGATGGATGCTTCTACTTCCCGGAAGCACAGCCAGGAGTTCCAGTAGAGTTCCCAGGACAGTGTGATGATAATTTGGCTGCTTTTCCAAACTTTAACCTAGCAAATGTAAGAGTCAATATAATACTATTTTTTGATTTTTTTACTCAGCTTTCGAAGGAGTAGGGTAAGGTTCTTGAAATGCCTGTACCTATGTATGTATGGCTCTTTATTGCCTCATAAATCTGAACAGGCCTGATTTTGACAAACAAGGAGTCGTGACATTTGTTTTAAATGCTAATGTAATGTTTGTAAACCACAATAAGGCTGCATTTTCACCTGCAATAAATCTTCTGTGAGAAATATCCAACTTGCAAGAAACTTTCTACTACCAATTTCTCGCAGCAACTTCTTGCTTGCTAGCATGATTATACTTTTCAATATAAATATTTCAGTTCCAAGGCGTTTGGCATGAAATCCAAGCATACCCTAATTATGCACAGCCTGGAGAGTGTACCAACCACGGTTTCACACAAGGCTCCGAAAATACTTTGGATCTGCAGTGGTCTTCAATTGTGGACCAGTTCCTATCTGTCACAAGCGCCAATGTTGCGTTCTCTTCGACTGATGGAAGTGGCAAATTAGTTGTTAGTATCGTGGGAGACAATCATGGTAAATATGTTTTATAAATGTGTATTGCCCTTGTTTTTGTCGACACTCATAGGATGTAACCTTTCGTAGAATTTCCATTTCATCAACAATACTTTCTAAGCGCAGGAATTTGTGATAGATAGTCACACGACAAACCTAACCTTATCTACGTATTTTATATTCACGATAACCTGAAAACCACCCGGCTGCAGCAGAAAACGCGGGTGGTAGGACCTTGTGCAGGGTATGTCCGGATCGCTACAACCATCTTATCCATTAGCCCAACCGCCAAACAGCAGAGTTCGCATTGTTGTGTTCCGGTTTAGGGATAAGACAGCCGGTGTAATGACTAGCATAGAGGCATTCCGTCTTAGTCCTCAGGGTTGGCAACGCATTTGCAGTCTTAGGCTTGCAGTCTTTTGAATGCGAATTCTATGGGTCACAGTTTCCACTTACCATCAAGTGGACTGTGTGCTCGTTTGCCGTCGCTACCGCATGAAAAAAAAAAAAAAAAGAAAACAGCATTCGATTAAGTGAAATTGGGTGAAAGGATACATTTGATGAAAATCTAAGAAGGTGCTTCGGGTTTGTACTTGTCTCTCACTCGCTTTTATACGCTTTTATTAAGAGCGAGTGAGAGACAAGTACAAACCCGAAGCACCTAAGTACTCACAGACTACACCAATTTTATACATGTATTATATTATCGTGGTTACTTGGTTGTCTGTCTGTATAAAATGCTAAATCTCTTTATTTACATTTCAGTTATCCAATTCCCATACTGGATCCTGCAAACCGACTATACCAACTACGCATTGGCATACACCTGTCTCAACATTAACCCAGATTTCAGAGCAAGTGAGTAACCAAGTTACAAAAAGGCTAAAGTCTCATTCCTAATTTGATCTTTTACAAAAACGCACTAAGAATTTATAGAAAACGTTACTATGAGCTAAGTAAAAGTTGGTTTTATGATTTTCATGTAATATCTACAAGGATCCGTAGTCAACAAGGAACCCTTTTAGTTCCACCATATCCATCTGTCCGTCTGTTCGCGGTTTATCTCAGAGACTACAGAGCTATTATTTGGCATGATATTAATCACATCGTCAAAGTAGTAAAGACAATTCTTGTTTTGCGTAAACATAACAATCACACAACTGTAGAGACCAAAGAGTTTTACTTGAGGTAGGTTCCTCTTTTAACCACGTCTTTTATTCCTTAGTCTACAGCTGGAAACTTAGCAGAACCAAAGCGCTCTCAGACGCATCTAGTGCAGCAATTGATGCAGCCATTGCACCTATCGAAGTTCTTGACAATGTTTATTATGAACCCGTGGATCAATCTGACCCAGCATGCTTCTTTTTACCGGAATTAGAGCCAGGTGAACCTATCGTGTTAGTTGGACAGTGTCAGACTGATATTCCTGTGGTACAAAATTTTGATCCAGAAAGGGTAAGTATTATAACTATTACAAGTAATGAAAATACCAAATTTTAAGCTTAAGAATTGCTATATAACGTTAGAAATTTATCTGTAGTTTACCAAGAGAACAACCGACAGTAACGATCTAAAAGTTGTTCATATGTAACGAAATATCTAACGCCTGCAAAAAAAAGGCAAGATATTATCTCCTTTGTTAGGAATAGCTGTGATTTTATTATTATAATCAGTGAATTACAACTAATTAACACCGAGGTGACCGAACACATTGTCCTGTTTGGGCAAAATTGGTGTCTCTATATGACAGTTCTCATTAACTTGAGGGTAAAAATAATAGAACAGAGTTATAAAAATACGATGAAAATAGCTGTTAAGACAAAGTAGAATAAGACTCCAGAGGCCCCTGCCAAGATGCACTACGCTAACTAGCGTTTCTATTCGTTTCGTTTTAACCAATCGCGTCACTGGTAGATCACGTGACTTTTCGTATCACGTCATCTACATGTGACGCGATTGGTTGCGTAGTGCATGTTGGTAGGGTAATCAAGATGCATAACAAGTTAGCAATGTTCGAAATCCGACAAAATATATGAGATTGAAGTAAGCTGATGATTGATTGCGTCGACCACTTATGTCAACTGCATACATTTTAAGTTTAGATCTTGGTTAGTCCTGTAGGATATGACCATGCAGTAAAATAGAGGCCCCGTTTTAGTAATAACTGACTAGTATTTTTTTTTATTCTTGTTGGCTCATAACCAGTGATCGGGGAAAACGATGCAAAACTTTAACAAAACTTAACAAAACTTACATTACAGCCATGAAACTATTAATAATCCTTATACCAAATCAGAGACTCTGATATGGAGTTAAATTGAACACTAATCTACTGACAATATTATTCTTATTTTTTAAATAATATTGTTGTTTTTCTTGGTTGCAAGTTCTCCTTTATGTCAGCTTTACAAGTTTTGTTAAAGTTTTGCACCGTTTTCCCCGATCACTGCTCATAACGCAATCAAAAGCCTAAGCTTTAGATAAAACAGTCTCCATTCATTTACACCAACGATCTTCTTTTTTTAGTACGCGGGACGTTGGCGTCTTATAGAAAGTTATCCATCTGACTTCCAAAATGGCGACTGCAACGACGCAACGTATACATTACAAGGGGGCACTGTGGTCGTGGTCAACACGCAAGTGGTCAACGAAAGACTGGACACCATCGAGGGTACAGCGGTACTGGCAACTGCTAATAATGATGGGAAACTGCTTGTTACTTTCCCTAATGGTAAGAAAAAATTATAACTTAAAATGTCATTTTTATAACATCCATGGAGGGGTGCATGTGTTGTGTCAAGTTATCAGCACCTAAAAAAAAAAGATATTTCGATTTAAGATAAAACCATTGAATTTATGTTTTTACGCATAAAACTAGATGAAAATTCTTAAGGTTTCTCATCATCGCCAAGTAGTAAGTTACATTGTGTAGAAAGTAAAGTATAGGCTGTTGATCCATTATCAACAGCCTTGAACTCATCCTTCTTCAGAGTCAGGCTTCCATCTTCTTACACTTTTCTTTTCTGGGCTACCATTGCTCAGTTAAGTAGAGCCATTCGCATTATTTGGTAAAGATAACAATAACAATTGAAACGAATCTCTCTATCTCTCTAGTCATTTCTAGAAAGTAATACCGACTTCTTTTTTAGCTGAACCTCTTGAATATTGGATTCTCGACACGGATTACGATACTTATGCTTTGGTTTACTCCTGTATCAACCTGGACAGTGAAAGGCGGCGAGGTAAGCTGTACTGTGATATTATGATGGTTTTTCTTCCTGCATAACGCCTAATGCTAAATTTCACCGTATGATTTGTCAGCCGGAAGATAATTTCTTTATAATCTGCAGGTTTATATTAATCCTTTGTTATTTTCCGTCGTTATGAACTTACCATATCTATCTACCGATCATAATAACAATTTTATCAATAGAGATAACTATTGGGCGATAAACTTTATACTTCATCTTTAGATCCTGAATCAATTGGCTATTTGTATCAGTCGTCACATAATTTATTGTTTGTGAATTCTGTGATAGCCATACTTTGTACTATTTACCAATAACTACTATTTTCAGTATGGAGTTGGAAAATGAGCCGCACCAGAGAACTGTCACAAACTGCCGTGATTAATATCAATAATATCATAAATGGTATCGATGTTCTCAACAACCGTTACTTTGAGCAAGTAGACAACTCCGATGAAGGCTGCTTCTATTACCCCATTCCTGATGGTAACTCGGTCATCTTTAGAGGGCAGTGCGATGAAAATGTCACTGTTGTGACCAATTTTGACGTAGCAAGGGTAGGTAACGCCATTATTTAAATTATCTCTACTTTCTTTTTGCTACTAAGTGTTGTCTATTTCCCATCTTAATATGCCTTGTGTATCAATGAGCAAGTTGCAAAACATACTCAGATGTTTAGAAATCTTTTCAAGAAATTGCTGAGAAGATTTTCGGAAATATTTGAGAGCATTGAAGAAGTTCGCTTTCCATTTAAAAATGTAGTAAATTCTTTAGAAAAAACATATATGCATTGAAACATTTCTTGTGGGAAACATAAAAAACGGGATTCAAAACTAATGGTTCTTTATTATTAGAGACATAATAGCTTAGCACTTGATAATTAGATCTTTTGATCCGATTTTTCATGAACGAAGTTAAAAAATAACAAATACCTCTTCGTTTATCCAACATTCCTCTAATATCTTTAAAACATTGTTGGAAATCCATCCAAAATAAATTAATCGTTATAAATTTTCAGTATTTGGGCACCTGGTACGACATCGAGAGCTACCCTCAGGAGTTCCAAGATGGCACTTGTGCCACTGGGACTTACACCCTCACGGATAATGGCGTCCAAGTCTATAACACCCAAGTTAATAACGAGACTCTGGACGATATCTATGGTCTAGCTGTGCTTGATAATGACGAAGGATACGCTAAGCTGATTGTCACCTTCCCTATTTTTGGAACAGATTGTAAGTTTCCGATTAAGCATAAACTCGTTGTGCAATTGAAGATTTTGTTTGATTGTTGTGTATGATTATTATTACCTTAATATTATTATCAAATTGCGTGTGCATGTCAGTGTGCGTGTGTTAAACACGAAATTTTGATGTTATGTTTTTTTTCAGTTACCATTAATTCACCTTATTGGGTCTTGGATACGGACTACGAAAACTACTCATTGGTGTACGCTTGTGTCAACCTTAGCGAGGACTCTCGCAGAGGTAAAATTATTTTGTAATGCACTGTTTAATAGTAGATTGTGTCACAAGGGAGCAAAATGACATATTTAAGGCGAGGGCGCACATTGAATCCTGAACGAAGCAAAGGATTCTACAATTGAAAGGATTCTAAAATAGAATCCTGAGCGTAGTGAGGGATTCAAGTGTTAACGCCCAAGGTGGAAATAATTTTGCTACCGTGTGACACATACTGCTTTTCACATCACCTATGAGGAAAATAAAAGATCTTAGTGATGAAACAAATTTAATTATTCACACATTCTAGAATAAATGCTGAAATTATCAAATTTAACAACAGGAAATTATCGCACTTAACAACAATTATCAAATTTGGCAACAAAATGTCCTTGAACAGAAAAGTGCCAGGGAAGAAAAGTCCCCTTTCCGAGTAGGTGATATGAAAAGAGATTTTATGTCTTTCGGTCGACTAAGGTTAACCACATGCCACGCCTATACTATTTTTAGCGGAATATGAGTGCAGAGCAGTGAGTGGTAAAAAAATGCACTAGGTGATGAGTTAAGGGAGTGTTATTTTCCCTATTTCTGGCACTGAGGCTCAAACATGAGAACCATTTAAGATTCGAATAAACACTCTAGAGTTCTTTTTTTTTTCTCAGTCACAAGCTGGAAGCTGAGCCGAGAGAAGACGCTCTCAGGAGCCTCTCAGACGGCTATCAACGCCGTGGTCAGCAGCGTGCAGGTCCTCAGTGACGAGTACTACAACAACAGGGACCACACTGATGAAGGATGCTTCTATTACCCTGAACCAGAGGCAGGCAAACCTGTGGTATTCCCTGGGCAGTGTGATGAGACTATCCAGGCTCAAAGCAACTTTGATCTGGACAGGGTTAGTTCTTATAATATCAATCCTAAAATTATTTGGTACAAAATCAAATAGTTACATTTACAAGGTACGGTCACAAACATTCTTCTTCTTTGCCCCGCGGCGACTACAACAGCTAATACCGCAGGGATATGGCGTATCCACAATGAAGTGATTTTGCCAGTGTCAAGTATACTCGTATATAAGTATAAATCAATATAGCAATAAAATACAATCCAATCTTCTCTAGGAAGATTGGGGGCAACGTAGGACAGAGGTCAAGATAGTTTTAACCTCTGTACCACCGCGAGTCCACTTGAAACGAGAAGTAAGATGCCAGATACACGAAATAAGTCCAAGTCTTCTATTACTGTGCAACACAAAGGCGTCAACAGCACGAATCACTATCAGAAAAGAACTTTGAACACCTAAATAGACAAAAATACAAAACTAAAACCAATTACACATCCGCCATCTTTTAACCTTGCCTCCGGTCACAAACGTTAAGTTGTGTTAAATATAATTGAAGCCGTCAATGTCATTAGAGGTCAGTCAGTTGTAACTTAGAGGAAACTCAACCTTATTGCTGTAGAATGTCAGATTTACTTTGAACCTAAGGTGGGTCACAAACTTAAGTCTTTGACACAACAGGCCCTGTATGACATATATGTATTTTTAGATGCGACTAGCGGACGCCTGCGACTTCGTACGCGTAGAATTAGTTTCTCAGTCCCCCTTTTTTCCCGTTGGGGGTCGATTTTCGGAAAATCCTTTCTTAGTGCTCACTTACATCATGAAAGGAACACCTGTACCAAATTTCAAGTTTCTAGGTACAGTAGTTTCGGCTGTGCGTTGATATGTCAGTCAGTCAGTCAGTCAGTTTCTCCTTTTATATATTTAGATGAACACGCTCAATGTTCAATGTTATTTCATTTGGTTTCTTAGGACCGTATTAATACGTCTCAAGATGCTTCAAAAATGTAAATTTTCTATGAGCTGACGTAATTTGAGACAGGCATCTCGGACGAGATGATTTATTAGTAAATCCGGCCCTTAAATTGGGAGAGCCCTATATCAAGAAAAAGTATATTTTTCTCTTAAGCCAAGATATCTTCCTCTTGTTTATAGATCACACTTTGCCTTGACGCGTAATTTTACCAACCCAAATATAACAGTTTTCAGGAATCTGGCACGAAACGGCGGCGTACCCTAAAGTTCAGCAAGCGGGCCAGTGTGTCAACTATGACTTCACTCCTTCATCCGCCGACTCCTTCAATCTGTACACCACCCAAGTTATGGACTTGCTGCTGGATGAGACTAACGCAACCGTCGTCAGGTCTTCTAATGACAACAGCGCTAGATTCACTATAACTATAAATAATGCTGGGCAAGGTCAGTTCCTTAATATAACTAAATTAATAAAAGTAGTATGACTGGTTCATAGTGAGAGGCATTAATACACGACTCTTCACTTCATAATTAGATCACACGATTCTTTCAATGCCTAATTATGTGAAAAGTCGCATACATAACTTTATCTACATGCATATCATAAGTTCTACAATATATGAGAAACTATCAGTATCTGTGGTTGCCCTAATGTTTAGAAACCACATCGATAACCGGTACTTTAATGACATGTAATACTACTGTATTTTAATGTTAACATTAATATACAACCACAGACAAAGGTTTGCTTATCGTTTCTGACATATTGCAGAGAACTTATGGATCTAGATATATTATTTTCAAGTACCCACTGTCTTTGTGGTAGTAAAGGCTTTGTCAATGGTTAGTGTTTACATTTAAGATGCCATTGTAGAACGATCTATCTCTTCGCAATAATGTTTAGGATCGAGTTAGGGCCCCCCGGCACGCGGCGCTTGATATATCAGCTTAAAAAGCAAGTTCTCTAGAAAGAGGATTCATTCTATGTCATTATAAAAAAGGTTATGGTATGGTCGATAACGAAAGGTCATCATATACAAATGCTCATGGCAGATATGCTCCTTGTCGAGTACAATCGATTAAAATGAGATGTATCCACTTTTTCTCGTTATTGCATTGTAATAATCTCATATTCTCATCATCTCATTGTAGTCAACTGTACTAATGAAAATGGGTTACTATATTTAAGTTTCGAATTGTTTTTTTTTTTTTTACAGTTATCCAAATTCCATACTGGATCATCTCAACGGACTATGAAAATTACGCACTAGCTTACAGCTGTGAGAATATAGATGCAAACTTTAGAGGAGGTTAGTGAAGTAAAGAAACAATAACTTGCACAAAGAAGGAAGTATTGTGAGGGGCATAATAATATGCTACACTCATGAGCACTGAGGAGTGCGTTTTTCATACTATAGAGGCTATTTCGAAGCCTTGGTCCCTCGCCAGGGAATACTTTTAGTGAAATCTGAGCATCGACACAAAACTTCCAGAGTGCCTAGGATACCCAACTGAATGAATCTGCGGTTAACGCCGGAATTGTGCATGTTCAGAAAAACATCTAAAATGGCAATAAAATGTAAGGAAATCCAAGTGCTGACCCAAACTCTGCCACTGTGGTGTTAACTGATTGTTGCGATCAGTTAGGTATCTTAAGAACTTTTGACCTCCTCTATTGAACCTCGCAGTACCCACCATTAAAACTCACTCAAAACAACCCCTGGCGGGGAACCAAGGCTTCGAAATAGTATCGTTTTGTATGAAAAACGCACTCTGACCCGGTATTTTTGCTCCTGAGTGTATATTTTGTAATGATCGGTGATCTGGATCTCCATAACCAGTTATGATTTAAAGGAACAAATACCAAGTTTAACATATCCTAAGAACAGATACAAAGGCATTAGCCTAGCGCAATTGCATCTGTCCTTAGGATATGCTATAGTTGTATTTTTTCATTTAAACTGTTGAACATAAAAACCCCATTAAAAACTACAATCTCGATAGGTATTTTTATTTTAAACATGACACATTTTTTCACATCTTTTTGGTTTAATCTTCGAAACCTTACGATCTTTGACAATAATTTTTGATCTAAAAGTTAAGAACGAGTCCTTATGACTCCTCGATTTTGGTAAACCTTATTTTTTAATAAATCTTGCGGTTTTGTTGCAAATAAATATTATTCTAATTTGATGCTGCAATCTTTTCACGTTCTTCTTGCGAAAGCGGAAAAAGCCATACCTATTGTTTTTGTATAGGTTTGGCAGCACCTTTTAACTATATAGTAAGAATACTAACTAATTATGATTTTACTTGTATTATAGTTTGGAGTTGGAAGCTTAGCAGAAGCAAACAGATGTCAGCAGCTTCTGAAACGGCCATCACTCAAGCTATGGCCAATATCGATGTGCTGGGAAATCAGTACTTCGAAGACACGAGCCAGTCGGACGAGTCTTGCTTCTACCTGCCTGACCTCGGGCCAAACGACCCTGTGATCTTCCGTGGTCAATGCGATCAGAATATTCCTGTTATTACGAACTTTAATCCGCAGCGTGTAAGTATAATAACAACAACAATATTGTTTATAGATTACCATAAAAAATATAGAAGATAAAAGATCTTTATTCAGTAAGTAGGCCGCACGGGCACTTTTATACGTCAAAAATCTACAAGCTCTTCGCAAGAGACCACTGCTGAGAAGAAACGCTGGAAGAAACTCAACAGTCAGGTTTTTTTTTAAAATACTACTTATGATATTATCCAATTACAAAGCTTAACCTAGCATTATATAAAACAATGAATCTAACATAACATAAAAAATAAAAATTATTCAAGCGTAGCTTGAGCAGGCAAGTGTGTCAAAACTCAGAATTTACATTAGGACTCATAAGTAGAAGTAATAAAAAAAATTAAAAATATACTAACCTATGACAGTGCTAGACAACCACATACAAAGTTTAGATACATTCTCCTACAGAAACCGTGTCCCTTACAAACACAAGAACACGGGAACGTACTATTTAATATCTAGGTAAAACACGCCGTGTTACACCTAAGGGCTACAAAAACCATCTCGGATAAACGAATGCGCTAAGGAAAATGTATTGCATTTAAAAAAAAAGAGAAATGCAGATTTAGTTGCAAGGTACACTTATAACTACAAATTCTGAATCAAGATTAAAAACCTACTTAATCATATTAAGATGTCAATAAATGTCATTAACAAATACAAATACCACCAATTAAATACTACATCAAATATAACTTAAATACACAACGTACACCAAATTTTTCTAATGAAAAAGGAGGAACAAGAAAAAATCTGAATTAGTTAACGTAATGCACATGTTCACAAGTAAACTGAAATAAAAGTAAGTAAAAACTAACAATTGTATTTATTCTAGTACGAAGGTCGTTGGCGACTGATCGAGAGCTATCAGTCAGATTTCCAAACCGGCACCTGCAATGATGCTAATTATGAACTGCAAGATGACCTCTCCGTGTTGGTCCTCAACACCCAAGTCGTGAACGAGAGACTAGACACGATAACTGGCTCTGCCGTACTGGCTACTGCTGATGGAACTGGGAAACTGCTTGTGACATTCCCTGGAGGTAAAAGATCTTATCTGTTGTTGATTTATAGTGACTAGCGTACCTATAACAGCACCGGAACGCCTAGTCATTCATAGTATAACCAACGTGTATAGTACATTGTGTATTAAGGGCGGTAAGTAAGGAATTACGACCGAGGCCCTAGTAGAAGCCCGAAGTCGAAGACTGAGGTCTTTCTGAGTCGAGGTTCGTAATTCCCGTACCGCCCGTGAAACATAATTACAATGTTTTTCATCACATTTGCGAGTAAATAAATGAAAATATAGGGCAGAAAAAACTTATTTATTAAAATTTATAACATGTAGCGAGATTGCAATGAAATTACTGTTTAGATAACATTTTAAAACAATTTTTCAATTTCGTGTAAACTCCTTGCTTGAACTTGCATGAACGGTGTGCTGCGCTATAAATTAAAAAAAAATTACTTACCGACCTAGGTTTTCATGAGAAAAAAAAAGGTCGAGGGTTTTATATGGAACTTACGGCCCAGTTAACCTGTATGTTTAGATACTGTTTACGAGCAAGTGTAATGAAAAGAATATTTCAACCAACATGGACCACCTATCTGGGTTAATGTACAGTCAAAGACTTAAATTTGTGACCCACCTTAGGTCCAAAGTTAATCACATTCTACAACAATGAGGTTGAGTTTCCTATAACTTACAGATGTAACTAGTGCATAATTATTTTCTTTGTATTTTGTAGTCACAAGTGTAACCTAACCTAACCTTTTTTTTTTTGGCATGGGGAATGCATTTACGGGTGTGTAATGATCGGTATAAAAATAATTAATATAATTTCATTTAATATAATAACATTTGATATAATTTTAAAGGATATAATCACTCATTTTATATAATAAACGATTGGTATATTATCAAAATATCTATTTTTATTTACTATAATTATCATTTGGTATATCGTTTATTTATTATAAACATCATTTGGTATAATCATCATTTTGTATAAAAATCATATTGTATAACTATCAAGTGGTATATTATTTTTTATTGCCCCATATTTAAAATAATTGTAACGCCTCCTAAACTACTTTTCTGGTAGTTGTTAAGTATATTTCTTTGGAATAACTTTTTTTGTCGCATGTTTTTTTGGTACAACGCTGACAGTGAGGCAAAGTCGACGGAGCTCCGCTTTGCGGAGCTCCTATTCCGCGTAGTTATGGCGCTTCGCGCCTTGACACAATTCTAACCTAACCTAACCTATACAGGGTGTTTTTTTGGTCAACAACTTCGACAATAGGGGTTATTATATTTTTTTATACCAACTGTACTTTATATGAAATTAGCTTTATATCATAAGTTGATTATAGTAAATATGCATTATACTTAATGCATGTTATATAAAATATTTTTAGAACAAATGATCGTTATATAAAATGATAATTATATCATATTTAAATATATTAAATGTTGTTATATGATTTAATTATTATATCAAATGAGCGTTATATCGACTGATATTATAGTAAATATTTTTATATCGATCGTTACGCACCCTGCATTTACGCATACCGCCGGGTCGGGGATGAGCCCGGACGGTTATATGGGGCTCGGGGCTGAAACGCAGCCCCAATACCCAATAAACCCCATCGTGTCCTCTTGCCGATAGTTTGTTGTGGGGTTACGGGCAACATACGTCCGCGACCCCGCAAGCCGGCTATCCTTTTTAGGAAAACTCCTCTGTGGAAGCGCTTCCGGCACACGAGGTCGCGCTTCCATCGGCCTCGGGGAGCCAACAGCCTCCTTGTCCCCCATAACATGCTCACTTCTCCCAGGCTCCTTCCCGCCCAGCATTGCCTGAACGACAGCCGGCAGCGACAGGTCTTGCCCTAACTGGGCAACCAGCTCTTGCCGCTCCTCGCCCCAGGCCGGGCACTCGGCCAGAGTGTGCTGGGCTGTCTTCGCTAGCTGACCTAACCTAACCTAACCTTTTTTTTTAACGTGTGCGTAACCTAACCTAACCTAACCTAACCTAACCGTTAGGTAAAATATAGGTTACTATATTTCCATATCCCGGATATAAAACAATAATAATAAAAAAAAACTTTTTGTAAATGAAAATTTGCTAAATGATACATTTGAGCAAAAATATTTTGTCGAAACGGCAGGCCCAATTATACCAAAAAGAAAAAGTCAAATTAAAACTAAGAATTTGTGTTAACGCTTAGTAGTTCCATAGGCGAAATAAAACATTAAGGACTATAAAATAAATCACCGCTGGCTTTTATAGCACCTGGATGATATTGTTTGTACAGATTATCATAAACTAACACCTATTAATCTGTTTTTTTCAGCTGACGATCCCCTAGACTACTGGATCTTGGACACTGATTATGATACATATTCATTGGTCTATACTTGTCAGAATATCAACAGCGACCAAAGAAGAGGTAATACCTACTAACAGATAGCGCGCGAGTTGAGTCGCTGCTGACTTTAATTAACTTACACTCAGGAGCAAAAATACCGGGTCAGAGAGTGCGTTTTTCATACCAACGAGACTATTTCGAAGCCTTGGTTCCTCGCCAGAGGTTGTTTTGAGAGAGGTTTAATGGTGAACACTCCAAGGTTCAATAGAGGAGGTTAAAAGTTCTTAAGATACCTAACTGATCGCACAATCAGTTAACACCACAGCGGCAGAGTATGGGTCAGCACTTGGATTTCCTTACATTTTATTGCCATTTTAGATGTTTTTCTGAACATGCACAATTACAGTGTTAACCGCCTATTAATTCAGTTGGGTATCCTAGGCACTCTGGAAGTCCTGTATCGATGCTCGGGGTATCCATCATCATTCCCTGGCGAGGAACAAAGGCTTCAAAATAATATCTTTAGTATGAAAAACGCACTCTGACCCGTTTATTTGCTCCTGAGTGTATTTTGACATCCAGTATCATGAACGCTTTCATGAAACCATTCATATTAACTTACTTGTATTATATTTCAGTGTGGAGCTGGAAAATGAGCCGAAACCGCACGTTAACCGATTCTGCTAATACAGCTATTGATGAAATCGTCAACGGAATCAATGTCCTGGACGAACAATATTATCAGACTATCGATAACTCCGATGCAGGGTGTTTCTACTTCCCGATACCTGATGGAAACACAGTTTTCTTCCGCGGGCAATGCAATGAAAATGTTGCAGTTGTTTCTAACTTTGACGTTGAAAGGGTAATCAATGTATTTATACTAGTAATCCAAAATACAAGACACATTGCTTTAAAAATATATAGCTATCTTCATGAAACCGTCAAAAGCTGACATTATATTGGCCCTCACTCTCTGAATTATGCATTCGTTATTGTTTACTAATTTGTAGCATTAAAATATCTTTCACAGTACATGGGTCTCTGGTACGACATCCAAAGTTATCCCCAAGACTTCCAAAATGGGACTTGTTCTACGGCCACATATACTCTTACTCCAGAAGGCGTGGAGGTGTACAACACACAGGTTATTGACGAGAAGCTGGACTTCATTTATGGTTCAGCCGTTCCTGACAATGATGAAGGTCTTGCTAAACTATTAGTGACTTTCCCAGTTGCGGGTACTGATGGTGAGTATTGTTTAAAGCAAGCATTAATACAAAAAATAAAAATCCTGATAAAAATTAAAATCCCTCATTTAAGGTCGTTTCAGAGCTGGTAACTTTAAACTAATAATCATGTCTTTTAACCAAAATTATATACATACACAAAAAGACCTTAAGCACCGCGCAGACTCTTTATATCGTGGCAAATTAGGAAGAAGCAATAATGAAACATTACTACTTATTAATGTGTGTTTTGGGGGCGAAAATTAAAAATATATAACCAACACTAATTTTTGTTCAGTCCTCGTACAATCTCCATATTGGGTGCTGACCACGGACTACGATAACTATGCTTTAGTTTATTCCTGCGTCAACGTCGAGGAAGACCTTCGTAGAGGTAAGCCTTTAAAAAATCTTATACATGGTAAACTAAAATGTGAAAAATAAAATGTCTGGCTCGGGAATGTTACTACGAATACATAAAATAATTTAAGTTTGTTGAAAACAATATCGATGTTCGTTTCTGTATGTCCTACCAGAGACTCTTGGTAAAAAAATTATGATCTTTATCTACAGTTTAAAAATAATTTAGTGACCGTTCAAAGTCCAAGCAAAAGGACTAATTTATAATTAGCGTTACAGTTTTACTCTTAACTTAAAAATAATGCTTGCGGCTAATTTCTAAAAAAACCCATATTTAAGTATGCTTGAAACCAAATAGGTACAGTGCAATAGCTCTCAGAAGGTACTTCGGGTTTGTACTTGTATCTCACTCGCTCTGATACACTCTTAAAAGCGAGTGAGAGAACTGAAGTACAAACCTGAAGCACCTTCTAAGTAAGTGCTCACAGACCTTAAGTATTAATTTTTCTATCCACCTAAACCGTTTCCTCACTCTATTTTTTTTTATATATTTACCTTTAGTCTCTAGCTGGAAACTAAGCAGGCAAAGAACCCTCGCACCAGCTTCCGTCGCAGCCATCACTGAAGCTATGAACAGCGTTGATGTCCTGACTGAAGAGTATTACGAGACCCGCGACCACACTGATGATGGGTGCTTCTACTTCCCTGAGCCAGAACTTGGTAAACCCGTGGTTTTCCCTGGGCAGTGTGATGACACCATACAAGCTGTGTCTAATTTTGATTTCGAAAGGGTAAGTAGTTTATAATTATATTTACCTTTCATCAACTGCTATATAGATCATAGAAAGGTGTTCAGGGAGCAGAATTTACATTATCAAAAAAATGCGTGAATCCATTGAATTTGTGATTTTAGATTTTATTTCTCATACACTTAGATAAAATCATTTTGCTATATTTTTCTCCAATGCACGCCATTTGCCTCGTTTTGGAGTTTCCTGCAAGTAATTTTTAATCTTAACCTACATGAACCAAGTTCTCTATCAAGTCGACCTCAGCGATTGTCATTCTTGGCTTAAGCTACGATTCAAACTTTTTAGCAAAAATATTAGAGTAGGAAAGATGAAATCAATGAATCAAACCGATTGTCACACTGAACACCTGTCCTCCTTTATTTCATTACAAACAATTAATTACGTAATATTATCTTTTTATAGTTCTCTGGTCTATGGCATGAAACTGAAGCATATCCAAAAGACCAGCAGGAAGGACAATGCGTAAACTACGACTTTGAGGCGTCTTCTGGCAACACCCTGAGCTTGTACACCACACAGGTTATAGACCAACTACTGGACGAAACCAACGCGACGGCACAAATGACGTCTACCGACAACAGCGCCCGTTTTGTGATCACTATCAATGTTGATGGAGCTTGTGAGTATGACCTTAATACGTTGGAATAGGCAATACATTTGGTTAATACACTACCAGCAATATATTAAACAGTAGTAAGGTTACCGACATAGCCCGAAGAATAGCTAACCTGAAGTGGCAGTGGGCGGGGCACACAGGACTGATGGCTGATGGGGTCAAAAGGTTCTGGAGTGGCGTCCGCGGACCGGAAGACGAGCTGTAGGTAGGCCTCCAACAAGATGGAGAAACCTCGTCAGGATCGCGGGACCGCGGTGGATGCGAAAAGCACAAGACCGGTCTGAGTGGAAAGCCTTGGGGGAGGCCTATGTCCAGCAGTGGACGTCTTTCGGCTGACATGATGATGATGATGAATATATTAAACATAATACCATCATGATTTAGCAGGCCATAGGGTAATCGGTGACCCTCTTTTGGCAAGTCACATTCAGAGTCAGTTAATGACGATTAAGTCGTTCCTTAGTGAAGATTTTTCTTTTAAAAGATTGAAAAAGGAACAGGGGTTTTATTATGACAAAGCTTTACAGCTCTCAGCGTACACTGAACTGCAAAGCTATGTCATAATAACTCTCCAGGCTATTTGTCACTGAAATATCTCTGAATAAAGCGATTTGAGATTTTGTTGGTCCCACAGGCAGATTCCATGACAGTGATAGTATTAGAGAAAGATACATATTTCCATCACCTAATTTGTTTCAGCTATTCAGATCCCGTACTGGATCATCGCAACGGACTATGACAGCTACGCTGTGGCTTACAGCTGTGTCAATCAAGGCGCAAATTACAGGGGAGGTATTAACAATTCCTAAAAATGTTTTTTATAATGCACACTTTTTTGCAGCACTTTAATGTAACCTAATAATTTCAGTATGGAGTTGGAAGCTGAGTCGTTCCAAGCAAATGTCAGCAGCATCTGAAGCTGCCATCAGCCAGGCCATAGCAGCCATCCCAGTCCTGGATAGCCAATACTATGAACCAACTAGTCAGACAGATGAATCCTGTTTCTACCTGCCCGTGCTTAGCCCGAGCGATCCCGTGGTCTTCGTTGGCCAATGTGATCCTAACATCCCTGTTATTCAAAACTTTGATCCAACTAGGGTAAGTCATTTCTAACAACTTCATTATGACATTTTGTTTGACTAATTGTTTGTCAACCTTTAAAAACTATTATGTGCAACACAACTATTCCATAGACGGTAGCATCTAAAACACGCTGATCTCAGGAAGTTGACCACTGACAACATTTTTTTTACAGTACCAAGGCCGATGGCGCTTGATAGAGAGCTACGCATCAGAGTTCCAAACCGGCACATGCAATGACGCTACTTATACCATCCAAAATGACGGGTCTGTGCTCGTCTTCAACACGCAGGTTATCAATGAGGGTCTGGATACTATCACTGGATCGGCCACGTTAGCTACTGTGGATGGTAGTGGCAAGCTACTTGTCACCTTCCCTGGAGGTAAGTTTATAAAAAGGGGGTCTCTGCCTTTTGGTCGAAATATGTTTGGCCAAATGTATCGTTTCCCAACCCGGTTTTTTTCTGGGACTGTAAATATTTCAGGATTTTTACAAAAACACGATGGTACTGAAATAAATCCTGAAATATTTACAGTTACAGGAAAAAACCGGGTTGGCAAATAAAACGATTGGGAAACGATACATTTTGCCAAACATATTTCGGCCAAAAATCAGGATGCCATAGAAAGGTCAAATTCAAATTCAAATTCAAATTATTTATTTGTAAATATAGGTTTTATATAGGTGTTACAAATTTAGGCACAAGTATCACTATATTTGGCCGCTAGGCATACAAATATGTTAGGTCATGATAGCGCATGCACAGGATACAATTATAATAATTCGTACAGTTATTTCGTCATATGTATTATAATATAGTTAGGAAATGTCAGATAAATATTCCTTTGTACCTATTTAAACATTTGAATGAGTTAAAACCCTATGAAAGTCGCAGTCACGGATCCAGATTTTTAGATGTTTTATTTATTTAAGTATGTGTATGTTCCCATTGTACAAAGCTAGAGTTTAGTTTGGGAGTAGGTAAAATCAATTAGTTTGAGATTTTTTTTTAATAGTGTTCCTCATCCATTTGCTGACTCTTTAACCCTACAGGTAATCCTATTGTGAATTATACAGGTTAAGTTTAAGCTAATTATGTACTTAACGATGATTCTTGTTGTTTTTCAGCACCTGAACCTGTGGAATACTGGATTCTGGACACAGATTATGAAACATTTGCGTTGGTGTACAGCTGTGTCAATCTTAACAGCGATCAAAGACAAGGTATTGTACCTATTTGACTTTCAACTACATATTAATAAATATTAATTTATGTTCATTAATTATTATAAAACATAAAATGAAATAAAATAATATTGGCACAGGAATGAGACGGTTCTTAAAAATGGTGAATCTATTCTATATTAATTGGTTCAAATAAAGCGCGAACATGGACAGGTCCCTACACAAATTAGTACAATTCATATCGGAATACGATACAAGAGCACTTTGCAAATTGTTTTTTGGATATATTTGTCATGGATCCATTAACAATAAAAGATAAAGATAAAAAAAGATAAAAGATGTTTATTCAGTAAGTAGGCCGCACGGGCACTTTTACACGTCAAAATCTACCAGCGCTTCGCAAGAGACCACTGCTGAGAAGAAACGCCGCAAGAAACTCAAAAGTCAGTCGTTTTTTAAAATAGGTACTACTTATGATATTATACAAATTTTATAAATATTAACCTAGCATGATATAAAACAATGAATTTAACATAAAATAAAAATAAAAATAAAAATAAAAATAAAAAATAAAAAACATTCAAGCGTAGCTTGTGCAGGAAAAAATGTGTCAATATAAGTAGTAGTAAAAATGTATACATATTTAAAAAAGAAATATATACATATATACTTTCCTATGACAGTGCAAGACAACCACCACACCACATACAAAGTTTCGATACATTCTCCTACAGAAACAGTGTCCCCTAGACAATATACAATATTTACATATTTTTTATGCCTATTTTATTAGTCAGTTATTTAGGTGTTTAGTTAAGTTTAGGCCAAGCATTTTTATCTGTTAGATAGTCCTCGACCCTATAGTAAGCCTTAGACATCAACGACTTTTTCAAGTAACTTTTAAGTAAGTACTGGAAATGGTAACTTTAAAACTGATCAATTTAATTATTATTCCATATCCTTACAGTATGGAGTTGGAAACTCAGCCGCACCACAAGCTTACCCGAGAGCGCCAGTTCGACCATCAACCAAATCGTCAACTCTGTTAACGTGCTCGACGAACAATATTACTCTACGATCGACCACAGTGACACTGGTTGCTTCTACTTCCCGGTACCTAACGGCAGTCCGGTGGTGTTCCGCGGGCAGTGTGATGAGACCATCGCTGTTGTTAACAATTTTGACATACCTCGGGTAACTATCTTACAATAATACACATCTGGAACAAAATACTAGCTTTGAACAACGATGACAGATCACGAAATCACAATTAAATAGTTGTTTTATTCATATTGTGATGGTTTAAAACCTGTTAGAAATGTATTCTTGGAAATGTTAATCAGGTAAATCTAAAACATTGTTACAGGGCATTCGTATTGCAATGATACTCCTCTTTTTTCGTAAGATGCTAATTAAGTAACCTCTTATAGTTAGTATTAGTCAATAGCTGGGATGTGACCAGGAGTCTAGGAGGTCGTGTCAGCTAAAAATCTTCCTGCTGATAGACTCTTTTCGAGCCCGAAACAGGTCAAGCCGTATCCCGACAATAATACGTGACAATGACTCGCGCTAGTTTAAACGGTACCATCGAATACACTTTTTACCACCTTATGACAACTTCCAATAGGTCTGTTAATTATTTAAAAACCTGTTGAGCACACTTCTTAATGGTTTTTATCTTTTAACAGTACATGGGTACCTGGTACGACATCGAGAGCTACCCACAGGCGTTCCAAGATGGAACCTGCGCAACGGCCCGCTACACCCTCACAGATGATGGTGTCCTGGTATACAACACGCAAGTCAGAGAACAGTTGCTTGATAATATTAATGCCACAGCTGTTCCTGTTGCTGATGATGGACTTGCGAAGTTGATTGTTACTTTCCCCATTGCTGGAACTGAATGTAAGTTGATATTTATTTATGAAGAGGGCAAAAAAGCAAGAAGGTCATATTACAATAAGGGGTCACCGCACATACAAAACAGTAGTAGGCATACAGTAGTCTCACTAATCGAGTGAATATAATAAGAATTAATATCCCTTACGAGTTGGAACTACGGTAATTAATGACTATCAATATTAAAAGAAAATTCGTCAAAAAACTATGTACTTTGGAGCAAAATGAACGCGGCAAAATTTTGAAATATGATCCTGATTCATGTTTTTTTGCAGTGTTTGTGGATGTGCCGTACTGGGTATTGGCTACAGACTACGAAAACTATGCTCTGGTCTACTCTTGTAGCAACATTAACGACGAAAACCGAAGTGGTAAGTGAAAACTACTTTTCTACTGACTAACAAACGTAAATTAGATATAAAATAAAGTATCATTCATATATCCCTGCCGGCTGCGCCATTTTAGGGGAGGTAAACGCGGGAATCAAAAACAAGCGCACGTTGCAGACTTATTAAAATCCTATACCATCAATCTACCGTCATTCTGTAATCATAAATTACCCACAGTTGGATAAGTGTCATCACACAAGACACGTCGCAACACTCCTTGGCATTTTTTAACTATGCCGTCAAAACTCATCTAATGCTGGACCAATTCCTCCAAGATCTCCATAACGATCCGACCCGTACATTGAATAGTTTTTTTTTTAAATGGTGGATTAGCGCCTGCCGGAGACTTCTTATTTTCCCGCTACTGTCCCCATTTCTTCCCGCTGGGGATCGACTTTCCAAAATCCAAGGATTATTCCCTCCAAATTTGAAGTCTCTAGAATCTGCCATGCATTGCTTTTCATTCACGGATTTTTACTTGTAGATGACATAGTAATCAATTTCTACTTATGTTCTTCTTAGTAACCAGCTGGAAGTTAAGTCGCACGCAAGAACTAAGCACAGCATCACAAGCCAGCATTGATGCCGCTATCAACAGCGTCCAAGTGTTGGAGAATCAATACTACGAGGAACGAGGGCATACTGAGGAGAACTGCTTCTTCTACCCTGACAACTTCGGCGGTCCGGTCATCTTGGATGGGCAGTGCCAGGAGCAGAATGTTGTGGAGGACTTTAACTTGAATCTGGTGAGAGGACGTGCTTTATTTTTACTAAACAGTTAGGACATGATAGCTTGGCAAAACATGATTGCATTAAGATGGTTGTTTATTTGTTATGTGTACCTATTAGTGATATTTTTAAGCAAACCGCAGCTCATTTAAATATAAAATTGTTTAATACCTATAATAAATGATCACAATAAGAGCTTGAAACTTAAAACAATCTACTTGTGAGTCGAGTTTCATCCATTTTGGGAGGCAATATATGTTGATCGAGGCTTAAACGTAAATAATACAGTGCTTGCATGATTTTAGTTAAGTTGTTTAATGGGAATAACGCCTAGACCATACTTAGTACAAAGCGGTGGGCTTTAAATCCATACCTGATGAAGCACAGTACTGGTTCCATTGTATTAAGATCATCAATGGCCATGGTAGCTATTTGTGTTAACTCGTGATCACAAGCTATCAAGTTCTCCAGCAGTAGCCATTTTTGCCGTGTACAATTTTACGGTGAAAGCTAAGCCACTGGAAGGCGTCTTAATTCAGTCACTTAATGCTAATAGACATTACAAGTTGTATGTATAAATCTACCAAATTTTGATGGGTCGATGACTAAACGTAAACAGATGGATGCAAGTAGCATTCGTCCGATCATAGGGAAGGCTTATGTCTAACAGTATAGATATATCTGTTTCCGTTGACATGATTACGATTTATGTCTATTTTATTTCCTATTAAATTGGTCATTTTTATCCATTGTCCGAGTACCTTGGTAACCGATGCTCTCAGTAATTTTTATTTATTAAATCCTTGATATTTCAGTTCGCTGGCACCTGGCACGAAACTGCACGCTTCCCGTCTGATGAACAGACAGGAGAATGCGCAGCCAACGAGTTCGTCATAAGCCAGGGCTCGTTCATACTAACCCAGACCATTGTGCATGAAGAACGACTGACCACGGTCTCTGGACCAGCGACGGTATCTAACGATGGCAGGGGAATCATTACCGCATCTCTGCAGAATGATGAAGGAGGTATGTTATGTACTAATTGGTTCTGCTTTCTTATTGATTTACTATTGCCCAAAATACCTGGGTTTTGCGGTCTTAGGATTGCAGTCTTAACATTGTCTTGAGAATACAAATGTCTATGGGTCATAGATCCCACTTCCCATCAGTCTTCCAAAAAGTCTGTTCCGATTATAGGAAGTAAATACTTTGGGGTTAAAGCAACACCGAAAAAACGCGCTATTAAAAGCATTTAGCTAGTAATGATAGCTGTAGTGGTGGTAGGACTAATACAGGGCCCAGGGATACAGGGCCCGTCCGGATCGCTACCACCACCTAACCCCCTAACCTACCGCTAGGCAGGAGTGATCGCTTTTTTATTTCAGTGTTGGTATAAGACAACCGGTTAAATAACTAGCGTAGAGGCGTTCCATCTCAGTCCTCAGGGTTGGTAACGCGTTTGGGGTTTTAGGCTTAGTTTGGGAATAAGTCAATTTGTGTGAGACTGTCATTTAAAAGTGCCAACGCGGTCCGCCCAAATTGCTTACCCTCATTGGATATTTATAAGTATAAATCACTCTTCATAATATGTTATGAATTACCATGCTTAAGACCTTGTTTGATTTCCAGTTTCCATTGAGGTGACTCTGTACGTCTTAGAAACGGACTATACAGAATACGCGATACTGTTCAGCTGCTTGGACGCCAATGAAGACAGTAAACAAAGTACGTATCATCATTAATCGGTGTACAATCAGCGTTATAAATATGCATGGTTGTACATAAACCAATTGCACAAACGTTCATCAGCAATATTTTTTCAATAGAACATCTGTCCCTCTAATTCGTCGATACAAAGTGATAGATTTAGATTAGATTAGATTTATTTATTTCATAACTAGTGACCCGCCAGCGGCTTCGCCCGCTGCAAATTTCCGACGTTCCCGGTGGTTTTTTTTCTTTCATACAAACCTTGCCCTGACAATAACGAATACAACCAAAAAGGAATCAGCCAAATCGGTTCAGCCGTTCTCGAGTTTTAGTGAGACTAACGAACAGCAATTCATTTTTATATGTATAGATATAAGTTACAGTTATATTGAACAACATGATAGTACGCCAATTAAGGAAACATTAAAAATAGTCGACCCGTTCTAAAATTATACTTAACCAAATCCAACACGAAAGTTAATACTCTAAAAAACTAAAGGAGTTAACATTTTACTTCTACAGTTTACAGCTGGAAACTCAGCAGATCACGATCAGGTTTGTCCGAATCGGCCCGCAACAGTATTGATGCAGTAGTAAGAAACAATACAGACTTGCATGAAAGTTATTACGAATACACTGATCAGACCAACGACGGGTGCTTCTACTACCCAGTCTTCGAAGAGCTACCGGCAGCTGTTGTGTTGCCAGGACCGTGTGACGATAGAATACAAGCCAAATCCAACTTTGATGTTAATGCAGTAAGTACCAAGGAATACAGAACACTCTTATAACTTACTCTACACGTTAGTAACTTGTTGCTTTAATGCCTTTGACAAATTGGGGCTGCAGTTCAAACGTAACCTCACTGACAAAGCAGTTATAAGGCCGACCGTGCCTGCTAATACTTAAATTTCTGGAATTAAATCGTTAGGTTGTTACGTTATTTACAATTGTTTTAATGGCAAGCATTTTACTGCTCTCTGTGGTTAATAAAAGCACCGTAAGACCTAATGTCATCGCATCTGCGGTATCTCTCTCCATGAGCGGCAGTAATAACTTTTCGTCCCGTGACCCGCTGACTCTTCACTTCCTCTAGCATGAAAATGACTCTCTTATGGTACAAGACGATGAGGATATTCTGTTAATCCTAGAATTGAAAAAAAAAATGTTGTCTGGTATTTCCCCGAAAGAGAAAAGGAAGAATACCTACTTATGCAGCCATCCAAATAAAAATAGAAGGAAAAACCTGTTTTTTATTATTTTCTAAATACTATTGTTGTTTCTGTAGTACCTAGGAAGATGGTTCGAAATCTCCAAGTACCCTCAAAGAGACCAGGTGGGCGAATGCTCCAGAGCGCATTACAGCGAAGGCAGCGGCGAAGCGCCTGTGGATGTGCTGAACACGATCGTCTTCAACCAAACCCTGGAGACCAGGGAAGGCACTGCCGTGATTCCCAGCACTGATGGCAGCGGTCTTTTGAGTGTTACCTTCGTTCTTGATAATGGCGGTGAGTTTTTCAAAGTTTCACATTAATCATACAAATTTATACAGGGTGTCCCAGATCTTGGCGTAAACATTACAGCATTGTATACTAGTTCAGGACATAGTTTATACTTTCCAATTTGTTAATTGTTTAGGAGTAATTGAGGCTTTGAAGATACTAGTAAAGAACGCTGCCCTGTGGTACACCTTATTATAACATACCATCAATTTGTGTTCCAGTGGTAGCGGAAACAAACTATTATGTCCTTGAAACTGACTACTACAACTTTGCCCTGGTGTACAGCTGCAGGGACCTGGAGAGTGGTGACAGCGAAGGTATCTATAGATTAAATTGTGGTGGGTCAGGTCTAGTTTAATCTAGTGCCAACCTACTGCCCTGTATTCCCAGATTCGATTGCCAAAGTAAATTCAATCCTATTCTATATTTTTTTTTTAATTTGAGTTTTTTTATTGAGATGCTGCTATTTGGCTTGGCAGGGCAGAGTAGAAGGCTATAAGAGATTGTTCTCCCTTAGTGGTTAAAATAAAGAAAAGATAGTCCGGTTACTAGGGTTCCATAACATGACGAAAGGTTGATCGCCTCTATTTCAAAATCCTTACCATAATTTCCACCTTCTGCTTAGTTTATAGTTGGAAGCTCAGCAGGCAGCCTACGCTCAGCACCGAAGCCAACAACATCATCGATAACGTGATCAGTAACACGAGGGGTCTTTTGGAAGATTACTACCAACCGACCAGTCAAAGTGACGAGGACTGCTTCTACGTGCCAGAGCTGAACTCTGATGCAGCGGTGCTGTTCAGAGGACAGTGTGAAGAGCCCACTGGCATGGCAGGATTTGATATTTCCCGGGTACTGACTATATATATACTTTGCCCACTTCTGATCAGGGCCGTGTGCCTGATTTCAAATAAAAAAAACGTGGCTGGCTACTCAGTCAGGTTCAGTATATTAAGGTCCTAAGAATAGCAGTCTTGAGTTGACCCCTGATACCGAAAAAACTGACGAAACTATAAACGTAAACGTGTAGTTGGCTTATAGCGTTAACTTAATTCTCCCGTTTATTTAATAAAAATGCCATTTCAATGCATTGTGAAACATGGTTTTTATTATTGCAGTACTTAGGTTGGTGGCACGAGATTGAACGTTACCCTTCGGACATTGATGTCGGAGATTGCATCAGCTCCCAGTTCAGTGCAGTTGGCAATGGTTTCCAAGTTGTGGACACCAACGTGTTTGACCTGACTGGCGAGGGCGCCACCAGCACCGTCACTGCTTCTGCTAACGGCAGGCTCCAGAAGACCTTGAGCAATGGGCAGGTTGAAGGTACATTAAAAAAAATTAGAAGTTAAAACTTGCCTTGAACTAGTTGCTTTTTGTGAGCAGCTAAACATATAATCACCACGAATCAATTCACGTCCGCTGTCGCTTAGAACGACACGAAGAGAACAAAAAAGTCGATGAAACTGTGAGCTTATAGTTTTCATGAAGCACGTATTTATTCCTGGGTTCTCTGAGCCCTGGCCTTGCCTGAAAAATTTCAGACAGCAAATGGGACATCGATGTGTGACTTATTTATCTCTATCCCTTTTTCTGACTAAACTTAGCCTGCCAAGTTCCACTTAGCAGGTTTTTACAACTCCAGCGGGTCAAATGTGGATAAAGCATCTGTCACTTTCGTACTTATTTACGTGTCGGAAAGTAAAGGGTGCCTTATACAAACTTTGTCACGCGATAAACGCAGCCATATTTGGGCCCCAAAAAAGGTCTCTGGTCGGCTGCCGGTGTTTACTTATTTTCTCAATGCCTCCATTGTCCAGCTTAAGCCAGCTGATGGCATTGGGGCTGCTTTCGATCTGGCTAACATCTGGCAAGATCATATAACTAAAGAATTACTTTCTTTCAGAATTGTGGGTCTTGGACACTGATTACGAGACCTATGCCCTACTCTACTCGTGTAGCAACCTCGAAAATGGAGAGTACAGACGAGGTAAGTGTAACCAGTGAACTCTATCTAAATATCATGATAAATCTAGTAATGTAAAGCTCAAACATTACTTTCGCTTTACTAATTCCTCAAGTATCATTGCGTACGACCGAAGTTAAATATAAAAAACCGGCCAAGTGCGATTCGGACTCGCGCACGTAGGGTTCCGTACCACTATACATCTAAATAAATGTTTTTCTTAATTCTTTATTATATTTGAGTTGATTGAATGAAAGGTAAAATGCGGTTTACGATTTATAACGTATTAAAAAAAACGAATTATTAGATCTCGTTCAAACCAATTTTCGGTGGAAGTTTGCATGGTTATGTACATCATGTTATTATTTTTACATTTATCATTCCCATATTTTAGAAGTTACGGGGGGGGACACACATTTTTCCACTTTGGAAGCGTCTCTCGCGCAAACTATTCAGTTTAGAAAAAAATTATATTAGAAACCTCAATATCATTTTTGAAGACCTATTGAAAAAAAAATTGAGTTTCAGTTCTAAGTATGGGGAACCCCAAAAATTTATTGTTTTTTTCTATTTTTGTATGAAAATCTTAATGCGGTTCACCGAATACATCTACTTACAAAGTTTCCATAGTATAGCTCTTATAGTTACGGAATAAAGTGGCTGTGACATACGGACGGACAGACGGACGGACAGACATGACGAATCTATAAGGGTTCCGTTTTTTGCCATTTGGCTACGGAGCCCTAAAAATAGGTAAGCAGGTCCATGACAGCTGAAATTTCGTATGTTTTCACGGTGTTAAAATTCGTGGTACTGAATTTTAACACTGTGAAAATATACGACGTCATTTTACGATGTCGACTGTGTCGCATTTAAATCGGTCGTTCTTGATGACTTACGGTATGGATATAACCGTCAATGGCGTTGAGAATGCAAAGATAAAATGGCATTAACACTATTCGTTACTAAAAGCTAGAGCGGGCATTCTTGATTACTAAATTATAACGTCATTTTATCCTCAGTATGGAGCGCCAAACACAGCAAGACCCGCTCGCTTTCAGCAGCGGCCCAAGAAACTATGAACTCCATCATCAGCGCCAACGAAGTTCTCCACGACCAGTTATATCTGCCCGTCGACCAGAGTGACAGTGCCTGCTTCCACTACCCTGAACCTACGGGCCAAGGGGTCGTACTTCCTGGTCAATGTGACGAGGAGATTACGACCGTACAGAACTTCAACCCTGCTATGGTAAGCAGTCGTTAAGTTAGCCATATTGGAGATTTAAAAATCAGGGTCAAAGGATATTATTATTATGGGAACCGATAGTGGCCAGTCGTGAACGGTTCATAATTATGAAGTATTACTTGGTATCTGATTATGTAGACACTAGACCAACAAAGACACTAAATATATAATCCTTTTTTTTTAAATAAGTTATTTTACAAGGAAATTATTCCTGAATTCCTAATTTCTCTTCGCTTTATACTATGGCTTGAACTAGATTTAATGTTTCCAAGTTGTAGTTTTAACACGTTCACCGCCAAGTACCCGGCTATCGGGTTTTCTATGATGTTATTCCCTCGCCGCACTACCCGACTGTCGGGTAATTTGGTACTATTTGCCACTACGCAGGCGTGTGGCGTGTGGTTGTGGTTGACAATTTGTTTCGTGTGGCAGTGAATGTGTTTTAATCACGTTTTAATCTACAAGTGCGGCTTACGAAGACCTTTTTGTATTTTCTCGCACTCGGTCTCGAGATGCGAGTCCGAAAAAACTTTTGAAGCTATGTACAAAAAACTTACTGTATCGTTAAATTAGCCCAACTGACGGACTTTTTTTATCTTTCAGTACACAGGCACATGGTACCAAATCGAGCGGTACCCATACCCTGAAGTGTCTAGCAGTGGGACTTGCGTCGGTGCGAGGTACAGTTACAACGAAGAAACTGAAGTAAAGACAGTATTGAACTGGGAGGTGGTAGAAGGAACTCTGCACACCGTTGAGGGGACAGCGGAGGTTGACGGTGCGAAGTTGATAGTCACGTTACCTGTTGAGGGTACTAACGGTACGTTATACCTTTTATTGGACTTTATAAAATGTATTCCAGTTAACTATGCAACTGGCACGTAGTGTTGGGTTTTGTGTCACGTGTGTCGAAGTTAGGACACGATACATAACCGAGTATCACAATGAAGAGAAATAAAACTTATTTTTAAAAACATAGTAAACATCCATGACTCAAGAACTCATGCGCACTGCTCAAATAATTGGCCACATCGATCATGATAAAGTCAAGGGTAAAAATAAATATGTACACAAAAACCTTATTTCCGTAGTAAGAAGATCTACGAGTATGTACATATTTTTGAGCCTTTGTGGTGTAGGCATATTGGTGTCCTTGACTGTACAAGCTTAGAGCTCAGTTTGGGAATACTGTTAATTTTTGCAAAGTTGCCATCCGTAATAATAAGTAAATGATTGTACCTATTGTATTCATTACTAGCGGCCCGCCAGCGGCTTCGCCCCGCTGTTTCCGATTCCGGAATTTCCGACATTCCCGGTTCTTTTTTTTCTTTTTCATACAAACCTTGTTTTGACAATGAATACAACAAAAAATAAATCAGCCAAATCGGTTAAGCCGTTCTCGAGTTTTACGCTTAGCAACACATTTAGCGATTCATCTTTATTATATGTACACTCAGGAGCAAAAATACCGGGTTAGAGTGCGTTTTTCATAGTAAAGAGGCTATTTCGAAGTCTTGGTTCCTTGTCAGGGAATGCTTTCAGTGAAAACTGATGATGAATACCCGGAGCATCGATACAGGACTTCCAGAGTGCCTAGGACACCCAACTGAATGAATCTGCGGCTAACGCCGGAATTGTGCATGTTCAGAAAAACATCTAAAATGGCAATAAAATGTAAGGAAATCCAAGTACCGACCCAAACTCTCCCGCTGTTTTGTTAACTGATTGTGCGATCAGTTAGGTATCTTAACAAATTTTGACCTCCTCTATTGAACCTAGGAGTATCCACCATTAAACCTCACTCAAAACAACCCCTGGCGAGGAACGAAGGCTTAGACATAGTCTCGTTTGTATGAAAAACGCACTCTGACCCGGTATTTTTGCTCCTGAGTGTAGATATAGATTTCTCAATGACAGCTGAGCTAACTACGAGTAAGCACTTGATTACTGTTAAGGAGTGTTTAATTATCTTTTCAGAAACCACAACTTCAACATTGTACGTCTTGCATTCTGACTACGTGACGTACTCCGTAGCGTATACATGCACGAATATTAACCAGTTCCAGCGCTCTGGTAAGACAACAAACGACACCCAGTGTTCGCATTGCTGTGTTCCGGTGTGGGGATAAGACCACCTGTAAAATTACTGGCATAGAGGCATTCCATCTTAGTCGTCAGGGTTGGCAACGCATTTGAAGTCTTAGGATTGCAGTTTTGAGATTGTAGCCTTGAGATTTCAAATGTCTTTGGGTCTCAGATCCCACTTCCCATCAGGTGGCCTGTGTGGTCACGTGCCTCCTCATTGCCATAAAAAAATATGTAAAGACAGTGTTACGAATAAATTAGACCAAAGTACTAATTAATTGATAGAGTTCGACGATAGAGTGGTGTGGTGACACAAAAAAGCGGCAAATTCAAAATATCACTAGCTGGTAACACGAAATGCATAGCAACAAGGATAGGTACTCATAATGTTACAGCTTGTCACATTATGAGTAATAAGTAAAATTGTTGCCATATAAAGAATTTGACAAAAATGCTTGTGTTAACACTCGCTGTTTGAACTCTATAATCAGAATTTATGGACTGACCCACAGTCATTTCACACAATCTTGGTTTTATATAACGCTGTTCTTGTCTTTTCAGTGGTTGCATTCAAGCTCAGTCGGACGAGGGACTTACCAGCCAGTGCTGTGACATCCATAAACAACTTCATGGCAACTAGGGAGGAGCTTCACCAGAGCTACTTCATCACCATAGAGCACGAGAACTGCATCGAACCTAGCTCATCAGTACTTCTCACAAGTAGTTTGTTAGTGACTCTAGTCTGTGTAGTTCTGCAAATGTTCATGTAAATAATAATTTAGATACCTTTTTATTATACTTAGCTTGGCAAAAAGAAGGCGCGGTGACATGTGAATCTACAATATTGCCTAGCGAGCAGTATTTGGACAAAAACTGAATCATGTTGCCAATTTCACTGAAAATGCCTTCATTATTTCCAAACTCTTTTTTACCTAGCTATAGGTGCCTATCATCATTAACACATAATATATTACGTTTTATATAAGTATTTTGTAATTATGTAAATAAAATTAAAATAATGTTGTTTTCATACGTGTTTGTTTTTTTTCTACAAAGTTATCAAAAACGGAATGTAAAGTAAAATTTAACCAAGAAGCTACTTGAGATCCAGAGGGCCCTGCCAAGATGAACTACGCTAACTAGCGTTTCTATTCGTTTCGTTTTTAAACCAACCGCGTCACTGGTAGAATGATGACGTGATACAAAAAGTCACGTGATATACTAGTGACGCCATTGGTTAAAAACAAATCGAAACGCTAGTTAACGTAGTGCATCTTGGCAGGGCCTCAGGGGTTTTATAGATACAGAGGCCCTACTTTGAAAATCGTAGTTCGAAATCACGTTAGCTCCATCCCTGTCACTCGTCATTCGATACTTAATCGAGAGAAAGTGTTGGAGCGAACCTAACTTCAAACTTCGATTTTCAAAGGAGGGCCTTTGAATATCAAAATCCAACACTCCTATAACGTTCAGCCGATAGTGTTTCACAGTGAACAATCAGTACGAATCACCTAAAAGTTTTAATCCTTAATTTGAATGTTCATCACAGTGAACATAGGTACCTTAATGTTCATTTTTAGTGTTTCTTTGTTGGTAATTTTTTGAGCCGGTTTGAGATATTCGTAGATGATTCAAATAGATATGTTACTAGATTCAAATTTCAAAAAGCCTTTTAATTCTCCTTTAAAAAAAATGATAAATTACGGTTACTACAATAGACCAATATTAATGATAAATTATGACATGATATTGGAAAAATATCTTTCAGAGTAACAGACAGTAATGTACACTAACATAGTCAACAAATTAATTATAGGAAAAGTGGTCACGATGACAAAAACGGGATAAAACGAACTAAGCTAGATAGATAACCAGAGAGTCTGCGATTACAGTGAATTTGATCAAATTTGATAAACTTAATTTGCGAATGCAACCATTTCTTATCATTATTTTATTTATGATCGCACCTGACAGATGTAACTTGTTATGATGGCAACATTGTAGCTGATAGGGATGTCCATAAACATTTAAATAAAGTGTCGATATAACAGTTGACTTATTTCTGCAAATCATGAGTAAAAGTTGCCACTAAGGTTTATATTAAGTTAATTTAACCAAATGAAAACTTACATCCTAACTTGTGCTTATTTAGTAATCAATAATCGAGAGCCACACTGATAATGTTATTTTAAACCACACCACAGGGCAAATTCGGTCACGTGCGAAAACTATGGTGTCAAGAAAAATATCGATAAATTCATTATTTTCGCTCTTCCTTGATCACGCACGACTCTTTCGTTCATTCATAAATAAAAAATCATTCATTCGCTAATAATCACTTTTTCTTGAAAGTGCGGAAAGCATGTAAATGTATGTGAGAAAATCACATTTTATTTCGTATGATTAAGCGCTAAGTCACTCTTGAAAGCTTTAATTTTATTCTAACAACGTGAACAATGGCTAGTAACGAAGAAATTACCGGGCCTGTGTCTAACGAAGATATCGAAGCCGCTGATGTATGCAAAAACGAAGCGAACGAATATTTTAAAAGTAAGTTTACTCAAATAATGATATAAAATCACTTTAAAGGCTTGAAAAAATATGACATTTCATTATTGATCGTGTCAAGAATAGAATAAAAAAATTATTGACATAACCTCAATTTCAGAACAGAATTACAATTCAGCTATTGAATTGTACACGCAAGCGATAGAAAAGAACCCTAATAATGCTGTTTATTTCGCTAATAGAAGCATATCTAATTTGCGGTTGGAGAATTTTGGTTATGCGCTCACTGATGCAACACGGGCTATCGAGCTTGATCGGGGCTATACGAAGGCCTATTATAGGCGAGCGGCGGCCCATATGTCTTTAGGGAAGTACAAACTAGCTCTTAAGGATTTTGAATATGTAAGTACTCCAATGAAGCACTTTGCATGACACTCAAGTTCATAATAAATTTGCAATTAATGCAAGCGTGCATCTCAACTAATCTTGCCTTTGTTTGTACACATTATGAATGATGTAGTAACCTATAGTACAATCAGCCTAGGAACATCCCTGTGGCAACTCATATAAACATATATTTCATGAGTTTCTTTGACTTTTCATAAAGACTACATCGATAGAAATGTGACATCGTCCACTAGTTCATATGATTAATCATCTCTTTTAATATGCCTTGCTTGTTAGTATGATTAGTGTTTGAAGTTATGAAATATGGAGGTGACAGGGATCATCCTAAATTAATAATAATCTATATCTTAATAATGGTTTCCCAATGTGATGTGCTGTATATTACCGTGGGTGTAGCGAGGTACAAGCAGATATAGGCATGCTCACAAACCGTAAAGTAATATTATTCAGGTAGCCTATTAATAAACAAAAACTCAGTTTGTGTACGCCTGCTGCCCTGTTAACAAAATCCTAGCTATATCCTTGTTGGTTGTATAATGATTTCCTTATTAATTTCAGGTAACCAAAGTAAGGCCAAACGACCAAGACGCAAAAATGAAATACAATGAATGCAATAAAATAGTTAAGAAGATAGCTTTTGAAAAAGCTATCTCGGTGGACAAGAAGGAAGTTAACATCGCAGACTCCATCAACCTCGACGCAATGAGTAAGTACAAATCAGATTGTACATCAGTTATGAGCTGCGCAGACTAACAATAATTGACAGGCCGAGAGATGTAGTATTTGTTAAATTGAGAAATATCCTAGTCTGTTTTTAAGCAATTTCTGATTCCTGTCCCATGTCCTCTATGTAGGACATTTTTGTATGGATAATTTGAATGACGGAGCAGAACATACTAAATCTATTTGTTATTGCAAAAGAACACTTGGCAGAATGAGGATAAGTCTTCTATTTAAACAGATTATGACTTTCCTCTCGAACTCTTGGCCAGGCTGATAGTCTAGAGAGAAGTCTTATTATATATATACTTTAGTAGCAGGCCATGCAAATTCACAATAATAATTTTGTCTGCATTTTCATGATAATGGTATTTTGCTTCATACTCTAATATATTTTGTATTTTAAATCATCTGCAAGATCATCAATAGAGTTAATAAAGTGTCACATACAACTACTTGTGTGAAGAAAACAATGTATCACTTTTCTATTAGTATTAGTAAAAGTACCCCAATAGCCCTGATGTAAATAATGCCAATTAATTGTCAGCTCTATGTAATGACTATTTGAGTTATATATATAACAATTGCCTTATGTGCATGGGGCGCTCTATGCATTAACAAGTTCAAACGAATGACTTCGACAATGTTTTTCCTGGCATGCGTCACCTGTAAATTAAATATAGGTATTTGGTATTATAATATAAAAAACGATAATTGACATGTTTAACCGCAAATGTTTTCTTTGTTTGTAAAATGTGAATTTTCTTTTTTATCTTACTAAATTAGATTAATTAATCATGAAATCAGATACTCATGTTATGTACAATAATTTAAATGGAAACCCATTATTTCTCATCAGCGATTGAAGATGAGTATGAAGGCCCCGCCCTAGAAGATGGAATGGTGACTCTGAAGTTTGTAACAGAGCTGATGCAATATTACAAGCAACAGAAAAAATTACACAAGAAATATGCTTACAAGGTAAACTTAACTTAGAAATACACCGACAGACCACTTGTCATCATAGATCTTGCCTTTCAACAATTTTTAATGTTTACTATTTATCCCTATGAAGTTTACAGCTTGAAATACAAACAACTTGGAATGGAAACATATTCACCAATAATGATATTTACAACAAATACATTTTTATTCATCCTGCTTTCTCTGTTTCATGCGTTACCCATAAACAAGTTAACTGAGGCAGCACAATCGATAGATACTTATCCTACAAAATACAGTAGCACAGTCATAAAAAAAAACAATCTTGTCTTAGTATTTATTTTTATTGACTAAGTACTCATTTAAAAGCAAACATTCCAATTTGTTTTTTTTGTCAGTATACCTTATTGTCTTACCAATTTGGATCATTATATTGTAATTGCTACCAATTTACATATATTGAGACTTCCCTGTTCAAACTTTATAAGGAATATAAAATAATGTTTGCTAAATTTAATGTTACTAATAACATAGTGCTACAATACTATGATAACTATAAAAACGTCTATTATTCTGGCCTCTATTTATCAAGATATAAAGAAAGAAAAACGTCTATTGTGACATAACAACAAAAGACAGATTAATATACACAAGAAGAATGTAGCCACAAAATAGTCTCAACACCAGCATAAGGCTGGCATGAAAGTCAGTGCTGGTCTTCTGTTGGAACCATTCAAATTTAAACTGATTAACTTGACTCACCAAGCATTTTACTTCCAACAGATCCTGATAGACGTCAAAGCCTATCTACAAAAGCAAACCTCCCTCATAGACATCAAAGTGCCTGATGAAGCGAAATTTACAGTTTGCGGAGACATTCACGGCCAGTTCTATGACCTTATGAACATATTCACACTCAACGGTCTGCCTTCTGAGACCAACCCGTACCTGTTCAACGGAGACTTTGTGGACCGAGGGTCGTTCAGTGTGGAGTGCATCTTTACCCTGTTCAGCTTTAAGCTGCTATTCCCTGACCACTTTTACATGTCCAGAGGTAAGTGCCTCTGTACTTTATCATAAGAGTCGTTTTTCGCAGTCATTCTCGTCTTCGCATATAATTATAGATAAAATAAACAAGTGTCCTCTTCTTTTGAATGAAATGAATACTGATCCCGGTTCTGCTTCTATTGACAACAGAAGTTGCTGGTCATTGATGACGTCCATAACATGGGTGAAACCTATTAGTCAACATCAGCACATTCCTCAAGTCTATTTTGGATGATGCTTGGTTTTTTAGGGAAAATAGTTGGTGCACATTTGCCACAATACAGTTTTTAGTACTAAATGGTTTTAGTAAGCCTTGTTAAGGTGCTGTTATCACATGCATAAAACTACTCACTATTAAGTAATATATGATGAAGCATCCTAAAGTCAACGAAGATTTTAATGACGTCACATTCCTATTCTCAGCCAACGCATTACGCCTTTCTGCTGAAGAGTATGCATATTATTCCCTTCCCTTATTTATAATCGCACTATAAACCTATTTTAGTTAAAGATTTCTTGTCACTTTCTATGCATTACTCCCATAATGTCCAATTCCCTTTCCCAAAATGTCAAGTTCTCAGAATGTCGATTTCCCAGCAAGTACAATTCCCAAAACGTCAAATTCTTTGAATGGCAGACTCCCAGTATGTCAAATTCTCAGAATGTCGATTACCCTGCAAAGACTTTATGCAAAGTATGCTTCTTATTTGTGTGCGTGCATGTATTGGAGTGTGTTAGTGTGTGCTTGCGGAATTAGTCAGTTTGGGAGTTGGATGATGTGAGAATTGGTCATAATATAGGAATTGGACAATGTTTGCATTGGTCAATTTGGGAATTGGACAATGTGGGAATTGGTCGTCATATATGGGAATTGGACAATGTGGGACTTTGTCATAATATATCGCAATTAGACAATGTGAGTATTGGTCAATTTGGTAATCGGACAATGTGAGCACTGTTCAATTTGGGATTTGGGCAATTGGACGATGTGGGAATTTGTCATATATAGGAATTAGACAATGTGGGCATTGGTCAATTTGGTAATCGGACAATGTGAGCACTGGTCAATTTGGGATTTGGGCAATTGGACGATGTGGGAATTTGTCATATATAGGAATTAGACAATGTGGGCATTGGTCAATTTGGTAATCGGACAATGTGGAAATTAGACAATGTGAGCATTGGTCAATTTGAGAATTGGCCAATTGGACGATGTGGGAATTTGTCATAGGAATAAGACAATGTGGGCGTTGGTCAATTTGGGGATTGGGCAATTGGACGATGTGGGAATTTGTCATATAGGGATTGGACAATGTGGAAATTGGACAATGTTGGCATTGGTCAATTCGGTCATTGGACGACCTGTCAAAAACGCCTTTCTATCAAGTTAAAAAGGACAAGTCATATTTTAAACAGATTTATCTATTATGCGTTCATGAATAAGGTATGACTCCTAAACTAGTGTGTTCTAACCGCCGACTAAGAGCGTATTTCTATACTTTTCATATATATTTTTCAGGAAACCACGAGACCCTCGACATGAATCGCATGTACGGCTTCAGAGGCGAAGTCACCTCCAAATACACCTCTCAAATGGCAGACCTCTTCACTGAGGTGTACAACTGGCTGCCTCTGGCGCACTGTATCAACAACCGGGTTCTGGTGATGCATGGTGGACTGTTCTCCAAGGATGATATCATGCTGGATGACATCAGGAAGGTGGACAGGAATAAGCAGCCTCCGGAAGATGGTAAGTTTTTGTACATCATAGAAGGAAAAGAAGGAATGGTAAGGATGTTTGGAGGAATACATGCTACACCGACCACAAATAATTGAGAAGGGCAAGATGACGACGATGATGATGATGGTGATGATGATGATGATGATGATGATGATGATGATGATGATGATGATGATGATGATGATGATGATGATGATGATGACGACGACGACGACGACGACGACAACAACGATGACGATGATGATGATGATCAAAGTAAGGAAACATGTACACTGGTCACCTCATGGTGGGCTTTGGTCAAATAAATAAAGTACTCTGGTAGTAATTTATTAATAACTAGGTTATGCCCGCGACTTCTTCGGCGTAGATTTTGGTTATCGTCATTCCCTCGGAAACTTTTGTATTCATTCAGAGTATAACCCATCTCCATTCTTAATTTCATCATATTCGTACAATGAAAGAGTAAGAAACTAATACACAAACTTTGGCATTTATAATATTACTATGATTCAACAACCTAAACCCAACCTAATAACTGCTATGGTATCTTAGCACTGGTATGGTATCTCGAACTCCAAGACAACAACAAAATATAGATATAATTTTATTATTATTGAGGACATAGAAAATTGTTAGGTTAGGATGTGAACAGCTTTTACACAATATGATAAGTGAATAGGCAAATACAGTGTTTTGTATATCCATGCTAATTTCTAAACACACACAAACACATGCTAGTTCATGGTGCCTCAATTGAATACAGTCGTTAATAGATGATTCAATACAAAAACAGCAATTTTTATATGAGAATGTAGACCATTTTTTGCCTTACAAAATATTTAAAAAGTATATTCGGTTACCGTAAATGCACACTCGATTAGTAATCCGTGTCTTAGGGCCGTATTAACATACCGATCTCTACTTTGATGCTTGTCTCAAGTAAGGCATATTTGACGTATCTTGTGACGGCATCTCAGCCGAGATGAGTTTATTAATAAGGCCCTCCCTTGGAGTATGAACTACTATTACTACTTAGGGCCGTCTGGTCTCGGCTGTGACCTCAAGCCCTAAACCCTAGCTAGACGTGAAGCCCTAGAAATTTTTAACACCTTGAGGTGAGCATTACAGCAGAGTTCAGTTTATTATTACGGCCCTTAGTTATTTTATTTTTGTCATTCCCCAGGCATCATGTGTGAGCTGCTCTGGTCAGACCCTCAGCCGATGATGGGCCGCGCGCCGTCGAAGCGCGGCGTGGGCTGCCAGTTCGGGCCGGACGTTACGGCGGCGTTCCTGGCCCGCAACGGGCTCGACTACGTCATCCGCAGCCACGAGGTCAAGAACGACGGGTACGAGCTCGCGCACGACGGCAAGTGCATCACGGTGTTCTCTGCGCCGAATTACTGGTCAGTACCCATGTATATCTTGTTACGGCGGCTTAATACATTCGGAATTATGTGTAGGAATACCGTTTTCGTCCGTCAGAAGGTTGGATGCAGTCTGACGGTCCAGCTGCGCACGGTTCTCTACATGCACCGGAACGTAGAAAAAAGTACACTTCTAACTTATGACTTTTCAGACAAATGAAACAATGGAAAATTCGACCTTGATTAACGCGTTTTGTTACCTTTTTTTTTAACCTATAAAGAGTTTATCATAAATAAGTTATGATATGTGTTGCTTCATCCGTGTATCACAAAATGGATATTTATTCTGGAACACTTGTGCGCTTTTAAATACTAAAACGTCTATAACACTCGTCGCCCCATAACGAATCCAAAGACGCCTCACGCATCCATATATACAGTTGTTTTATTTCACGAAAGCGGATGGGCCACGCTTGTGTGTGTAGATGCACGTGCACGTAGTCTGAGTGCGTAGCTGTCGCCGCTAACGCCGTAGTGTGCGTGTCTATGCGTGTTACTACTACAAGTATGACCCACGCGCATTCGTGAGACAAAACGACTGTATCAATCCCTATGATAGAACATTGAACTCTTCCATTTCTATTACTAATTCATCCAGTTTGCATTTGTTTATTTTTTCTTTGCAGTGATACAATGGGTAACCTAGGTGCTTTCATCACAATGAACGGGAAAGACCTCAAACCGAAATTCACCACCTACGAGGCTGTGGTAAGTCACAATTTAATTGAACATTCTATATCGCAAACCGGAACCAAAGATGTAAACAAATACTATTTTGTAACCTCAAATATTCATCAAGCGTGTTTTTATTTAAAATAACGTACAATTAATCTTTATTTAACCTTGAACTTAATGTGAAAGTAAAGATCAAGTGTATAAATCATTGCTAAGACGTCACTTGATCTTTAAAGGCACGTGATTATCGATTAATAATGGTAAATTGGTTCGTTTGATCGTGTTTACGTCTTTGCCAATTTCGAATAGCACAAGACTATAAAGCTATACATAAGTCTGTCGATTTACATAAAACTTTGCCTTGGTTAAGGTTAAGGAATAAAAAAAAAAATCAGCGGACATTATCACACAAATTAACCTACTGCCAAACTAAGCTCTAGGCTTGTATTATGGTCACTAGACAACTATAAACATGTGCTTGTATAAAGAAATCCATAGGAAATATCCAAGACTCAAAACAAGTCGAGCTTCGACACAAATATAATATGCTCCTACTTGAAATTGAAACGGACCTCTAGCTACCGCAAAATCCGCGATGTGGCCCGAGGACGAAGTCTCAATGACCCCCACAAGCAAGTTAGGAAATCCCACGAAATTGAAAAAGTGCTGCGTTCCTATATTCAAAACCGTGGATAGAGTTGATAAGATAAGATAAAGATAAAGATACGTTTGTTCGCAACAATACAATATTACATCACATAAATACAAAAAAGAACAAGACAGAGAAATTGTTGCGACACGGTCCCAACTCAGCAGTCGCTAGCCGTAAAGCCAGCACTGATCTTCCGTTGGAACCGCTAGGTGAAGAGACGGAAAGTGACACACTTAACAAAAAACAACATGAATTAAAAAATAATCATTCGTTGTATAATATAATCTCGAACGACCAAAAATTTGCATCCAGTTATTGCTGGCAACACTAAGGAAACAAAAAAAAACTATAGTCTATGGCTAAGTCAATGACGTCAATGTAAATAAAGCAATAGGTTACGTAACAATACTACCATTATGAACAAAAATGGCAGACTTAGTAGAAATAGAAATAAGGTAAATGCTTTGTTGGTTCTACATTTAGAAAAACTACACTGCGTGAAATTACAATCAAACAGCCTACAAAGTGACAAACGGACAGCAAGAAAAGGAATACAAAGGCACAGGTACATTATCATAATATATCCGGATAGCGAAGAACTTGTGATGTCTGTTAAAATTTGACATTTGCTACGGACAAAATGTGTCAAATATTAACGACACGTCACAACTCTATCCACGGTATTAGTTGTCCAATTGGCCGGTCTGTTACTAACACAGATCAAAGCTCACTTTCAACGTTTCACTTTGAGCTGAGACGGGGCTGATCTGGTGAGAAAGTCCTTTTAAGAGCTATAGCGCTGTAGGACATCCATACAACGTCAAACGAAGTGAGCGTGACATTTGAGGTATAATAGTAGCCCAGCAACAAATATGTGTTTATAGCGAGATCTTCGTTTGTTCCAGCCCCACCCCGACGTGAAGCCGATGGCGTACGCCAACTCATTCCTCAGCATGCTCTGCCAGTGATCTCCCGGACTCCCCACACACCGACACTCGGCTCACACTTCGGCAGTCCCCGGCGCACTTCGGCAATTCCCGGCACACTTCGGCAATTCCCGGTAGCGTTCGCGATTAATCCTGTTTGAAAACCGAAATTCAGTGGCACACTTCGGTAGCGTATTGTAGCTGAGCCTGGAGACCGTCACTTAACAATATAGATGGATGTGTAGGAGACCTTCAAATAGCGTTATTTTTATGATAACGTTATAATTGTATGGTTATTCATGCGCTAAAACGTTGTTATTATAACGTTATAAAACTGATCCATAGCAGTATTCATTATATAAACGTCATATCGATGTATAATTTATAACGATATTTGTTATAACGTTATTCGTCCCCTCGATTATTGCATTTAATTTCACTGGTTCGTACAACATCGCGATGGCTTCCATTGCCGCCGTACTAATATGGATCATAAGAGACATCAAACGCACAAGAAGTGACTTTAAAATCACAAACCGATCGCAACGCCCAATTCATAACATTATTAGAACGTTATTCTGGCTTTGCGAGGTCGTCACGTTATGAAAAAATAACGAAATTTTAACCGCTTACGAAATAAAGCGTTATATTTTTCCTAACGTTATGAAGGTGGCTAGTATTTAGTTTTCGACCGAAACGGAGAGTGAAGCTAAGTCAGCTACAGGTAATGCGTTATTACCTGTGGTTGCTTTGTTTTCAATCGAGTACGTTTAATTATTCTGCTATGTGATTTGGAACCGTCGGAAGAGTATTCCATGGTTATTTTCCTGATTTTTTTATATATTTTATTATATATATTGTTTGGTTACTCGACGATGATTAGCTGTGAAAAGAATGCCTTATACAAATGTTGAATTGTTTTTTTTAATTCATGTGTCCTCGTCGGTATGGCGGGCTGTAAGTCACACCGAAGAAGTACGGCATTACGCTACCGCCTGCTTTTTTTAAATCCATTATTGGAAAACACGAGAGTTTCCGTTCGACACTTTTAATTTATCCGACACGTTCGATTAACGCCCACGCGATTGGCCCGCCGGTACCAGCGCTAAGGACATCATTTTCCTTTTCGTCATTACGTAATTAGACCCCTGAAGGGTCGCCATACTTTGTACAAATGACGGGAACTTTTGTGTCACCATCTCCCGGTCTACAACTTAGGCTTAGTTAGAACGGTGCTATTGAAACGCAGTTTTTTCACAAATTTTACTATGATGTCGCGTGCGTTAAACAATATTAACGATAAATCGCGCCTTTTTGATCCAAATATTCTTATACTCAATATTATTTTAAGTATTTTACTAAGGACTATTACCTAGACAAGTTGCTTGCGTATACCCTCTGAGGACTTGTTTACGGAGACGCGGGGCGTAGCGCGTTGCGTCGGGCGTTTTTTCCGCTTACAGAGAGGCGGCGCGTGCAGCGGACCGCGACATCACACGCGCAAACAAACATATGTACGGTGTTGGTTATGTGACCGTAAACAAGCAACTCTGTACAAAGTCAAAGTCAAAGTTCTTTACTCTTCAATTTAGGCATAATATAATATGAATTTCAAACAGCATTACCTTTAGCGAACACAAATCACATAGTACCTTATGGCGGTTTATCATGACAAATTATTAATCATCAAAGGTTATGTTATGTTTTCTTCTTTTTGAGCAATGTGAGGTTAAAGCCTAAAATACTACAATTCCGACGAAACCTACAAAAAAAAACACGTAAAACAAACAACACTCCATTATTTGGCACCAGTTTTTGTGCCAAACAAAATGGGCCTTGAAGAAAAGTATAAACGGAGTGAAATAGAAAGTACAGATGCCGTTTTCTTTATTTATATGTCTTTCCGTGTAAAAGCTTCTTTTTTACTCGTTTTTAGGGTTCCGTACCTCAAAAAGGAAAAAACGGACCCCTTATAGAATCACTTTGTTGTCCGTCTATATCGGGAACGCGTGGAGGTATCGACTTGAAATTAAAACCAAGTACTCCGGTCTACAGTCCCTTGAAACTGTGAAAAAATCAAACGTCTACATTAATGTAATAAAAAGATACGGCCGTTTATGCCGCAAAAAACGTGTATTTCGACACTCAAGGGAATCAAAAAGTATAGGGTATTCCCCTTGACCTAGAACTATGAAATTTGGCAAGTAACAGCGTCATTTACTACAAGTATAGGGGTAAATCTGAATTCTGTACATTTTTAATTTATTCCCAAAAAACTGGTTCTTTATGCAAGGAACGGCGGTCCAAATTTTGAATTGAGTCAACCGTGTCTTGTGCGAGTCCGACTCGCACTTGTCCGGTTTTTTTGTCCCGTCGCGTCTAGGTAATGTACTCTATCTAACGATTGATTGGTTCTATAATGACGTTTCTTAGTTTGAAAAAGAAACGAATTAGTTATCTCTAAAATGTGCCTCGAGTACAGCGATTTTTTTTAAGTGACGGTCTTCATCTTGACTCTGTTACAGTTGAAGTTGATGCAACAACGTTTTATATGTCCCTACCGGTTTAAATGTAGTTTTAAGTACCAATGTAACGAAAGTACATTATTGGTGTGTGTGTCACGTCAATCTACCTTCGCCTTTATTTCGGTTGTGTGAAGACTTCACCTTAAGTAGTCGGAAACGTTCACAATTTTTATTGTTCATTAATAGGGTAAATCGCCAATAACTGGCCACTTTTCAATAACTGGCCACCTCACACTAAAAATGAACTTTATTTACCTAGAATAGAATGCATTTTAGTATAAGGTGTTAATTACTGGCCACCCTTCAATAACTGGCCACGTTATACTAAATTGAATTCTTTTTGTAGGTAACAGAGTTCATTTTTAGTATGAGGTGGCCAGTTATGGGATGGTGGCCAGTTATTGGAGATTTACCCTATGATGGACAAAGGAATGCACTACTTGTTCAAGAATAGTTTGAGTTGTACTCAATAAAGGTGGTGATAGACTAGAGCATTTACTCGAGTTTTCTAGCGAATGCTCTTAATTGTATCAGCAAGGCGTTTTTTTTAAACTGACCGTAAGTCTCATAGAAGGGTTCCCTTTTTTATGTTGGAACGGAACCCCCGGAGTTCATTCGATCTATGGTGATTTTTTAAAGAGTATTACAGCCTATCATTGCCAAATAACGTTTAATGGATATTAAAAAGTAACAAATGTAAGTTTAAAATGATTTTTTATCTCCTTTTTGTAATTTATATTCATGGACTTAGGTATACCTACCACAAATATTGAAGCAAAAGCACGATTAGGTGTTCAGTACAATAATTAAAATGCTTTACTAGAACCAATGGTTGTATTATGCTCTAATATATGTCTCACTGATATACCGCCCTAAAGACGCAACGGTACATATACAATTAAAACTATATAGCAATTTTAAACCACATAACGAATATTAAACAGTAATTATGCCGCACGTTCACTTTTACTAGTCTGATGCCACCAGCGTTGGAGTGAGACCACTGTTGAGATGAAGCGCCGCAATAAATTACATACACCACAATATAATTATATAGTCAATTCACAGGAACATAAATCCATATACAACAATATATCCCTGAACGGATAAAACTTAAGCCTATTTAAAAATATATGTCTAATTGGTTACTATTTAATAGTGCCATTGGATGGGACTGATACCAATTGTAATAATAACTAAATTTAAAAAAACTTTGGTCTTTTTCTTGTGGTATGTCTAAGTAAATATGGACTTAAAAAATAAATTAATCGGCTACATCACGATTTACTATTAAAAGAGGTTATGGCTAAACTTTCGCATAAAAATACACAAAATACGAAAAACAATGAGTTTAACATTTTCATCGCTTGACGAATATTTTTCTACCACGGACGCCAAAACCGGAAAAATCCGGAAATAAATCTGTCGGAATAGGCATGTTATAAATGTCATTTTGCATCTGTCAAGCTTTAGCTGTCTATGGTGTGTCAGTCAGCCGGTTTTTTTTGGCATGGGGGTTAAAAGTTACAGCATTTTGGTTATGTTCAAATGGGACGATCACAAAACCAGGGACAGTGATAATATCTCCAAATATAATATACCTGCAATTATTATCACCTCAATGTAGCTAATTCATTTAGGTGAGGTATTAATAGGTTACATTAAGGCCTACTTTACACTAATTTTGATAGAATCCCACCGAGACAAAAAAGTAGCATGTTCCAGTCTCTTCAAAGTAACAATTTACGAAAAATGTAATAAAACAAAAACCAAAAAGACGTATGAAAATTGACCATTGATCAGTGCTTCAGCATAGGTCAAGAGAAATGACAATTAGGATTCCCAATAGAGAGAACTTTACTTTTTCTTATTAATATAGCATTCGGCTACACCCTTAAAGTGCAATTGGTGCCATATAAAAATATTTCTTAAAACTTTTGAAACAAGGTTTGTGAATAGGCGGTTTGTGAATAGGCGATGGTGCTAAACCGAAGCATGTACCACTCTTTAACTGCGTATCCATCAGAGCTATGCGAGGTAGCGGAGAGAATCCACCAATAACGAGGCTAGGAAAATTAAGTTATCCTATTGGTGGATTTTTCTTTCTCCGGTGGATACGCAGCTCTACGATAGTCTTAGTTTATCGTTTTACTTACGCTCAAATGGAAAGGAAAAGCAATAAAGGATAGATGTGCATTATGTCTATTCTTAATATTTATAAGGTAATTTATAGATGCATTGTAATTTCGTACCTACATCGAAAACTGTAAGTCTGTATTTTTATTGTCGCCCGACTATAAATATTGAAATTGATAAATTATGTTTTTTTTAATACTAAATATATTAATTACTGCGTTAAATTGTTCAAACCGTGTTCAGTTTCTGAAAATAAACTAGAGGTTTAACGACTTTGGAAAGGAATGATAATAACAATGCAAAACGTAAGGTTTATGGTCTTGAAAGAAGTCTAGAAATTGACAAGTTTTTGTGGAAAACCGTTACCGAGTTCATTAGTATTTTTTGTATCCGGTAGTGTCGGTTAAAAACACATATAGTTATCTTTGTCGAATCAGTAGAAATGGACACTGCTCTTCATTATCATCCCGGTGGTCGGGAGATAATGGTAAGAGTATGTTGGGATAGTGAGAAAAAACACCACGGTTGAGCTAGTGAGAAAGTGAACTGTGCTGATCTTATCATGAAGATGGACATTTTTGTCATAGTTTTCCGGTTTTGCCAGTAGGCGTGAATAGTTTTCCGGTTTTGCTGGTAGGCATGAAAAGTTTTCCGGTTTTGCTGGTAGGCATGAAAAGTTTTCCGGTTTTGCTAGTAGGCATGAAAAGTTTTCCGGTTTTGCTGGTAGGCATGAATAGTGTTCTGGTTTTTGCTCTTAGGCATGGTTAGTTTTCCAGTTTTGTCAGTAGTCATGGACATGACAATGGAATGTCTCGGCCGTGAGACTGTAATTTATGGAAGGAAAACTTTGACTTATGTTCAACTTAAAATAAAAAACATTTAAGTGGTTTCTTTGTAAAAAAATGTTTTGCCATAAGAAAAATACGACTGCATTTATTCTGTGTCTCAACTATTTACATATTTTGTACGTAAATAACGCAAATACGAAAATAACCAGCACTGTACCATTACCATGAGTTACAATTACCGTTCTCGCTAGCGAGTCGAATGCTGTCTCTCTCACTTTATAATGACACTGTGAGGGACAGAGCATTCGACTCGCTAGCGAGTACAGTAATTGAAACTCATGGTAGGGGTACTTATCAATCATCATTTTCATCATATTCATTATAAAAGACTTATGTTAAGCGTTTGAATAGTACAACTAAACAATGCATTTACTCATAACATTCAAATGGAACAAAATATAACTCGAAGCAATAAAATATGACCAATGTAGGGTAAACAACATAACTCAGTGGCCACTTTAGAAGTCCACACTTGAAAGTTTGTTAAGGTCGTTCCTTATAGTTTACGGTTTTTCACATGTTTGAAAAACGAACGAATTAATTGTCTCTGAGTAAGGCGGCTACTTACGATCAGTTTTAAATGTCAGTTTTGAACATGAACTGTCAAAACTGACCGTATGTGTAGCAGGAAAACGACTAGTTATTAAAAAATTACCCTAATAATATACTGATCAAAAATACCTTAGCTTTAGGATGTTTTTTAAATCCGCCGCCTGTGACAGTTTTTATGATTAACACCATCAAAGAAAAGTGAGTTGTAACCATATTCCGCTGCGGCTAAGCACGCGAGGCACGTGGATCCACTGGTTCAGAGGTCCTACTCTGAAAGTTGAAGTTCGAAGTTACGTTAGATCCCTTTCCCTCGATTTAGTTTTGAATGTCGAGTGACAGGGATGGAGCTAACGACTTCGAACTTCGATTTTCAAAGAATAGCCTCGTGCGTGTATGTGACGTCATTTCGTGCCTGTGCCGCTGTAAGAGTATCTTCATACATTTTGATACGAAGTGAATTTATACTTAAGACGCTGCAGTGGAATCCCGGGTTTAGTAACAGTAATGAAAATAGTATAATTGCCTTAGCTTAGTTATTTTATATGAATGATCTAACGTGAAAATTGCATAGTCAATGTGTATGCATTGACGGATTTATTTTGAAGTTGCCAGAATTATTAAAGCTGCCAACTGTAGATACAGAATAACGACTTCGAACTTCGATTTTCAAAGAAGAGCCTCATGCGTGTATGTGACGTCATTTGGTGCCTGTGCCGCTGTAAGAGTATCTTCATACATTTTGATACGAAGTGAATTTATACTTAAGACGCTGCAGTGGAATCCCGGGTTTAGTAACAGTAATGAAAATAGTATAATTGCCTTAGCTTAGTTATTTTATATGAATGATCTAACGTGAAAATTGCATAGTCAATGTGTATGCATTGACGGATTTATTTTGAAGTTGCCAGAATTATTAAAGCTGCCAACTGTAGATACAGAAGTGGGATGGTCAGAGCCAAAAATAAAGTAGCGGCTAAACGGCCGCGGTCTACTCTGTTGTCTTAGACAGATTAACCATTTCAACGCCGACGGAGATGGATGAATCCACTCGCATTGCTTTACCGCTGTCATTAGCGTGTGCGTATCAACTTGTATTCGACATAGCTGGTAAAAGGTTAAGAGAGAACTTTGTACGCTACTAAATTTTGGTCTTGCTATTTATAAACAAATGGTTTGACGTAAAACTTTTGATTGATCTCTGCAGTTGTAGCTAGAACGATGATAGATCAAAGGGGCACTACACTGTCAATATTATTGACAGTAATGTAGCTGGTTTGAACGTTCAATTGTCGTTTTAACGAGTCACAAATTATAACATTGTCTATTAATACTGATAGTTTAATATACCCCAATTATCTGTCTCTTTCTACATAATATCTAAATGAGGTTTTAAAGAGTAAAAAATGGACCATATCGTCGCTTAAAATACGGTTAATGTTCGTAAATTGAGCTGGTTTTAAATCTCCACCAGCTGCGAGGATTGGCGTAAAAGACGCGTCACTGCAAACGTTGTGTAAGCGTATTTTGAGCTTGGGTGTGGTCGAAATGGATTTGACACGAGAGCTTTGTGAAACAATGGCGGTATAATAGTTATGCTGTTTTCTAAAGAGCCCAGAAACTTTATATACTTTGTAATTATTATGTACTAATGTTAACTCAACTCAATGTTATTTTTTATCGTTGCCGTACTTTATCGATTTTAATATAAAAAAATACTTGTTTTAGTGATCCCTTATTCTAAACGGGTACTTAATTCAATGAACTTTTAATTCTGAATCAAGACATTCCTGTTGCTTTCCATGAACAAACCAATGGGCTATAGCAATATTTTTTCTCTTAGCCAATTTTTTAGCTCAAATATATTGATAACCAAAACCTTGATATACCATTTGTATTGAAGTCTTTAATTAAATTAAGTTTCTCATCGCATAATATTTTATGTGTGGCCAATGCGGTATGGAGGGAAGTTTGTCTTGAGTTGCCGAGCATATCAGACTATGTAGATAGGGTTTGGTGTTGATTTTAAATAATAAAATTGTTAAATTTGTAAGATTGTTGTTTTATTTTCTGGTTAGAGTAATTCGTGCGCGTGGTCACGCCGATGGGATAGAATACCATAACCATACACAAAACAATGAAATCGTTACTCACATGTTCACTCGCCGGTTAAAGACGGTTAAACGCATATCCAATCATCATCATCATCATCATCATCATCATGTCAGCCGAAAGACGTCCACTGCTGGACATAGGCCTCCCCCAAACTGGGGGGAAAATGCCGTACTCGCCACGCTTGGCAGGCGGGATGGCGACCGCAGTTATACCATGTAGTCTGCGGAGGACGCTGCTGCCCATCCTCCGGTTTATCCCTTAGTCGCCTCTTACGACACCCACGGTAAGAGATGGGGTGGTGCTATTCTCTGCCGGCACATATATACAATTGAACAAAACATTGTTAAAATTTTATTAGACTTGGCATTGAATGATGATCGTCATTTACAAGCCAGTGAAAGTTAAAACCCGTTTGTTTTTGCGTTCGGGTCATTTTACCTTTTGGACGCCTTATGACGAATATGAAATGTGTCATTCATACTCCAAATATGTTTGCTATGCTGTGCAAATCACAACGTCATGTTTGGCGTGCGAGGAACAAATTTTGTATTCGCCGTTATGCGTTCAAACTTTAAACCGTGACGGATTTATCCGCCGTTGGCATTGAAAGGGTTTGTTTTTAATTGATTTAAGCTGTCATGGGTGTGTGAGTGACGTCTTTTGTATTTGACATAGCTTTTAAAAAGGTTCAACAAAAACGCAATCGAGGGTCGGCACGTACGAGACGCTAGCGGAGTTTTTTTATTTGGTGTTTATTAATTGTAATCTTATTTCAACACGTCCAAAGACGATGATGCTTTAGGAGTGAAAAACTGCGTTGCCCTCTAAGACTTGTTAATAAAACACATTTATCACTAACAACCATTTTATTCCATCATAATATTCAAGGAACCAGCTGAGTAAGCACCTTGACCACAGTTTTTTTGTCGAGCTTGCACTTGGGGTACAGTTGTTGGCAGTCCGCCTCGGGCGAGCGGCCGGCGGTTGCGGCTTCGAATACCGCTGTGCCGTCGAGCATGCGTCGGACGAGTGAGTTGCTGGGGAAAAATACGTCAAAATTAGAAGACATGGTGATGGTGATGGCAACACTGTTGGACATGTACCTGACAGGCACCAATAATGGATACTGAACTCTTAGGTTTGATTTCCTCCCACGCTGACAGCGGTCGAGCGTACCGTCGACAAAGAAAAATCCCGCAGTGCGTAACCGATCACTGTATTGCAAAGTATCTGCTCGCCTTCGCTACGAATACGTGCGTACATCCAACCGGTCAGCTTTGCACTGAGCGCGCGATGGCGGTGTAGGTATAGCGCGTCAGCGCAACCGACGTGCGCGGCGCCGACGAGCGTGACCGACGCGCGCCATCAGCGGCATGTAGCATAAAATCTGCTGCGGACGTCAGCGTCGCTGTGCAGTGTCCCATAGAACATGGTGTATATTCTTACGCTCTACCGACGTCAGTGTAGGAGGAAATCAAGCCTAAGATACTTATTTTGTGTATAATCTTACCTCGACAAATTAGCCAACACCGTATCAAAATCCGTAGCGTTTCCAGCCTGCATATTTTCGTTAGCCAGCTGCACGTAAGAGCATGTTAGCCGCTGCGTGCATGCGCCGGAGTCGATGTTGTAACGCGCCAGGGACTCGTCCAGGCGGGACAGCATGTTGGACAGCTGGTGCATGTCTGTGTCTACACCTGGAATGTGTTGAGATTAGGTTACCATATGTTATGTTAAAGATGGAGGTAGCTTACCTACCAAGTTTTATCCTCAGGGTCCGTCGTGTAATACTCGTATGCTCTTACGGTGAAGAAAAACATCGTGAGTAAACCTGCGTTTTCCGTTAACTGAATGTTTAAGGACAATCATAGAATGTATCAAGAGTGTTCGTTTGTATTAGAAAATATTGTCTCGATGTTAGAATGCTCTATAATTTCTATAAACGTTACAACATTGTGTGTCTGTTAGATTTTTCGCTTATTCGACTTCGCTAATATTCTCAGGATGACTCATTGTAACGGCAGGTTTCTCACACTTTTAAATATGTCTCGGTTATGAGGGTAGAATCATAGATAATAAATAAATACACATCGATAACGTAAACACCTCAATCAGAATGAAAACCAACCGTGTCACTTTTTTCTACCAACTCAGACACAACCAGTGAAGAGAGTTTTCCGTTTTCCACACAAAATAAATTCAAAGTCGTCGCTTTTTTGGGATATTGCAGCTTATGACGCACCGAGTCATTTTCTTAATTTTCACGGCCGGGTGCAACAACAGGCGTCAACGTCAGCAGCGACGGCCAACCCCGAGGCTTGGTCGGGGTTTAAGTCGGGATTCGGACACGGGAAAATGATGCATTTGCGTTATCTATGTGTAATTATATCTGTGGGTAGAATAGTATTTTTTCCGTGATTGTATGAGCTTACTGCGTCCATAACCACCGCCGCCGTAACCATAGGACAACGCGTGGATGATCTTCGGCAGGATGATCACGGCTCCGAAGCCAAGGATGGACCCGATCAGCACGCCGCCCAGGTCTATTTTAACCGGGCCGTATAACCCTGGCGAGGTGCCGCCGTATGGACCCTGGAATAAACAAAATCAATAATTGTCACGGGTTATGATCTTGTGCAAGGTCTCTTCCACAGACTACTTCTTTAGAGATACTGGTCTGTCCGGATCGCTAGCACCATCTTGTTATTTAACCTGTCGCCAATCAGCAGTCAAGACCGGTCTGAGTGGAAAGCCTTGGGGGAAGCCTATGTCCAGCAGTGGACGTCTTTCGGCTGACATGATGATGATGATGATGATGATGATGATGATGATGATGATGATGATGATGATGATGATGATGATGATGAATCAGCAGTGTTCGCAATGTTGTTCAGGTGCGCGTATAAGACACCTGGTGAAATGAATAGCATAGTAGCATTCCATCTTATTCGGAGTATCTCGGCTGCGTGCTTAGGAACGATAGCTATGAGCTCATGCTGCTGCAGGCGATCATGATGTGCAAAGTGGAGGGAAAGAGACGCGCTGGACTAAGGAAGAAATCGAGGCTGGGAAACATCCGGGAGTGGACCGGTATAGCTTTCGTTGAACAGCTGTTCCGGCTAGCTGCGGATAGAGACGAGTATAAGAAGCTGACGTCCAACCTTCACGATTGAAGAGGCACTGGAAGAAGAGAGAGATTCCATCTCAATCCTGAGGGTTAAGATGGATGGATCGATGGATGGTTTTACGTTCGTTGGATTGCAATCTTAAGATTATGGTCTTGGGGATCCCCTTGAATCACCGACATCCATTTGATCAAATGTATCGTTTCATTGAATTTTATTTCTTCGGAAGTTAATTCCTGCTTATTGTTTTCAGGTTCCTTATCTTAAGCATGGGTTACGAAGATTAGGTTAGGTTAGACCTGTGACCACCAAAACGCTCGCGCTGATTGGATTAAAAATCGAATTAGTATCGAAATGATAATAATACGTACCTACTGTGCGTATACGGATCCCTCGGTGCGCGAGGCCGACTCGCACTTGACCGTTTTTTTAAATGGGTCCTAAATTTATGTTCGTGACCGTACCTGCGAGCCCGTGGTTCCATAAGTAGAGATTCCAAAGCGCTGGGTCCGGTCGTTCTGCTCCCGATCCTCGCGACTCTTCTCGACCCTGGCGGAAGGCTCTGCGAGCTGGTCCTCCGTGCGGAAGCTCGAGCTCGGCATGAAACCTCTGAAATCCAAACTGGAGGAGCTGGTGAAAAGAAGCGGGGGATTAAAATATTAGGAGACAATGTTACACAAATTGACCTAGTCCCAAACTAAGTTCTAGGCTTGTACTATGGGTAGACAACGATAAACTTACTTATATAGAGAAATATATATATATATACTTAAATAGATAGAAAACATCCAAGACTCAGGAACAAATATTCGCGCTCATCACACAAGCGGATGAAGTCGCGTACAGAAGCTAGGAAAAAATAAAAAATAAAAATTTAATATAAAAATATAAATGTATAACCTCAAAAGATTTATTAACGTTTTTAATTTTTGGTAGGTTACTCATCCAGTTCCAAGCAATAACGACCAAAGAAGTAACTTAGTAACTCGATAGCAGAATTCGTACCGAACATAAAATCGCAAAATATAGTCAAAAAAGCGAGTTAACAAAACGAGGTAAAAAAAACAATATTTACTTAGGTACCTACCTGTAATTTAATTTGTTTACTGTTAAGAACCCCACTAAAACATTTTAAATAAAAACAAAATGATCTTTGTTTTTTGCGGGAATATCGACGATAAACTACGAACGAGGATTGTAGGTAAGTTACATTATTATGTATGAAACACCTCAAACACCTTTTATTTAACGCGGCAAAATCAAGCGCTCCTGAGTGGTCGAGCGACGGAACGTTTAACTTCAGCGTTTGCTACGTGAATTAAAGGGTGATTACACTGCACTGATTACTTATTTATCAAAAGCGTATTTTCAAATAAATGTGTATTGTTTATTGTTAAAAAAACTCGTTTAATGAATCAATCTCACTTCACTCAAATCGAAATTGGGCAGTTAGTCCTTTGACAACTTTGGAGCAACTAAAAGTTGATTTAACTGCTGATCCAAAAGCAGTAAACCCGTACTGAAAACTAAACTACTTACAAATTAACACCAAAAGCAACTTACCCATCATTGTACTCCCCAAAAACCCCACAAGCGAGCAACAAACACAAGACCCCAACTTTGGAACTCATCTCTAAAGCTCCAGAGCACAAACTGCTGTCTTCCCCGTCCGCATTCGCTATATACAGAGCGTTCCAACGTTTACCCGAAGACAATGTTATGGGGAAACACCATTGTTGACTCGTCTGCAGTTGCGCAATGTCACGCGTCGTGGACAGATGGTATCAAAGCGGGAAGGAGGTTAGTGATGACAACGTAACAAAACTGGAGTTTGTGTGACAGATAACTGTAAAACTGTCACCCTCCGATCCAAAGGCACTCTCGATATGGTACACTACCCACCCTCACTTCGTTTCGGTTTATATGAGTCTTCTGTTGCACCCGTACATAATCCAGAAATTATTGTACATAAAAACCTTCCTCTTGAATCACTTTATCTAATTATGAAAACCGTATTAAAACCCGTTGCGGAGTTTGAAAGATCTAACAATATGTATACACAGAGGGACTAAAGGCGGGAAGCGACTGTTTTATACTTTGTTAAGAAAGGTTTATAGTTAATATAAATATTTGTAATGCAACAATAAGTAGGTAGGTTCTTTGACTTTATAATATTTTCAAAACTTCAGTTGTAATGAGATACGTTCTCGCAGACGGACGCGTAAAAAACAAGAAAATTGAGAATTTGTAATCCGGAAAAGGTTAGTAGGTCATTCTTGTGGTATACTGACATTTGGACGAATTATGTTTCGTCTAATATCATTTCCCAATTAGGTATATAATCGTATTTAGCTTAGTTATAATAGGTTAATTTTTGCTTTAATTACACAGGTAGGTAAGTATATAAACGCATGCTAAAAACTTGTTGATAATACTGTAACCACATTTTGCAAAAGTAGGCTAAGATGTAGATGTTTTGCTTTAGGTAATTTATTTTTTAATTTGCTATACTTTTAATTTTGATTCTTAACTTTTACTATGTATTATTGGTAATAAATGTAATAATTCTCTGAATAACACCTAAGAAATGCACCTAATTTTAACACTTTTTTATTTTGCAATTTTTCATTTGGCATAATTATCATATTGCAAGAAAAAAAAATGTTACCTACTAATTAATCGGCTAAGATTGCATCGCAAAGCATCACGTCCCAACCAGTTTATACCATGTTTTCATTTCGGCTAAAAATCATTCGGCGTTACAACTTTTTTCGCATCTAATTATTTTGGCAACCTGTCATTAAACGTATTATTATACTTTTCGTTTAATTTATTGATGACCAAAACGTACTTCTCCAAAAATATAGTAAGTATGGCATATAATGTCTATCTTAATTCATGAGGGAATAAGATACGAATTTCTTACTTTATTAAGACAAACAAAAAAAAGAAAAATAACAAAAACATAACTAATAGGTACTAAATACTCTAAGTCCTATGTTAATTAAGATTTATTTTATGGGTGTTATAAAGGTAGTGTAAGCATAGCATAGAAGCATCTTAGTTCTCAGAGTTAGCAACGCATTTGCGGTCTTAAGATTGTAGTCTAGAGAGTGCAAATGTTTATGGGTCACAGATTCCACTTACCATCGTGGTCTGTGTGCTCGTTCACCTTCTCCTTAGTATAAAAATATACATATTCGTATTCTTTATAAAGCATATGAATATGAATATGTGTATGTATGTAATATACATAGAACCAAAATATAACATTCATGAAACAATATAAGTGTTAGGTAATACAGTTTTTAACTTAATCATTGACATACTTTATCACAAAGTCATCCATGGCAAAGTTGCGAATCTGCATTTCGATTCAAAATTAGAAATCCCTACTTTACTGGGGCGTTTCCGTCGTTGTCTTTGAAAATTAAAGTGCAGATTCGCTACTTTGCCCGATGTCACAAATCTTTATTGTACATAAGAAAAAAAAACCAACAAAGACCCTTTAAGGGATCTCATCCACCTAACCATTGAGAGACTAATTCTATGGTGGCTCAACCATTAAAGTCTATAATCGTACAAACATTACGTTTTATGAGATGATCATATTCAGAGCATGCAACCGTCTATTGTCTACAGGTGTTGCATTGCTAATGGACATAGCGAAATTCCGGTGTTTACTGTCTCGTACGTAACATGTACTTATGTTTATTGAGAGTGATGTTCCCTTAGTCCCATAAGGCTCATAGGTGGTTTGCCCGTGATCCTACTGTGTTGTACTACTGACCAAAATTAGTATCATAATTATGAGGTAGGTTTAGGTTATGTTAGTTTTGCAGAAGGCCCGGAGGGCCAAACCACCCAGAAATAGGAGCTCCGCGCTAACGTAGCTCTGTCGACCCTGTTGATTTGGTTTTTAAATAGAAATCATTGGTCTAGGACCACGGGCAAAAAAGGATCTCATAGCCACATTTGGTAGGATAAATAATCCCGATTTGAAGCTGGCTACTAAATGGCAAGGATTTTTTCCCATCTCGTAGCCACGTTTGGTAGCTGGCTTCCAAATGGGAAATTTGCAATCCCATCTTGTTGCTGGCTTCGAAATGGGAACGATTTTACTAGCTTGCTAGCTACAAGATGGGAAAGTACATTTCCCATTTAGTAACTAGCTACCAAACCTGGCTTCGGGATGGGAAAATCGTTCCCATTTGGTAGCTAGCTACAAATTGGGAAAGTATACTTCCCATTTCGCAGCTAGCTAGTATAGTCGAACTCAGAAGTATCTGGGCATTACCTTGTCGCAGCAACATATTAAAGTCAGAGTAGTTTGAATTTATCATAATTATACTGAGTTCGACTACACTACGCGGAACAGCAACAAGCAAACAGAGTCACGCGTAAGAGCTAGTTCAATAATAAAATCATTCAGATCAAAGATAAGCCGAAGTAAGTTGAACAATGGAATGCGTCGCTTCGTCTATACATTTAAAGAACAAATTTGACGAGTCAAGCGCCGTGAAAATATGACAAATTGACCGCAATTTCGTCTCAAATAGAGCTAGGGAAATATAGAGCTGAGCAGTAGAGTACCTTAATGACGACGACCGGGGGGTCTAAAATGGCTGGCAACCTAATTCGAATCGGCCTATATGCGGCGTGACGTCGATTTTGTGTAATAACGTCACCAAATGTACGGTGTCAGTGGACCTAGTAGGCTTGCGTTTATCGAGTGACATAATGTAGATATAACGTCCGTCACTTTCTGATCCGTAAACGAAAACGTGTTTCTTTTTTAGTACGAGAGTAACTGCTATCAGGATTTTCAGAAAAACAAACATATTAGGCTCCCTGTACAGCTATAGCTTATTGTCACTCCTAAAATAACCACTAACTTCGAGAGCGTACCCTAGGCTTTCGACAATATGGACACAGTAGACAATTGTTACAAGAATATCTGTTGCTTCTTAGCTCTAAGCTGTTACATCTTCAGTTTTCTCCAACAATAGGCTCGCGGAAACACATTGTCACATAATTTTAATTTCCTTGACTATTTCTGTAAATGCTCAGCGAATTGGCGCCAAATGCTCCTGCGTTTTGGCGAGAGAATAACGTTTTATTAACCGCCTTTTTTTAAATCGTTTTTTTTTTCAAAATGTGGCTCTGGAATTACCTTTCTGCTTGTCTCATGGTTGTGTTTGTATCTTGTGAAAAAGATGTGAATAGTGGTAGGAGAGCAAGGTTTTTTACTTTTAACACGGTGAATGAAGATATCAGGGTAAGTTATATGTTTTATCTTATAATTAGCAGTGATTAGGGTAAACCATACTGTTGTTGCCCGCGACCAGTGATTGATTACCCAAAAAAATATTTAGAAACGGCAATCACAGAAGATAGTCGATTATACACCGAGGGGATAAAGCTCTGTTTTATGTCACGGGCGCTATAGTAGCGAGGTTGTTACGATTAAAACGGAGTCCTGGGTGCAGCGTGCATTCAAGCTCGCCCAAGACGAAACCAGCTTTATCCCAAAAGAGAAAACTCTACTTTTCTCACCTTTTGAGAGACAATGAAAAGCAAGGCTACTTATTAGAAACAACGTCAAATCTCAAATCACTAATAATATAATAACTAATACTTCATCGTTTTGCAACACTCGCGGTTTTTCTTTTATTTTCTTTGTTTTGCGTATATGGCTTGTAGTGGCCAGTTCGATTTTCAAATATGTTCCATAGTTAGAAACCGACTGTAAACGTTTCTATGGAACAATTTTTCAAACGAATCCAAATCTCATTATTACCCTTTCTAGGCAGTGCCGGGTTATAATATTGTACTGAATCTCATTATAACCCGCTGGTTAGCCGATGGTTATAATGACTTGCTTTAACTGAGGTTTTCATGATATGTAATTGGGCAATTTCAAGCATGTGGTGTGAAAAAATTTTTGCTTACGTAGAAACATAGCTTTGTTACTGCTTGTTACACTTATGTGTCTCTAAAAAAAATATGAAAAATGTAGTGGGTAATCACTGGTCCTGGGCAATAACAGTATGGTTAGCCTACGTATTGTATTTACATATAGATGTTTTTTTTTATGGCATAGAGAAGGCAAATCACACTCAGTCCACCTGATGGTAAGTGGAAACTGTGACCCATAGACATTCGCATTCACAAGGCTGCAAGCCTAAGACTGCAAATGCGTTGCCCACCCTGAGGACTAAGATGGAATGCCTCTATGCTAATCATTACACCGGCTGTCTTATACCCAAACCGGAACACAACAATGCGAACACTGCTGTTTGGCGGTAGGTTAATGGATAAGACGGTGGTAGCGATCCGGACGGACCCTGCACAAGGCCTACCACCCGCAGCAAACTATAATATAAATAATATAGTTATGAAGATATGTCATGATGATGATGATGATGCTAAGTAGATGGGCCATTACTTTTTGGTTTTCGCCGGTTTTTGAAAATATACGCATTATGCTTCTAGTTTACTTAGTGCATTGTTCACCAATTAAACGGACGGTTAGAGGTTTAACGGTTGTCAAATGTATTGACTAACAGCTGATTAAGACTTAACCGTCTGTTAAATTGTTTGGTGAACTCGGCCCGGCACTGTTTGCGATACTTTTTACGCGCCGAGAATATCACCACACTGCATTTTCTAAGGACTGTCGTCTGTTTGCAGGTAGATCTGGACTTTTCAATACCGTTTATCTCCATACCGGTGAAACAGACCATGGACTCCACGTTCAGTTCATTAGTAAGTAATTATTAGCTACTATTACACTTTAGTAGTTTTAGTACCTTGTCACTTTAACGGCTGTGACATATTGTTGCGGTTTAGTTCAAGCACAATATTAAATCGAGATGGGACTAAGGCCCGTATTAATAAACTGATATCAACTCTAATGCTTGTCTCGAGATGCGTCAAAAATGTCAGTGTTCTATGATTTGGCGTATACTTTGACGTATCTAGTGACGGGCCTCACAGTCAAGATGAGTTTATTAATAAGGCCCCTAGTGTATAGTATTTTTTTATGTTGACTACACCATTCGTTTCATAAAAAAGAAAAAACGAAAAAAATAATGAAAATGATGATGAATGATGATTGAAATTGTATAAAGTCAACAGTACCCCGCTTGGCGGAGCTTTTATTCCTGGCCGCATTGCCCTTTGGGCAAACTAAAAAAACTCAACCTTCCAATTAGTCTACTCATTATTATTTATTTCTTTTACTATATCAATTGTAAATCTTATCTTATTTTGTGACTGCAACCAAATTAAATTGTGTTATGTAAACAAAATTCTGAGGTATTTTGTAATGCAACACATTTTTTTATTCTAGTCTAAAAATACAGTGTTCACTTGTAACCCTACCCCACGGATCCGCACCAATCCTGTCATTGAGATTAAATTGAATTTTGCAGAGCTTTTGGACATGTTTCAAAACCTTTGCAAATTTCAACATAGTGTTTTAGTGACATTTCCATTTGACGTGGTTCATATTTTATGGTTGATAGACTCATCCTGCCATTGCAGGGCATACCGTCAGTGAACGTAAACCTGCCGGCACTGGTTCTCGGTGGCGGAGTGGTGCTGGCTTCCACATTCCTGCTGCCGCTGCTGCTGAAGAGCTTCTCCGAATACCCGCAATACCAGCGCTACGCTAAAAGTATGTTTCTTTACTAGCTCAATTCATCACGTTCTCATTAATCAACCATTTCATTGTCATTAATTAATAAAATTGTCGCTGAATACTTATAAATTACGGTATAATAAATGTAAAATACCCAATAATATTTTTCAATAACATCATATCATAAGGAAGTCTCTGCTGTACGGAACAAGGTTATGTTTTCGAAATGACGGGCGTTTTTCCGATTCTTGTACATTAATTATATTTACCACGTCAGGGTCGCCGATGTAGAAAGAAAGGACAATAGAGAGATCTCTCTCCAGGCCTTATGTTATGCCTGGGGACCGAACTCCATTGGGATGAAGTTAGAAGTTGTATATAGACATCGTTAACGCAATGTAGAGCACTGTCAGATTTAGTTGCGCTAGCTGACGCTGGTGGCGCTGTTAGTAGGTTTATTACAAGTCGCCGCTAGGTGTCGCTAGTCTACCACACCAACAAAAATATTATGTAGTCTCAAAGCCTCCATACTCTTACAAAATGGAGGACGATGTTTTTGCCTCCTTGGCCAAGCTCATGGCTTAGCCGTAACCAGTCGTGTTATAACATAAGAAACAAATCCTAACCTATGTTTCTAAACTAACAGAATCCCTGTCCCCATACAAAAGTGCATTTTCATCGTGTCCGACGCTTACTTCTGTACCTACGAATAAGTTATATCCAATGATCACATTAACGAACGTATCAGACCAGGGACAAAACGGTCTAGTCCCACTAGTTCCATTAACAGTTCCATTATTTATAGGACTTCAGATAATGGAACTAGTGGGAAGAATTCTTCCCAGTAGTTCTATTTAATTAAAAAATAATTTAGTCTCACTAAACCGTTAATGAAAAAATTGAATTCAATGAATAATATAAAATATTTGTAATAATAAAAGAAAATATTCGTCACTTTTTTTTAAATAAAATGGAACTAGTGGCAAAAGAGCGACAAAACTGCTTTCATTACTTATTTATATTATTTATTTGTTAACCTAAAGTGACCCATATTATAAAATTCGTGCTTTACGCAAATTAAACTTTAAGGTACCCATATGTAACTCTTGGGACGGGGAACCTGTTAATGTTCAATATTTTCTTTAATAACAAGACTTCAGCAGAAAGTACCAATTTGTTTAAATTTTAATTTGGTGAAATTACTTATACGAAACGTCTCTACTGTTTGCTACAGACTCAAAATATGGTGACAAAATGATTTGTTAGATGACTTTTTCATACGCAGTTTTTCTTCGAAGGTCATTTTTTTTCGCGATTTAACCCGTCTCCTTTTACCCGGCCGTTTTTTTTACAGCCATGTTTTTCCCATTGCGCGTTTTATCCAGTCGCTTCCTATGAAATTTTCACTGTCGTGTTTTCCCGTTTCAAAATTCTTAATCGACAGAGTCAACGGAGGTCCGCTGCCGTGGAATTCCCATTTCTGGGTTATGGGGCCTACTGCAAAGCTAACATTACCTAAACCTACTTACATTACGATTAATTACTTTTGGGAAAAAGTGCGACTCGGCAAAAAATGGAACGAGAACAAAAGCGACGAAAATAACTTCAAACGGGGAAAAATTCAATTGGGTACAATTAAGATTGGGAAAAATGCGAAAAGAAATATCGAAATAATGATTCCGTGAAAATTATCTAGCAAAGAATATACAACTTGGTAAGTACCGAAAATGCAGTTTATGATCCATCTATTGTAAAATGGAAGATCAGTCCCAAATTCACAGCAGATGCTACTCTAATTTCCAGAAATATGGCATCTCCAGAATACCAAAGAACTAAAACAAGCTTTCCTCAAGGCCAAATCCCCAAAAATGGTAAAAAAAAAATTACGTAATGTCTTTCTTCTTTTACATTTTTCCATCTTAAACCTAGTTTCATTATTTAAAATCACACAATTTCTCAATAAACACTTTTTTATTTAACCTTTTCCCATTACAAGTATAACAAATACATGATCATTTAGACGTCCGATCCAAGTCTCGTTTTCAAATCTAACCCAAGGCAAATATTTTTCTACAAACTCATGCAGCCTGCCCTTATTTCCATGCCTCCGTAGATTCCTACTATTTAAAACTTGGTCGTGCATTCAAAAAAATTGAGATGAACACCATAAACCAAAAACGTTTAAAAATCAACGACACGAGCAGCTCTTTCTAGACGATCTAGATTTTGATGTTTGGCTTGGCTTTCGGCATGCCTGACGAGACTTCTCCGGAGCCTTTATCCCCGCGTCGGCGGGACAGTACTGTGTTTCAACGTGGATGTAATTGACCTTCTCCCTGGGAGCCAGGTCGAAGCAGCCAAATGGTGGCGTATACTCGATATCCCAAGTCGCATTGCTTGATAAAGAGCTCAGAGACTCTTTTCCGCAAACACAATCAGGTTCCTTAAAAGCTGGACAAGTCTCAATAACCCTGTCAATGGCGCTGAGATCGTTGCAGTAGATATCCATGTAAGCGCATTTGCAGATGTCTTCAACAGCTTCAGAGAGCGCTTTCCTGATCTCTGCGTCTCGCTGCTTTTTCAATTTGACCATTTTATGAGCTTCAACTCTAGCCTTCTCCTCGGGGCTGCGCTTTTTATAGATCTTGAATACAAGCGGGTCGCATTCCACATACGGGTCCTCGTTTCGACCTAATTGCGTTAAGTCTTTCAGTGGATTCACCTGAAAAATAAAACTTTTATACCGCTGCCAGAAACGACTATAGTTTTATGTGAGGTCACACGTCATGATCACTCTATTATATTACTTTCTTGCTTCTTCTTTCTACACGAGTGCCCAAAAAGAGGAGTGCAATGTTTTCAGGGTTCATGTATGTATGTACGATTCTTTATTCCACGATAACTTCTAAACGCCTGAGCCGATTAGAACTGGTAAAATTGAAATAACAAAAATGGCAAACTTCAATTGTATCGGCGATAATATAAAAATGCAGTCGGGTTTTAACAGCTTGCTTTTCATTTTTACATTTTTACCATAAAGTTACTAGAGTAAAGACGTCCAATAAAGAAAGGTAAATAGCTATATAATATAAAATAACTAGATGTTGATGGATAGTGTGGATACTTAGCTAAGAGACTAACTTGTATTGTAAATTCATCCCCCTTCCTCTGCACCATTAGAGCAGGCTTTGGCTCCAGGGGTTCATCCTGTTCTGAGTCTGCTTCAACCGCCTGTTCTCCAGGCTTCAGTTTCTTCTTTTTCTTCTTTTCTTTAACATTTCCGAAGTTTCGAGGACATTTAAAAGTCATGACCTTCATCACACTTTTAGCAATGCCTCCCGGAGCCCAGCCCTTTCTTGGCTAAGAATAATAATAAAGAACAAATTTTAATTTGACTTTCAAAAATACGATGGTCTCGGTATATTTGTAGCTTGTTTACCGCTCCAAGTAGAGTCATTACACTAAAATAGGCGCAACACCTGGTTAAATGCTAGCCATTATAATGTAATTAATTTAATTTCTACATTTACCAGCAATACCCTAATAACTTTGTTCCTAAAACATCTTATATACGACTGCACCCAAAAATCTTAACGACTAATGGCTGAACCCTATATTTAAACCGCCGATAGATAGGCTTACCTACTTCGGGTTAAAATTTGACACATTTTGACAAATTTAAACCCGAAGTAAGCCTTATCGGTCCCCGGTTTGAATATAGGGTTCGGCCGTAAGTTGATTAGATATCTTTAAATTATCTCTGAGTAGACAGTTAAATATTATGTGTATCCAGACCTCGGAACATACGGGGCAATATTAAATGATAGCTAAACTGAAATGGCAGTGGGCGGGGCACATTGCTCGCAAGACTGATGGCCGATGGGGTCAGAAGGTTCTGGAGTGGCGTCCGCGGACCGGAAGACGAGCTGTAGGTAGGCCTCCAACAAGATGGAGTGACGACCTCGTCAGGATCGCGGGAACGCGGTGGATGCGAAAAGCACAAGACCGGTCTGAGTGGAAAGCCTTGGGGGAGGCCTATGTCCAGCAGTGGACGTCTTTCGGCTGACATGATGAGGGATCGCCTATATCGATAAACTCAATATATCGATACTTTCCCCATATTCTAGTGACCGCTCTAAGCATTGTTTGTGTTTATTTTTTTTATTTGGTTTTGCCCCTACTACTTCCACAGAAATAGAAAAGTCTTTTAGCCACCTGAAAGGGATTTATGAGTAGAGACGTAGAATTTTAACGGCTGAAAATTTGGAACAAATTCTGATCGTTTATTTTAACAATTGTAAATGAGAGGGTAATTCTGAAATACACAATGAGGAAAAAAATAAATATAATGTTGATGAGTGAAGGTTTAGGTCCGGAGCTGTAGGTAGGCCGCCTCCAACAAGATGGAGTGACGACCTCGTCAGGATCGCGGGAGCGCGGTGGATGCGAAAAGCACAAGACCGGTCTGAGTGGAGAGCCTTGGGGGAGGCCTATGTTCAGCAGTGGACGTCTTTCGGCTGACATGATGATGATGAAGTTTCAATATTATTTAAACTAAAGAATAACCAGAATTATGCTACTATTTTGTTTCATTTGCATACTTTCAATTAAATTTTAATAATAGTCTTCATGTTTATTTTGAGAAAGTAATCTCTATTTAATCTTGTATTTTTTTATGAAAAGCACTTTCGGTGAGGATGCATTTAGACTGACTGATGCTTGTCATATACATTCGATTTTTAAAAAAATATTTTAAAAACCGAATGTATTGTTCTCATCACTATTTCATCCTCTATCTAAAGACAATTACAGTCGGGTATACTTGTTATTGTCATTGAAAGTCTGAAGAGGAACAGACTCTTCAGAGTGTTAGGTTCGTTTTTTGCTGGTTTATTATGGTCGCGTTTATACCTGTGGATAAAGCAGTCGTCACTCTCGCACTTATGTAGTTAGAAAGTATTTTATGCACAGTGATAAACGCGATAGTACGCCCACTGAGCGAGAAAATAGTTGATAGCTAATCGCTTACTCGCCGGCGGAAGGACAAGAGCCTTCCTAACGCAGTAACGCGTAAGTGAGTCATATTGGAGTCAAGCCTCCGTAGAGGAAATGTGGTGCTGATATTTTCAAGGCCATTACCGCCGTCCAAAGCAAAATGGCCGTATGAGCTATGGCTATATGTCAGATAAAACCTCATCATTGCTAAAAGTTTAAAACAGCTTTGGTTATTGAATTTGAGAATGTGTTTTTTGACCTACAAGGGCTCTTGTACTGCTTTTCCCTTTTGGACAGCAGAATACCTATTTGTTATGTATAATATTATTTCTACAGTACCAGCCTGGTAAGAAGTATATCCTGACAAATTGAACAACCATGAAGTGTCTGAATATTGATAATGTTGACAGCAGTAAAACTGCTGTTATCAGTTTTTCATGCAACGCAACGCAGCATGTAGCATTAGCATTGATTTACGGCAACCCATTACAGCATTCGAATTTAACTTCATCGCTTTGTCATAAACGTTCATTCTCAAAATACCATAATTTGAAAATACCAGATTACATTTTACACCAGATCCAAAATAAGGATAAATTTATTGTACCTACCCAAAATTTGGAATCTGGTGATTTGGGAATCTGGTATACCTAGTGTAATCTGGTATTTTAAAATGATGGTATTCTGGGAATGAGCGGTCATTAATTTCACCGAAATAATTTTTCTGGTGAATATGTTATCAGGATATCTTCAACATTCATTAGGTTAGGTTAGATGTGTGACTACCAAAAAATACTCGTGCAGCGTGCAAATAAAAATGTTGTCTAAGAAAGGTGTTTCGATAAAATACCAATACCCTTGTTTCACCGCTGTCAACATTATCAATGTTCAGAAACCTCATGCTTGTATATCAGGATTGACCTTTTTATCTGCCTTGTACTTTAGTGAACTTTACCTTCATGCCCGATGTATCATGGGCGGTCCAAAGCCAGCCCATCCTAGCCGGCACATTATACCCTGGCGTCAAAAACCTCTGACATGTTTTATGCCCAAACTTCACACCTGAAAAGCAAGCGTAATTAATAGACATAATTATCATAGAGGACATAATTCAAATTCAAAATAGAGGACATAGAGATAGAAAATTAAATATTTCCTAAGGTTTTCAATGTGTGAAGTCGCTTCCCTTTTTATGAACCCCCTACAAAAAAGAGGGGTGTTATTAATGTTTATGTGTATCTGTGTATATGTGTGATTGTGCACCTCTATGTACCTATATGTGGCAGTGTGACTTTATGGAAAAACCAGATGAAATTACTAGCATTAGTATTTTTATGCCCAATGGGATATGGGATATAATATGGGTATGAATATTATTGCTGGTATTTTTTCAGCGACCATGGATAACTTTCTTATAAAGGTTTAGTTAACCTCTAAATAAACATTTTTTTTATTTTTTATTTATGTTTTTCTCAAGGGTTAGGCCTATAATCATGCGAAATTTAATGTGCATGTATTTTACGGTTTGTACAGAAACAACAAATATAAAAATACATTGAATAAAAAAGATTCCTGTTGACAGCTCTTTAAGGTAGGTTCTGAATCCTAAAAACTACTACTATTGAACTTAGGATTTAATTGTTCGACACTAACCTGGGTAATCATCTCCAAACGTGTAGTTATATTTTGACGCATTCTTCTTCGGTTTCGTTTTTTTTGTGTCCTCTTTTTCCTCGGCCATATTTATTTGGTTCTAAGGTGCTCTAGGGACAAAGACGTTTACTTTTTCAACGAATTTATAGAGTAGGTCACAACAAATCTGGGAACGATCTTGGAAATGGATTAATTTGGGTTGACAGGATAGAGGGCAACTCCCTGATGCCAAATATGTCGGTCGGCGAAAAGGTCGCGTTATCTATATATATGATAAACAAGAAACGATAAGGGAAACGGCTGAATGTTATATGTAAAGTAAATACTAGTTGTTCACATGTCAAATATGCAAAACCTTCCAAAAATTGTTTATTATTACCAAAACAAAAGGTTACGGAAATGGCTGAATGTTGATCATAAAGTAAGTAATAGTTTTATTTATGTCAAATATGCAAAAAGACCAAAGTTTTGGTCGCTTTAGTGAGCAATTCCCGTTCAAAGGTAGTTTTGTGACCAAAAAAGACATAAGGGGGCTGAATGTTGTATATAAAGTAAGTACCTACTAATTGTACCGTTGGCAAATATGTAAAAACTGACCAAAATTTAGTTTAGTTTTAGTTTTTTTTAATAGCCGTAAAAGGCACATGAATAGACGGGACACCTGATGGTAAGCAGTTACCGGCGCCCATGAACAACAGCAAACAGCATATTTTTTTTCCGTTTTTTTACTCCATGTTAATAACGGCAACAGGTAGACGTTTGAAATATTCAAAGAATATTTCGTTATAATAAAATAAGTGTAATACAGCGAAATTTACAATGGAATATGAATCTATTACGAGTTTTCTAATTTGATAATGAGTCATAAAAACAAAAGAAATTACATTTTACTTTTTTGCACTAGATCATTATTATTAGTAGAGTCAAGGAATTTAATTCCTATACCACTTTGGACTATGTCAAAGTGACATTGTTAATAAAATCATAAGAAGTCTCTTACGTCTTGATTGATTAAGTCACTCTGAAATAGTCCAAAGTGGTATAGGAATTAAATTCCTTCTCTGTATTAGGAACCTCAGGAGGTGGGGGGCCATACAACAAACATATTTTTTATCGATGATGGTATGGAACTTCGTGCGCGAGTCCGATTCGCACTTGGCCGGTCATTTAGTCTCATTCGCTATTGGTTGTCTTTCTTCATCACGTCCACTGTTAGTCACTTTGCTTCGTATCGGTTTAATTTGGAACTACATTTTTCGATCTGTTCCTTTTCCTCTCATTTCATTAATCCACTTCGTCACTTTCTTTTCATGACGACCGGTAAGGAACTAAGTACCTAAATTTACATACCGCCACGCCTTCATCCCAGGGTGGGGTAGGCAGAGCTACTTAATATATTACATTTTAGCGGTGCAAAAGACCTCGAAGATTTTTTGATATCGACGGTTCTGTGACTCAACCTCGTATATATAATACTGTCCAGTATAAACTGACACTCACTAAGTACGTGCATACTTAGTGCGTGTCAGTTGATACTGGACATAATTCAATATACCAGGTTGAGTGTTGAGTCACAGAACCGTCGATATTAGGTAAGCTGGGGGTCTACCCAAAACCTATTCTGGATCTAAGGTATATACTGTTTCGAAATGAAGTGCATCATCAAGGTACTGCACCCGTGAAGTTAACGTCTTTTAAGTGATCCAAAATCGGGGACCCCCATTTTCATCTCCAGGACCCCCTTATTTTACCCCCATGGGGCCGATATAGACAACTTTGGGGATGCTCTAGACTAACGTCAAGACACTATCCCCCTGTGAACAGGGCTTGCAGATATTCCCAAAATTACACGGATATTATTTTATTCTTTAGCATCGTCAAATCGAAATCTCATCCGAGATCAGCTAAGAGACCGTAAACAATAAATCTGAGTAACGTTCCCGGTTACATTTGTTTACTGGCTTTTATAGCTTAGCTTAGCTCTATATTTTGAGGTTATATAATTGCCAATGCCATAGACAACACATGTTAGGCAAGAACAATTGTAAAAAAAGTGATAACCATAAATTACAAAACTACATATAAACCTATGTGTAATTTTTATAACAATGAAAGTAGATAAGTGTTTTTAATTAAGACTCCTTACCTCAAAAAATCTTTTTTATTTAAGATTAGTAGTTAAATTAATATAATGAACCTAATCAAATGAAATACGGTTTGAATAAAATAAAAAAAAATTAAGGTCATTTATTAAAACTCAAACTCAATACAATATTTATTTTACAAATTTAACATCATTCGTGACAGTAACAATATAACCTAACAGCGAAAAATACGTATCGTACCTTAGTTAACAAGTTACAAGTTATGAAAACGCAACTAATAACAAAATGGCACAGTAACCATTACAAACTCTAGGAGACTGTCAATAATACACGATTATATAGGTTTAAATTCAATTTTTTTATCTCTAATACTATTAAATAATGTTTCCTTACTGAATTCTTTTTCGGCAGGCAAAAAAAATATCCCATCGTTGCCCATAAAAGTGTTCCTAGTTCCTACCATTGTAAGTAACGTCCAAAAATGGACCAAGGTATTTTTTTAGGAGCAGCAGTTTACCAGATTTTTACAATTACATTTACAATAACGTCTTAGACAATTTTAAATACACCTGAGATCTAATTAAAACTATTCTTTTAAATTAGACGAATAAGCTACCGACAACGTCCACCACAACAGACTGCGGTTTTTGATGGTTTATATTTCGATTTCCCTTTTATTGATGGCGTGGACCTCCTGCATTTCACCTTTGGAGGATCCGGGATGCCCGCATCGGCTCTGCAGTACTGAGTTTCCACGTGGATATAGTTCAATTTCTTTCTGGGAGCCAGGTCGAAGCAGCCAAAAGGTGGCGTATACTCTATATCCCAAGTCGCATTGCTTGATAAAGAGCTCAGAGACTCTTTTCCGCAAATACAATCAGGTTCCTTGAAAGCTGGACAGGTGTCTATGACCCTGTCGATGGCACTGAGATCGTTGCAGTAGATGTCCATGTAAGCGCATTTGCAGATGTCTTCCACAGCTTCAGAGAGCGCTTTCCTGATCTCGGCATCTCTCTGTTTTTTTATCTTCACCATTTTTCTGGCTTCAACCTTTGCTCTTTCCTCGGGGCTGCGTTTCTTGATAATTTTGAAGATCATAGGGTCACAGTCTACGTATGGGTCCTCGTTCACGGCCAGTTCCGTTAGGTCTTTGAGCGGGTTTACCTGGGTACAAAACATTAATATTAGCTGACTCGCGTCCTCTTTGCGAACGGTGTATGCAAACTATTTTTTAAGAGTTTAGTATGATCACCACAAAGGGTCGTAATTTTGATGCCGATGACGTCAAAATGACGTAATTTTACATACAGGTGCTCTGCTTTCATTTGGCAGGTGTTTAGGTATGTATTAACTGGTACAAAAAATAAATAATAAGAAACGGCAAAGTCATTATAGTTAAATACAGCTTAATCACAATCAAAATAAGGATCACGGCAGGATCATATTTTTTTCACCACTTATTACTAAAAATTGCAAATTGAGACAATTTTCTTTTATGAATGTCAATGCGATATTTGTATGTATGACTATTTAATCGTATACATTTTTATTACAACATAAATACCATTTTTTTTTATGATAATGTTACTCGATGATTTTAGCCACGGTCCTACACAATCAAATAGTTTAATTTACGTGTTGGTATAAAGCAGATTATTATTTTTCTCGCGTCAATCAATTTAACTTATTTGTACATGATTAAATGATTGAGGAGTAATGGTTAATAATTGCAATAAAACCATTTGGAATTATACTCTATGTAGCGTCACGGCATTTTCGCGTCAACGGCATGAAAAATACGGGCCCTGATGATCAAAGTTAACAATGGACGCTTAAGCTAAGTTAGGCGAGTTAGCAGTTTCTTATGCTCGTATTTTCACTCGCAATGCGGTTAAACGCGATGATGAACGGTTAATATGGTGTTGATAAAGCGGGGTCCGTTCATCATACCAAAAGAACGTTTGACAAATGCATGACTTTACTAACTTTCATTTCGCATATTATATTTGTGCTTCAACCATAACATATTACATAGATTACATGGGCTTGTTAAATAAGTTAGGTTATGTAAAACGTTTGACCACAAAAAAAACAAAACAATGCGGCGGGTACCTCTTTGCGGAATAAGTTTGTAAAATTATATAGTTTGCCAAATTTTAATGATGATTTGGTAAAACATTAGTGAACCCGATAAAGCACTTGGTAGCCATGTCCTGTTGAAACTGTATCCATACGAAACTAAGTCGAGTACAGTCGAGTTCATAAATATGTATACACTTTGGTAGCTTGTCTATTTAATGTATGTTCTGCCAATGTTCACAGCGATTAAAGCGACGAGGTACTAAAGTGTCCACATATTTATGAACTCGACTGTACAAAGATATGTATACACTACATTTTATCCCATTGCTATAAGATGCAAAAGTTTACACAGTTTATAATTTAAAAAAAAAAACTATCCTCGACTGTACTAGAATGAGAGATCGGACAAGTTGGCGTCATTACTCGTAATAATGTGGACATGACTCGCAAACATTTTAATTAAACAAATTAAAATAAATTAATTGATTTCATACCTCATAAAATGAGAACGCAAAATGCATGAGCGCCTGCCAATTCACGGTCCGCAATTGCATCATGATATGTGTTTTTGTAACAAATCTATGTCTCTGCCGCCCCTTGTAAGCTGTTTAAGCCAGTCATGCTGTAATCTAGTATTCATTATTTAATTAAATACTTGCCTAAATAGGCTTTATACTAATAAATCGAGTATTATTTCATCAATACCGAAATTTAATTTTGATCCTTTGTAAGAGAGTAATAAATAAATAATACAAAGTTTCGTTGTTGTGTAGATTTATTAAAGTAAATAAACGTTTTTTTTTTTAAATTCCGTTGTTAGTCAATTCACTTTCACGTTTAAAATGAACTTTAGGTGAAAAACTCATTTCACAATCCATTGATGTTAATGGAGCAAACTTGCTTAATAAAAATGAGCTTAATAAAAATGGCCTAGCAAAGGATCAAAATTATTTTTTATGTTAGCATCAATTATTTTAATTCAATTAAATGAAATAATTATTTGGGGTCATAACCACATTATTGCGAGTAATCCAGTGATGATGCCAACGTGTCCAATCTCTGACTACAATACAATATAAACAGTACTCAGTCTTCAAAAAAAGGTAGATATATCGCGCGGCTTGCGCGTGCGCGTGCGTCGACCGTACGCCCCAGTGTCTCCAACCACGCCGTAATTACGGTAGACCTACCGTATTTTTTCTAGATCTACCACTTACCGTAGACATGTTACTAAGGTGCCACATTCTACCATAATTTCGTATGTATCCTTATTTCTAAAATGGCAATACTAGATTTGGTTAAAAATTACTACTTTATTACGGCAACACTGCAATGGACGAGTCCCCAGGATTCAAATCATAGCAAAAACTGTGTTCATTTCCATTTCGACCATGAGATAATAAAACAAATTAAAGTGTCGATGTATAAAAAACAGATCAGTATTTATTTAACTTGATTTAAATGATTGAATTCACTGTTATGATAAATAAATAATAATAAACGTATTTAGAATAATAAACAATTCAAAGTTTATTACTAAAAAGTTACCTTATTTTTACCGCAATTCTTTTTTTTTGTCTACCGTAATATTCTACCATTTACCGTATTTTTAGACCGGCAGAACCATAATTTTGATGGAGACACTGGTAGTACTGGTACGCGCCCTCGCCGCGTTAGATTGCGTGCGTATTAGCGTGGCTGCTCTACACGATGGCTTATCATGGGCCAGCGTAGGGAAGGAGTGTTGCGTTAGAGTGAGATGCAAGAATATGTTGCTCGCTCTTAAGGTGTAAAAGCATCCATTACGTTACGTTGGCCCATGGTTTTAGTTTTCAAGCGTCGCGCATCGAGCGGCAAAAGTAGGTCTTTTCGGCACGAATTAACAAGTGAAATTAAAATAGACGCCATAAACGCCCTTAGCCCTTTAATTAGACAGTGTTTAACACAGTGAACATGCATGGCATGAATAATGCTGATTCAAAGTTTAAATAAGGGTGTATATTCTCGAACTTTTTTGTTGTCAAATTAGCAAATAACAGATATTTAAGTTCGATTTCGCTTTTTCTTGGATTTGCCATGAGATAAAAAGTAAACGTAAACTTTTATACATTTTTCCCAAGATTTCTCAGGCAGCAAATTAATAAGGAGTACAACTCAATTGAGAGCTGGGGTATTCGTGAGGTGCGGGGGCGAGCTAAGATAAGGCTAATAGTCACCTCCCCCCTCCCTCTCCCCGCTGCTCATGCATACCCCGCTCTAAATTAAGTTGTACGCCTATCCTACGCTGATTGTTGTGAACAGCCTCATATACACAAAAATATATAACACAAATAAATAAAAATAGATAAATTTGTTAATTTACCTACCTTAATTATCAGTATTATCACCCTATCAAAGTACCTATTACTGTTATTATATTTTTTTATATAATAATATAATACGTATTTTTTGACTTTTGTTGTTGCCTACGCACCGTACAAAAATACTAAAGGAAACAAAAGGAACCATCTACCTACTTTTGACAGAATGAAGTCGGAACTACAGTGGCGGGCAAAAAAATAGGTTAAATATGTATACATTCAGTACAAAACTACAATGTTCAGGTTGTGGCTCCTGAGCCTACACCGCACTCCGTCAGGTTGCCGTCTTCTACTCTTCTACCTCTACACCGCGCCACTAATGTGTCAGGCAAGTGTTCTTACGCTAAGTACAGTCCAGCTCATAAACATATATTCATTTTAGTACCTTGTCACTTGAATCGTTGTGACAATCATATATGGCAGTTTCAACATGACATTAAGTAGACGAGGTACTAAAGTGTATTAGTTATTTATGTGACTGGTGCATAATGAGAGGCATTAATACACGAGTGTGGTTTTATGAAACGAGCCGATAGGTGAGTTTCATAATAAGATCACACGAGTGTTTTAATGCCTAATTATGCGTACAGTCGCATACATAACTTTATCTACATGCATATCATAAGTTTTCTACAATATGTGAGAAAATTTTACCATGTTGCCTTGTATCTTAAAGAACCTGCACCTTAATGTTCACTTTAAAGTTTCGGTCACCGAAACTTTAAAGTGAACATTAAGATGCAACTACATCAATAACCGATACTTTAATGACATGTAATACTTTAATGTTAACATTAAAGTGCAACCACAGATACAGGTTTCTTAATATAGGCTGTTTGCTTATCGTTTCTAAACATATAACAGGGAAGTTATGATATGGATGTAGATAAACATATTTATGAACTCGACTGTACACAGAACCTACCTACATAGCTCCTGCTACCGAAAATCTTATAAACTATTTATTTTTCGACTTGGATTTTTTGAGATCGAGTTGTAAAGCGATCTGCCCACTATTACACCATCGTGACAATTACAGGTGACAGGCGACAATTCAGTGTTCATGGCGCAGCTGATATGAACCACTGATGTGAAAGCTTGTTAACTTTGCAATGTATATCTAATTGCCACCCGTCACCGGTCAATGTCGAAATGGTGAAATAGGGAGCAGGTCGTATTGCGAACACTTGTGTGCGTGTCGTCGTACGAACGTTTGAAATTTCCGTCTACATTCCATTTGTGGCTTCCGAGTTCGACACGCCGGCTGAATGAAACTATCGTTTTTATATTATTATGCCCAGGACCAAACCTACGGAGTTAAATAACTAACTTGGATTGTAAACACGTCCCCCTTCCTTTGCACCTTCAAGGCAGGCTTTGGTTCCAAAGCCTCCTCAGGCTCAGAATCTCCGCCCGTAGTTGCCTGACCAGGTCTTCTCTTTTTCTTCTTCTTCTTCTCCTTGTCCTGCTCTATACGGGGACATTTGAATGTCATAAGCTTGGCAACACTCTTGCCAATGATACCCGGCGCCCAGTTCTTCCTTGGCTATAAAACAGACGAAAAAACTTTGGCAGTGACACTGCTAAACCGCATAACTTATAAACAGAGGTCGGACAATCGACTCCAAAGATTTTAATTAAACAAAAATATACAAAGACGTGCGGAGTGGCTATTAATATTAATCAACTACTACTGAGTTTGCTCCATCCAATCGGTGGATTGGGACAGGAGCTTTTCACCTCAAGCTTATTTTAGCCGTGAAAAGAAATAGACTAACAACGGTTTTTTTTAAAGTTATTACCTTTAATAAATCTACACAATAACAATAAGTATCTACACTCAGGACCAAAAATAACGGGTCAGAGTGCGTTTTTCATACTAAAGAGGCTATTTCGAAGCCTTGGTTCCTCGCCAGGGAATGCTTTTAGTGAAATCTGATGATGAATACCCCGAGCATCGATACAGGACTTCCAGAGTGCCTAGGATACCCAACCGAATAAATCTGCGGTTAACGCCGGAATTGAGCATGTTCAGAAAAACATCTAAAATGGCAATAATATTTAAGTAAATCCAAGTGCTGACCCAAACTGTCCCGCTGTGGTGTTAACTGATTGTGCGATCAGTTAGGTATCTTAAGAACTTTTGACCTCCTCTATTGAACCTCGCAGTATCCACCATTAAACCTCACTCAAAACAACCCCTGCCGAGGAACCAAGTCTTCGAAATAGTCTCGTTTTTATGAAAAACGCACTCTGACCCGGTATTTTTGCTCCTTTTGCAAACGATCAAAATAATTTTATATAGTAAGTAATCATTTCAAATCTTTGAAGTCATGACCACATTATTGCAAGTAATGAATGACGTACAATTGTCCGATCTCTGCTTATAAACATAGCTCGCACCGGTTATCGCAACAATCACAACACGGTAATAGAGCAAGATTAAAGGAGTCTTATTATCACATGTTATTATTAAATTGCATTTTTCAATTAAGCCCGATTTACATTGGTCATGGACAGTGGACATTGGACAACTGACAGTGTACAGTACAGTAGTCTAATCCGATCGGACAGTGGAGAGTCAAGTTGACTTACCAATGGATCTGGTTAGAATCGGTTTCTATTTTTCAACTCCACTGTCCTTGCCACTGTCCTTGACCCGTAATTCGGGCTTTAGATTAATAACGGTAACCCAAAAAATCTCCAATAGGTTTGTGAAGGTATTTTCATTAACATTTTTTCTAAATAGTATCTTTCTTTAACCGTTTAACCTCTCGTCTGTGTATGATAAGGATCAGCTGAGCAGAAAAGTGATTTAAATATAGACTTTACAGCCTTAAATATAGGGTTTAATTTTCTTGTAAAAAATAGATAATTTTCAATAGTTCCAAACATGGCACCAAATGAGAGGGGAGCGTTTAAACTCTGTCACGTGACACCAATGACGTCACAGCAGGGACCGGAAAACCCGTTCCTTTGCTTAAGCCGTTCGAACGGCTTACCCGTTCATACGGTGAGCCAATCGTTTCGGTAACCTCTTCACCGGCTTACCCAACGATTAGATAGCCCTATTAAGCCGGGATACCCTAACCGTAACCCTTTTGTAACCGCTTACCGAATGTCGTTGGGTTTGATATTTATTTGAATAAGCGCTTACCGTTCGGGTTAGGGTAACCCTTTCGCTCCCTTCCCGCGCGCCGCGCGCGCCGCTATTTTTACGTGTATTGGTATTGGCACGGCTTTGAAGCGCGCGCGCCGCCCGAGTTTAGGTTTCTTTAAACGGTCCAATAATATGTCGTACGTAGTTTGTCAAAGAACTAAATTTGCTTGAAGGTATTTTAAGCGGTAACACATTCGGAGGTTTTGATACTGGTAAGCGGTAAGCCAAATTAACTCGATCGAATGGATTATCCGTTTAATGTGTGAACCGATTAAGCGCTTACCGAAATGTTCGGGTTTATAAAAATCAGCGCTATAAAAACCCTTTAAAAACCCCGGGTTAGGGTAAGCGGGTCCGGTCCCTGCGTCACAGGCCACAGACGAGGGATACAAAATTATGCGAGGCGACACATACCAGATGTTAATACGAATGTCACATGCTTTAAGCAATATTTGATGGACATTTACATCATAAGAGAGCTCGGGTTAGTTCTTAATCCAGTTATTAACCGTTTCATCGCCACTGATGTATAAAAGGCTTGCTGTGTTTGCTGAGCGTCTACCCTCCATAGGCGATATATAACAATTTCCCCATATTTAGAAATAACCATAAAAAACTATAATATCCGCTTGCAAAATGCACCTTACTCACTTAATAAGCAAGATTCATTTTGCTCCTTATTAAATTTATAAGCAAAGCCCTTTTTCATTACCTAAATCATAATCTGAGGTATTACGTCTCTGTTGAATTTTGTTCTTTTCCATATCTGTTTAGCGATGACCTGTCCGAGCAATGCTTATAATAAATTTAATAAGGAGCAAAATGAACCTTGCTTATTAAGTTAGTAAGATGCATTTTGCTCCCTATTAAATTTGTCTGTTACGCAATATCACCGACGTATAGTGAAATTATATTATTCAAGTTATAAATGTGGCCGATTTAGGAAGGTGACAATTTAGGAATTACATGCTGACCACATGGCATTGTGGACGAGTTAGGAAGGTGACGAAATAGGACAGTAGACAAAGTCAGCCTGAGCCAAACATTTCAGTGTGATATACTTAACTAGTGGTTTGACATTTGACTCTGATAACTAAAGTACTATTTATTTAATACAGGCACGTCACTTAATAATACAATAAATAATAGATATTCGGCATCATTCAGAACTAGCCGTGTGCTCCGAATGTTCACGATGGGAAAGGATTATTGGGTTATGAGCGGGATGCTTAAAAAGCAATGCCCATGGGATGAACGAGATGCCTATCGAGCAGGACGTCTAAAAAGCAAGATGCGTATCGAGCGGGACGTCTAGAAAGCAAGATGCCAGCAAGCAAGATGCCTAACAAGCAACTTATATTATAACTAGCAAGGAAAGCTACCCAACTGTCCGGCTCCGATTTTACTGATTTAGATCTCTACATAAGTTAGAGGGTTTTCATCACACTTGCTCGTAAATGGTGTTATTCCATGCCTGTATACAGAAGGACAATGGCCTAAATTGTTCCCGCGGGAATTATGGCGAGTTTGTCATCCCTAGGGAGTAATGACTTTCTTTTTAAAATTTGCAACTCTTTCGTACATCATTTCTGACTAAGGAGGTTTAATTTTCAGCCAAAAATTAAATCGGTTTATAATTTCATCTTTAAACATTAGCTATAGACTAACTTACATTACACAAAACCTATACGCTTCATTAAACTTCATTATTTTTATACCTATTTCAAGTTTATATCAACATTTATCATTAATTTTAGTGTTTATAAATTTTTATCAAATTGGCTAAATCTGGCTCGAATCCAGGTCGAAACTAAACGCAGTTATTATCTGTGGTAGAGGTCACAAAAAAAATATCGTTTCCATTTACGTTCCCGTTCGTCAAAAGTTATTTCTTTATATTTTGCAGAGTTAAAGTGTTTTCTCTTTGTTTTTTTTCCTCGCAAATGTGATGAAAACCATTGTGTGTATCACAGGCAGTAAGGGGATTACTAACTCGAGTCATTAAAAGCCCTCCGCCTTCGGCGTCGGGCTTCTAACACTCTCGTTAGTAATTCCCTTCATACTACCCTTGATGCACAATGTACTATTAATCACTTTTGAGTACTTTGCAGGTCAATTTCTCCCATTAGGTTGAGTTTGGGCCGCTAAAAAAAATACGTATCTGTTCTTTTAAACTACTCTCTAAACATATATCAAAATCAACAAAATCGGAGCCGGACAGTGGGGTAACTTTCCTTGTAAGTCGCAAAAGTTAGGTAGGTTTTGGTTATGTTAGTCTCTCAGCATTCCCGGAGGGCCAAAGATCTCGGAAATAGGAGCTCCGTCGAAATTCTGCTAATAATAAATAACGGTTTTAGAAAATTCATCTAACAAATCATTATACTTTTCAAGCATTTTTATTTTAAGGCAACTCGGTATTCGTTATATTTCTTAGGCATCATGCTAGTTAGTCATCTTGCTTTGTAGGCAACTTGCTTTGTTGGCAAAATATTTAGGCAAGATTGCTTTGTAGTCGGTCAAAATCGGGATTATTCACTACTAGCGACCCACCCTCGCTTAGCTTCAGTTTATTTGATATCAGTATCACTTGTACATAAACCAGAATTTATTATACATATTAACCTTCCTCTTGAATCACTACCTATTGATGAAAAACCATATTAAAATCCGTTGCTCAGTTCAGAAGATCTAAGCGTACAGACGGCGGAAGCGTCTTGCTAGCAAACCACAAACCTTCATGCCTGGGACATCTGTCGCCGTCCAAAGCCAGCCCATTACCGCCGGGACTGGATAGCCCGGCTTCAGAAAACGCTCGCATGTTTTGTGCCCTATCGTCGTCCCTACAACCACGACAATACGTTAAACAGGAACCAACAGTAAACATATAAAAGGCCTTTTCACATGCGACATCTTACCTGGATAATTGTCTCCAAATGTGTAGTTGTACTTAGACGCATTTTTCTTCTTTTTCTTCTTATCTGAATCCTCTTCATCCCCCATTATAGTATTTGTATTCTAAGCCGCTCTAAGAACAAATCATATTCGATATTCTTTAATTAAGTTTAATATGTAATTAAATTTGAGACGACAATTTGTGTCCTAACATTTAATAAAAATCAAACACATTTAGGTCGCATAACGTTTATTTGATGTTTTAGTTTTGTTACAGTAACGCATTACTTTACTGGGTTACAAAATAAAATAGTCAATGAATAATCTATCAGTCATCTCTTCTTTTAAATTTGTCCTGTAGCGCTAACTTATGTGTCCCGCAGCAGGTCTTGCCCATCAAAGCTAGTAAAACTTGCTCCTTGTCACAACATCTCCTTTCAGTGTCGATGTTAAACGTGTTCGCGCATCGTAAGTCGTGATCTTTCTCACCTTTCATGTATTCTTTTATAGCTGTTTTGATTCTTTCATATTCTTTGGTACAGCAAACTTTGCCTGGTTTGCCTTGGCTCGGAAGTACTCGAGCTAGGGCAGCGGTCTTGTACATTCTCGCGAAACCATCAGGGACAGAGCAAGGCCTGCCCATCACTGGACAAGGTCCTAGTTTGATCGGTGGCAAGCCGTACGGAAGAGGCTCTTCGTCATCTTCATCGTCTTCAAATTTAGTTACCTTTTTTACGTCGTCAGCTAAATCGGTATTGCCAGAACACGCAGTCTTATGCTTGAAATGAGGGCAGTACGGTCTGTGCTTCTTCCTGGTAGCCATGTTCACCGTCTCTTGTAAACATTTGCAATCGAAAGCATTGCATGGTGGTGAAGGTTTTTTTGGGCTACATTCACAATCCTTATTGTCAGTGATTTTCAAACAGTATTTATCAGGATTAACTTGTGAAACGTTGTATATTAACGGATTATTTGCACACATGCTGCGTGTTGACGGTCTGTATTCGGGGGACCCTAGATTGGGTATAGTTTCGGGAGCGGCGTTCATTTTTGGTATTGGTCTACAACAACATCCCCCACCATTCTTAACGCAGGAGATTCCTGAGTTGATGTAAGAATTCGGTTTTCTACATTTACAATCCTTATCGTCAGTGGTTTCCAAACAGTATTTAGTGGATTGTTTAGTTTCTGTAACGTTGTATATCAACGGATTATTTGCACCCATGCTGCGTGGTCTGTATTCAGCGGACCCTACATTGGGTATACTAGCAGAATTAAAAACCGTAGTGTCTTCGTTAATATTTGGCATAGGTCTACAAAAACATCCCCCACCGATGTTAAGGCAGGAAATACTTGATTTGAGGTAAGAATTCAATTCGCCATATTTACTATCCTTATCTTCAGTGATTTCCAAACAGTGTTTATTAGATTGCTTAACTTCTGTAAAGTCGTATATCATCTGATTATTTGCACATATTCTGCATGTTGACGGTCTGTATTCAGGGGACCATAGATTGGGTGTACTCGCGGAATTACAAACCTGGGTGTCTTGAGCGGCGTTCATATTTGGCATAGGATTTCTACAACAACATCTACCACCAGTCTTAACGCAAGAATTACCTACGTTAAGGTAAGAATTCAATGGTAAATTTTGTTTTGAATCTTCAGTGCTTACTTTAACTGCACGACAACAGCATTGTCCGTCAGACTTCACACTTAACGCACCTGCAGTAAGGTAATCATTGTAGGTCCCGTTTAAGCTTTGACAAATAGAATCCCTTCCGATCATAGATTCTTTGAAATCAGGCACTTTGTGTACACTAAAAACGTAGGCAATCGTCTGCTTTCCGCCTTTATCGGGCTTTCCGCCTTTATCAGGCTTTCCGCCTTTATCGGGCTTTACGCTCTTATCAGATTTTCCACTCTTATCGGAACCCTTGCTGCCTTTTGCATGAAGAGCGGTACTAGCTTTTGCTAATCTATCGTCCACCTCCTTGCATGAAAATCCTGGCCTAATCTTACCCATGCAACCAGAACACGGGACGTTTTCACCTGGTTTCCTGGTAACAGTGTCTTCTTTGTGATAACGATCTTCTTTGCAATCACAGGCGCCACATATCTTTCTTGTCTTTTTAGTTATTCCTTTGACACCCTTGGCATTCTCTTTATAACAATCCATATTTCTAATATAAGCTCTGATTTTATGTGCAAGTGGACAGAAAGTATTACCGCATGGGCCTGAAATTTCTCCCATCTCAACTTTGTCAACAGGATACTCCTTAGCTTTTTGACTTTCGCCCTTGTGTTGGTCACAAAGGTAGTCCACTCCTTGTGCCTTCATGCCACAACTCTGTAATTCAGTGCATACTTCCAGCTTCTTTTGGACAGTGCCTAATAATGTTGGATCATCCTTTATTGCAGTCAGATAAAGGCTGCCTTTCATGACGTATTTCGGGTCGTCAACCTCTACACGTTTGCAGGAGAAAGAACTGGGAGCTTTGTTAGTTCTAAAAATAAATGTGTCAGGATCTCGCAGTGGTTGCTGAAAGTCAGTTATGACGCTTTCACCTAAAGGTGAGAGTCTAAGGATGAACTCTACCTCCGCGGCCGGCTTGCCAGAGCTCTCCTGCAGCAGAATAGTGCGTTGTTTGATACTTAATGGGTCAATTGGTTTGCAAAACTCTTCGCATTCTTTTAACTTCATGAAGAATTGTGTTTCCCATTGCATATATCCTACCCCAACAAAGATTAGGTTCTCCTCAGTTTTGTCGTCGTTCCACAGCTCGATCTCCAAAGGGTAATTGGTCAGGGTCGCAAATACGGTGTCAGCGTAAGACGGGAATAGGTAGGATTGGCCGACTTTAATTATCCTTACCAATTTTTTCCTCCCCTCCTCATCTTTCTCAATAATTTTATCTGGTACAAGTGCATTCTTAGCGAGTTGCCCCTCTTTAAAAATAAACTGCGAATTCGGGCCGAATCTTACTTTCGTTATAAGAGACTTTCTCTTTTTTGTATCTTCGTTGCCGGACAGAAATATGGCTATTTTTTCTATGAACATCTCTATCAGGAACATTTGCTCCATGACCTGCCAAGTGCAACAGTTGTGTGTCAGAATACACTTCACCTTTGTTTTTTTGTGAAGGCATTTGGCGTGAACCCTTCCACTTGAATTGAAAACTGGTATTTACTAATTTTATGTTTTTAAGATTAAATATAATGATTTCAAAGTTATTCAAATAGAATTTGAGACAGCTAAAATATTAACGTTTTTATAACGCATAAGAAATCATTTGGCCACAAGCTCGCCTGATAGAAAGAAGCGGTGTGGTGAACCACAAGTTGTGTAGGAGAAAGAAACTTAAATGTAGTAAACAAATGATAGCCAATACTCACGGTTTATTGTTACTATTCCTGTACTAAATAAAGGTATTCATTATAAGGTAACACTGATAATTTTATTTTATAACCCAAAAATCCTCACTAATATTTTACTTAACTGACATATTTATGAAGTTTGTCGGTATTTGAAATAAGAACGGCATGGCCGTCTTATTATTTATTTTTAAATAACACTAGTAACATTTCTAAATTGCCAATTTAAAGGCAAAATTAACCCCGAGGTTTTATGCGAGAGGTGAAACATACCCAACTTATTATCTTCAAATTATGGTATATAATTATCATTGATTTAATATACACTAGATTTAACGTCAATGCTTAAACGGAGTGACGGAGCAACTGCTCTCGAATTCCTTCCGAGATCAGTTGGGCTGTCAGTCGCACGCGATGCGTTGACGGGTCAACATGCCTAAATGCTCTGTGAAGAAGTGTAGAAATAGCTTTGTAAGAAAGTCGAAAAAGGATGGCATATCTTATTTTCGCTAAGTACCCGTTAATAGTTTTATAATTTAATGTATTTGTGGCCAAATTCGCCTTCTAATTAAGAAAGGTGATGATGTATGTAAAAAGTGGAACATAGTTAAAAATTGAATGAATAGAGTCGCTTATTGATTTTTATTTTACAATGTTTTACGCCTACTTATTTTTGCGGTCTATAATATTAATTAAACTTCTTATAAATTACTATAAATACATAGATCTAAGAATAAAAAATACCTCGTAAATGCTCTTTATATTGTAAATTAAATAATACTGTATTATTATTCGAGATTTCCAAAAAACGAAATTGAGCGAGAAAAATGGCGGAAAATAATAGAAAATGAAATGTTGAGTAAGCCCGTAGATCAAAGAAGTTTATTAAGTTATTTGTACGGGTAAATCGCTGTTACTTTTTTTTCGTAGACATGCAAAGTTAGACCTAGGTTAGACTTTTAACCTATAAAAGTTATTTTTTATCAGTATAGTATTAATGCGTTTATTTGAATTTATTTTAAGGAACCAAGATATTGCAAAGGTAAAACACAAAAAAAATACAGGCTTTGATACAGGCTATACAAGGTGTTTTATAATAAAACTGGCGAACATAGCGTTTTTTTTTAATTAAAAAAATGGCAATATCTCAAAATCCGTGAAACTTCGCATAATAGTAAATGTGGTCAAAAATGTTCAGAATGACTCTACCTATCATCCCTTAAAACCACTACACTCTACTGGCAAACACCATGTATTAGTATTTTTGTTCCTAAATAAGTATGTATATCGTTGTCTAGCACCCATAGCACAAGTTTCGAGCTTAATTTGGGGTTAGGTCAATTACTGTGTAATTGTCCAAACATAATTATTAATTTATTAATATAAAATTGAGAAATGCGACTCCATTCTCCGTTGTTCAATTTTGACGTTAATATTACGATAATGGCCACTTAACTAATAAGATTTCAATATTTTGAAACCTTAGTTTGTAAATTTGACACTTGACAGCTAGAACATTGAGTTCATTTCAGCATGTTTTTTTTTCGTATTACAGGGTTAAAAATTAGCGATGTTAGCTTCGTATCGGAATTCTTATATTATCTGTAAATGTCATTTTGGCACCGATTGTTACGACATTTTGTTCGAGATTGTGTATCTAGTGTATATTAAATCAATGATAATTATAGTTAAAAAACCATTTCTGGAAAAAATACATATACCTTTTATTTTAAGTACGGCGTCGTGTTTGTACTATTACTTATTCTGTGGTCGTGTGGAGACATACGAGACGTTAAGTAATTATATTATGAGGAGAGTAGACATAATAGATGATACATAATAGTTTTTTTTTGTCCCACTTTTTTACCGTGGTAAAATTAGCCCGGAAGTTCTGAGTCCCAGGTCCAGGCAAAATTTAAAAAAATGTTATTATTTACCAACGGCAGCGGCCGCGAATATGTATGAAATTTCATTACGTAACTGGTGTTTTACTTTTTAAAACCATGTTTGGACTAGGATAACTAACTCGATACTACCAAACACTCGTGCAATCAAAATTCTTCCTTGTATATTTTACTTTTTAAACGTCATAGACTCAAATGTTAAACATTTTCAAACAGCGTTTACAGCGTATTTAAAAGTGTATCCAAAGTGTAAAAAACATTTTTTTGAAATTGCGTTCATAAACAAAATAAAATGCCGAAATAACATAAACGCGTAATAAATATTATAATTCAAAGTATATTTTATTAAAATTTCGTTATTACGTTTACATGTGTGATTGTATTTTATTTATAACAGCCAATATTCCGGTCTCTGCAGTAATGTATTATTCTCTAAATAAGACCAAAAAAAAGTTAAAAATGTTATATAACCTCTTATGCCCGGTCCCTATATTCAAGAAACGAACCGTTTTACGGGCCGTAGCGTTATGACATTTGCTACGTACAAATTGTGTCAAATTTTAACGAGGCGTAAGGAAAACGATTCGTTTCTTGAATATAGGTACCGGGCATTAGGGTATCAAATACTGAATCTGCATGCATAATATACTGGCTGCATCTTATAGTTTTGCCGTACGTCGAAAGGAAAAAGCAAACACTTCACAGGTTCACTTCGCTTTCCGTCTGTCTGTCTGTCTGTCAAGCAATTTTCCCCAGGAACGAGTGGAGGTAACATAAGAATAAATAATAACTACGTAGAAACGAATCTCCTTGGACCAGGCCAGGCCCCAAATGCCGCGCTTTAAATACCTACTACCCCCTTCACCCCGCTATGCCCCTCTGTCTTCAGCGCCCAAAGTTAGGGCGGTCACTTGCAAAATATATTAATCGGTTTGTAGATGCGTTATACAAGTAACAACAAGAATACAAGCGATAAGTTCGCCTTTACATACATTCCTGTTATATTTTTGACTATTATATAATTGCGATACACCAAAAAAAAAAACTGCTTGCTTATCTTTCTTCGCAAGAATAGCCTTTTCTAATCATGTAATTTGAAGAATTTCATGATTTAAAGTGTTTCTCAAATAAAAGTAACCTCGCCTACTTACCTACTATGACCAAATAGCGGAGCTATTTAGAAAACTGGGTATACTTCGTCTAAGATATAGAAAGAATGATGGGCAAAAGTGTATGGAATCCAGCCCAATTACAAATAGAATTATAATTTATAACTTATTATAATTTATTGATCCCACTATTTGCTGTAATTGTTGTAATTAGTAAAATCGGTCAAGCGTGAGTCGGATATATGGGAAATAGCATAGCAACTGCGCAAGTCCAACTCAAACTAGACCGCCTTTTTTTAATTTCAGCACTTTACTCCTCCGTTTACATAAGATGTCAAGTAAATCTCTAAATCGCGCGGCTGTATCTCTGCGTTTCAACGCCTTATGTGCACTAAATATTGTTCTGTTTACAGTTCTGGACCACTCTCAATTTGGGGTTGATGCAGTGCTGGACTTCGCTGGTAAGATGCTGGCAGAGGGCGGAGTGCGAGGCTGCACCCTCAGGGTCGCCTGCTGGACTGGTCAGCGTGAACAAGGAGACGCAGCCACGATCCTGAACCAGGTCATGAGGTAAGCGTCTCGGAGCTGCGTCGACCCCGTATTTACATGTTATAGTGAATAATCGTAGAGATCGTATTTTTGCCTTACTATCCGAGAGCATTGTCCAGTGGCTTAGGGGGTCGATTTGAGATCGTAAGATACCGGGTTCGAACCCCCGCGGTCACCATGTATGGCATGCGAACTTAGACCACTTACTACTTAGACCAACTGCGTTTTAGACCGCTTGCTAAATAAGAACAGCTCTCGGCGTTTTAAATCACTCGCTACTTACACCAGCTGCGTTTTAGACGAGAGGATGCTAACCCTTTTAAAGCATATTGTCTTTGACCTGTTTGGTACCGGGTAGGTGTGTGATGTCACCAACAGCGCATGGTCGATAACAAAAAAAGTTTTCGTGTTGTCAAGGCCGACTTAAAAATAACATGTACATGTCAGCCGAAAGACGTCCGCTGCTGGACATAGGCCTCCCCCAAGGCTTTCCACTCAGACCGGTCTTGTGCTTTTTGCATCCACCGCGGTCCTGCGATCCTGACGAGGTCGTCACTCCATCTTGTTGGAGGCCTACCTACGGCTCGTCTTCCGGTCCGAATATAAAAAATAATATGTATATGTTATAAACTAAATACAAATCTGCAACCCAGCTGCAAAATTTGAGGGCAGTTCTGATTCAGTTGGTGTAACTGCATCAACACTGCAAACCAACTCCACAGTCCGCTTAGGTGTATTGCACGCCAACTGCAAGCGAACTACGCAGCTGGTTTGCAGTTCTGATGCAGTTACATTAACTGCATCAGAACTGCCCTCGAACTGCCATTTTGCAGCTGGGTTGCAGTTCAGATGCAGTCCGTCTGTACCGGCCCTAAAAATATAGAATGTCTATCTATAGATGTGATACAACTACATGCAAGAGGTCAATTACACACCACATGCCTTGAAGTAGGATTGCGAGCGGATAATTTAAAAAAAACGGGACCATACACACAAATTGACCTATACTCCCAAACTATGCTCCGGGCTTATAATATGAGTACTAGACAACGATAAACATACTTATATAGAGAAATGCATACTTATATAGTTACCCCCTTACTAATAAACGTTGAGTAACGGTGGTGCAGCTAAATCATGCTTTGTCCTTATCTGTCAAATTCAAATGTCACAATGGCAGACAAAGCATGGTTTAACTACACCACGGTTACTCAACGTTTATTAAAACTACAAATACACGCGGCGCTTATCTTATCACACAAATTACAAACAGTAGATTCCCTAAAAGGAAAATTTAAGGCTTGACTCTATCTCCCAAATATCAACTTTCCCCTGAAGTTTTTTTTTATTTGCAGCAATCAGCTCATTTCAAGTTTGATCAACACGACAGCCGTAGAAGAGGCGATCGCATCGGGTCGCAGGGGGAGAGACTGCACTTTCTACGCACCATGCCCCCTCAAAGACGAGCACTATCCAATGCTGATGAATAGATTGGCACAAATGACTTACGCCAATACCTAATTAATGTCCATTCTCTACTTGGGTTCTGTTGACCTAATCGCCAAATCAATTAAATGCCTGTAAATAAAAGTGAATCCAAAAACCTGCTTTATTCTCATCCCGTAGTTTAATATTTTTTCAACACACTTGCTCGCAAAGTGGCCTTTATAGCACCGTTTTAGGGCCATAATGCAACATATAAAACTTGCGTCCTTTTTAGTTTACATTACAACAGCACTAGTGTTTTTTGTAACTTTTTTTTTATATTTCTCGGCAATGTGTTTATAGGTTTACTAAGTAAAGGCACATGATTTTAAAATCAAAGTTTCAAGGGCTCAGGGCGACTTTGTCTACAGTCCTATTTCGTCACCTTCCTAACTCGTCCACAATGCCATGTAGTCAGCATGTAATTTCTAAATTGTCATCTTCCTAACTCGTCCACAATGCCATGTCGTCAGCATGTAATTCCTAAATTGTCACCTTCCTAACATTTTTATATCGTCAATTTCCTATCTTGTCCACATTCCTATATTGTCCATAGTGCTAAGTCGTCCACATTCCTATATCGGCCACAGCGCAAACTGAAGTTAGCCACACAATATTGAAGAAGTTGACCACACAATAGAAATGTGGACGAGTTAGCACTGTGGACTATATAGGAATGTGGACGAGTTAGGAAGGTGACGATATAGGAAAGTAGACAAGTTAGGAAGGTGACAATATAGGAATGCCTACGAAAAGGAATAGTGGGCCATATGGCATTGTGGACGGGTTAAGAACGTGAAGAATTAGGACTGTGGACGAATTCGCCCTGAGCCGTTTCAAATAACGTTAGCGTTCCATTCTTTCTATTTAATTGTGAATGACGAGTGAATAGGATGATGCACAAAACGATCCGGTTTCTGTTCTTTAGGAACCATCCTGACGGCTCTCGGTCGTTCCGTCCACTTGGATCCATTGCATGGCTCCATTGATGGATCCTAGTACACTTTTTCCTCCACCTGAATCCATCGTACCAGTCAGTTCCAAATAATGGATTCTAAGACACTTTAAGGTGCACTTGGATCCTCCACTTACTTAAATACTAATTATGGTTGTAAAAATAGGTAGGTTAGGTTCGTTAGGTATCTTCAGATGCCCGAAGGGCAAAACCACCTAGAAGTAGGAGCCCCGCCTTGGGCGGGGCTCCGTCGAAAGTCAGTAGGACAAAAATAGTAGGACCACGAGGAAACGGCCATTTAAATTATACTTCGTTCGATTAATTCGGACCCTTTTTATGTTGATTTGATTATCACGAGTTTTAGATTTACCCGCTTCTCTATTTATTATTTTCCACACAGTTTTTACCTTATTGTCAGAAGCTTTGAGTTTAAGACCTAAAAATTGACTTAGCAGTCAAGCAAACTTGCTTGAAGGTCCTCGAATAATTTTTAACGTACACTAAGAAGTCAGCGTTCTTGTTCTCCTCCCTCTCTTTTTATACTTAGTTTATATAGCCTATTTCTACTTCTATGAATGCCTACAGTAGCCCATTTACTAAACTTAGTTTTTAACCCAGAAATACTTTTCATCTTAAAATTATTATTACATTGACGAAGAATTACATCAAACAAATCTTTATAAATACTATTAGAATCATTATGTGAAAAAAAGACAAAGATTACTCTGAACCAAAGACCTTTATATAACTAACGTAATAGACGAACAGACTCCCTTTTTCCCGCGTTACCAAAACGGAAAATGTCAACGTGTGCGTGATTTTACAAGGGTGTGAGTAATTTTAGTGATGTCCGTACGTTATATCGAAAAAATATCGATAAAAAGACTCGCTTATATAAGACTTGTTTGTATCTTGCGTGGAACTTAAAACTAGCATTCTTCACTAATAAAATACAAGATTCTTTCATTATCTATAATAATACTCTTTTCATGGTAATTACCACACACATATCATACAATCAATTTTTAATGTAAATAATTAATAAATTTCAGTCTTACACAAATTCTAGGCTTTTAATATGGGCACTAGGCAACAATAAAGTTACTTATATAGAGAAACTAGTGACCCGCCCTCGCTTCGCTTCGGTTAATATAAATAAAAAATAACCCAAGTTCATCTGGAATAATATACTTTTCAAACGGTGGAAGTATACACTTTATTTGGCCACAACTTAGAAGTTCTTGTGGACTTACGTTCGGACCTACTTTCATGTTCAGTAGAAGATTCTCTGGCTCTCTCAGATGTGTCTATCCCTGTCGCCTATAAGCCGAACGTCACGCTCAGTAGAGGATTCTTTGGCTTGCTGAGATCTGTGTATCCTTATCAACTTTAAGACGAACGTCACGTAAATGACAATTTTCATGTACATACTAACCGAATGTTATACAGACATAATTTTCACCCCATCGAAATTTCTCAAACTCCTTGTACGTACCGAATTTACTAACTTTCGGACCCCCCATATCTCGGTAATTATCAACCTGAGAGAAAAAGTTTAAATAAGAGAAGATGCTTATTTTAGCATTTTCTACACGATTTAATTAAAATATACACAAAAAACATAAAAAAAAAATTTGAAGTCCTGTCGTAGGCTGGACCACTGCATTTAATGATAAATAATAAACGGTGATCAATTTACCTAGCTGCGTTTTATAATCGCTCGGAATAATGTTTAAATAAATATGAGAAGGAATGAAGAAATATCGACATATTGATAACTTATCGATAGATGAGTGTGATTCAAACATTCAATCACTACCTAAAAAATGGAATTTTTCACGGACACAACATCTTTTCATTTTACATATAAAAATTAAATATATGAATAAAACACAAAACTACATGATATATATCGTACTTATTAGACCACTAACCATATTCCTTGGACCTAGGAATCCTTGAAAATATGAGTTCAAAAATGACTATGTGTGGATCATAATTACCTGTGAAATGACTCATTGTTTGGATTATTCCTATTCTTCGACTTCGCAATTAGGTACTGCACAGCCCACCATTGTTGTTTTTAACGGTTTTGACACCACGTTTATACAATTATCCTGAATATTTTAATAAAAACTAAAAGACGCTGTCGCCAGTGGGCTACCGTGGGCTACCATTAGCTTTCAAAATGGTTACAACGTCAACGTGTTTCGCTGTCACTGTCGCACTCGTATTCGTGCATAAAGAGGCTGCCCTCTCGCTTCCACACACTGTTCGTCTATTATGAAGGTCTTTGCTCTGAACTTCATTTTTGAATAAATCCAAACGATTGCTAGTTATGGGCCTGTATGTTATTGTCTGTGGTTCTTGATGAAGATCATTTAAAAAAGAAGCCCTTTGACCACTGTGGTCAGAATTAAAGCAGTTAAATATTTCCTTATCTAACCATTTGCAATTACAAAAAATATTGTCTAAACAAGTAGCACTTGAAACACCTATCCGTGTAGGTTCAAAGAATAAATTATCTAAATTAAAAGATTTAAATAAACTTCAGATCTTAATAGTATTATTTGACGATTCCAGTAAGTTAACATTAAAGTTTCCACAGACAATAACATGCTTTTGAGTTTTACATGCTAATTTTAACACATTTTCCATAGTAGATTCAAAAGTGCTGAAATCAGCCGATGGTGGTCTGTAAACGCAAATGATTATGCAATTTTCTAGTTCTATGCAAGAGATTTCTACAAGCCTCTCTATGGATAGCCTAAAAATATCTTTCCTTACTTTGGATTTTATGTTATTTTTTACCTATTATTAAAGAACCACCATAAATGGCGGATTTTCTGGCAAAAAACTAACTAATTTAAAATTTATAAAATCAAAAATTAATTGATCTGGTATAAGCCAATGTTCAGTAACACACATAATTTGTACATTTTCAGAATCTAAAAATAATCCAATTTCTAATTCTTTGCTGGAAAACCCTTGAATATTTTGGTGAATTATATTTATACTCAAAGGTGTGTCCGCTGTCCTATACGTTGGTTTTAATGATTAGGAATTGCATTTGTGCCAGTATTGTATTTATTTGGTTCTATATTAAAGGCCAAAAGTTCTACTAAAGTCACAATATATTTCTTTGGAAAACGAATTTTGTCAGAAGTTAGCGTGAATTTATTTAGGTCAAAGAAATGATATTTTTTATTACAACAAATAGCATTATACATTATACATCAAGTAGGTATTCAAATTCGATTTTGAATTCGATTCCGATGGTCTCTACTACGGTGTACGGCGGGACTTTATTACGGTTCAAAAGATACAGCTCTTTAAAGCAAGGATCCGTCCAGCTCTTTAAAGTAAGGACGGACGGACAGCGTAGACATATTAATAACGGGACCCCTACGGTAAGGATACGGGACCCTAACAAAAATCAAACATCAAAAAAAACAGTTGCATAACTTTTAATTTCTGATGGTTTAGTTTTATGTTACAGCAAAGCAACGCTTCACTGTACCGGGTTACAAAATAAAATAATCAATGAATAATCTATCAGTTATTTCTTCTTGGGACCCTCTTTAAATTTGTCCTGTAGCGCTAACTTATGTGTCCCGCAGCAGGTCTTGCCCATCAAAGCTAGTAAAACTTGCTCCTTGTCACAACATCTCCTTTCAGTGTCGATGTTAAACACGTTCACGCATCGTAAGTCGTGATCTTTTTCACCTTTCATGTATTCTTTTATAGCTGTTTTGATTCTTTCATATTCCTTGGAACAGCAAACTTTCCCTGATTCGCCTTGGCTAGGAGGAACGTGAGCTTGGGCTGCGTTCCTGTACATTCTCGCAAAACCATCAGGGACAGAGCAAGGCCTGCCCATCACTGGACAAGGTCCTAGTTTGATCGGTGGCAAGCCGTACGGCAGAGGCTCGACCTCATCTTCATCTTCTTCAACCTTTACCTCGTCATCCAACATGGTATTGACGGGACACTCACTTTTATGCTTATATAGGGGGCAGTATGGCCTGTGCTTCTTCCTGGAAGCTATGTTCACCGTCTCTTGTAAACAATCGCAATCGAAGGTCTTGCATGGTGGTGAAGGCTTTTTTGGGCTACATTCACATTCCTTATTGTCATTGATTTCCAAACAGTATTTATTAGATTTAGCTTCTGAAACGTTGTATATCAACGGATTATTTGCACCCATGCTGCGTATTGACCGTCTGTATTCAGGGGCCCCTAGATCAAGTATATTTGCGGGAGCGGATTTCATATTTGGCATAGGTCTACAACTACATCCCACACTGGTCTTAACGCAGGAAATACCTGAATTAAGGAACGAATTCAATTCTCTACGTTTACAATCCTTATCGTCAGTGATTTCCAAACAGTATTTATTAGATTTAGTTTCTGAAACGTTGTATATCAACGGATTATTTGCACCCATGCTGCGTATTGACCGTGTGTATTCAGGGGCCGCTAGATCGAGTATATTCGCGGGAGCGGCGTTCATATCTAGCTTAGGTCTACAACTACATCCCACACCGGTCTTAACGCAGGAAATACTAGGATTAAGGAAAGAATTTAATTCTCTACATTTACAATCCTTATCGTCATTGATGTCCAAACAGTATTTATTAGATTGTTTCATTTCTGTAACGTTGTATATCAACGGATTATTTGCATCCATGTCGCGTGGTGTGGTCTGCGTTCAGCAGACACTATAGATTGGGTATACTCGCAATATTAAAAAACTGAGTCTCTTGAGCGGCGTTCATATTTGCCATAGGTCCACAACAACATCCCCTACGGATGTTAATGCAGGAAATACCTGAGTTTAGGTAAGAATTCATTTCTGTACATTAACAATCCTTATCGTCAATGATTTCCAAACAGTATTTATTAGATTGTCTAGCTTCTGTTACGTTGTTATATCAACTAATTGTTTGCACACATGCTGTGTAATGACGGTCTGTATTCCCAGTGACTCTAGATTGGGTGTAGACACCGAATAAAACTGAGTCCAGGCAGTTAAGTCGCAGGCGAAGGCCTGCAAAAAAAAAACCGGTCAAGTGCTAATCGGACTCGAGTGCAGAGGTTTCCGCACCTACATCTTATTTTTATAAAATATTAGAGAGTACATATCTGAATATCGAAGATTAATATTATCTAAAGTTGAAATGTCGAACGGTCAGAACATCTACAGTTATAATACGAGTATCTACGTCTGAAAGGCGTACGATCAAATTGTCACCCGTTTAAAATATGGAACGATTAAAACGTCAACAGTTATTTAAACTTTGTGTTAAAATATCGAAAGATAATATATCTAGAGTTGAAATATCGAAGTCCAGAATATCGAACGTTACAAAATCGAACGGACGATTTATCTAAAATCCTAGATATATTTACTTCGTGTATTCAGATTTGTTTTGTTTACACTTGTTTTGTTGTTGAACGTAATAATCGCTTAGCAGAATTTCGCAGGTTTTTCTAAGCGCATGACTTAACATTTTGTGATACAGGCCTGTATTAATAAACTGATCTCAACTCTAATGCTCGTCTCGAGATGCGTCAAAAATGACAGTGTTTTACGGTTTGACGTTTACTTTGACGTATCTTGTGACGGGCCTCACAGTCAATATGAGTTTATTAACACGGCCTTTAGTCACAAGTGTAATCTAACCTAACCTTTGTAATATTTAAGACTAGCTGTTGTCCGCGACTCCGTCCGCACAGAAAAATAAAACATGGTCCATGTTACTCAAGCATAATGTAGCATAGTAACAGTGAAAGAGTTTTTGAAATCGGTCCAGTAGTGTTTGAGTATATTAGTTACAAACATATACAAATCTTTCCTCTTTTTAATATTAGTGTAGATAGCTTTAAAACAACACGGCTTTAGGAGAAAATAGCTAAATAGTGACAAGATTTTTACTATGCTTTGTCGTTCTAGTATACAATGGTGGTCACATAATTAGGGACGCTCGCGTTTGTCCCATTCCCTACAAATATGACTTACATTTTGACAAACAACCGAAAAGTTCTTCATCATCATCATCATTATCATCATCATGTCAGCCGAAAGACGTCCACTGCTGGACAGAGGCCTTTTCGCATCCACCGCGCTCCCACGATCCTGACAAGGTCGTCACTCCATCTTGTTGAAGGCCTACCTACAGCTCGTCTTCCGGTCCGCGGACGCCACTCCAGAACCTACTGACCCCATCGGCCATCAGTCCTGCGAGCAATGTGCCCCGCCCACTGCCACTTCAGTTTAGCTATTCTTTGTTCTTAGCCAATTTTATTTTTAGTTAATCTTATCGTTAACTAATAAACTAAGGTTTAATTGTATGTACACACTTTCAATCGTTTCCCAATTTCGTGTGACATTTCAAACACGACGTTAAAGTGACAAGGTACATAAATGATCACTTATGCTGTTGACTGTACGAGTACAACTTATTTCTGTTGATAAGTCATATTTGTAGGCAATATGGGAAAAACGCATCCGTATTATCCGTGGACGACCTATGGCTGAAATGATGATGATGATGATTATACCTAAAGTCGGATTCAATAGAAATGACAAAAGATGTAAACAAACAACTGTTTGACACATAACCTCAATAATTTCTGCAAACAAGTTTTGATCTAAGAACACGTATGGTTAACATTTATTTAATTTTAAACAGAATGTAAAAGTAACAATGAAGCGTGTACATCATTAAATATAGCTCATGCGATGTCTAGAAGTACGTGATTATGGTCCTAAATAGATAGGTCCGTTTGGTTCTGTTTACATCTTTTGTCATTTATATTGACCCCGACTTTATACATAAAAGTCTTTGATTACAAGAAATAAATACAATACACAACAAGTGTGTGTATGGTTGTTTATTTGTGTTGCCGGCGACTCCGTCCGTGGCTTTTACGGCTATTTCCTCGGGAACTGACCGGTTCCGAATAAATATTCGGAACCCAGATCACGGTTTTAGAAAAAAAAACAATTAGGTATTGTTACGCCGATATATGGCGGGATATGGCGTCTCATTTTTAAGCATGTTTTCAGCCCGTTTCAGGCCACGTTACTATCGGATTAGGACATAACCTGAAAACCCATTTTCAGGCATTTTCAGGACCCCTTATGGGCCTTTGAGGTACATTTCAGTATATGGCAATTTTCCAGTGAAAGATTAGAAAGAGACAGCGATACAGGGAACCTTCGAGAAGTGTGCGAAAGAGATAACACGTTTAGAAAGAGACAGCGATACTGAGAACCTTAGATAAGTGTGTGAAAGAGATAACAGGATTAGAAAGAGACAGCGATATTGAGAACCTTCGAGAAGCGTGTGAAAGAGATAACATTAGGAATGAGACAGCAAAACGCAGAACATTCCAGACCCGTGACCCAAGGATGTCTTAATTGTAAACAAAACAAGGTAGTAAGGAGTACAACATTCCAGCAACGAATAGTCTCGATCGCCATCGGTGAGTCGAAGTACATCGAACACTCCGGAAGGCGTTCTAGAATAGTCGGACTCGGGCCCTATAAAAAGCGGACCGCTATTGTGGCGAGATTTCATCGCCTCCGCAAGAAAGGCACGAGCGCTGCTGCGTCCAGTGCTCCGATCTAGCCTCCCTCTTCGTGTGAAGCTCGGGGTCTATACGACATATATCAGCCCCGCCTCACGTATGCCGCACCCTCGTGGTACGCCCTCTTGGCCGCAACGCACAGAAAAAAGCTGGCTTCTCAGCAGAACCTGTGCCTGCGAGCCGTGACGCATGCCCCCCGCTACATGGGGAACGCCTCCATCCGAGGGACCATAAGGTCGAGAGCCCGGACGATTTCATCGGACGCCTTGCCTCGTCGATGTTCGCGCGAGCGGACGCGTCGCGATTTCCCTACCTGAGGGATATCGCGCCACAACACGCGGGTCCCCCCAACAAACGGTAAGGATTACCCCCGCGATCTCGACACGGCGACGACGTCGACACAAAAAATGAACCCATGAAGACGCTGCTCAGCTTGTAGGTCGCTAGCCGGGCCTCCCCAAATAGGATTTCACCCAACTGGCTCGATCTCGCGAACAGTGTAATTCACCCGGACAAGACGCTTCCATCTCTCCCCTACCCAAAATCCCCTTCCATCCTCACATCGTGGGGGGCCGAAAGGCGCGTCACCGGTTCCTTATCCCCCTCAGAGGAGGGAGTGAGAAGACCACGAACGGCGAGATTCAGTCTTTACTTGGAAAGCGAACAGTGCGAACAAGAGCGACCTGAGCGATCATCTGAGTATTCGAAGTTTATTATGCGATAATTGTTTGTAACGGTTTAATTGAGTGCGTTATTAAAGTAATATTTCCATCAGTTACCTACCCCCACGTACGTAACAGTATTATGAACTTTTAGGGATTATGATTTATGATTATGATACATTGGGCTTATTATTTTTTAGTCGTTCTGATACGTAAGCCGTTTATTTAGCGGATGATCCGTAGTCAAACCAATTTGCCAGAGTGGTGTGGCTATGGTTCATTTTATTTATCCGTGGTCACATCAACACATCATAGGAGGTAGGTTTAGGTTAGGTTAGTCTTTATATCAATCCCGAAGCGAAGGGCCAAAAACACTCAAAATTAGGAGCTCTGCCAGAACGGAGACCTGTCTAATGTTGTCTAATTTTGAAAGAAAAATATACGCAAATTCGGTCTTGGTGTGACTACAGGGAAATAAAATGAACCATCCATAGTAGTAGGGAAGCCCAGCCCACGACACTAAACCTAGTTCGATAAGACTACCGGATGATATATATATATATGTATGTCTCGTCAGTAATGGGGGAACACGAAATTGCAATGCTGCAGTTTTTTTTTTTAAGTTTTAAGTCCGGTTGTCTAATTACAGGAGTGGTTTTCCTTACGCAGAAATTGATGATCTTTCAGATGAGCTTTTTGACGAGATCGATCATAAAAGATACTTAAGTACGAAGCGTCGCTTGTCATGCTGCTGCCACTAATTAGCCCAATCAGGGGGCTTGCAGCACTGCATTGTCGTATATTCTTACCCCACCCGTGTTCCGAAGAAAAAACGAAAGTTGGGAGTCTTATTAAAATACTAAACATCGAAGATACAACTAAAAAAAAAATTCTTAGCCAGGTTTTCGAATTTCAGCATCCCTATTTCGTGTTAATGACGAGACTAAATATATAAGTATATATATCATCCGGTAGTGTTATCGTAACTAGGTTTAATGTCGTGGGCTCTTAGAATATAGTTACACCAGTGTGGTAAATTGGTGTGACTACGGATCGGACATGGTTCATTCATACGAGTAGGTACGTACGTATAGCGTAAATACGCTACTTGTTAAAAAATCAGTCAAGTGTGAGTCGGACTCGCGCACATAGGGTTCCGTGCCGCCGCACAGTAAGTGTTATAATATTCAGATTTGAATTGGATTCCGATGGTCTCTACTACGGTGTACGGCGGGAATCTATTACGGTTCAAAAGATAAAGCTCTTTAAAGTAAGGACGGACGGACAGCATAGACTAATAACGGGACCCCTACGGTACGGGTACGGAACCCTAATAATAATCAAACATCAAAAAAAACAGTTGCACAACGTTTATTGTCTGATGTTTTCGTTTTATGTTACAGCAAAGCAACACGTCACTTTACTGGGTTACAAAATAAAATAGTCAATGAATAATCTATCAGTTATTTCTTCTTGGGACCCTCTTTAAATTTGTCCTGTAGCGCTAACTTATGTCCCGCAACAGGTCTTGCCCATCAAAGCTAGTAAAACTTGCTCCTTGTCACAACATCTCTTCATCTGTACATTCACGCAAAACCATCAGGGACAGAGCAAGGCCTGCCCATCAGTGGGCAAGGTCCTAGTTTGAACGGTGGCAAGCCATTTGGCAGAGGCTCGACCTCATTTTCATCTTCTTCAACCTTTACCTTCCTAGAAGCTAAGTTCAGAGTCTTGTAAACAATCGCAATCGAAGGTCTTGCATGGTGGTGAAGGATTTTTTGGGCTACATTTACAATTCTTATTGTCGGTGATTTCCTAACAGTATTTGTTAGATTTAACTTCTGAAACGTTGTATATCAACGGATTACTTGCACGCGTGTTGTGTGATGACGATCTCTATCCGGGGGACGATAGATCAGGTATGTTCGCGGGAGTGGCGTTCACCGGTCTTAACGCAGGAAATACCTGAGTTAAAGTAAGAATTCAACTCTCTACATTTACAATCCTTATCGTCAGTGATTTCCAAACAGTATTTATTTGGTTGTCTAGGTTCTGTAACGTTGTTATATCAACTGATTGTTTGCACGCATGCTGTGTAATGACACTGATGACTGTCTGTATTCCAGTGACCCTAGATTCGGTGTACTCACCGAATAAAACTGAGTCCCCCGGGAGGTCTCCGTCTGAAAATTCGGTTCTGTATATTCAGTGTTTACTTTAACTGAACGATAACTGCAACCTACATCAGACTTTACTTTTGACGCACCTGCTGTAAGACAGGCTTGGTAAGTATCCTTTAAACTTTCAAAAGTATAATCCCGTCCGAGCTTGGACTCCTTAAAATTAGGTACTTTGTTTACACTAAAAACGTAGCCAACCGTCTTCGCCTTTCCACCCGCGGGCTTTTTGTCCTTATCAGATTTCGCGCTCTTATCAGACTTTGCGCTCTTATCGGACTTTGTACTTTTATCGGAGCTCTTGTCGCTTTTTGCACTAGCAACAGAAGGTGCTTTTTTCTCTATCTCTCTACAGACATTGTCATGAACGGACTTGACGACCTTACCGCAACCGTCCAACCCACAAGTGGGGTGTTTACAGGGTTTCCTACTAGGACAGGTATCTCGGTGTTCACGATTATCTTTGCAATGACAGGAACCACATATCTTGTTTGACGCAGGCTTAGTACCCTTGATATCTTTGGCTTTCTTTTTATAAACATCCAGATTTCTAATAAAACCTCTAACTTTATGTGCAAGTGGGCAGTTAACGTTACCGCATGGCCCTGAAATGTCTCCCATCTTAATTTTGTCGATGGCATATTTCCTCATGTCTTCCGTCTTTTCTTTCTTATCATGGATACAACGGTAATCGTTACCTTTTGCCCCCATGCCGCAGGTCTGTAATTCTGTGCATACCTCGATCTTCTTCGTGGCATTTCTAATTATATCTGGATCTTCTAGTGTTGTAGACTCATATATACTACCCAGCATGCAGAAATTAGGATCGTCACCGTCTTTGCGTTGGCAAATAAACATACTGGGAGATTTGTTAGTTCTAAGCACAATTGACTTAGGATCGTTTAATGGCTGTTGAAACTCAGTGATGATGCTTGCACCCAAAGGTGTAAGTCTGAAGATGAACTCCACCTCCGCGGCCGGCGCACAGCAGCACTCGTGCCATAGTATGGTCCGTTGTTTAACACTTAATGGGTCGTAAATTTTGTTAGGGTCGTTACTTTCTTTCAACTTCTTGAAGAATAATTTATCCCAAGTCATACGTCCAACTCCGACAAAGATGTTATTCTCTTCTGTTTCGTCGTCGTTCCACACCTCGATCTCAAGAGGGAACTTGCTAAGGGTCGAGAGCACGGTGTCAGGAAAAGAAGGGAATAAATAGGATTTTCCAACTCTAATTGTCCTAGTAAATTTTCTTTTCCCGTCCGCGCCACACGTAATAATGTCGTCTGGTGCTTTACCAGTGTTACCGAGCCCTTCTTTAATGATTAACTGCACAGTGGGCCCGAAATTTACTTTCGTTATAAGACCCTTCTTTGCTCCGCTGTCTTCTTGATCATTGAAAAATATTGCCACTTTGTCTATAAATATCTCTATCAGGTACATTTGCTCCATGACCTGCCGAGTGCAACAGTTTTGTGTCAGAATACACTTCACCTTTTTAACAAACTCAAAAAACGTAAATAGGAGGGGGTTCTCAGTTCGTCCTGTTTGTACTTTTTTATTTGGTAAAGGTGTTTGGTGCGAATCCTTTAACTTAGTTCAAAAACCGATTAAGTGAGTCAGGCACACACGCTTTTTAAGCGAAACAAAAACCGTAAGATTATGTACCAATAACCTTGGACTAGTAATGAATGTTTGAAACTGGACATTAATAACAAAAACATATTTGAAATCCTCATAAAGAACCTTTCATTTACGAATCAAGTCGTAATAAGAAGTGCCAAACCAATTGTTTTGTATTGTCACTGTTACAACTTTCTATGGTGGGTCAGGGTCTCGGTGAGCTGATAGTTCATCATCGGTTACCTAGGTTAGGTTTGACTTGTCACTACAATAAAAAGCGAACTGCTGTGACATGAAATAGTACATTATTGCCTAGGCACGGAAGTAGGCAATTGCGGGGCGAGGATTGGTTTAAACGGACGAGCTTGCGAGTCCGTTTAAAAATACGAGGCCCGCAATTGCCGTTCCTGCCGAGGCATATATAGTGCTTTTCTCAAAAATCGCAAGAATAAAATTATGTTGGAGTAAAGTACTTTATTAAGGAAAGAAATACCACACAATCTATACAGACAATATTATTACCTACTCTTTACCGTCTTTTGTTTATGACAAGGAGAAACGCAAGCTTTTTTTTTAAAACTACTCAAGCTATTCGAGATACAGATAAAAAAGTTATATTCCGAACAAAATTTGGATGTAATAAGACTTGTGCCCTCATTTTATTAAGGCCGTTTTCACTTTTTAAAAAGTTAGATACTAGATGGTAATGAAATTTGTATGCAACATTGCGTGCTTGTGTAGCGAGCACGCAATGTTTTTTTTTTTTAATTTGAGATCTGTCAGTAAACTATGTACTTCGCATCCCAATATATAGATAGTAATGTCAACTTTTCCTGTAATTTTTGAGAAAAATATTTTTGATAAATGTAAATTTGGGAAATTATAGATTGTACCTAAAAAAACACCCAAACGGCATAGACCCAGCTCTTATTTAATAGTGGTCATTATGAAAAGTGGTCAATGAGAAATGTGGTAATTTTAAAACATGGTCACTATAGGATATAGTCATTCAAGGAAATGGCCATTTTAAGGTCATTAAAATAATTTTCATTTTTTATTGTGCCTGTGACAGATCGTGATTCTACATTTCACGCAAAACTTGTTTCAACAGATTGAGCAGTCAACTAACTTTAAAAAATAGGTATCTGTATTAAATTAGTTTCAAAAAATATTTAATATTTAACGCATTTTTATAATCGAATCCTGAAAAATTGTGCACGTATATCATGGATTTAAAAACCAAATAATTAAACTTCTGCTACGTCCTATGTGCGAAACGGACCGTTAAAAGAGTTTGACAATAACCTCATTCTTCGACCGAATCGATTCCATTTTGTAAGATCGGATCGGAACCGGCAGAAGCGCGTGGAGCTAACTCCATGTGCTTCCTACAAGTCCACAATTCTTTCTTGTCGAATTTGGTCTTATTCCTCGAATCACCTACGCGTATGATAATTGTTCCTCTCGATTTATGATACCTTATTTTATAGTCAATTAATCGATTACATTTCCTTTATAAACCGAGTCGATAATCGAAAGAAATGTATGCGATTTTCACTATCCACATCACTGAATTTGTCAAATGACATCCTCCACAGGCACAATAATAAATGAAAAATATTATTGGTATGTGCACAAGGGAAAAAATGTCCCGTGATTAATTTCCTCTTACTACTATCATAAAAGTGAAACTTTGGATGGATGCATGTTTGTTACTCAATCACGCCAGAACGGCTTAACTGATCTGGATGAAATAGATTACAGTCTGGATAGCTCATAAGCTACAGATGAAGTGCATAATTGTTTTCCTTCGTATTTTCACGGAAACGTACGAACGCGTCTTGCTATTTCAGTCGGTCGCAGTACAAAAAGTACTGAGGTTGACTGAAGCAGCATGACACCTTCGTACGTTTCCGTGAAAAGACGAAGGAAAGCAATTATGCACTACATCTGTACCTTCAACGCCTCTTATGTTTCACACAGACCTGTTCTCAAAATTTCATATTTATTAATATTTTTTAAGCTTACTATTTTGGCATAAAAGAGACGAACTTGGAATGATTTTCACCTCGGATATACTAGCATCAATCCCGAAATAAATCCACTGTTCCCGTGGGATGCCAAAGTTACGAGTTCTACGCAGACGGAGTCGCAGGTAGAAGCTATGAATTTATAATTCAGTATTCGGTTTTGGGTCAATTCGTTACTCCTTTGGAAAAAACTCGTATCTGAAATTTCGAGATGTATGAATTTGTACTTAATTCTCTTCATGTTAAAGTTTAAAATCGTACGTCACGAAATATGAGATACGAGGTCTTTTCAAAATTACGAATTTTTTACATCAATGTTTACAAGCTAGGGACCAGTGACATAAGGACAGACAAAGGCATCAGAATAATAACAGTAATAGGACTTCAGCTATCCTATTGGGTATGAAACTGTTATAAATTGTATTTTTACCCGCTCGCCTCAAAAGTGAAGATGTCACTAATCACGCTTACTTAAAATAGCATAAAAAAATACTTACGGTTTATTTTATTGTTGTTTTTCTGTACTAAATAAAGGTATTCATTACACGGTCACTGATAATTTTATTTTATAACCCCTCAGCTCTCATTGTACTTTTACATAACTGACATACTTATGAAGTGTGTTGGTATGTATGTATCATACATTTGAAATCAGAAGAATTATGGCCATCGTGTTTGACAGATGACACCTTTTATTTTTAAACTAGCTGACCCGATAGGAGCCGACCATAGAATAAGTACATATCATAGAAACAGCGTGTTTATCTGTGGTCTTTATTCCAGGCGGTAAAATCCAAATCGTATTTGACCCTATTTTTGTTTCATCTAAGACTTGAGCTGTTATGGTATTGTTTTAAACTTGGCCACCATTACAGATGTAGTGCATTATTGCTTTCCTTCGTATTTTCACGGAAACGTACGAACGCGTCTTGCTATTTCAGTCGGTCACAGTACAAAAAGTACTGAGGTTGACTGAAATAGCATGACACCTTCGTACGTTTCCGTGAAAATACGAAGGAAAGCAATTATGCACTACACCTGTACTGGCAAGTAAATAAGAGCTATCAAAACGTTGACAATACGATATTAGGTCAAAAACGATATGGTTTTTACAGTTCTGAATAAATGTCCATCTATTCAAACCTTTTGGCAAATACCTTAAAAACATCTCTTTTGGTCACACATGCTACTTTGAAACGACTTTCTTGACTCGGCGTATGCTTGTCCTTTTTAAGGGTTCCGTACAAAAACGCATTTTTTTAAATTATTATTAATCCCTTTTATTAATGCCACTATATTTATATATATTTGAGATGGTCACATTAAGACCTTTCAAATTATACCCATATTGTAATAATTAGAAGACTTTTTGACATAATTTAATTGACATTTTACCACTGTTTTTATTTCAATTTTAACAGTCTAACGATACCACACACATTTAAATCGGCTTAGCCGTTTAGAAATTATCGTGGAATAAAGAATCATTACATACATGCATACATGAACCCTGAAAACATTACACTCCTTTGTTTGGGTTTTGTTTGTTTGGCAGTCGTATAAAAAGGGAAAGCTTATAGAAGGTCTTTACTGTCTCTGTCTATTTCAGCTAAAAATGAAAATATAAATTATTTAATAGATATTGAAAAGGGGTCTAATATGGGTTTTTAAATAATGTGTGCACACACACAAGCGACAATAGGTAGCAGAAACTTGTGAAGGGTTGGAGATGAGCTACAGAGTGTATAGAAATATACACCATGACGAAATGTAGTACAATGGAAAATGTAAGGACACGTGACATCAATAGGAACGTGTAACGTCATGTTATTCTCTTTATCTCATAGAGGAAAGCATAGAGGGAGTATAAAAACGGCTAATAGAATAGTACTCTTCGCACCTGTCACAAATGCCCTGCGTAAAAAAGAGTCGTCTATATATGACCGCTTTCTATTGAATTACAAAAGTGTACCACTTTTTAGGTGTGCTAGTGTGTGTCACTCTGCATTAGTGTGCGTAAGTTTGCAATCAGTGATGTGCGGTTCATCGATAAATTAGGTTAAATTATTAAAAGGCATACAGTATTTTCAATAGTAATTGTGATTGATTACCTACCAATTGATTTGATTGACACGACTTTCGGCTTTCACCTTTTGCCTCGTTTCATAAAACCACACTCGTGTATTAATGCCCCTCATTATGCTCCAGTCACATAAATAACTGTTAGTACCTAACTCACTTTTAATCTCGACGCACATTTTATTAACCGGCGAGTTTAAGTTGTCCCATCAGCGAGCGTACAAAACATATTTTAGGAAATGCATTCCGAATTAGATTACTATGCTATATTCATTAGGTACCTTAAATTAGGTTCGCAACACACAGAGGGAACTGTGTAGCCTCTGAAATATAATGGATCAAAATGTTGAAAAAAAAGTAACGTTTGTTTCAATTAGGTTTTATTAGGATATCGACGATTTCATTTCTGTTCAGTTTGTTCGCGTAGTCTAAAGGGGTGGATCCGACTAGATCAGGGGTGTCGATGGTTGCGCCGTTGTCTCTCAGGTACCTCACTACTAAAGGTAAGTCGCAGAGGACAGCCTGCAGGAAAAAAGAAGTGTAAACCTAGGGCTGCCATCACTCACTTCCAGTGCTGCCGCTGGACCAATTCATCCAAAAACCTAGACAATTATGTTAAATCATGATTTTCCCCCGGACCCATTTGGATAGTTTCATTGGGACAAATCTTATGAGCTCAAACTCGTTGGTTCTATGTTAAGTACAACAAAGATCCTCATGCCACCTTCTCCATCATCACACCAGCTCAATGGCTGCTGACTGAACTGCCACCAAACAGTTATGGTATGAAACAACCAGTAAAAAAAATAACATAGAGTTATTCCATCTCAGTCATAAAAGTTGGGTTGTTTTTAGATCAAAAATTGGTTTGTGTTTGACCTCAGTCTCACGTAATGTTAAGAGCCGACGAGGTCAAGGCGAGAACACGCTTATCCAAAAAAAAAAGCTATTCCTCTTACTTTTAAAACACCAAGGTTATACGATTCCAGGCATACAGACGCAGGGTAAGCGTTCCACTCCTTGGCAACAACCGCTGCGTCCGGAGCATCGATTACGTATTTGTGAAAACCTTACTTTATGGAGTGGAGTCTGCTTCAGCTCATCAGCCAAATCCAGGTCAGCGCCGGCCAGCTTCAGCGACTCCAGTTTTCTGACCGTGCCGGTCCTGGCTGCCAACGAGAGCAGTTCCGAGATGGACTTCTGGTCCACGCTAGATAGATGGGCGCCGCATTGCAGGAGGAGCTGGATAATGCCCAAGTCGTCGCGGTGGATGGCCGATATTAGGGGAGATTCACCGCATCTGAGGAGTTTAAAGAGGAATAGCCTTTATTAACCTTATAGTTATTAGAGACTTTTAATATTGCATCATCATCATGATCATTGTTCACAGTCTATATACGTCTACTGCTTGATATAGGTATTCTCTGAGGATCATCACGACGGCCGTTTTTGCTACTCGTATCCATCGGTGTCCCACAACCTTCACCAGATCGTCGGTCTACCTTGAGGCCTGCCGTGTTGCTCTCCTAGTTATATTATTTTTAATTTAATGTTATCAACAAACCTGTAGATTCTTCAGCTGACCTAAATTTTATTTTGTGCTGGTTTTAATTATTATTAAATAATTACTTTATTACCTTGTGAAGGTAACTTACGTTTAACTATTATATTATAATTATAATTGTGAAAAATGACCTTCTGCTGGACTTTCTTCTCCGCAATGATGATGTTGTCCAAAGCGGTACGAGTATGAGGGCCCTGTGTGCCCAAATTACTGAATAAATATCTTGTTTTTTTAGATTCCATCAGGCCAACCGCTGTCAAAGTTGGACTTAGTATAGTTGTTCTGGTTCCCTCCATTTTGGCAGACATATGTTTGGCAAAATGTATCCTTTCCCAACCGTTTCATTTGCCAACCCCCTGTTTATATTTCTGTAACTGTAAATATTTCAGGATTTTGATTAGAACTAACCTAACCTAACCTATAGGGTTCTACACGGTGGTACTGAAATAAATCCTGAAAAATTTACAGTTACAGAAAAAAGCTGGTTCACAAATGACACGGTTGGGAAACGATTCATTTTGGCAAACATATTTCGGCCAAAAGGCAGAGTATCCGTTGTTCTACCTGTCAAAGTTTCAGCAGTATTTCGGAGTATACCTTGTCTTTAGGTGGACGTTAGCGCCGCTTCGCAGCAGGTATTCCACGATTGGCTGCTTCCCTTTTAGGATAGCCTCGTGGAGGGGAGTTCTGCCTTCAGAATTCTGAGCGTTGACGTCTGCCCCCATATCTAAACAATAATTATTGTGGTAATTTACCAGGTACTAGGAAAGGGGTTTCAAAACTTATTTTTATACATAATGCTCTCTTTGTGTCAACGAAAAATATATGTAGAATAGAATAGAGTAGAAATATTTTGTCAACGCATGCACACATTTGAAAAAAAAACAGATGACAAACAGAACCAAACATTTAACATTGCGTTGAAAATGAGAGGGGCCCTCAGCTTTGTGCCGCAGCAAGCCGCGGCGCTGGTTTTCAGAGGGCTAACGCGATGTACGCCCCATTTTTGCAAGTGCCGCACGACGAAAACCGTGCTATCACCGACATCACCCTATGAACCTTAGGAAATAAAAAATTATCCTGTCTATATACCTAGGCATAAAGCAAATTCGGTATTTCTGTAACGGTTCTAACTAGATACTTAAATGCCACTGGCTAAAATATTTAGGCGTTAGAACCTATTTAAAATAGTGTCAGTTTCTCTTATTATTATTATTTATTTATTTATTAAAAATATGAAATAACATCATAAATAGGAACATAATGTCCCACAAAACCGTTTGCACAGTTTGACTGTGGGATCGAGCAGTCTCTACTCTCTTATTATTAAGAATATAAATCTATAATGAATCTACATACTTAAGCACAATAAAGTATCTTAAATTACTATATGTTTTTAATAAGGTAACTATACAGCTTTCTACCAAACTTTGCTTTGATGGCTTCCTGCCTGATGTCAGAGGGCAGGCTGTTGAGTATGTAGGGTAGGCGTTTCTGGAGACACCTATCGCCGTAGTAATTAAAGACCCTCGGCACAACAAACTTGCCAGCTGACATCGACCTGGTATCACAAGCATCATTACGGTGTAATTGTAATTGGGTATGCTCTCGACAGCCGTGATTATTTAATACTAATAAATATTTATGCTTAAGGCTCACCGGTAAAATATTACAAATTTTGAACAAATTTCTATAATCCTTTTTATTCTTATCTTTAATTTTATTAGTAACTAACAGTTTTAGGAATCTTACTTGCATACATTCTAGTTTGTTTAAATTAGTTTTAGTCGTTAATCCATAGCAATCAAGAGCATAACCAATTATTGATTCCACTAGGGATACATATAAATACTTTAGTATATGCAAAGGCACTTTAAATTTTAAGTAATAAAATCTTCCCAAAAGAACTTTAAGTTTACTATAAATAAAATCTACATGATGCGTCCAAGAAAAGTGTTCATCTACCTTGACGCCTAAATACGTCACACATTTGACGCGTGAGATGGGGTTGCAGCAGCAGTCTAACATATGGTTATGCATACAAGAAAAATCATGGGTTATAATGGGGGTTGACAGGTTAGAAACTTTTAAGTAGGGTGAACGGATTAATAACAGATTGGTTTTATCAACATTAAGCACGATACCATTATCGTGTGACCATCGGGTAACAGCATCTACATCGAGCTGTACTAAGCGGCAGATGTCGGGTAGCTCGCTCGCACTGCCGGCGCACAAAATGCACAAGTCGTCGGCGAACATGTACGCTGAGCAGTGCCGCAGCACGCCACACAGGCTGTTCACGTGCATCAGATAACTCACGGGTCCAGTACAAGAGCCCTGCGGCACGCCACACGACACCTGTCGCTCGTCACTAAGCGCCGAGCCCACCCGCACACGGTAGGAGCGCCCAGTGAGGTAGTCGCGGAACCAGTGGTTCAGCGGCTCCCTCACCCCGCACTCACTCATGGCCATTAATAGCGTGCTGGTGTCCAAGGTGTCAAAAGCTTTACTGAAGTCAAAAAACACTGCCAGGACTACTTTTTTATTAGCCAAGCAGGTGTTGACTTTATCCGTGAATCTTGCTAAGAGTGTATCAGTGCTTTTACCTTTCTGAAATCCATACTGGCATTCATTTATTATCATATTATTACTAAGGTAACTACTAAGCTGCTGTACAATACATTTCTCAATGACTTTGTCCACACTAGAAAGAATGGCTATTGGCCTATAGTTAGAAAAGAGTTTTGGAGACCCTTTTTTATATATTGGACGGATTAAGGCCTGCTTTAGACCGACGGGAAACTTCCCAGAACACACAGACATATTAATTAGCTTTGCCAACACCGGACTGACTTTGTCAGGAATTGTTTTTAAGTCTGACATGCGAATGAGGTCGCAGCCCGGTGCCTTCTTAGAACACCCAACCCATTAACCCATCTTCTCCCATCATCACCCCCCACCACATCATCCACCCCTTCATCTTAACCCATTCGCGGCCAACCGTCTGTGAACGAACGCTTCCCGCCAGGCCCCCATACAAAGTACTTTTCGATAAAAACGTTGACGAGACTCGTGCGTCATGGGCCCATAGACAAAGTTGTTTTGGTTCCTTATTCTAGAGCTAACTCTGGGGTTAGGTCAATCGTTCCCGCACACTACAGAAATCATAAAATGATCAAAATTCCGAATACATTATTTTTAAATTGCTTATAAATGAAACCTCATCTAACCTACGTACAGTCGGCCAAAAATGTGGTCTAAGTACCACCCTACGGTTGAAGTTCATTTGCACGTCATGGTACAACACAAGTTAGATTTTCCCTTGCAATAATATTATAACAGTGACAAGTATCAACCTTAGCGATAATTAGATCTCACAGAAACTTTTGCCAAAACTGGCAGACCACCAGTTGAAAATTTCACAGATGTATTTCTGTTGCCGCTATAATAACAAATAAATTTAATATGTAAGGGGGGCATACAACAACTGTTATTTATTTGCCGTTTTTTCACGATATTAATAACGGCAACAGATAGACACTTGAAATATTCACAGAATATTTAGTTGCATATTAACTATAAAAATTAATAATTAAGTAAATTAAAATAAAAAATATGCAATAAAAATGGCAATTGTTTTGCTAATGTTGAAAAGGTACGGACGGACTCGGACGCGAGTCCGACTCGCACTTGGCCGGTTTTTTTTATATTAGGTATCTGTACCCACCCAGCATTTTCTTAACGGCGCGATCATCGTCGTGCTCGATAGCATACAGCAGTAAAGCGCTGAAGACCTTCTCCGTCACGTCAATGAGTTTCTTGGGCGACTGGATGTTGAGACTCGCTGCAAGCGCGTCTATGAGCGTGTTATCCTGTAAAAATGTAATACTCTGTAATAGGACGTTTCTCTTTCTGCAGCCCTAACCACCGGGAGCTTAGGCACCCGAAGGTTAGGTTGTTTATAATGTTTATTGTCTAGGTATTTATTAGTATTACTGACTGTAAAAAACCTTCAATTCAATACAGATTCGATGTAGTAACTTAATATGCTCCTAGGCACCCTCTAGGGTTCTAAACAATTATACAGATTATCAAAAAAGGTTTTTTTTTAATATTTGCAGTATACCCAAGTTATTAAATAGTCAACAGCTATGTTTGGGCCTTTAAGAAACACGAATGACAAATATAATTAAATATATAATATGCTGTTAGATATGATAGACTTGAATATTTTTTAGTTTTTACAGCAGAAATAAACACACCCACTTTGATACTATGTTATAAATGAAGACAAAAATATCTTAACCCTGGCGCGTAATATGATGCCGAGGTTATCACTAGACAATAAAAGTGTTGAAGATTTTCATGTTTTTACGTAATCAAAGCAATAAACAGGCGAACATTGAACATTTAATTACACTTTGAACTTTAAGAACGACCTGAATAGTCACCGCTGGAGCAGAGGCAGAACCACTCTATCTCAAGAAACGAATATAAAATATAAATCCCGTTTCAATAAAAGAGACACATCATGTATTAATAGTTGACTGCTGGTTGTTCACACCAGACCGCTCAGGTTCGTTCCCATCTCGTCCACATTCTCATCTCAGCCACATTCCCATCTCATCCACATTCCCATCTCGTCCACATACCCACTTCGCCCACATTCCTGTTTCGTTCACATTCCCACCTCGTCCACATTCCCATGTCATTTACATTCCCAACCACTAGTGACCATGACAGTGACAACGTGACCATGAGAGTGATCAAACAAGTTAGGAATGAGGATAAGATGGGAATGTGGACTAATTGGAAATGCGGACGAATTGGTAATATGGACGAGATAAAAGGTAAACAATTGGAATTAGTATGAGGACGAGCTGGGAATGAGGCCGAGATAAGAATGTGGACGAAATGGAAATAAGAGCAAGTGAACTTGAGCGGCGAGAACTCTCTCTAGTACTTTGTGGAAACAAAAAATGTATCTCTTCTAAGAGACGACGTTTCTTATAAGAGACGTATATTAATAGTTGATCGCTGCCTCTACTCACTTCTGGCTCGTCGTCGGCGGTGGAACAAGTGCCTAAACAATTTGCCTCATCTATTTACAGCTCAGTTCCGAATGGTCTATGTAGCAAAATGTTCAGAGACGCAAATTGACCAAGAAGCGAAATGTCAGGCGTTCTAATCAATCAATCAATTTTTGTAGGTTATGGCTCCATCGTGCTTGTCTATGATTCCGCCAACGTCAATGTTAAGAAAGGCGCGTGATTCAGAATAAAATCAACAACAAAAGACAAAACAAACATTTATTGTTATGTTAGCCTAACTACTGCAATAAAATATAGTTAATTTAAATCAATTTACTGAGGACAGACACAAAGAGGGAGACAAATAAAATCTTATAAAACTATTGTTTACTCTGACCAGCTTGGATCTGGACTAGGTTTATTGTTAAATAACAAATTAAAACAAAATGTTACAAATTACTGTTACCATAATGCAACTCTTATGCAATTAAGTGATTTACTTTTAAAAGGAAGTTTTGACAGTACCACCACTTTAATAATTTTGGTAGGAAATAGTCTTGGTGTGGATAAGTCTGGGGTTGATAAATTAATGTCAACACTAAACACTATTGAAGATAGAGGCATAGGTAAAATTATACTGTGTGCGCTACCATACTCACAAAGTATCTCATTTAGTCATAATAATAGAATAGCTCACTTTAATTCAATAATATATAATGCTATATGCTTTAATAAAAAATATCATTTCTTTGATTTAAACAAATTTATAAAGCACCTTGATCTAACATCAGGAAAAATTCATTTGCCCAAGAAACATATTTTGACCTTGGTTGATCTATTAGCTTTTAATATAGAACCAAATAGATATAATAGTTCACAGCCCCAACAAGCCAAAATTGGCAATAATGCTTTGCCTCTTGATTTAAACTAAATTATAGGACAGCGGAAACACCCTTGAGTATAAATTTAATTCACCAAAATATTCAAGGTTTTTCCAGCAAAGAACTAGAAATAGGGTTGTTCTTAGATAATGAAAATGTACAAATAATGTGCATTACTGAACATTGGCTTAGACAAGATCAATTAATTTTTGATTTTTTAAATTTTAAATTAGTAAGTTGTTTTGCAAGGAAAAGTGCCATTCATGGTGGCTCTTTTATAATTATTAAAAGTACTCTTAAATCCAAAGAAAGAAAGGATATTGTAAAGCAATCGATAGAAAGGATTGTAGAAATTTCATGCGCAGAAATAGAAAGTTATATAATAATATGTGTTTACAGACCACCATTGGCTGATTTTTGCACATTTGAATCCACTATGGAACATGTGTTAAAATTAGCATGTAATAGCCAGAAGCATGTTATAGTTTGTGGAGATTTTAATATTAACTTACTTGAAAAGTCAAATAATACCACTAGGTTACTAAGTTTATTTAAATCTTTTAATTTAGGTAATCTGTTCTTTGAACCCACTCGGATAGGTGTTAGTAGTGCAACTTGCTTAGATAATATTTTTTGTAACTGCGATTGTTTGGATAAAGAAATATTTAATTGTTTTAATTCTGACCATAGTGGTCAGAGGGCATCTTTCGTCTCGGATTTTTATCAAAAACCTCACACAATAACTTACCGACCTATAACTAGTAATCGTTTGAAATTATTCAAAAATAAAGTTCAGAGTAATCTTTCAGTGTTACCTTTTTCACAGAATGAATGTAATAGTATTTATAAAGACTTGTTTGGCGTAATTCTACATCAATTTAACAACAATTTTAAAATCAAAACTATTACTAGGTCGAAAACCAGATTTAGTGAATGGGCTACTGCAGGCATTCATAAAAGTAGAAATAGGCTTTATGACCTGTATAGAGAGAGGGAGGACAATAAGAATGCTGATTTCCTAAATTATGTTAAGAATTATTCGAGGATCTTTAAGCAAGTTTGTTTAACTGCTAAGGCATTTTTTCTTAGTCTTAAACTCAAATCATCTGAGAACAAGGTAAAAACTGTATGGAATATTATAAATAGAGAAACGGGAAAATCAAAAACTCGTGATAATCAAGTCACCCTGAACACAGGTGGCCATCCAATCACGTCAAATAAAGATGTTGCATTAGCATTCGAAGATTATTTTTCCAACATGGCAATTAATACTACGAAATGTCTTAAATCATCCGCGGTTGAAGCCCAATCATTACTTTGCACTAATGTCAGTAAATGTAATATAAACTTTGAATTCAGCCCTGTAAATTCAGATTCAATAGTAAAGATATTTAAATCGCTTAGTTTAAAAAAGACTGAAGATTTGTGGGGCACATCAGTTAAGGTGCTCTTTCATATCATAGATCTAATTGCACCCCATCTAGCATTAATTTACAATAATTGCATATCAGAGGGGATCTTTCCAGATCTCATGAAATATAGTAAAGTCATACCTCTTTTTAAATCAGGCGAGATGAGTGATATAACGAACTTCCGTCCCATTTCCATACTACCAGTTTTAAGTAAAGTCTTTGAGAAACTAATGCTGAAGGATATGTTAGGTCACTTTAACAGAAATAAACTACTTAGCAATAACCAGTTTGGCTTTACAAGAGGTCGATCAACAATTGATGCGGCATCTGTACTCATTAAATATATATATAACAGTTGGGAAAAATCTTGCGACGCAATAGGAATATTTTGTGATCTTTCTAAAGCTTTTGATTGCGTCGAACATATGACCCTTATTTTAAAATTAGAACATTATGGATTGTCCAATAAAGCTTTAAGCCTTATGTCTTCTTATCTAAGTGATAGAACTCAAACAGTTGTTGTAAACAAAACGCAATCTGTTGGAGCTACAGTGAAAATAGGTGTGCCTCAAGGCTCTATTTTAGGTCCTTTTTTATTTTTGGTCTACATAAATGACTTACCACCAATAGTACATGAACTTTGCGATATTGTACTTTTTGCTGATGATACTTCACTAATTTTCAAGGTAGATAGAAAAACCGTAGACTACAGTAGGATAAACGCCACTCTAGTTAAAGTACATAATTGGTTTATTAGTAACAACTTGCTACTAAATGCCAAGAAAACTAAATGTGTTAGGTTCGCTTTGCCTAATGTTAAACCGGTAGATTCTAATATTTTTCTAAATAACGAGTGTTTGCTAATGGTAGATAGGGCGGTTTTCCTAGGCATAACAATAGATAAAAATTTGCAATGGAGTCCCCACATAGCTGCACTGGCAGGTAAACTAAGTTCGGCAGCTTACGCCGTTAGGAAAATTAGACAACTAACTAATGTTGAGACAGCTCGCTTAGTTTATTATAGTTATTTTCATAGTGTTATGTCTTATGGTATTCTGGTTTGGGGTAAGGCAGCTGACATACAAACTATATTTGTGTTACAAAAAAGGGCCATTCGTTCTATTTATAATTTAAATTCCCGTGACTCATTAAGAGAACTTTTTAAAGAAATTGATATCTTAACTGTAGCGTCTCAATTTATTTACGAGAATATTATTTATGTTATTAAGAATTTAGATTCGTTCACCAAAAACTCAGATATACATAATTTAAATACTAGAAATAAAAATAAAATAGCTATTCGAAAATTCCGTGTCCGTAAAGTATATAAATCATTTGTTGGTCAATGCATTCATTTCTATAATAAATTACCTGAAGTAGTTTCAAAGTTACCCTTTCCAGCACTTAAAAAATATTTGAAAAGGTCGTTAATGTCTAAAGCGTATTATAGGGTCGAGGACTATCTAACAGACAAAAATGCATGGCCTACACCCGAAACTTAGTCAATAGTAATTTGTTCAAATGCAAAGGCTTTATCCTGCTTTTTCTTGTCTGGGGGACACCGTTGATGCAGGAAAACATATCGAAACTTTTATGTGGTCATCTTGCACCATCTTATATACACATAGTTGTAGTTATTTTATTTTATTATTTTCTATCTTTCTCTCCCGTAAGATTTTTGGCATGTTTTCCTGCTGAACTACTGTTATTTGATATTATATTTAATTTAATACTTGTAGCTTTATATAATGCTAGATTAAGTTGTACATACCATTGTAATATGAAATATGTAATAAGTTTAAAAAATGACTGACTGCTGAGTTTCTTGCGGCGTTTCTTCTCAGCAGTGGTCTCCTCTTGGGAAGCGCTGGTAGTATCTTGACGTGTAAAAGTGCCCGTGCGGCCTACTTACTGAATAAATTTCTTTTATCTTTTATCTTATCTTATCTTATTGAAATTCAGGAAATGACGAGCAGAAAAAAAGTCAATTGTTGTCATTATTGAAAGATAGGTATTTGTATTTCAAGTGTCCGGTTACATTATTAAGTTAGGTTTTACCTGTTAAACTCGACATTAAGTAATTTTACGTTATGGACGAATTAAACATTTGTCATTTTACGTGCTTAGAGTTGGTTATCTGACCGTGTCCGTTCGTGGACGTGATGCGTGTTGGGTATTTTACAATCAAGACAACTTTACACAGTGGACAATTTACATAATTGGACATGTGCTTTTTAGACCATCTGAAGTTGTGGTTATTTTGATTCCAAGACGAATCTGTAATGAAGGCTATTTACTACCTTTCTATTTCAATCCATTTGCTTGCAGGATGTTTTCTCCGCATCAAGTAACATTCATATATAACAATGGCTTCAAATATTGACAAACTAGATTGGTTGTAAATATTTGCTATGTAGGTATTGTGATCATGATATTCCTAGATAACAGAAGCACGAGAGCGGAACGACATAGTTCAACGTTGTAATCAGCTAACGTAACTTGAGTTCATACGGCATAAACTGCAATTAATACCACTTTACCTTGGAACTGTGTTACGGTGACGTTATACTCGTAAATCAACACTAAAACATTTCTAATAAACATATGACTTAACCCGTCGAGCGCCCTATGTGCACAGCACAACGCATCTGCACGTGTAGCACAAGTTGTATTTTCTCGCTTGTCCCTCACTAGAGAAAGGGAGATACTAGCGATAAACAAGTCGCTAATGATAGATGCTAGTCCTCCAGTGCATCTCTATCATTACAGACTAGAAAAAAAGGGCGATCCGAGCGACAAACCAGTCGCGGACAACATGTGCTAACCGTGCTGCGCAATTGAAAAAGGTTTTTTTCGAAAAGGTGTTTTAATCTGAAAACAGTCATGCTTATAGGTTTGTCGTAAAAGCGTTTTTTTTTGTTTGTTAATTATATACTGAGAAAAAATAAAATGCTATTTGCTTTGGAGCAATGCCCGGAATGACGTCATATTGTTTTTATCCGTGTTTTGTTTTTTATCTTCAACACCAGCTGTAACGTAGAATAGACCAAGTGGCAGCTCTTTAGCTATTACCTAAGTATGCTTTTGGGATGAGGGTTTTTTTTTTCAGAAAACCTTGTACCTACGTACCGGGCAGCTCCGCTGGCTAAGAACAAGTTTTTGCATATGGAACATAACCAATTACATCTAAACAACATCAATTCAATTATACAACAATAGGTAAGTAGTCTAAGTTGACAATGCAATGCCACAAGAAGAGACTTGCGACCTTTCAAAGTGTTAGTTAAGAACATTACCTCAAAAGCGATTGAGGACGTGTTGGTCAATTCCCCACGAATGTTGGTGGCCATTAGCTGAAATGAAAAAGAAATTGATTAGATAACATTATGAATCAAATAACAATAAAGTTACAATCAATTCATAGGTACGAGTACCTACATATGTACATAATCTCACCCCTTCGTTCCCAGAGTGGGGTAGGCAGAGCTACTGAATTACCTACAACTCTAAAAACTTGTTGATAATTCTGTAACCACATTTTTCACTATCAGGCGACATGCATCGGTCGCTGACGTCGGTCGAGCGTACGAAAATATGGCAAATCTGCCGAGGACGTCAGCGTCGCTGTGCGGTGTCCCATAGAACATGGTGTATATATTCGTACGCTCGACCGACGGCAGCGGCCGATGTCAGCGTAGGAGGAAATCAAGCCTTAGATGTTTACCAGCGTATTAAATATTAGTGACAGGTTGCAAGCCCATCGCCTAACAGTACTACAAGACTTTATTCCCTTAATCGCCTCTTACTAAATCCAGCACAGAAAGACATGGAGTGGCGCTATTCTAACCCGGCAACCACACAGGATATTCATTTGTCCGAACGCCGTAATGCTGTAACTGTTTTGGGTTAAATGCATAATTCAATTACTGTACGTAGGTTGGTTGCATTTGATTTAAGCAATATCAAAAAATGTCTCCTATCAAAACACTACATTCGGAACTATGTATGTACATCAAAATTGATAATGTCAATGTGACATAGTTGTAAGGTCAGGGTTCTATGTTTGACCGAGGCCGAAGAAATTGTTTGTAAAAATAAAACGTAGAATGGAAGTCGAGAGTGTTACGATATTAACAAGAAATATGACCTTTATGCAAAGTGTTTGATTTCACTGTTGACTCGATGGGTATCGTGTCGGGAAACTGTTATTCTTACCTACATAAAACAAGAATATAGTTAAACAAGAAACGACACTGCAAGAGGGAAGCGACCAATGGGTTCTTTATGAAAACACGAATTCTTTTAATCGAGCAATTCTACCTATTTATATAATCTGAATCTCGGAAACGACTCCAACGATTTTCATGTTTAGTATGCAGGGTGTTTCGGGGGCGATAAATAGATCTAGCTAGGTTTCATTTTGCACATTGCTCGTAGAACTGATGGCCGTTGGAGCGGAAAGGTTCTAGAGTGGCGACCGCGAACCGGGAGACGAAGTGTTGGCAGACCTTCCACAAGGTGGACTGACGATCTGATAAAGGTCGCGGGAAACCGCTGGATGACAGCAGCAGAGGACCGATCGTTGTGGAAAACCTTGGGGAAGGCCTTTGTCCAGCAGTGGACGTCTTGAGGCTGATAATGATGATGATGATGAGGTTTCATTTTTAGATAAATAACGAAAAAAAAAAACGCTTCAAAGCTTGGTCATCCAGGTACTATAGTAGACAAGAATCGCAAATTACGCCAGAATGCAAAATATTAAAAAAAACCCGTTAAGTGCGAATTGTACTCGCGCACCGAGGGATCCGCTACATAGTAGGTATATTCCGATTTAAGCTCGTTTTCGAATCGAATCAACGCGAGCCCATCTCACATTTTTAGTATTTGTTGTTTTTCTATAGGATTTGTACTATAATCAGCTTTGACGTTTGTATTGTTGAACAGATCTGCTTTATTATATCACTAAAAAAAAAAAAAAAAACACGCCGTAAAAAAAAACATACATTGAAACGTATAACCTCCTTTTTTTTTGATGTCAGTTAATAAAATACCAGCTATCTATAACTATACGGTTCAAAATATACAGCTCTTTAAAGTTAGCACGGACGGACGGAAGAACCGCGTAGGTACTATCAGCCCATTGGAACCCTGACCCACCATAGAACGGTGTCACAGTGACATTATAAAACAATTTCTTGGACACTTGTTATGACTTCAGTCATAACGTCACTGTGACAGAGTTCTATGGTGGGTCAAGGTTCCAATGGGCTGATAGTATATTCAAAGGGTTCCGTCGTCAGACTCCCTTCGGAACACTAAAAAACTGTGTTACTTGATGGTAACGCTTTTTAATTTGATTTCAATGCAAGTAATATGCATAACAGATAAGCTATCTAGAACAGAAGAATGGGTCGTTATATTTATCAATTTAGCCAATTATGGTTGGATGGTTTCTGTAGACGATTCTAATTAGAATCGTATACTTAAGTACAATAGAATTATTCGTGCGTACAAAACGAACTTCACTATATTTTGTGAAGTTCGTTCGTCCCTTTAAACATTATTTCATATGAGATAAGATACGGCTTTAATAATCAATTGATTATGTTCTGTCTCTGCAACGTCTTTCTATTGCTTCCAAAGCAAAAATACGACAAAGCATAGCCATTGTAAAAAAACGGTCTATATTGTACTACGTCGCGTACCGAGGGTCTCGGAAAATGACAAAATATGACAACTAATGAAATAGTAAAAATTACGTTGGGTTACGGCAAAATATTTCAGCCGCATTTTATCTGTGTATATAAATTCCAATATTACCTCTTTCTTCTCGTCATAACTAAGTTCAGTCTTGGAGAGCACGTATGAGAGCTTGGTGAGCGCCGCCTCCGGAGTCATATCGTACCCGGACACCACGCCGCAGGCTGCTATGACCTGGAGAAAGAAACAGGAATTAGTACCGTCAGGATAGCGCGTCAGTATTCACAAGGACCGTCAAGCCTGTGCGTCAAACCTGATGAGGCCAGTCGAGAGACCGCTTCAGTGCGGACGACGAACGTTAGGACAGTGCTGATATAAGTCGAGAACGCGACTTAATCGCGTAAAAACATGATGCAAACTTCGACGTTAGATTTATAACAGTATCACACAGCCAGTACTGACGAGGAACGGCAAGAGACCGCTTCAGTACTGACGAAGAACATTAGAACAGCGCCACAATACTGACAAAGACCGTAGGAGATCGCTTCACTAATTTCACTATGACCAATTAACGTAAACATACTGCGTCATTACTTACAAGAGCAAGCACAAAGAGCTAAACAAAATGGGATGGGGACCTAGATTGTCGGGAGATTTGAAGGAGCGCCCGCAATGACGTGTAAAATACAGTGACGTTGCGTAAGCAAAAGAATGGGTATAGTAATAACATGGTGCCAATTTTGACGGACCGTAATTTACATCGTTAAGCTCCGGTGATGAAATGATGATATCCGCAGTAGAACTAAGGTTACCGACATAGCCCGAAGAATAGCTAAACTGAAGTGGCAGCGGGCGGGGCACATTGCTCGCAGGACTGATGGTCGATGGGGTCAGAATGTTCTGGAGTGGCGTACGCGGACCGGAAGACGAGCTGTAGGTAGGCCTCCAACAAGATGGAGTGACGAGCTCGTTAGGATCGCGGAAGCGCGGCGAAAACCACAAGACCGGTCTGAGTGGAGAGCCTTGGGGGAAGCCTATGTCCAGCAGTGGACGTCTTTCGGCTGACATGACTAAGCTCCGGTGTGATCGTTCCCTAAAGGTGATTTCCATAAGAACTGTCTTACCCTGCCAGTTTCATAGATCGGAGAGGCCACGGAGCCAGTGTTGCATTGCGTGATGTTGACAAAGATGACGCCTCTCTCCACTGCCCCGGAGATAGCTTCAAACAGGTCCTCGCGGTCCGACGGAATGTTGCCAGCCCCGTAGCTCTCCAACACTACACCTGGTGATTAAACGTTTAAACAAGTTTGTAAGATTATTATGGTGTTTTCCAACATATCACCCATCGAAGATATCAAGCAAAAGCTTTTCCTCTTGTCATTGTCTAGAAGACAATTTTCATCTTCTCAATCCTGATGATGCTGTAGCGTTGAAAAAGTCCGGGAAAATACCGTATTTTTCCAAACAACTCGTATTTTTCGGAATTTTGTAGAAAATATAATATTCGCTCTTATTTGTACCTACAAATGAGCGACATCGACGACATCGAGGCAGAAGCAATTGAAATTGGTGACGAGAGTGACAGTGACAGACTATGAATAAATTGTCATTATTTATTTGTTACTTTTCCTAAAAAATCCGGAAAAAAACGGAAACAAACAAAAAATTCAAAAACGAAAAATCATTAAAACAAAAACGGCATTTTCACCGTTATGATGGTGACGTCACCATTCGTAGGTATATTACAAAGGTAGGCGGGTTTTCAAAGTTTTACTTCTTATCTTCTTATCTATTCTGTACCTATACTGTATCTGTTATGTTAAATGTATATTCAATCTGTAAACATAGTGGCACTGACCTTCTATTGGATGCTGGCAGAAAGCCTTGAGAACCGACGCACTAATATTTGGGAATATCCTCAGAAGCCCCACGTTCCTGGACAACCTTGCATGAAGTTGGCACTTCTGTATGACCGTGGGTTTGAAGATAGCCTTCTTGTTCAATTCTATGTCTAAACCCACTTCGACCAACGGGGGGCAATTGGGGGAGTCGAACGCGAACAGATTGAAGGCTGAGATCTTTCGTACCCTGAAAAAATAAGGAATTTCGAGTAGTCTTACTTGTAGTCACTAGCAATAATACCTTAATGAACATTGGGATCATATTATTATTCCATAGAAGATATTCTTTACGCTATCACAAGATACCCAATGACAGTTTTTGGTGCAGCCAACTGCTAAGCTTACTAAAAAACAAAGCTTTATAATTGAAAAATGATTTATTTACAATGTACGACTTCTCCTTTTTTTTAATCCCGTAAGTCCTATAGGTACTCGTGAGTTAGACCAAAATAAATATCCATGTTTACCAACGTAAAATCATCGGTTCTCCAGATTTCAAACGTATTGGCCACAGTACTTTGCCAAATGATATAAGACATAAGTATAACAAACCTGTTTCCTCTGAAGAGTTTGCTGCCAAAAAACACAGTAACCTCCGGTATATTGAGTCCTCCAGCGATAAGCAACGAGGACACGAAGTTATCGGACCCGTCGCTCCTAGGCTCGAAGATTGGTATCTGGGATCCTGTGAGGACGACACTCTTTCCTATGTTTTCGAACATGAAAGATAGAGCAGACGCTGTGTACGACATGGTGTCTGTCCCGTGCAGCACAACAAAACCATCGTATTGTTCATAGTATTTCTGAAATAAATAAGGGTTACGGGATGAAACTCAGCCAATTAACATGCGGGTTGATAGTAACTGGGTTTTTAATCCAGGATGTTGCTCCAGAACTGCTCCATAACACTGAGCCACTGGAAAAACCAGCTTTAGCATCGCAATCCTATTTGCGGTGACCAGACGACAGAATGTGGATTCTTTATAATATTAAAACCATTGAAATTACTAAAGAATTAACTATTTATTAAGACTTTTCTAAAGAGCTTAGGAAATATATAAAATGTAACGTACGTTACGTAGTTTCATTACTGATCTATATCTGTATCTTTATGGTTAACACTTTTGTCAGTGCCAAATGTGCTGTGGCCTTAATCCTTGGAGTTTAACGCAACTACGAGTAGATATATTAAGGCAAAGATTTTAGGTTTTATTTTATTTAAGATGCTTCGTAATATAGGATTATCTAAGTACATACCATAACAGTTTCAGCAATTTGTATCCATTGCACTTCAGTCATGTTTGACGAATCCAGCAACGTGTCGTACTCCAATATTTTGTAAAATATCCTCAAATAGAGATCTTTGGCTTCTGTTCACAACGGAAAACAATCGTTAGTATAACATATGTCTACATAAAACAAAACGTAAATAAATAATTGATTGAATAGCTCCTTAAATTATTGACGCTTTTGATGGAGAAGAAAAAGGCATTTCAATAATTTACACACATCAAAGACTTTACTCCACTTTGCATTAGATTAGCCCATCTTGCTTTTATATTAGTATAATCATACCATTGACGTTATAGTAGCTCTTATTCTCTTAACAGCAAGAGCTACAATATCAACAAGCATAGGAATGGACAGTATGTCGCAAAAACATAGTGGTTATATTTTTAATACTTTTTGTAGCCATCAATTGGGTACCGCAAGATGGTCAACGCTGGAGGAGATGGCGGGACTAATTGGACTCATCAACAACTGGCCGGAAGAAGAATTATACAGGGACTCGTGAAGATCTGGGGGAAAAGCCTTTGCCCAGCAGTAGGACATTAACATAGGCTTAGAAAAAGGAGCAGAGCAGTAGAGCAGCCTATCTGACAGAAAGCGGAATATGGGAAAGTCCTATGAGTGTGGGCTGATTGGATTGATGGACTAACCTGGCAACACCAAGAAGGACGTGTCAAACCCGGGCTCTGCCAGCCTCTGCCTCCAGTACGCGCTGTCGTGTAGCTGCGGGTAGCCTCGGATCAGGTTCTCAAACACCCCTTTTTGTGGCTTTAGAACTGTAAATATTATTCATGTAGGTAATAAACGGGGGAGTGAAGCAAGACAACGTTGCACTGACTGAAAATGTATGGAAATAACATAAGTCCCCGACGCAACAGTGCAGCTTAAGTTTTTTTTTTTCGTTTACGGTTTTTACTTTTACAGAATGAATATTAACTATGCTGTGTTGTGTATCAACTATTCAAATCCTTACTTATATCCTACTTATATTATAAACGCGAATGTTCGTATGTATGGATGGATGTTTGTTACTCTTTCACGATGCAACTGCTGGACGGAATTGGATGAAATTTTAAATGGAGATAGCTTATACCCTGGATTAACACAGGCTACATTTTATTCCGGAAAATTTAAAAGTTCCCGAGGGAATATCGATATTCGAAATCTACGCGGACGAAGTCGCGGGCAGAAGCTAGTGTATTGATAATTTTAAGTTTAACTCTAGGTACTATATAGTATTTTACATAACTTTAATATCTATAACAGCAGTGTGATAGATAATAATAACATAATAATAATTATTGAGTATTTGTTATTTATTTTGCTTCATAGCAATATCTGGTTATCATTGCAAAGGTCACGATCATGTCACGATTTCAAGAGATCTCGGATTGGCCTACGATCGCGGTGGATAAAGCAACCGTCACTCTCGCTCTTACATACTGGTCAGAAAGTGACGATGTTTCATCCACGGTACATCGATAAACCAGGCCATAATAGGCCATAAAACGGTCCTACTACGATTTTGTTGATTTTGATATATGTTAGAGTATGCTAAAACAACAGACACGTATTTTTTTTGAGCTGCCCGTTCTCAAACTGTCGGGAGATATTGTCCTCCAAAGTACTCCTAACTTCTATAGTTTTTTTTTATCTTGCTAGTTACCTACTGGTTGGATTATATGTTTATGAACATGAAAAAATAATGACCACGTGTATTGTTACATCGGCTCAAGCTCATATCTAAAATAATAAACAACCGGCCAAGAGCGAGTCGGACTTGCGCACCTAGGGTTCCGTAACATTATCTATACATAATAAACAAAAATCACGTTTACACTTATTGCGGCAAATGAAATACATCTGCTGTGAAAATTTCAACTGTCTAGTTATCATGGTTCTTGAGATACAGCCTGGTGACAGACAGACAGCGGAGTCAGATGTTTACCAGTGTATATTATACCTAGTATATAGTAGCCCTCGACCAAAGTGACGACCGGGGCCATAAAACCCTTGAGCTCGCGTTATCAGTTATCCATTGTGTTGCTCGACCCGTGCTCGGGACCGTAAAGCAGGTAGTAAACGCATATTCATATTCATATTCATATTCATATTCATATTCATTTATTTGCATAACCATGGTATTACAAGGTGGTCTTAAAAAATAAAAGTACATACATGGACCCTACTAGGGCATCGCAAATTATTTAAAAACTAAGTACAATTATAAAAGAAATGGTTTGAGAATTACTATCTAATATTGCGTTCTCTTATTAATTATTCTGTATCTATTATAATTCTATTTTCTTAATATTATTTATTAATAATCCATAAAACGGGATGTCGATAGAATTGAGTGATAATTTAAAACACGGTTCTTATGACTGAATTGAATAATATATTATTGAAAGTGGCAATATTTACAACATCATAAAATATTATTACTATTAAAATAACGAATTACTAATATTCCAAAAAATAATTGCTTTCAAACGAAAAAATTACATTACAAAATAAATATGTAATTTACATAATTCTTTAATAATAAATAATGTAAAACTCGATAATTACCCATCATTATGCAAACTGATTAAATACCGCATTCGGTGTTTAATCAGTTTGCATAACGATGTGTCATTATCATTACACATGATTATGGTCAACACAATTTAGGTAATTGTTGACTAATTATCTCATTAGAAACTAGCTCAAAACATCTTATTTTTAAACACCATAATTTTTAAATAAATAGGCAATAATACAGAAACTCAACAAAATATATTCATTTCATCGACGTTTAAACCGTTATCGATACGTTACCCTCACTACGTCCGTCGAGGTTTATGGCCCACGCCCGGACTTTTATGGCCCCGGTCGTCACTTTGGTTGAGGGCTACTATAGTGACAGGTTGCAAGCCCATCGCCTAACAATACTACAAGCCTTTAATCCCTTAGTCGTCTCTTACGACTTCCACAGGAAGGAATGGAGTGGCACTATTAATTTTCTCTGAAAACTCAATCTGCTATTTCTTACGGTTCAAAAGATACAGCCCTTTAGAGTTAAGATAGAAGGACAGACGGAAAAATACCACGGTACTCACTTAAATAATTATTTAACACAAACAAGTAATATAAAGGACGTTTAATTCTCTTGTTTTAATGTTTATCGATAAGAGACATGAACCCGCGAAAACGAACGATTTTTTTGTAATTTCATCATTAAAATACATAATTGAAGTAAGCATTAAGGTCATTTAATAACCAGTTCCATCCGGTGCGGAAGTTAAACTGGATCCACAGAACAGGAGAATTTGGGTGTTAAACAAACAAGTTTTTAATTTATATGAATGGCCACGGGGTTCCGTATTTAGAATTTGGATGGTAAACGCAAAAGAAAATACTAATTTTGATAAGTACTTATTTTAATACGGTTCTAAATTTTAATACTTTTTTTTTTCAATTAAATTATTTTGATCCAAAGCAGTAAAGTTTGACAACTTCGTTTTATATTATATTATATATTTTATGCGTAAAATATAAATTATTTCCTTCAAAACAGGTTTTTTTTAAAATATGTCTCTTTTATATGGCACCCCGTTTGCAAATCAAATCACTTTCATTTTTCTACCCCGAAGAAAAACAATTGCATATTGCTTTTACTAATAACAGATGCGTGCAAGTAAGTTATACAACAATGCCAAATATGCCAATTTTCAAGTTGATAGCTTCTATAGTTTCAGAGAAATACTGCTGAGACGTACAGACAGACAGACACCGAAATTTCACCATAAGTGGTCCTTTTTTAACATTTTATTACGAAACCCTAAAAAAGGAGGAGAGTTTCTCACAATTCGACGAAATATTTTTTTAAACTTATTATTTATATCGTTTCATCACTTTTGAGAAACATTTCATTATACCTCGGTGAAAACCGGATCGCCTGATTCGTAGGTATTTTAGCGGGCCTCGCCAACGCTCGGTCCACTTAACAACTCTTCAGGTGATCCCCTACTCTCCAGGTACGGCATAATGTAGGTACGTATTTTTATTACGAAATTAACTCTTGTACAGGGTAGTCTGGAAGATGTATATGCGGTAAGATCGCCTAATGCCAACCAGTACAGTCGAGATCATAAATATGTGTACACTTTAGTACCTTGTCTATTTAATGTCATGTTTAAACTGCTGAGTTGTCAGTTGTCACAGCGATTAAAGTGACAAGGTACAAAAATGTACACATATTTATGAACTCGACTGTACATATTTAATTCTTTTTTTGTGTGCTGTCCAATGTATGTCCACTGCATTGTATTTTTTACCATGACTCTACTGCAAACATCGGGTGCCCTTCTGACCCTTCTGATATTTATTTAATTTAATATAACAATAATAAACTCACCACCCTCTCTGTTTTTCACCATCCCAATCGTACCACCGGTATACACCACCAACACCCGCCGATCATTGCTCATGAGCTTACTCACAGAATTAGTAACCAAAGACAACTCCATAAAACTCCTAGCTTTCTTAACTTTGGCGGCAACTTTTGTTTGTGCCGTTTCTACCGCGCAGCCATATTGTTTTTCACTTTCCCGCGCTTCGTCCCCGTCTGACGGAATCGCACCATTATTCGGCTGCATGTCTCGTTTCCTTGGCGCTAATCGTGCTTGCGGCAGCGGAGAATTCGTTTTGTTTTTAACATCGACGGGTTTGCCGTGGGCTAGCGACGCGCGCGGCACTGAAACGTTGACTGAAGCGGTCTCAGTTATAGCGAGGTTATGCGAGCAGTTTGACCTATAAGTCGTTTTATTTATACCGCTCTTTGGAATACCGTTCATTATTTCGTGTGAATGACGTGTGTTGACGCCGTTTGGCTGCCTGTAGTGTGGAGGACAAGAGCTCCATCGTTGCCCACTAGACGAAGGAAATTCCATTGTTTATAGGTTATTAGGTAGGGGCTGAGCTACAGGCTACCTACGGGGTCACAGGTGGCGGATAGTGAACAGCCATCAGATATGATGGTTAGCTGCGAATATACCAAATAAGCAGTCCCCGACCAAGTAGCGGCAGAGTTATCAGGACGTAGGGGTTAGAACGGTGGGACGGATTTTCCTTTAAAAACTACATATGTCCTAAGACGACTCTGTGACGTGGCGAGTCAATGCCGCCACTAAATAAGCATTCCCCTGGTGTCAGGCAGCAGTGGCATCAGTACTAGCAGATAGCCGAAGAAGAGGGTTCTGGAAGGATTTCTGTCAAGATATTAGTGGGCGAGTAAAAACGGCCATTAAACTGCGGTGCGGAAGGCAAGTTGGGAAACCACTGCACTATATTCCCTGTCTAGGAGTAATGGAAATGTCACTAAAAGGTAATAAAAGTGGCAATTACTCCACCGACAAGAGCCTGGCTCTTAAATTTAATGATGATAGGTTATTAAAAATGTTGGAATCGCTTAGCCTGTTTTTTAATAGCAAGTAGGAAATAGGAATGCAAGCTCTGCAGTCTTATTTATAAATTGCTGGATATTTTTAAGTTGAACGCAGATATTTAAATCGTTATCATGATCAGTGACGAAACTGAACTGAACTAATTAGCGACTTGGGATTCAAGGTTGTTATGTTTGATTAATCACTCATAAATATTGTTGTATTCTGAGGAACTGGATTGTCTGGCCCGTAGAACTTGGAGAAGTTAGAATGGTAATCATATTAGGTATTGGAGTTCAACATTTTAGCAGTTTTAGATTCTATTGCAGGTAGACTTGTTAATTTTGATCGCGTACCGCACCCGGTGGGTTGGTGCTACGCTAACGCATCTGTACATATGCATCATAGAGATCTTGCTATGATTAATATAATTTGATATTTGTTGTTGTTTTGTATGACAATATTATGACAGTGACGTGTTAGTAGATTGTATTATTGTACTCTATGGTATGATATGGACATATTTTTAATAATACCAAAGATTATAAAACGCTATGTAAAACAGGTGGGACATGTGCAAGTAAAACAAAATTAGAAGCTTTGAAGTCGTTATCGAAAACTAGAGAACGGCCGCGACTTTGTAAGCGTAGACTAAGTTTCCCGCATCTACCCCTATTTTAACCCGTAAGGGGGTGAATTTTGAAAAATCCTTTCTTAGTGCTCACTTACATCATGAAAAGAACCCCTGTAACAAATTTCTAGTTTCTAGCAACAGTTGTTTCGGCTGTGCGTTGATATATAAGTCAGTAAGGTTTGCGTTTTATATATATAGATAGATGTATAGGATTGACATGAACTGCCGGTTTTTTTTTTATTAACTGATTTCGTGGACACAACAATGTCTCATAATAATTATGTTCGTTTAAGCAACAAAAGCGCCATCTCTCAGATTTCTGACAAACTACGTTGCATTAAAAAATAGAGCTTCACAGATTAAAAAAACCACCACCACCGAGGATTCCGTATTTAAGATAATGGTTGGAAACGCTAAAGTCAGGAATCCTTCAGATTTTTTGGTCCATAAATTTACTCGCAGCCATAAGACTTAACGCATTCACTGCCAGCAACGCATATATGCGTTCCTGACTGCCACCCAGTGCCCTTAAAGCATATGTGCGTTCTTACAGTAGGCAAGCTCCGTATGAAACAAAAGAGGCACCTGGCGAAAGTTCGAAAAACAGTTCTGGCAGTTTGACATGGTTCTATCTACTACATAGGACGTCTTTGTGCAATATCAAAACATGTTCAACTCAGGCGACGACGATTAGTTAAGTGATTGTTACATGCGTCTTATTTTGTATAAATATAGATTCATTACTTACACAAATATAGTTTTTGTTTGATAAGATTTCATAACAATTGAGTAATAAAAAACTATTAGATAAAACGGTTTACCCAGCTTTAACGAGTTGCCAGAATTCATTATAAAACAATCTAATAGGTTCAGGGTTGTCACAAAGTTTCGTGGACAACATGTTTAATGTTTTCTATCTCCTATGGATGTTTTTTTTTGTAACGTTCACTGCTGGTGTAATATAAGCGTTTCCCCGACTCTTACTCAGTGCCTTGGACGTGTATGAGGGATTTTACAGTATGTGAGCTTCCTATAAATAAACCAAATCACCTGGAGAAAGACATGAACAGCTAGCTCAAGTTATCTGCGACTTGTTTGTTGGTCCCTTGCTGGGACGCATTGACTTGATTAACGGTAATATGGGAAGACAGCAAATGCGTTTTAAAAATAAATGGACTTTCTGCTAAGACTTTTTTTTCCTTGATCACTTTAAAGTGAATCTAATTCCAGTCAGAGTTGGTTTATAGTCGATCTTCATAAAAATCGGTAATCCTCGTAAAACTATACCAGAAATATCAGCTTTCAAACTGTCTATTTAATGCGGGGGCCTTATTTCTACGGCGGCGTGTTTATATTTATGCATTGTATAAAAACTAAAATGCCACTGGCAATTAGTTTAATGCCACTGATACGTTCTTAATGAAGCATGTGACATAAAATTTATTAAAATTGGCTCAATAGTTCAGTATTTAGACTGTCTATTTATTACCACATACATACGGCCACTCATAATTTAATCGAATTTCACTTTATCGACGGTATCGTTTCATCGAACGATATTTTCTGCTGTATATCTTAAAGACTAATTACGTAGGCTCGCTAGGATACACAAAAATCTAGCGGCGAGACATTTCTCGCTTACGATGAAATTCATTAAGTACCCTTTATTCATGTTTGTGCAGTTGGTTAAATATAAACTTGGTCGCCAACCCTAGCTAATGCAGTGGGCCGCTTAATATGTATCACATTACTTTGGTAAAATTATATATGAAGTGGTTACAAGACATTTTCTCTTTAGTTTTCTCCCTGCCGCGGGTCAAGTTACTTGTGTTAGAAAAGCATACAAGATGGTGAGTGACAATTGCTATACTTACACAAAATATCTAAGATACAGAGTTCGTTAGTGGCACGTTTTAGCACTATTTTAATTATATTCTCTGTTGAAATAACAATTTGGTGTTATGTATTACTAGCTAACTTTAACTGTAACTTTGTCCGCGTAGATTTCGTATATCGTTATTCCCTCGAGAACTTTTAAATTTTCCGAGATGCAATGTAGCCTATGTGTTAAACCAGGGCCAAGCTATCACCATTTCAAATTTCATCCAAATCCGTCCAGCCGTTGCAGCGTGAAAGAGTATCAAACATTCATCCATACATACAAAGCTTCGCGCTTATAATATTATTAAGTAAGGATTTATTTCATATAACTTACATCTTTGCCAATATAATGAAGATAAAAAAATACACTAAATAACTACACTGTACAATAATAATTAGAATAAATAAAAACTAGTGTAACCTATTTATCTACTTAAAACTATAATTATTAAAAATTGTTCACATAATTACAAAAAGAATACCCTTTAATAAATCCGTTCGCGGCATTGTACCCATGATGCTGGCTGGGTTACCTCCCTGGATAGTTAAACCTATCCTTTGGGAGAGGTAAGAGCCAGCTCTGGGATCCCCGGAGGCGTCGATAAGCTTGGCAGACAGGGTCTTTATAAAAAGTTTCATGTCAGCAGACCAGGTCCCAGAGTCTCCACTGCAAGCGCCGCAAATTCACATTAATTAACCACGAATATTATGTTTATGTGTGTATCCCTGTTATTTCTTACAAGTTATAACCTGCAAACTGCTAAACAGATTGTCAGTGATCGTAGATTTTCCTGCAAAACCGGTGCAATGACGTCACAACGACATACAACAGTGACCTGAGTCGTCAAGGTGTATAATATGATCGACGTTTAAAATAATGTAATACACTCAGGAGCAAAAATGGTCAGAGTGCATTTTGCATACAAACGAGACTATTTCGAAGCCTTCGTTCCTCGCCAGGGGTTGTTTTAAGTGAGGTTTAATGGAGGATACTGCGAGGTTCAATAGAGGAGGTCAAAAGTTCTTAAGATACCTAACTGATCGCACAATCAGTTAACACCACAGCGGGAGAGTTTGGGTCAGCACTTGGATTTCCTTACATTTTATTGCCATTTTAGATGTTTTTCTGAACATGCTCAATTCCGGCGTTAACCGCAGATTCATTCAGTTGGGTATCCTAGGCACTCTGGAAGTCCTGTATCGATGCTCGGAGTATTCTTTTTTTTTTTATGGCATAGGGAAGGCTGACGAGCACACAGGCCACCTGATGGTAAGTGGAAACTGTGACCCATAGACATTCGCATTCAAAAGACTGTAAGCCTAAGACTGCAAATGCGCTGCCAACCCTGAGGACTAAGATGGAATGCCTCTATGCTAGTCATTACACCGGCTGTCTTATGCCCAAACCGGAACACAACAATGCGAACACTGCTGTTTGGCGGTAGGTTAATGGATAAGATGGTGGTAGCGATCCGGACGGACCCCGCACAAGGTCCTACCACCCGCAAAATCATCATCAGATTTCACTAAAAGCATTCCGTGGCGAGGAACCAAGGCTTCGAAATAGCCTCTTTAGTATGAAAAACGCTCTCTGACCCGTTATTTTTGCTCCTGAGTGTATCATGTTGTCGTTGAAAATTAAACTGTACACTTTTTACTTAATCAGTTAACTCTTAAAATAGGTAATAAATAAAAATAATCCTTCAAATTAATTACATAGAATATTTTCTGTATTTTCGATTTGTTTAACGTATTTAATGTAAATCTCGAAAAAATATACAAACAATACAGAACATAAAACTTAAAAGTAGGAGGACTTCAAGACGAGACATAAACAATATCTGCATTATTACTTGGTTCTATATGGCTTTGATTTTATTTGATTCTTGGTTGAAACGGTTTAATATTTGCCACTACTGTCAACCCTAGCACTGCACCGAAAATGCTGGAAAATCTACGATCACTGCTGATTGTAAACCAGTTAGTTATTGATAAGTTGGTGGTGGTTGGTGGGTTAGTGGTAGTTGTTAGCTAAGTTTCATAATCATCGGTAGGCAAAGAGTTCGTCAGGTCTTCAAAATAATGTGTTTGTGATTAGATACTTTTGTTAAATTTTCGAGTTATTTACAAACTTTACATAAATAAATAAATTAAAAAAAAAAAAAAAAAAAAGCAAATAACAAAGATGATGGTTTGTTGATTGCGCGTGTTTTCAATTAAGACGTCAATATGGGAACTGATTGTTTGTTTAGTGGCTGTGCTCCACTCCCTAGCCATCAATAACCCCTGCGGCGGCAGCTAAATTGATTTGACCTTGTGTTAGCAAACGCGTGTGTAAGCGCATTTATGGTCATAATGTATGGTAAAAATAGTTTTGACCCGGGAGAGATGCCTATGCATACGAGTTATGTCCGCCTTGCTTAGTCCGTGGGGTCCCAGTACAAGCAACCTTTTTAAATAAATCTTAAAATAACTATTGATAAAAGAAAGTTATTTTCTAAAATAGTTTTTGTGGCTTCGAAAGTATGAATTTCTTTCATTTATACTAATATTATAAAGAGGTGAAGTTTGTGACGTTTTGAGGGGGTTGTCGACTGAACCGATTTTGAAAATGTAAATGTAAGTGTCAAACCAAAAAAAACGCCCATAGAAGTGGGCACGGGAACAGCCACTACTAACTTACTTAGATCTGTTATTATTTCAGGTTTCCTTTGACGTAAGTGGAGTGCTAGCGCCCGTGTTCACCCCTACAGATGACATGGGGGGTGTGGACCTTTCTGTCTTGCCGGAATACATCGCCTACCTGCATACAAACGGCGTCCAGGGTATACTCGGTAAATAACGGTGGTAATTTACCAAATTTAAAAGACACTCGCCAAATGTCTGTTGATAAAGCCATATTTCCATTCAGGCCCTCAGAGCAGTATGAGCAAAATATTCAAGGAAAATAAACCCGATAAAACCACCCTTTATGTGTAACTTTACATGTGTGCATATCATTTTGTCAAAGCGTTAGTTCATACATACATACACATAAACTCACGCCTTCATTCCCAAAGTGGGGTAGGCATAGAGCTACAGAATACAAACAACTCTAAAAATTTGGTGATAATTCTGTAACCACATTCAAGAGTAAGAAAGAATTAAGAGATTTGTAAGAGTTAGTTCAAATAATTTAACAAATTAATTTTGTACCATACCGTTGTTTGCATGGGCTGTCATTTAGAATTCGTAATGTTAGCCTGATAGCATACAACATTATGGTGTCTGAGAGCTGATCTGATGAAGGGTGGAAATAGTAAGTGCCACTGTTAGTACTACGCCCAAAAATAAGGTCTGCCACCCGAAACGGTTGAAGTTCATTTGCACGTCATGATACAACAAATTCTAATTTCTCTTGCTTATAATATTATGACAGTGACAAGTTTAGTGGCAACATTAGCGATAATTAGATCTCGCAGAAACTTTTGTCAAAACTGGTAGACCACTTTCTTGGGCGACCATACTTGACATAGACCAACACTCGTCAGTTTGGGCATGATGAGATGATGACTGCGAAGTGAGATGATGATTGCAAAGGCGGAGCCAGAATTTGCTGGGGGGTTCACGTGCCCAAAATTATATGGCACAGATCAAAAATCAATTTTATCTCATGGTTTAAGGGGGCATAAATTCTAGATGACATCAAAGTAAATTAAAATCCACGTAGAGATCCTAGTCTAATAAAGTTTACGGGAGCCTGCCGTTTGGCAAAAATATGTTCGTCAAATATCGTTTCCCAACTTTATCATTTTCCAACCAATGTTATTTTTTTTCAGGAATTGTTTTAGTACCATTGTGTAGAACCCTATAGAAATAATTACGGTTACAGAAAACAAAGCGGGTTGGCAAATGAAACGGTTAGAAAATGATACATTCGGCAAACATATTTTGCCGAAACAAAGGAAGCCCAAAGTTTACCTTAATCTAAGAAGCTAGACGATGGTTATATAGTTCACGATAATATAATCGATTCTAGTGTACATAAAGTCCACTAGACTCCATTGAGGGATCTGAATGCACAAAAGGTTCACACGACTCTATTGATGGATCCTGATTCAATTCATTCAATGGATCCTAGTGGATGGAGGGCCATACATTTATTTCCGAACTCGGTATTTATGTTCCTAGTGGGTGGTACGACTGGTGAGGCTGCGACTCTTACCCGGGAGGAGCGGCAAACCCTACTGAAGGCCTGGCTCGAGGTAGCCCGGCCTCTGGGACTCAAGGTCATCATGCAAGTTGGGGGAGGGCCCATGCCTGATGTTATAAAGCTGGTAAGTTTTATTTATGGTATGGAGAAGGGAACGAACCTACAGACCACCTGATGGTAAGTGGGATCTGTGACCCATAGACCTTTACACTCAGGAGCAAAAATACCGGGTCAGAGTGCGTTTTTCATACAAACGAGACTATTTCGAAGCCTTGGTTCCTCGCCAAGGGTTGTTTTGAGTGAGTTTTAATGGTGGGTACTGCGAGGTTCAATAGAGGAGGTCAAAAGTTCTTAAGATACCTAACTTATCGCACAATCAGTTAACACCACAGCGGGAGAATTTGGGTCAGCACTTAGATTTCCTTACATTTATTGCCATTTTAGATGTTTTTCTGAACATGCACAATTCCGGCGATAGCCGCAGATTTATTCAGTTGGGTATCCTAGGCACTCCGGAAGTCCTGTATCGATGGGGTATTCATCATCAGAGTTCACTAAAAGCATTCCCTGGCGAGGAACCAATTAAGGCTTCGACATAGCCTCTATAATATGAAAAACGCACTCTGACCCGTTCATTTTGCTCCTGAGTGTACATTCTCAAGACTGCAATTGATTAAGACGCAATAATGCATCACTCGTACGCTAGTGAGCTTGTAAATGAATAAATTTAGAAACTACAGCAATACGGCTGCTTACGGCAATTTCCAAAATCTATCTGTCCCTCAAAGAGGTTATAAAAGGACGTCTAAGATTCTTTCATTTGACGACTCTTTTCCTCATATCATGATCCGTAAAAAACTTCGCACGCTATCGTACCCTCGTTAATTTACTCACAGAGTATAATTCCTGCTTCACACAGGCAGAATACGCCGAAGAGCTGGAAGCTGATGCAATCATGACCCTCCCAGAGCTGTACTACAAGCCTAAGAACGTGGAACAGCTGGTGGGATACCTCCAGACCGTGGCACAGGCTGCGCCGTCGCTGCCTCTGCTGTATTACCACTTCCCTATGATGAGCGGAGTGGATGGTAACGTAAATCTACTCATACAGTCGAACTAGGAATACATTTTAGTACCTTTTCGCAGTAATTAAATTAAAAAAAAAAAACCTGTTGTCGTATTATCAACGTTATGATAGTTCTTATTTTCTCATTTATGACAGCCATATTAAAAACAATACAACAACATCTCAAAAGCAATATGGTTTTATTGAGTAATAGAGAATGTGATATATAATAGATAAAAGAGATTTCAGTTTCTGGCAAGGGCGTAATCCATCGGCGAGGAAATCCGTTGGTTAACCAGCGAGCTAACGTTATTATTAATGGCTTGCAAATGGAGCAGTGTAAAAGCACCATACCAGTGCACAATGACAAATTGTGCATGCCTGAAATGCTTATATTGTGGCCAAATGTATAGGCGTCCTTCCAGAAATAATGTTCATACATATATGTACATATACTAGGAGAAGATCTAATAGAATATTAGATGCCGTTCAAATCAAATATGCAGTATTAGCAATATGGACATTCTTCTCTTATTATTTTGAAGTTTTACGTGGAAGGACCGAAATTTAAACCTAGTATCGTTTTTTCAGTGAACATTCCAGAATTCTTCAAAATGGCTTCATCTAAGATTCCTACTTTCAAAGGAATGAAGGCCGATCTGGGAGTTGCGTTGCAAATCTCAGACCAACTTGGCGAGGATCAGAGGATATTCATAGGAAACCATGTAAGTTACTGTTACCCCCTTCATTTTTTTCTGGATCACAAAGATCAAAAAGTAGTAGGTACCCGATCCGATACACACGATCAAATTTAGAGTTCATAAGAGGGATATCAAATCCCTAGTTTCATCTTAAAATTAATATTATGATGATGAGTGGGGACGCCGCCGAGGCAGGCGGGCGGTCGAGTGGCTCTCCATTCATTCCGCCCAAAATTAATATTAGGTACCTATGTTATTTACTTTATTGTTTACCACGTGTACACCGTGCAAATCATATTGCCTTTGAGCTCTTATTTACTTATCAGTACCTAATGACACCGCCGAGTTCACAACAACATGATAACACGTCAAAGGCATTCATACATCATCATCATTTTCATCAACGTCGAAGGCCCTAAAGAGTTGACGGAAGGGTAACCACCAAAACACTTTGTCTTAAACAGGGCTATCTTATTATTTCAGTTATTGGCTCCAGCGGTTCTACTGGGCTACGACTCCAGCATAGCCACCGTCAGCAACATGTTTCCTGACCTGGTTCACCGCCTGATAGAAGCGGTGCGGGCTGGTAAAGTGGACGCAGCCAGGGTTCTGCAGGGGAAACTGCATGCTCTGGTCACTGCTATTTCAGCCCAAGGTAATATAAACCACCTACTGGGTTGTTTGTGAGGTTTTTATAAGCACGAATGCCAACTGATAGGGATATGCAATCATAACATTGTGAATGCGTAGCCAACCCTGAGTACAAAGATGGAATGCCTCAGACAATTTTTCTTTTAATGATAAAAATACAATTGTAAAATAGGTTAAGGCAATTTTAAGGCCTCCAATTTTCAAGTATACTCGTACCTGTGTCAGGAGATCTCAAATAGTCATCTTCTTAACTTAGCAGTCTGTATACGTTAAGAAGACGTACGTATGGATTGCGATGTTTCTCGTGGCATATGAACCCAAGGTTAAGCTGATGTTCTACTCTGGGCTTTTAACTATCAGCTCAGTTGGTCTGGCAGCAGGTTCAGGTAGCAGGTTCGCAACGCATTTGTTGTCTTGAAGGTGCAAATGCCTATGGACCTCCCCACTTATCATCAGGGGAACTGTGGGCCTTTTTTCAAACAAAGTTGTAGTGGTGATAGGACCTTGTGCAGCCTTTGTCCGGATCGCTACCACCACCTTATTATTTAACCTCCCTAACACTCAGCGTTCGCATGGTTGTGTTACGGTGTGGGGATAAGACAACCACTGGAATTACTAGCATAGAGGCATTCCGTCTCAGTCCTCAGGGGTGGCAAGGTATTTGCGGTCTTAGGATTGTAGTCTTGAGTTTGCAAATGTTCACAAATCCTACTTACCATCAAGTAGCCTGTGTGCTGGTTTGCCTTATCCATATAATAAAAAACACAACAATTGATATTGGGTTGCAGGTGACTTCGTACCAGCGATGAAGGCAGCCATGCGGCTGGTGACAGGCATCAGGGTGGGTCCGCCGCGGCACCCGCTGACTACCCTCGATCAACACCAAGAGGCGCAACTGGAGGAGAAACTGAGGGGGCTGAGTTTTGGTCGCCATCATGAGGACTAATTTTTTATTTATTTAACAGAAACGTCTGTAACGAAATTCTAAACTATAAAATATAAATAGGGCGTTATTATGACACATTCTTTAACTTTGCTATCGCAGCTTAAAAATCAAAAGAGTATATGATCATCGTGTATAATGCTCATCAAGTGTACCTACTCATACTGTCTCAATCAGAAATGCTTATACAAGGTTTCATCAAAGCATTCCTTATATAATTGGTATACATATATGTATCATATATAGTACCTAAGGAATTTAACTCTCGAAACAAGACACGACATTGCCTATGTATTTAAAAATTACGAGTCTCTAACGACCTGCGGGCCTGTTGTTGTGTTTATTATTATCGATGTCGATAAACGTGAATACAACATCTGTCCTTTTCTGACACGTAGATATGTAGGCAAGTGCGAGAATTACGGTTGCTTTGTCCACTTTTACCCACCGCGATAAAGCTTACCATATTACAAGGGTTGGCCACGATCACGTGACGGCGGCGGCAAGCGGCAAAAAATGAATATATAAAGATAGGTATATAAGGTATACCACGACTGCCCCCGATAGTAAAAAGGGCGCATCTAACAATTTTGTCAAAAATGAGTTAATTATACTGCCGTGATCAGCAGAAAAAGACCTACCTACTGATATTTTTAGTTTTTTCCTAGGTAGGCTAGATTAGAAGTTACCATAAGCAAAAAGGACGTAACTTCACTCACTTTGTTATAAAAACTTAATTAAAAAGACGCATTTCAGAAACATGTAGGTGGTCTTCATAAAAAAGACGTAACTACGTATAATGCGCCCTTTTGTTTTGTCAAACTTTTAACAGTTCAGTAAAAGAAAAGACGCAAGGTACAATCCATCACCGTATACTTCAATAAAAAGACGCATCTAAGTACTTACGCCTTTTCAACCAAGTCTGGTCTTGAAAGCATTATTTTGACTAAGACGCATCTAACTTAAATACTTAATGAAAAGGGCGCTAGTGACCACTTGCGCCTTTTCAACTTACCCAAAGCTTGATAACTGTATGTTGCGGCGGACGCATCTACACGTAAAACTTCGTAGAAAAGACGCTAATGAACAGTTGCGCCTTTTAAATAGTGTATTTTGCTAATTTATCTAGGATGCTCGTGGTATTTGCGTCTGATTTTGATGTAGGTATATTTTATTTTTGCGATACTATAACATTGAAAAGTGTAGTTAAGCGTACATTTATATTCAATTTATGTTAGTTTTATTTTAACCCTTAATTTGGCAAGAAGATTTTTTAATAAAAACAGAAATATAATTTATATTATCGTGGTTGCCGGTGACTGTGTCTGCATGGAACTCGTTTATCGAGTTATACCTGTAGAAATTATTGTATTTCCGAGATGAAAAAACATATCGTCATGTCCATCCCCGGGACTCTAGCTATATTCATTTAAAATTCATTTTGATTCGGCGGTTGACAAACAAGTTTGCTGATGGCAGCGTTATTTTCGTCTGCTACAGAACAGCTAAGCAAAGTAAGCCTTGAGTTTGGATTGCTAATAAACATGTCAGAGACCAAGCTAATATCCAACTGCATCAAACAGAGCATTGAAGTCTTCCCCCAATATCTTAAACACAAGTTCAGTTGCACAGACGTTCACCATAACGACGGAGGTGGCGGGATGAACAGCAAACTTTTGGAAACAATATTTTCCAAAAGTTTGCTCAGATCAGTCACCACTTTATGAGTAGCAGCGTGGGAAGAAAAACGGAAAGTTTTACCCAATAATGCAATAATGGGGCAGAACAGAACAGGTTAATAATAACATACATATAAAGAAATGGAGATAAGAGGGGCAGATTCCCTGAGAAACGCTATACTATTTCTCCTTTATTTGAATTCTGATGGGGCATTGAGTTGTAGAATTAATCTATTTTTTTTTGACTTCTGGATTTTTTTTAAAGAGCAGGGGGGTTATTATGACATAGCTATGCAGTTCAGTTTACGCTGAGAGAATAGGACACAGCTATACAACTGCTATAGCTTTGTCTTTTGCGCTCACCGTAAAATGAACTGCATAGTTACGTCATAATAACCCCCCAGAACATAAAATAGTATTTCTGAAGACAGAAAAACCGTGGGTGTAACAAGAAAATAACCGCATTGACACCCGAGATACATTGTTTGAATAAAGTACTGCGCGTATACACATTTTCCTGTTTTATAAAATATTTCTAGTTTCTCATTCCAATCTTTCTGGGACCGTATCGGTTTGCATCGAATAGTTTTGTTTAAACCTTATTTTGATAGTCCGTCAAGATAGGATAAAAAATTACAACAAAGCAATATGGAACCGATGAAAGAAAGTGTGGTTTGGGGCAGGGTGACTTGAGAAACCCAGCAACAGCGCTCATTTCCTTGTTTAAATAAGTTATAGTTTGTTATAAGGAGTAAAACTTGAGCTTAGAAGTATGCTGGGCGTAGTTAGTAAACGCAAGTTAGAACACCGTGGCATTGGCAATGGGAAGTATACTGGATATTTAACTTATATAATTCATACACGGGACTTATTTTTTATGTATCTTATTTATTTATATGCAAATAAGTTGTAATGTTGTCATAAGTACGTATAGAAAAAGCATTTTAAAAAAAATACTGAGTGTAAGTGAGAAGCGTCTTTCCTCATTTACATTCTGACGGTAATAGCGGCATGCACACGTTAAGTTTGGACCACGTGAAACGCCACGCGCCGTTCCAATCTTCGTTCCGAACATACGTGTAAATGCAACTGTAATAGTAAAATAGTAAAAATGTGCGGTTCGAAACGAAGATTGGAACGGCGCGTGGCGTTTCCCGCGGTCCGAACTTTACCGCGTAAAGGCCGCTAATGGACAAAAAATTCCCGTTCGGACTGGATGTTTATATTTTTTATTCAGTAAAAAAAGATTCTATTATATAAATATGAAATTCTCCTATACCATTATTATCTTAATTTTTCTAATAATTTTAGTTTATTACGAGTAGATTTTAGACTAAGTCAAATTAAGGGTAAACTTTTATTTTTTCATACGGTTTTTTATGATTATTTTTCATGATTGTACTTTAGAATATTGTTATTGTGTGAAATATTATTTCAAGACGTTTATTTTACAGGTGGCAGTTGAACTACGTACATGTTAAAGTAGTAAAAAGAGAAAATATTACTTTTTATTTGAGTAAAAGTAGTTGTTTAAAACATCAATTACTTTATTGAAAAGACGCTTGTGTCCAAATGCGCCCTTTCATATCAGGAGAAAAGCAGGAAATATCTGAAGAGCACTGATATCAAAAAGAAGTTTGTTATTATACTCAGTTGAAAAGGCGTAATTGGTTACTTACGTCTTTTCAACGGAGTATCGAGTATTTTCCAGACATTTTTTTGCTTAGATGAAAAGGAAAATCTTAAATAAATAAATAAATAAACATAAATTATAAAATTTTGTATTACCATATTGACAATATTGTATATATCTATATTACTGCGTTTACAGGAAGTTTCTATGTCAATTTCTTTAGAGACAGCATACTTTTTTTTAATTTTCAACTAAAACATTTAATTTCTCGACTTCGACTTCATGTTAGATGCGCCCTTTTTACTATTTACTATCAAAGCATTCCTTATATAATTGGTATATGATCATCGTGTATAATGCTCATCAAGTGTACCTACTCATACTGTCTCAATCAGAAATGCTTATACAAGGTTTCATCAAAGCATTCCTTATATAATTGGTATACATATATGTATCATATATAGTACCTAAGGAATTTAACTCTCGAAACAAGACACGACATTGCCTATGTATTTAAAAATTACGAGTCTCTAACGACCTGCGGGCCTGTTGTTGTGTTTATTATTATCGATGTCGATAAACGTGAATACAACATCTGTCCTTTTCTGACACGTAGATATGTAGGCAAGTGCGAGAATTACGGTTGCTTTGTCCACTTTTACCCACCGCGATAAAGCTTACCATATTACAAGGGTTGGCCACGATCACGTGACGGCGGCGGCAAGCGGCAAAAAATGAATATATAAAGATAGGTATATAAGGTATACCACGAGGCCCTCGTGTCCCCGCGGCGGCGGTGATACACAATGGGGCGAGATTTCGTTGAATACAACCACTGCCACTGCCACTGTTTCTGCCACTTGCCACTCACCGCCGCCGCAGTAGATACCGTGCAGCCTTGGCTAAGCCATAATTGTATGTTTTTTATGTGTTTTTTTTGGTGACATAATTATAACAACTTAAATATGTAATAAAACTTAACAAAACATTATTTCCTGAATTTTTAATTTTATAAATAGTGCCGTTGTTCGTTTTTTTCTAATTAAGCAAACTATTTGACTAGTTTGAGAATCCTGAGTTTTCCCTCGATCCTCTTCTTAGCCTCGGAGGAAAGAGGTCTTTGGGGGAGGGAGGGAGGTCCCACTTTAATTCCAGTCACTATTTCCATGCCGGCTTTCATAATAGGCACCCATTCACCTGTAAATAAAAAAGTAACAATGAGTTGGTTTCTTTATTTATACTTAGCTTCGTTTAAGTAAACCTGGTGTTTTTAAAAAAGCATGCTTAAGGGTAATGTACACAGACCACCTGATGGTGAGTGGGCTCTGAAGCCACAACCGATCCGTAGTCACACCAATTGGCCACACTGGTGTGACTATGGTTCATTTTATTTACCCGTAGTCACACCAAGACCGAATTCGCGTCTGTTTCTCTTTCAAAACCAAACTCAACAGAGTCAACGGAGCTCCGCTTACGCGGAGCTCCTATTTCTGGGTTGTTCTGGCCCTCCGGGCCTGATATAAATTCGAACCTAACCTAAACCTTCCTCCTATTTATGTGTTCGTGTGACTACGGATAAATAAAATGAACCATAGTCACACCAGTGTGGCCAATTGGTGTGACTACGGATCCGTTACTTCTGAAGCGTTGCCAAACCTGCGAACAGATGGAATGCTAAAATTTTCACTGTCCTTCCAGCGTACTTAGCAGCAGGCAGCGGGTAAGTAGGTGGTAATGATCCCTGGACGATTGCCTAAACGAACTAGGTTCTTTCTATCTCTAGAACAATAACATTCAATCTAACGGTCACCCGGACGTGTGTCCGTAAATTGAGTACCTATTATTGTATCGAAACACCTTTCAACAAACTTATCATTACGCAGAATTACAGTTCATCGAAAAGCATACGAGAGGTCAACGTACCCTCAACAGTGTGAGCCTCAATGGCAAGAGACAGTTTCTCCTGCAGCTCCCGAGCCTTGGCCACGTCGTTAGCTTCCACTGCAGCCACTATATCCTGACCCAGCTGGGGGAACAAGTTGACTGAGGTGCCGATGCTGGACTTGATGCCGAGAAGCGCCGCGGGAGCCATCAGCTGTAACAGAACGGAAGTGTTTTTGTAATAACAAAAGACTGCAGAGTTTATTTGTATCTATTGAGATGGGAAAGACAAGAAAGACCGACGTCTCGCGGGGTTGCAGACTTAGGCGGTATTGAATTGCGGACCTGGACCAGCCAGAATGCAGAGAAACGAATGGGCAAAGTTAAATATCACTGATTACTCACCGTATCCGCTCCAAGGAACATCTCCTGACCATCCTTCAGCACCCTCTTGACCTGAGCGGCTTCGCTTAGGTCGTTCGAGGTGAACTTAATGCCCTTAAAGTTGGGTATGCTGGCCGTCGCAGCTGCTACAAACGCTGGCATGTTAACTGCAAAAATAGACAACGTCATAAATCACTGATCACAAAAGAAAACAAAAAAAAATAGGAGTGATCTGAATTGAAATTCTAATCTTGGATTGACTATTAGGTGACAATCTTGTACACCATTGAACCGAGATAATATTTATACATATTAAGAAATGCCTTAGGTACAAACTTTAATATTTTCCCTGACCGCAAAACGAACTTAGGACTCAGCTTCGTGGTAAGTACCTATCATTATTATCGTCGAATTAGAAGGTTATTGGTCTAAAATTGCCCTAGTCCACTGATAGACTACCCACCTAGCAATGTGTCAGCTAACCACGTAATCAAAATATGAAATATGGAAACATCTCATCTCCAGGAGCTCGCTTAAGTGGCCTGGCCTATATGCTCCTTGACCTCGGACAAACCATATTGCATAGCATGCCATAAGCTTGACTACTCACTCTCAACTTTACTCATAAAAGGAATGTGGTAATAGAGAACAGGTAGACTCGGTGCCGCCTGAGCCACTTGGCTCACGTTGAACACCAGCTCCTCAACGGTCTTGGGTTTGAAGTACAGTTCCGGTAGGGTTAGCAGGGAATCTGCACCAGCTGATGCGCAATATTTGGCCTGGAAGCACCATTAAATCATGAATATTATCATCAGTATCGTCATCATCTCTGCCGAAACACGTCCGTGGCTGGGCATATGGTGACATAAGCCTGAGACTCCTAAAAGCCCCGCATTCCTGAGGATCCCTTTAGATCTTAACGATGGTAAGTCATGTGTAACTCGCGTCATAACTAGTCAAAGTCAATAGTTTTTTACGTAGCTTTGTCAGCAATTCGTAGCTTTTGTGAATTCAGGATAGGTATAATAAAAACCACCTGAACGACGCGCTGGCCTAGTTGGTAGTGACCCTGCCTATGAAGCCAGCGGTCCTGGGTTCAAATCCCGCAGGGCAGATATTTGTGTGATGAGCGCGACTATTGGTTCCTGAGTCATGGATGTTTTCTATGTATTTAAATATATGTATATTCCTCTATACAAGTATTTATGTATTTGTCCTATGACCGAAGTAATCGTTGACAACCAAGGCAGGTAGGTTGTTTGTTTTATTCACTCGTTGTGAATATACCAATTATTTCTTATTGACTATATCATTATGTATTTATCAGCTATTTACAGCAAAAACAATTCAAGATAAATGACGATGAAGTCAAGCTCGTTACTGATAATGATAACGCAGTGGTTAAATCTTCTTACAACATAGTGTAATAATAAATCAGAGCTAATTTAAATGCAAATATAACGAACAATATTTGTCTACCAGTTTAAGCAAATAATGCTCTTCGCATTGTTTTTTACGCCTATTTCTTTGGTTATAATTAGTTACGTGACTAACGCTGCGGCATGCTGCGGTACCATTAGGCATGCATTAGGCAAACAGTTTGCGGCATTTACGGAAGGGCAGACAGTAAGCCACAGTTGTCCGTGTATAAGGTACAATAAGCTGAACTCAATGTCGGCCGGTGGACTGTAAGTTGGTGTGGCCTTTATGTCATTCTACTACGACTGGATTCGACTGTCCTGGGCCAAAATAATGATAATGACAAAAGAACATTCCTAGGCTAAAATAGAGAAGGATAAAAGTCTCGTGTTGTAGGAAGTCCAATAGACCAATAATCTTTTCATATCACCTACTCGGAAAGGGGACTTTTCTTCCCTGCTAGGAGGGATCAAAGTGGCACTTTTCTATTCAAGGACATTTTGTTGCCAAATTTGATAATTGTTGTTAAGTGCGATAATTTCCTGTTGTTAAATTTGATAATTTCAGCATTTCTAGAATGTGTGAATAATTAAATTTGTTTCATCACTAAGATCTTTTATTTTCCTCATAGGTGATGTGAAAAGCAGTATGTGTCACACGGTAGCAAAATTATTTCCACCTTGGGCGTTAACACTTGAATCCCTCACTACGCTCAGGATTCAATGTACGCCCTCGCCTTAAATATGTCATTTTGCTCCCTTGTGACACAATCTACTATTGCCTTACCAAGGACAGTACGTCGGCCAGCGGACCTCCCCCCACTTGGACCTGGATGTGCAGACCTGTGGTCTTGGCTGCGGCCACCCACGCGTCCACGATCTTCTTCCGGTCGGAGACGCTGAGGGACATGTTCTCTCCAGTTGTGCCACCCACTAAAAAAATAACACCTTTGGTAGAGATTTCTTTAGTAGTGAAGTATGCGTCGATGTGAGCTTCGCCTGCGTTGGCTTATTCAGTGCTATTTTAGGATAACGTTGTTATAGTTACTCTCTTGTTTTACTAGAAGCTGCCATTTTTTATCACGAGGGGAAGGCACACAATCACATAGGCCACCTGATGGTAAGTGATAGACCCATATCTAGGAATTCGTTGCCAACCCTAAGGACTAAGATAGAATGCCTCTATGCTAGAAATTTCACCGGTGGTCTCACCACATGCGTCTGTTCCTTTTTTGTCTATTGTAAGTGGTTATACTTCCTAGATGCCCTCTGTTATGAACTTATGACATAGATATGCTCTTATGGTTAGGGAAAAACTTGAGGCACCCAGCACATTCTGGTAACTGAATGTATATAATAGAATAGAATAGAAATAACAGCAAAAATATACAAATTACAGGAAATATGGCCATTTTTTTCACTTGAAAAATATCGTACTGTAAAATGTCATCTCTAGTACAACCATATCATTAATTGTTATCAACATGTCACCCAAGATAAACCTGTTACTTGGTTGGAATACTCTTATTTATCAGCACCATATTTATTATTTATATATCTTATCTTTGACTTTCCCTATTATCACGTAAACGTACCGAGCACTGACTTTATGCCAGATTTCTGGAGATATTGCGCATACGCCGGTATAGCGCCGTAGTTGACAGAGAGGTCGTCGTTGAGGGGTGTGAAGACGGGAGGCATGAGGCCTCGGGCACTGAAAACCACCTTGGAAAAGGAAAAGGTTTTTAGTTTACTACATTTATCTGACTAGAGACTTTTTGCTTCTAGTATACCGTATTATTTATACGAGTGAAGACTCACGTCCTCCGCGAATTGAAAAACACGATTGGCCTGTTCAGAGTTACCTACTTGTCTTATATGGTAAACAAGTTTCTAACCTCAAAATGATTTTTCTTTTTCGCTAAAACAGCTGTTGTATCGTAAATAAAGTAAAAGGAGAAAACATTTTGGACATCACTTGGCTAATGTATTGTCCGTGAATGCTTTATTTTATTTAAAATTGCTGTTTAAAGTAGCTATTTAAAAAGTTGACCAATTATTATTTTTCAGCAGAAGAGACAACTCGCATACCATGCAGATTGTTTCCATATCTCCCTACTTTAAAATAACTATTGTAATAAAATTAAACGCAAACTGCACTGGGTAGGTAGAGCAGGGACTTAAGTGTTTGGTTCAACACATACTTAAATGAATTTATTGCGATACCCTAGTAATATATGGACACTTATTTTATAGTCTGTAACATAATGTAGAAATTATTTTTATGTGCATTGACAACACCAAGTTGAAATTTTGTTAATGTTACGAAGTCTGACCTAACCTACCCAATAAATAACTTTCGGTGAAAAGATACATACTACGAAACTTTTGTTGGTAATTCAAAAACTAACCAATTATTTCAATACGATAGCTGTATTAGTGTGTCGCTGTAGTTAATTTGGTTAATGCATAACAAACAAGTTCTAATTTACTATTTAAATGTCAATATTAGCATAGTAACAAGTTATCTAAAACATCTCACCATTTTGAATCTCGAAATAATTTTGTTCTAACACATCAAAGTGGCCGCACAGCCAAGAGTCAACTGAACGAAACCAAACACGCAGACATCTTTATTTTAACTTATCAGCACAGCGGTTGCAGCTCGATTAAAGCCAGTTTATCGCTCGATTCGTCTCTTTCGTTCCCATCCAGTAAAAAGAAGACGCACTGAGCGGTGTGCAGCTAACTACAAGTCTTACTAACCAATCGTGATTGTACCGTTATCCAGCAAAACAAATGCTCTCGGTAAATTATCATAACATGTTGTGTAACAAGACATTATGTAATGGGACATTATCAGTTATGGTTACCGAACGGTTGATATGGAAAATTATCCAATATCATAGATAATTACTAACATAATTGTTAATTGATAATTAATAACACTGGTAAAAATCTTAGCCTAATTGTGCAAAGAGTAGTTACAGAATTATCACAGAATTGTTGGTAATTCTATAGCTCTGCCTACCCCACTCTGGGAATGAAGGCTTGAAGGTATATATGTGTTATGTATGTTAAAATAGAATAGAATATAAATATGTCTTTAATTCCGTGGAGTATGGGGCGAGTGCTGGTGTGGGACGCTACTTGTGTAGACACCCTAGCCTCGTCACACCTCCGCGGAACAGTAAATAAACCAGGCGCGGCGGCTGAGGCGGCCGAAACAATGAAAAATAATAAGTACAAGTCGGCGCAGAATATAACTTTGTTCCTTTTGACGTCGAGACCCTTGGTCCGTGGGGACCCGGTGCCATTAGCCTTTTTAAAGACATGACAAAAAGGCTAATTGAAACAACCGGTGACCACAGAGCTGGCGGCTTCCTCGGACAGCGTATTAGCATTGCTATACAACGAGGAAATGCTGCCTGCATCTGTGGTACTTTGCCACGGGGGCCCTCACTTTTCTAGTTTTTATTTAGTTTTAATTGATTTGTATTTAGTTTAGTTATAGTTTAGTTATATTATTAGTTTATAAGATGTATGTTTTATGTGATATTAAATAGTATGAAATACGTTTATTTGACAAACACATCAACACAGGGGTACATCATAAAACTAATTACTTCTTATCTCGTGACAAGCGACACTGTTAAATTTAAAAAGTACAATGAGGATGATGTGTGCCGATTTGGTCTCCACTCAGCATAATGGTTGGCATGGGAACCGGGCTGGTTTTCAGGAAGCCAGGCGGGCTGTTTGTGACAGCGTATTGTGACTTACGAAGGATAACTACATACATTACACCATGACAAGGGATTCAATAAAGTCTTTATATACATACATATCTACATAATTTTGAATCTATTGTCCTGAAACACTATAAACAGTAAAAAATAATAAAATTTAGAAATTAAGTTTTTTTTTTATTATATGGAAAAAAAAGATTCGTAAAATACAAGCTGTGATGACTGAAGAGAAATAGATAAAACAACGTAAACATTCTCGTGACGTACCTATAGAGAGCCTGGTTGTTTGACTACATGCCCTAAGTTTAAAGCTGCTAACAGATTTGCAATCTTTACATTGTATAAAAACTTTAGTCTAATAAATAGGAAAGTAATTGTAGCAGCAGTGTTTGCATTGTTGTGTTGTGATGTGAGGATTTTTTTTCCGTCTTGGATCTCCTCTACCTAATAGGATTGCAGTTTTTAGATTGTACTATTTAGAGTGCATGGTCAGTGGCGTAGCGTGGGGGGGGCGGCTGGGTGCCATGGCCCCGGGCGGCAGACAAAAGGCATACGGAAAATATTTAAACTTTAAATATGTATGTAAGTAATAATTCCTTACAATGTTTAAAAAAAAACCCGACTTCAAAACGCAAAAAATAACTTCTTTTAAAATGGTCGACCTGTAATAGGTCAGTCAAACTGAAGTCGGCTTTTGGTAAAAATATTGTGGGATTTGTGGGACGCCGACTATAGTTAGACTAACCTATTAGTAACCTACCATTTTAACCGACTTCAAAAAAAGGAGGAGGTTCTCAATTCATCGGGTTTTTATATGTATGTTCCCCGATTACGCAAAGACATCGGTCTTTGAAACGATATTGTTTTGTTTGAAAGGGTATACTTTCTGGTTGTCAATGAGATATGTTATCGTTACCCATGAAATAGGTACCGTTAACGAGATCCGTTGGCCATCTGTGGGGTTCATCATCAGTTCCACTTTACCAATTAGTGTTTTCCAAGAGCAAATGCACCGTTTACTATGAAAAATACACAAATCGCTATCAGATCCGGCCGTGTTGACAATGGGACCAACTAGAAACAAAAAAACAATTGTTCAAATCGGTCCAACGGTCTTCCAGTTAACGGGGAATATACATAACAAAAATATCCCGACGAATTGAGAACCTCCTGCTTTTTTGAAGTCGGCTAAAAAAGGGGCGGCGAATTTCCGGTCGGTCCCGGGCGGCGAAAACCCACGCTACGCCACTGTTCGTTCATAGTGGCGTTAGGTCATTAAGGCCCGTATTAATAAACTGATCACAACCACTCACAACTCTAATGCTCATCTCGAGATGCGTTAAAAATGACAGTGTTCTATGGTTTGGCGTTTACTTTGACGTATCTTGTGACGGTCCTCACAGTCAAGATGAGTTTATGAATACGGCCAAAGACTACTATTGTATACTGGGATATAGACTGGCAACTCAGCGTTATTTTTGGTTCGTATAGCAACATTGTAGTAAGTGGTGCCTGCCATCTAGTTCGTGTTAATGGAACTAATACTGTGCATATGTGTGTGTAAGCATGTACGTATACATAACCACATACGTAAGCTATTCGCCACCCCTTTATTCATACAAAACCACAACAGGTATTTAAAGACCAATAATAGTTAAGACGCGCTGTTGGCACACATTAACTATTATGGCTTTAAACGCTGTTAAGATTCATAAAAAAGGGGTTAAAGTTTGGAGTAAGTAATACAAAAAAGAACATACCAGGCGTGATGACAATGTTTTACATTAAGAACTGATGGACTTCAAAGAAAATAGACGACATTAATCTAGTCGACGAGATACGTTTTTATTGAATAAATTGGCGCACCTGCAATATAATTTATCTTTTAACACATCGTTCATTCGCGGAACGATTGATACGTGTATAAACAAATTTAAATTTTAATTAGTACGCCACACCGCCTGATCAGTTCTTATTTGAATATAAACCAGTGAGAAGTAAACCTCATCATTTCAGCCGAAAGACGTCCACTGAATACAGGATTCCTCTAGAGCGACAAAGTTATAAGTTCCGGTATCCCCACATTTAGCGGTTTATTGCTATCACCAAGTTCTAAAAAAATACTATGGTACCTACAGAATTTCAATTTAACTTCCAAGTGGTTTTTAATAGCTTTTTAACTAATAATCTTTGAGGATCATATATTTAATGGGTCTTCCTAATGCTGCGGCCATATCTAAAGGCATCCCTTTTTTAACATAAAGAAAGAAAGATTCTGCACAACAAGTAACTACTTGTATCACGAATATTTTTCAAATCTCACAGATTCTGATGTGGCCGCAGCGCAACTACCTATTTTGAGAGTTCGAAGAGTCCAACTAATTACCATGTCATGTAAACATATGAATATGTGAATAAATTATTTATTACATTTAAGCTTATTCTGTTTAAACCTATTAGGTACATTTGTTTAAAATATACATGCTAAATGCATAACAAAAACAAAAACTTGGGTCAACTGACAAGTTTTCAATACAAATTGGCCTACCTATCTAATTAGAATGTATTTATTTATGTATTTATTTATTCAAATTAATTTACACGGCATTACAGTATGACCATATATATATACACTGAGAAACTTCAGTAATAATAACAAACGGTAGAGATAATAAATTAAAAACAGAAGTCAATTAATACTAGATGGCCTATCATCCATCATCTCGCAAAATCTTAGACATTCACGACACACAGCTGCCCATCGCCACGCAAACAAATCACATTCAGGTACTGATACCATAAGTATATTCAACCGCGTCAAGACCCGGAGCAAGGGCAAGTTCCTTCGCGACACCGTGCTCGCCGGCGGCGCAGCCAACAGTGGACGCGCAGGCGGCCTAAGCGTTATTCGCGATGTTTCAGGGACTAAGAGCCTCACGACTCGTTCTACGAGCTCAGGGCAATCCGATTCCCCGCGCAAATTTTGACAGGCAGTGACTAACAGGTGGTGGATGCGCCTTAATGACTCTTGATGACTCGGGTTAAACTTTACTATATAATATAAGTAGTAAGTACTTACTACTTAATAGCACACAATGTTGCTCCAGACTGAATACTGACGATGGGCTGCGATAAAATGCAGCCCAAGTATGTATTCCGGAGGAACTTCAATGTCCACGTTCCGACAAGGGATGAATGGAAGGATGGGTTGCACCTATCAGAGGAAGACAACGCGATACGGTACACGGATGGTTCAAAAATGAGCTCCGGTACGGGGGCGGGTATTCATGCCAAAGACTTCAACAGTAGTATAAGTATGGGCAACTACGCAACGGTCTTGTCCACCTGTTTTTGTTAGAGCACATCTCCGAAGATACTCAACTGATTTAAAACTAAATTAAAATCAAAACCAGATGTTAAGCCTAGTGTGTAGTTCCATATGGAACTATTGGGATAACTTATTTGACATTTATATATGTACCGATTGTTTCATATGTAACTAGAATTATGGAACTCCAGGGATATCCCTGCCCTCGCCAAAATCATACAAATCTTCTTAGCAAACGCTTATTTTTTTGAAATGTAAATAACTTATGCAATTATTTTTCATTGCCTCGATATTTCCTTACTCTCTTTATGATTAATTCCTCGAGTAGGTAATTGAACGGATCTTTGCATTGCATTATATTCTCCACATGACATTATAGTCTTCAGGATCATTCTTAGAAATATTGATTTTGATGATTTTGTCTTATCTTATCTTCTTGGTGGGGTCCTGTGTGGTGGGGATCTTTTGTATAATCACCCCGATTTTGATGATGACCGGGGATCTGTTATTTGAGTTCGGTATTCTCTTTCGTTGCAGACTAGGTAGTGAGGGATTATGACTTATGCTAGCCGCCCTGGTCTTCACTGCAAGTGATTATGACAATCTTTTATGTTTTAATTGGCATAAGTACTATTTGGTTTCGATATTCTCACAAATAATACGAGACAGAATCTTTGTGCAAATAAGTAGGTATTCTAGTTATAACTGGGACATATTTCCTTGCTCTGAACACAACAGCTTCTAAGAATTTCTTGTCACCTAAAAATAATAAAACTGTATTATAAGTAAGTACTACACTCAGGAGCAAAAATAACGGGTCAGAGTGCGTTTTTCATACTAAAGAGGCTATTTCGAAGCCTTGATTCCACGCCAGGGAATGCTTTTAGTGAAATCTGATGATGAATGCCCCGAGTATCGATACAGGACTTCCAGAGTGCCTAGGATGCCCAACTGAATGAATCTGCTGTAAACGCCGGAATTGTGCATGTTCAGAAAAACATCTATAATGGCAATAAAATGTAAGGAAATCCAAGTGCTGACCCAAACTCTCCCGCTGTGGTGTTAACTGGTTGTGATCAGTTAAGTATCTTAAGAACCTCGCAGTATCCACCATTAAAACTCACTCAAAATAACCCCTGGCGAGGCTTCGAAATAGTCTCGTTTGTATGAAAAACGCACTCTGACCCGGTATTTTTGCTCCTCAGCTTTTAATCAATTCTTATCTCATTAATCCATAACTATACTCATGAACCTAACCTACACTTATTGATGTTTGTACCAGATTGCGAAGTCAAAAGAGGGTTATGAGTTTAAAGTCCATGTTGTATGTGATAAAAATGGGAGTGAATGGGAATGGGAGTCTCTCCATAAAGGTTCCTTGTTTACCATTTTGTTACGTAACCATAACCCTGATGATAGGGTTGCGTCAACCTAGTCACTAGTGAGCAGTAGAGTTTGGTTTAGCGATTTTCCCTATACAGCGCAATTATAAGCTTTATTTTTCGTTCTCGGTTCGGTAAGGATAAACTTTATTCATCCTGGTAAGATAAAATTCTGAAGTCTACGCAGACGAAGTCGCGGGCAGAAGCTAGTTATCTATAATTTTCACGCATTACTAGAGTTTTATTTAACGTGAGGTTAGACGTAGGATTTTGTTCATGTTATTTCTTCATCTTACCACCCGGAGTCAATGGTACACTAATGGTACAAATTTCTAGAAATCAGTGAAAATCGGTCATTTTGGTGAGCATAGTAGGTAATTTTTTGAACAAAATTTCCAGCTTCCCCCAAAATGTTACAAATCCAGGTACCTAGTTAGCCAACTGTTATTTTATAAAAATGTAAGTAACGTATGTACCCAGTCGCATTTGTTTTTCATTTCCTCGAAATTCCATTCCTCTCCTCATGACAATTCCTTGAATAGTTAAGTCGTGTGTAAATAAGTATTCTAAAACTGGGACACTTTTCCTTGCACCTGGCACAGCCTCCGAGAATCTCTTGTTAACCTAGAAATTATAAAGTGTATTATAAATATTATAATTAGTGAGTATTACTATCAGCTTTTAATCAGGTCCCATCTTATTCATAACTCATGAAACTAGCTTCTGAACCGATTCGAATACCTAACCTTAAATAATAAAAATAATAAAAAACTGGTGTTGTTAGTATATTTTTTTAATGTTATTTAGGGACTTTTAAGCGCATCGTCTCGGTATAAAACATTCCCTCGATTGCTTTACGAAATAGGTATACTAACAACATCTTTTTCGTCCTTGTCAAAAAATAAAGCTAATTTTTTACTTTGTGGATTAATATTAACACCAGTTATGTTTTTAATTTTAAGCATTTTTAGTGCCTTATAAAGCCTAGTTTTAATAAAAATGTTTTATTAAACAACCCGACTTTATTTTTTATGTACATGAATATGTGCTTGAAGTACCTAATAGATGTAAGTATTTTCTAGTATTTGTCACGTTTTACAGATAAACCCGTTTATTAATGCTACTATATTCGTATATATTTGAAATGGTCACATTAAGATCTTTTAAATTATACCCATATTGTAATATGATTAAAAAGACTTTTTTTTTACATAAATTATTGACATTTTGCCATTATTATATTTTTAACAGTTTAGGTATCCTATGTCACCCAGAAAGATGAAAGGATTCTAATGATACCACACACATTTAAATTGGCTCAGGCGTTAAGAAGTTATCGTGGAATAAAATAATCATACATACATACTTACATTTATATACAGACATGAACCCCTAAAAACATTAGACTCCTTTTTTTGGGCAGTCGTATAAATGTCAGCCGGGAAGAAGAAAGGATTCTAACGATACCACACACATCTAAATCGGCTCAGGCATTTAGAAGTTATCGTGGAATAAAGAATCATACATACTTACATACATACATACATGAACCCTAAAAACATTAAACTCCTTTTTTTGGGCTGTCATATAAATGTCAGCCGGTAAGAAGAAAGGATTCTAACGATACCACACACATCTAAATCGGCTCAGGAGTTTAGAAGTTATGGTGGAATGTAGAATCATACATACATACATGAACCCTAAAAACATTACACTCCCGTTTTTGGGCAGTCGTGTAATAAGGTGTCAAACGTACCAATCAAGAGTATTAAATTAATATCAATATCTGCTGTAAAATATTAGTTCCTGTCTAAAGATTTGAATGCCTACCTAGTTACAATCAGACGTCAAAAACACAAACAAACCAACAAACGCTGTCTTCTAAATAAATATTTCTAACTTTCATCATTATTAAAGATACACATTTTTTTTCTTGATATATACAAGCCTCTTTTAACAGAGGGCATTTGTAGGTAACTATGCGACAAGTATGATGATATGAGCCATTTTTATACCTTGTCTAATCTATTGTACCTCCATTGTATTCTGAATACCACTTTGTCTATTATTTTCGTCTGATAATTATAACATGCGACTAATCTAATATTACTAGAGTTTTATTCATCAAGGTGTCAGAAATGGGATTTCGATCACGTCACTACCTAGAGTAAAAATATTATGCAAAGCAACTTAACTAACTAAAAAGATCACCCGCTGCAAGCGTCTTGTGTACCTTCGCATAGGGGTGTTTTACTACTTTCTTCTAATATACTTAGCTATCAGATCTCAATCTGATCAGACTTAATAAATAACGTCGGATGAACATTACCTATGTTTTGACAGCCACCTTTACGCTAATAGTAAATACAGAGGCACCAGCGCTCAATACCCGCAACCAATGTCAGCAGTAACCACCACAAGGACTCAAGGATAAAACGCCTGGAATAAAAATATATATATGTGTTTTAAGCTCTTCTCTTTTGGGTTCCCAATTCTCAATAAATATACGCTAGAGCAATTTACGCCTGAATCCTGTACCTAATCATCTCAAAAAGTGTATTTAATTGACATTTCCTTTCAAAAATTAAGCACCTTCTTTACGATTTTCTAGTGGTACGGTAACAGGGGCTCCGTCTCGCGAGCAATCTTGACAGTTTATTTATTTAAAAGGATATTATATTGATAACACGCCTCAAAAAGTAGTAATTGAATTATATAAAACTAGCTTTGTGCCCACAACTTCATCTGTGGAGAGCCAGAAACACGGTCACTAGTCACTAAATATCAACTAGGCTAACCCTGTCGTATATTTTCTTCTATGGATGGCTTGTCCAAGGGAATACCTATCCAATAAAACACTCTCCGTCTGCATAGAAGTCGTTTATCATTATTCCTTCCGGAACTGTTCTATTGTCCGGGATAAAAAAACATCCTTAGGTGTATGTCCTTGGTGTGAACGAAGGTGACTGGCAAAGCCAAATTTGGTCTTAAAGGTACGGTTGCACATTACATATATACCGGTCAAAAGCACTACCCTCCTCCTGCAAGTTTTACTAATAAAAGTAACAAAGTAAGTAAGTAGGTATTGGTTCAGCCGTGACAGCGGAGCGTTACAGACAAACAGACAGCCACACTCTCTTATTTATAATTATACAAGACTTTGCGCGCTAAGTACTTTATTTAAGTGGAACTTGTTTATCGCTGTTCCCTTGGAAACCATGCAACATAAAATCATCCTACGTCTTTTTCTCGGGGTCCAACTTACTTATGCAAAATTTCATTACAATCAGGATGGCAATAGGTATCTCCATTATGAATATGAAGAGTTTGCCCGCAACTTCGTCAGCGTAGAACACGTTTACCACTAGGTGAACCCGGAACACGATTAATGCCATTAAATTTCTGATTGAAGTCCCTCTCCCGGGCCTGGGGCTGAAAAACTGATGAAAGGAGTAGGTGGTACCTATAACCTAAAAATCTTCCGATGGAACGAGAAACGCATTTTATGTATATTATGTGGAATCAACTCTTGGCGTCTGTATTTCCGAACCAATACGACTTGGGGCTTTCGAAAAACCAGCCTACTCTTTTCTCAAAGACCGGCATCTCCTCTGGTGTTGCGGGCGTTTAAGTATATATCGCGATGATCAATTAGCATCAGGTGGCTCGCTTGCTCGTCTGCTTCCTTGTTCTCATTAAAAACAATGCTCTGCAACAGATCCAAGTGTTTATCGACTATCCCTTGCGATAGAAAATGTTAATAGAAAAGGAACCCAGGTCGGTCAGTAAAACATTAAAGGTTTAGGATTGAAAGTCTTAAGATTATTATAGTCTTTTGAATGCAACCGTATATCTCTGATTCCACTTGCCATCAGGTACCATGTGTGCTTGTTTGTTTTCCCTAGCCCATAAAAAAAAAACTAAATCACGTGTCGCAAATGGTCGTCGTCCTGGGTCTGACAAACTTTAAAGGCATTAACCGCCTAGATATCGTATATCGCTATAGAACTAATCGGAAATGAAGATTAGGTACCTACTTTGTATTCATCAAAAGCATTTTAGTGAAGTAGACGTGCCTATATTAAAATGCATAAAATAAATACCTAGTGCTATTTCGATGTCGCATAACATATACGTAATTATTAAAAAATATATATTAAATTATTACTTTATTACAAATAGCATTAGCATTAGCTTTTGCCAGCGACTGCATTCGTATAGAACTCGTTTATCGCTTTTCTCTCGGGTACTATCGTTGAGGATACGTTGTAATTGAGTGCCAAATTTTATCTAAATTAGGGAAGTATGGACGAGCATATGTGTCTGAAAGACAAACATCCTTCAATTTTTATACAACCTTGGATCCGAACCGCGGTATATATTGTGGGGTGGGTGGGGTCATTAATTCGGGTGGGTTGTTGGTTGAAATTTTATCTTTGTATATTTCATAGGTTCAGACAGACAGACGGACATGGCGAAACTATAAGGGTAGTTTGACCTCTAAACACTAAAAAGATTATGTTAACTATTATTTCATTTAAATTGTATCTTTAGTTTAGCTATATCTAGATTTTCCCTGCGACTACGTCATTGCAGAACACGTGTATCGCTATTCGCTATGGTCTATATCGCCTGAGTTGAAGCACGCAGCTCAATGGCAGCGCTCTGTGGATGCTCTCTGCCCGGTCACGGGATTAGGAATTAAAGTAGTCTCTTGGGGTCACCAACAAATGTCAACAAATCGGGTCATGCTAAATTCCATCAAAACTATTGAAGGTTTAACCATGAAAGTATTTCAGACATGCACAATTAACATTAATTGTATTCATAAATATTTCCCTTAACTTCATCCACTTCCATATCGTATATCGATCGCTATTCCCTATAGAACTATAAAAAAACGGAAATTAAAAGTAAATAGGTATTACTTTGTACTCATCCAAATTAGTTCAGGGAAGTCTAAAAGACAGAGAGACAGACACATTTTCCCATTAATGATATTAATAGTACGACCAATAATAGAATTGTCCTTTAATTTTTTTCTGAATACCTTTGAATCTGTGTTTAACGAAAAAAGTGTAGTGAATTACCGTCTACGGTCCGATTATTGCACCCAGGTACGCAGCACAATTTAATTTGAAATCTTTTGTTATTATATTTCTCCCTGAAATTCAATTTAAGTAATTCAAGAAAATTTCTTTGAACAATGTCAAAAATGTCAAGACAGACAAGTAACTTATTGTGTTGTCATATCGATTCAATACAAACTGTCATAAATTATATATTTTTGCATTTTCATAACGTATAATATATATTTATCAAAATAACAAAAGTAATACATTTCTTTTTTTGCATTATCATTACATTTTTGTATCGTTCTCAAGAGCGTTTTTTTTAAACCATCAGCAACACTGACTTTAAAGCCGGACTAAAACTTTTTCGACACCTAATGAAGATGGCGCCACAGAACGACACAATTAATAAGGCGTGCGTCGAAGTGTTACTCCGTTGACCAAGAGTCCATTATTGCTTAATCCAAGCGCAATATTAGTTTTGTCATACTTAAAAAAAAAAACAAAAAAAAGCGAACCACCTCTAATGTACTAAGTTGCCATAGCATGAATACGGCGGCCCTAAAGTGTAGGCCTCTCGAGAGGCAGATAATTTAAATGATTAATAGCGTGCATGCTTCTAATCCTAATTATGCCTTGCTTGCGGTTATTTATTACGTGAATATACGAATCGATATTTCGACTGTCACATGGATCACCTGTGTCAACTAACCAATAGGCTGCTGAAGCCACAGGCTGAAGCCATACAACGAAGGAAACACGAAGAAACCAAATAAAGTTTTAAAATGCCGCGGGATAATTTTGACGTTTGACTGCTCAATGTTACCAACACAATTAACAATAGTCTTTTGGTAAAGAGTGTGATTGTAATCCTTAAGTACATAATACAGACAATCGACATTTTATTTATTTATACTATATTCTTTAAATGCACCAAAATGTTAAATAAATGCGAGCACCAAGAATCCCGATGTTCCTTTTCATCTTTCGAATCATTCGTTGGTCATTCTGTCATTAATCATTCTATCTCATCTGTCTGTGAAATCCTTTCCTTTTTCCATTCATTCAACTTATGTTTTCGTCAGTGCGTTGAGAATATAATTAGTTTATTTATTTTACGTTTACAATAGGTAGTCACGATGAATACAATTTCAAGTGAACTTAGTATGAACGATTTAAATAAGAAATTCTTTGAGATAATGCAAAGTGAGAGCAATGCTGAGAGTGCGGCCAGTTTTATTTATGATAGTGTTCTGGACGATGTTGCTATCGGGCTTATCTTCGAATTTCATCACGGGCTCAAGACTGGACTTACGGAATTAATTGAAGGAGAAAAGGAAGATGAAGAAGCATACAAGATAATCAATTCCCCGGAATGCGATGTGTTTGGTTTTTCTGTGTTAAAAAAGACCCCTGATAGCAACTGTTCGTGCCCAAATTGCGAGAGACCTGTGTCGGCGACCAGGTTTGCTCCGCATTTAGAAAAATGCATGGGTAAGCCTTGAATATCGTAAGAAATTTATCCTTCATCTGTTTTTTTTACTGAGAGATACCACTTGTGTAACTTTAGATCTGCTGGTCTATTGATGTTCAGTTTGAAAAAAACATTCTGGATCTATTTTCATTCACAACATGTATTTCATACAGTATCAGTCCATATATTTCACCTATACTTCAGGCCTAAAATTATACCAAACTTAGCCATAAGGTCCGGTCCTGACATGAGGCCTAAATACATATTATTTTTTAGTTTACCTTGTCTTGAAACCATTTTTAAGATGTTTCATTTGTTTCAAATGTTAAAGTGATGCATTAAACTATATCGGAATAGCACTGCCCAACCTACTTGCTCTTGGCATCAACTATGATGAGTACAGTAAGATTCTGCCTACCTAGACAAAGCTATTCACATTAGTTTCTTGCAGTCCTTCTTCTCAGCAATGATGGTCTTATCTGATGAACTGCTCTAGTAGATTTACTCCATTTATCAATGTGTGTGTGTGTGCCCTCATGTTGCTAATTTACTAATTAAAAATGTTGATATTAGAATTAGAGTTTTTTAATTGTTTTTTAATAGGGGATGAGCATATAAATTCTTGAGTTTGCAAATAGCCATGGGCTTGAGCATGTTTGTCCTTGGTGTCCTCTGTTGCAATAAATGTGTTAATTGCCTTTGTAATCCTCCCAGGAATTATTAATATGGTTAGGTAATAAAAAACTATTTTACTCATTGGTTCTTTTGATCATGAAAAAGAAACCGGGTTAAAACAGAAAAAAATGCAGTAGAGTTCAAGTACACCTTTCTTAATTTAGCTATTGTTACAAAATTTAGGATAACCCGGCCAGCAGCCTGTTCCAGGCCTCTATTTGATAGTGCCACATTGTTAAAGCATTGAATCATACTGAACTTTGTAAGATAAAAGATAAAAGAAATTTATTCAGTAAGTAGGCCGCTCGGGCACTTTTACACGTCAAGATACTACCAGCGCTTCCCAAGAGGAGACCACTGCTGAGAAGAAACGCCGCAAGAAACTCAGCAGTCAGTCATTTTTTAAACAGTTGAGTTGATAAATATGTGTACACTTACTACCTTGTCTATTTAATGACTTGTTTAAACTGCCATATCGTCGGTGATACTGCAATACCACGTAACTAACAGATTCAATAAGTTGTAAAATGTGCCTTACTGACTAACATGCTAAGGTGTATTTTGCACCTTATTTAACTTGTTAGTTACGTGTTATTGCAGTATCACTGACGATATATGAATTGTCACAGTGATTAAAGTGACAACATACTAAAGTACACATTTATGAACTAACTGTACATAACATTACACAGACACATGACACATTTGTTATAAATAACATTTTACAGATACCTAATAACTACACTAAATTTAAAAAATATTGTTAATGGTTATCCAGTCTCATAGTTATTATAAAAATATGAGGTTACTCCGTTTTGAGCAAAAAATGTAATTTAAACCAGTGGTGGAAACTTCTTTGGCCTATGTATATTCTGTAATGTATTATCTACATATGTATTATTTTGTGCTGTTTGTTTTCCTTAAATAAATAAATAAATAAATAAATATATATCTTAACTGATAATGAGTCTGTCAATAAATTTCCTTTTAAGTTAATACAATTAAGTTGCTTTGTTTTAGATTAATTTACCTGTTGTGCTAATTGTGTGGCATTGAACTACAGACCCTGCTCTCCATTTTTTTAAAATCAGGGCAGAATCTTCTTTTTTTTTAAACATAGTATGATTTTGGCACGCCTTGAAACTGCCCTTCCCTACCCCTAGACCTGGGGCTGTTAAACTATGAAGATGGAACAAACTATCAAAACAGACATTCAATGATTTGATGTAATTCGATTTGCCTAATGCGATTGCGATTTGTTTAAAAAAAAACGAAAACCTGACATTTTCAGGCATGGGCCGCAACAGCTCCCGTATCGCGTCGCGTCGCATCGCCTCGAACAGCCGCGAGCCGACGTCTTACGCGGGTCTCCTGAGCGACGACGAGGACGACGCCGACTGGGCCGGCGGGTCGCTGCAGAACGAGCGGCGCAAGCGCAGAATCAAGAACAAGAAGTCTAACAAACTACATAAGTATGTTTCAGGGTTTTGTAACCAGGGGTGCCGGATGCGACCTTGTTTATTACCTTTAAGCCTTTGTTGTCCTTCCTAATTTTGAAGAGTTGTATATTTTGCACCGTAATAGATAGCACTTTGATTTGTTTACAAAATATTAATTGGGAAATCGTTTGTAATCGAGGTCTATTGAGTCTTACTGCCGCACTCAGAGACTTAAATTTAATGCTGGATTAAAGTTGCTGCGGTCGCTGTCTTTTCTATAGCAATAGAATAAGACAACACAACACTAAACAAGCATTAAATTTAATTGACGTCTCTGAGTGCGGCAATTAAATCCTAGCAATTAATAACGATGATTATGTTGATGATTTTTAAATGTAATTGTTATTATTAGGTACCGAGAAACAAGTTCTGGATGATTCCAGGTTTGCTTCTCATAAATAAATATTCTTTATCAAGTTTTTACTAATTCGATATTGGAATGTTAGGCTCAGAGAAGTGACTTTTTTGTGACAAGGATTTCCTTTTTTTTCCTATGCAAAAGGTGCAACCGAACAAAACGTTCAAGGAATGTGTGTATAGCTTGGTTATAATTTGTCTTTTCTCGCATCTGCAGTAAATATAACTATTATGGTAATTTCAGTGGCAACAGGAATAACGGTACGCACCACTCAGAGTCGAATGACGGCGTGACCTACGAGACCATGACTGCGAACGAGAAGAAGAACTTGTTGCTGCAGATCTGTGGTGTGGTTTCGGAGCATACCAAGAAGTTGTGCACTAGGTAAGTTTAACATGAGTTTTCATTGGTATCTTATCCTGTTTAGATCCCTTTATCATACACTTTGACCTTGTGGGTCGTTATTTGCAATTACATGCAGGTTTCCTCACGATGTTTATCCTTTACTGTAAAAACATTGGTTTATGTACTTAAATGCGGCTGGGCTGTACTTGTACTTGAAAAGCGTTTATACACACACTATGGGTACGCTTGGCGGCGACAACTAGGCACTCACAGACAACTTGCACATGCATCTACACACACAAGTAAGGCCCACCCGCTTTTGTGAGATAAAATAACTGTACACGGCCATCGCTGGGGTACGAACTTGATTCCTTACGATCACGAGCTAAGCCATTAGTGTACCATTTCCTGAATATAAAATACTTTAACGGCTACAATTATGTACAATCAGAATAACGATTAAGTGACACAAGTTTGAAAAAGGAATAATTCTCTTTAATTTTGCACTTTCTACACGATGAGCCATCATGGCGTACGGGACGCATTTTCACCTAAGCTAGCAACATTTGCCGTAAAGCCAGCCAGTTTGGAGCAGACCCTTACAGGTTCTAAACTCCTGGTAATAGGAAGGCAAACGAGCACACAGGCCACGTGATAAGTGGAAACTGTGACCCATAGACATTCGCATTCACAAGATTGCAATCCTAAGACTGAAAATGCACTGCCAACCCTGAGGACTAAGATGGAATGCCTCTATGCTAGTCATTACACCGGCTGTCTTATCCCCAAACCGGAACACATCAATGCAATGCACTGCTGTTCGGCGGTAGATTAATGGATAAGATGGATAAGCCCTCGTGCGCTGTAGTAACGCAGTGATGATGGGCAGATCCACCCGCTGCCCGCAACACACGGAGGAGCAGCGGCGCGCGCTGCGCTCGGCGGTGCTGGAGCCGGGCGCGGAGGCGGCGGGCGCGGAGGACGCGGGCTCGCCGCCCGACTCCTCGCCCTCCTCCTCCTGCTCCTCCTCCAGCCGCAAGCGCGACCGCCACCGCGCGCCGCGCAAGATCAAGGTCAAGCGGGAGCGGAACGTCTCCCCCAACGGGAGAGAGTGAACCGACTGCGCCGGTTAACCTCGTGCTACATTCCTCGATTGTTTGGATTAAGCTTTAACGGTTTGGTTGCTGTGAGACTGATTTTGGATGGTTTGAGTTATTTTTGGACATTATTTTGGTAAAGGAGGAAAATATGGGAGCGAATATAACTATAATTATTTTAAATTGTATAGCCCTCGGCGTTGTATTAAAAACCACGCGAGTTTGTTTTAGGAATTCTTGATTACTTCAACAGATCTTTTTATGAAACGTATTTATTTGCTCTGATTGAATTTCCTACCGGGATTGTTCACAGAACTTTGTTCAGTTGCTTCTTTACTTTTATATGAAGCCTTTATATGCTATACGTATATGAGTCAAGGCAAATAGTTCTTTAGGTATTTTTGAGTAATATTTTGAAGCAGCGGTATTTTTGTCTTTGACCTAGACATAACTACGAGTAGCATCACATTTAGGATCTTGTCGCGCTCTCTCATGTTATGTCAAGAACTGCTACACGAAATAATTCCATCATTTTGATAGTATCAAAAACCAAATAAAATTAAAGCGTATATGTATGATGCTGATTATACTAATGACCCACATTCACTTTACAAGAAACTGATTAGGTACATTGTTTTTCCAAGCCTTGATAAAAGAAGCAGCGATATGTTGAGAGCGTACGAACAAAGGGCTCAATAACGTGTGACGATTTTTATTTGTTAAAGTGCGAGTGAAACCTGTTAAAACATGCTCGCTTCGCTCGAGGTTCTATTATAAAGTCCTTCGCTTGCTCTCAATAACAACATAAGGGTCAACTCGCACCGAGATGCGACGCGACATGCGACTCAAAATGTACTTTATACTACACAAAAACACAAGGATTTGGTGCAACGTTCTGAATTCTCGCAATGAAATTTTCGAGTAGTAAATATAATATATTTTGAGTCGCAAGTGCGCGCCTCGGTGTGAATTGAACCTTAGAGCGCAATAACAACTTTGCAGCCTTAAGTAACAATAGAAAATATGCATGGATTTTTGAAATCACATGATTTTTCTCAATCGTTTTTTTACATAAATCACGTTTTATTGAATCTGTGAAAAAGACATGATTATTCCCTATTGTTACAAATAACTACTTTCATATAATTAGACATAATTACACTACTGATTATTGTTTGATGTATGTAGTAGTTTATCTTTTTTTACAGGGATATGACATATTATTTTATTACTCAATTATAAGATTGAATTGACTATAATTTAAATAATTATTAATACATGTAAATAATTGTATTTAGCTAATGGAATAAAATTATAGAGGAAATTTTGATGTTTTTTTTTTACTTACGTATAATCAATTTTAAGACTAGGTACTAGCAGTCTACTACTTCTTACGCATTAAACGTACCCTTGTAGCTTTTGCATTGTAGCTCTTATTCACTAGAAAGTAAGAGCTACTATAACAATTACTAATAGAAACAATGGACTAAGGATAGCAATATTAATTAATTTAGGTCTTACCGGGTTGTTGGCATCGTTCGTTCTGTGGACTCAGGTACCTATCGCTAGAGGTTTTGCTAATCCAAACCGCGCTTCAACAATAAAAAATTCCCCCTGTGTCTATAGTACCATTGATTTGTACCATCAATGGTACAAGTGATACTACTATGTGTCCTTAGTACCATCAATGGTACTACCGATACTAGCACGTGTCGCTAGTACCATTGCATCGAAAACATACAAAAAATATATACATATAACAGGGGTTTAATAGGGGTGCAGACTCGTCGTCATTCAAGGTTGTCACACCAGTGCCTTTCGACGGAGCCCTGCCTATGGCAGGGCTCCTATTTCTGAGCGATTTGCCCTTCGGGCATCTTAAGATACCTAACGAACCTAACCTACCTACTTTTGCGGAATAAAAATGATTTCTGACGAATAACCGACTAAAGCGAATAGCAGTGGTTCCTGGCATCTTACTTCTCGTTTCAAGTGGACTCGCAGTGGTACAGAGGTTAAAAAAAATCAGAGTTTTATTTTCACAAGTAAATACACATTATAAACTATATTATGTATTTACTTCTGAAAATAACGTAGTATCTTAATTAAGACGAAATTATTATTTTTAATTTGTTTTTTTTTTCACAAGTAAATACACTGTATAAACTAGTATCTTTTTCAATGGTACTAAGGTCACATAGTAGTATCACTTGTACCATTGATGGTACAAATCAATGGTACTATAGACACGGGTAAAAATTTCAGAAGTTTTTTCTAACTTTTAAATTCGAACAACATTGTGCTTCTTGCTCTTGAACTGAAGTAAAAGAGACGGAAATCAACTTCTGCAATTTTGATTACCAGTCTAGTTCTTGCTTCCTTTTACTTGTGGAAGTCGCCGCGGTCGAAAAAGGTGATAATTTTTAAATGGTCTCCTAACATAATTGGCGTAAAACATTCAATTCTTAAAAAAAATATGAATGTACGTAAATTATCTTACCATTTCGGTGAATAACAAATAAATATAAAAATAAAAATATACATCACACCGTGGTTAAGGTGTCCCTTGGCGACACTCTTTTAGTGATGGGACATCGTATTACGATAGATGTCGGTAATATATACTTATGTACAGTCAACTTCTTAAATAGATGATTAATTTTGATTCTTTCGTTACGAATTTTACAAAGTGGACGCAGTTGAGATTAAATTCTGGTGTCCTAGTGAAAAAGGGTGTAAGTCTCCTGAATTTCAAGTGAAAAAAGGGTTTAAGTATAGTATACTCCGTTCATGTATATACCCTTTTTTATTACGAGTTAAGTCGACTTGTACCCTTTTTCACAAGGAATCAAGTTTATCATGAATGAAGTTTCAATCGAGTGGCACCACGTGACGGGCAGATAGCGTTTGTGGACGATGTTGGAAGTCATAAACATCACCTAACGTAAAGCCATGCAAGATACGACGTAATAAGATCAGAAATCCCGTGGATATTGACATGGAATTACACCTCACTTTATACACTTTGCAATTTACTAGTGTGTTAAGAACTGCCCTAAGATTTGTAATCTAACCTGATATTTAAGATTAAGTAGCTTAACTATGGTGCATGGGACTACGGTCGTTATGTTCAAAATTTCAGATAAGATTAAATTTTAGAATTTAATCAATATTTTAAAATCCACATTGAACACGTGACTGGTCACGTAAAAATAACCGCTGTAAAACAAGTGTCAGTAGACAAAGCTATAATGCAAGAACTATGTTCTACGATGATAACGAATATAGCTTTTGACGGGTTATGGTCTGGTTTTTATCTCGGCCGCCATTACTGTCAAGTAAAAATACTGCTTTTTTGACAACACTAGAAAGGGTTCTGGGCATAAAACAAACAAGTAAAAGAATAAACCATTTATTTGATAATCATAATAGTATGAAATATTTACATTACAAATATAGTATAGATATCACATAAAACACATCTTAAAGAATGTTGTAAACGCGAAACAATGATTTCCAATGTAAGTACTTAAAATGATTTATAAAGATCTTTGGAATGGGACGTGCGTAAAAAGAAAGACATAAGTACATACATACCACATTTAATAAATTCATTTAAAGGCTGTGCTGTATACTATCGATAGATTGAACAATATCGATAACATAACACGTACAACCATAGACAAGCTTTTGGCAAGCCGTTCTGCATATTTAAGCTAAACATGTAAAATTCTACATAGTCAAAAAGTTAGTAAATATATCAACAATACATTCAAGTTTATTGCATTTGTGCTCAATTAAAATGATTGAACGGTTTCGGCTATACATGCAAGAACACTTCCGTAGCGTATTTATTGACGATCTTCGTAAGCGGCCATTAAATCTAAACAAATATTGAGATCGTTAATGAATGCGTTTATACGTTGATGCACGCAAGCAAAACTCCCAACAGATCCGATGTAAGGATCGACCATCATGAAACTTAAAATACGCTGAAGCAACGTTAACGAATCTTACGCCGATCGGTGTTGGCACGTCCTATAGAACGCTATAATATTTAAATAAAAAAGTTGTTCGTCATAGGAGTTTCTGTTACCTACTGGCGCTCGACCGTTAGCCTTGCGTTGATGCTTAATACGCACGCAACATACGCAGTAATGACGCGACCCCGACTAAACCGGCTTGGTGCGTCCTGTTATGTTTACTTGTGGTGGCTCGCGACGCGTACGTCGAGGCACACACACACATACAAGCAAGCGATATACCTTTGTTTGAAGACGAACAACTTTTTATACTGTGACGTCATGTAACGTTTTGCGATTGCGACGCAGCTTCAGTGTATATCAGCTTCAATAAGGCCGATCATGATAAAGCGAAACGCAAATGGCGTAACCGACAGTAATTTCATATTTATATTCTACATCGTAAGTCTTAGTATTTTATAATACTATGAATTGCCTAACATTGGTGTTTTCATACAACTTATGAAGGATGTTAATCTATGTTAATTAACGATCTAAAGCCTATTTAATTATTGCTTCTAAGGGAACCGCGTCATTTGACTATTCGTTGACGTCGAACGTCCATTTGTACTAAGCACCGTGTAGCGTCCACGGTGTGCGTTGCAGGTCTGAAGTTTAGAAAAAGTAAAGTAAAGTGGTAGTCATTCTACGGGTCTTTTATGGTCGTGTTTATCGGGTGGACACAACATCTGTCACATTCTGACCAGTATGTAAGTGCGAGAGTACCGGATGCTTTATCCACCGTTACCGTACTGAGCTCCCCTTTCTCTTAGGGTTGCCACCTGTCCGGGTGCCCCGGATTTGTCCATAGAGAGCGTCCGGGCGTTTCATTTGTAGTCCCGGTTTAAAGGTTTTCAAAAACTTATTTTAAACTCAAACACTCGAAATTTTCACGCTTCTTGTTCTGGTTGTCAAATTTTAGGGATAGCAACCCTACTTAAACCTGGAACTTGGAGGGTATTAAGTTCCTAATTGGCGTCGACCGGCCTTTACAGCTACATCCCCACTACCTGCAACGCACACTAAGACGAAATTAACAATAAATCCGATAACACACCGTAACAATACTGATTCTACCTGCGCCGCCGCCGGCACCCTCCATAAGTTTAAATCAGGGCTACGCGTTCAGTTGCAAGCTGAACAAACAAAAGCTTAATATGAGTAGCCCTGCCTCACCTTCGGGTACCTTCAACATCTATACTTGAAATACGTCGACCTGCGACGTAGGTACGCTGCCGCGCTAGCGAAATCAGCAGGATGTGAGTATGGTGAGTGGTGAGTATGGTAACCATACTTCCTTTTTTTTATGCCAATGAGAAGCCACGCGAGCACTCAGGCCACCTGATGGTAAGTGGCATCTGAGACCCATTAGACATTTGAAATCTCAAGACTACATTCTTAAAACTGCAATTCTAAGACCTCAAATGCGTTGCCAACCCTGAGAACTGAGATGGAATGCCTCTATTCTAGAAATTTCACCGGTGCCAATATCACTAGTGCGGCAGTACGGTTTTGCCATTTCTGGTTTTACATGAAGCGTAACAGTGGACAGCAAAGTACAGCTTTGCGGGGTTGGCCGCCGCTACTGACGTTCCCCGCGCCTGTTGCAGCCGTGAAAATTAAGAAGATGCCTCGTTGTGTGATTATAAACTACAATAGCCCAAAGAAAATTCTGCTCTTGGTACGTCCCAGTTGGTAGAAAAAAGTGACGGTTGGTTTACATACAGATTGAGGTGCATTATGAAAAAATGTATGGGAAGCAACGGGCTACCTCAATTCTCTCTTAGAAATGAGATTGGGATTGCTAAAGGAGTTTTATTTGAGATGTTGTTACTGGCTTAGCAGGGCATTATATTTTGTGTCCAAAATGTGTTACAATATAACCAGGGATCGGATAACAATATAACAGGAAGCGGCGCTGTTGTTCAGTGGCAGACTCAATTATAATTTATTAACAAATTCCAAGGATCTCTGAATAAATAAATTACGCCAGCATAAATTCATAAGTATTCATAACTAAGTATTTACATTAACTGTTTGAAGTTATTTTGTATCTATAGATGTACCAAAAGTTATTTAATTTACCGGTATCTCATCTAACCTAACCTAACCTAACGAAGTTTGAGGAGCAAATTGACGGAACGTGTTATCCTATTACTACTCAGTAATTAATATGAACGTTTTGTAGAAGCCCGGAATCCCGGAATCCCGGAACTTATATCATTAAAATAATATTTTTAAGAAGCCGACGTTACTCAGTTAACTTTTTCCGGGATTTGGCCTACTTTAGGTAAATATCCGAATCTCCGATCCCTGGATATAAAATGAATATTTTTAAATATAGAAGTTGAAGGTATTCGAAAGGGCTCCCTGCGAGCTCGAATGAACGTTAACTGGCGCTGAGTACCCAAGTGAATGTTTGACACCAATGCTACTCTATCCGGATGATGCTGTCCCGGCCGGGGCCCACTCCGATGTATTGCACTGGAAACAAAACATGCCAGTTTTTTCAATTGTTGTTAGTTAAAAAAAAAACGGGACAATCGTACACAAATTTACCTAGTCCCAAGCTAAGCTCTAGGCCTGTACAGTCGAGTTCATAAATATATATACACTTTAGTACCTTGTCTATTTAATGTCATGTTTAAACTGCCTTATAATTGTCACAACGATTAAAATGACAAGGTACTAAAGTGTAAGTACTACGGGTACTAGGCAACGATACTTATATAGAGAAATAAATACTTAAATACACAGATTAATTTCAAGACTCAGAAACAAATAATCATCATGATCATCGTAATATATTGTGGGTGCGACAAGGACGAAAATCTCTCTAATATAATTAATGAATCATCACTACATTTTCATGTCAAATATTATATCGAAAAAATATGTATACGCGAGCATCAGTCAGTCACATTACATCTTCAACGCAAGTGCTTTACATCAAAAAATAAAAGATACAATAGAGATTACTACCTCAAAATAAACATGAAGACAATGATTAAAGGTACGCCCACACCAATGCTGAAAAAACGGTGACGGTACGGAATCGCAGTGACGCATCGCATCCGTACCGCTTTTAACGCATGCGCTCCACACCGCTGCTTAATGGTGCGTCATTAACGGCGCCATGTTGTCACTATGACCCCGTCTTTTGTTTACGCAACGACACCGTATTTTAAGCAGCCGTGTGGAGGGCATAAAAACGGTACGGATACGATGCGTCACTGCGATTCCGTACCGTCTCCGTATTTTAAGCAGCGGTGGGGTCGCACCTTAAGTTTGCAACTAAATATGACCATGCTAATGCTTAAAAACTACGCGAATATGGAGTAATAATGGTAAATTGATTTGTTTATATGAATGACGATCGAAACCTCCCACTAGACGTGCTCAAACCTCGACAAAATAGTTTTAATTGGCCGTTGAATATGGTCACGTGATTTGTTTTTAGACTGTTGTACACTGCCAGACTTCTATACTGTGTACTCACCGGGCAGCTCGAGGAAGTTCTCTATGGCGCGCACGTACGCGCGCGCGTTCTCCGGCAGCTTGTCCAGCGTGCGCACCGCCTCCACGCTGCTCGCCCAGCCGGGCACTGTCACGTACTCCACCTGATAAACATTGGCTTCATTCAGAATATTGTGTTATTTATAGCTGTTCAAAACATACAGCTCTTAGTTAGGATAGACGGAGAGAGTAGACATTTTAATAGGATCCCGTTGGGCTCCCTTAGGATGCGGAACCCTGAAAATTTAAGCATAGAGGAGGCACGTCTGGCGTACCGAAACGGTTTGTCACGAGGAGCACTTTCAGTGCTTGTAATATTTATTATCTATCAGAGATCGGACAAATGTGCGTCATTACTGGCAATAATGTGGACATGACTCCAAAGATTTGAATTAAACAAATTAAATTTCATTACCCTAAAATAGTTTTGATGCAAATAATTGTTATTGTGTATATTTATTAAAGCAAATAAACAGTTATTTTTATAATTCTTCCGTGGCTAGTTTATTCCTTTTCACGCTTCAAATAAAATTTTGAGGTGTAAAGCCCCTTTCGCAATCCACAGATTTTAAACGGAGCAAACTTAAATAGATCAATATAATATTAGGCAATTCCATGACAGGGAGAGTAACGTAAGTTTCACTTTATTACGCGTTTAAATTTACATCTAGACAAAAAAAAAGTTTAAAAAAACACGCATTGAATTGGTAACTTTTGTTACGTTATCGTGGAATTACCCTATTAATGGTCACTCCTCACGTCTTTGTATTATTTATTTATTACTGTCAAAGGATCAAAATTAATTTTCAGATGAAATTAATTATTATAATTAAAATTTGTTTAATTGAAATCTTTGGAGTCATGTCCACATTATTGCGAGTAACGACGGCCATTAGTCCGATCTCTGTATTATAAACACTCGTAAAGCCGGTGTGCAATAGGGCATACATAATTAAGGTAATTTAGAAATAACATTCATCTTGCTTCCTTGAAAAAAAAAGGCATTCTGGAACAATATTAATTGAACTTTACGTCGTTGCTGGTAGATGAAAACTCCACTCGCAAAAAAAAACCTGTGTGTATGTGTAGTATTTTGGGCGCTACGAGGATACTCTGTGCATGCGCTGGAGTTAGGAGGAAGTGTAAGCGTACCTCGACGTTGCTGAGCTCGGTCATGGAAGAGGGGTAGTAGTCGATCCGCTTCCCGTTCAGCTTGTATGCCACCGCGATCTTGATCGCGTCAAGCGTGTCCAGAATGTCCAGTTTGGTCAGGCACAACCTGCAGGGAAATTAGTATAAAACAGTGTTTCAATGTTTTGGATTATTCGCTGTAATAGGCTATTTGACTAATTTTAGAAAACGTTTTTAAATGATTCTTTATCACATAACAAGCATACTACATTGATATTTCCTTGAGATTCTACTGTATTATCAATAAAAATGTAAGTTAAAGTTTAAATTTTCAAAACAACGCGAAAAACGCTGTTTCTATCTATGGCGGACTAGTGTGACGTCACACGCAAGTAAACAAACAAGTTCATTTGACAGCTTAGATATGAAGTGAATTTGGGGTTTGTTTTGTTTACTTGCATGTGACTTCACATCACAGATTATAAAGTATTTCTAACATCACATAGCGTTTTTGTCACAGATTAAATTCCAAAAAAAAATCCTTCTTATTTCGTGTAATTTCCAAAAAAATAGACATAATTTAATGTGAAATAAAGTGAAATACGTTCTTTTACGCTAGTATCAGATAGGATGACCACAATTTGTAGTATATTTTCAATGTTGTCAAATAGCCTATTAATTTTTGCAGTACGTTATGGAGGAAATTTCACTACTATTTTCATATTAAAAGGTTACGGTTAAGGATTAGGAGCTACATAACTGCGAATAAGGGTCTCCCTTCACCTTTCGCCGATTTTTTTACACCACACTATTCGCATTTAGCCGATCGGCCGTCTCAGAGGGTGTAAACCTACGTTCAGCCGTCTGCGATTTGCTATCGCAGCAGCTGTAAACCTACGATAGGCTCCGTACGGCCGTCGAGACATCGGATACCCCTCTATGTAATAGCAAGCGTCTCCACACACCTATCGACGCCAAACGGCTGTCGCCAGCTCTAATCGGCTCTCATCGTAGCTACTAGCGTGCGATGTAAAAAAGCGAACGCATGCGGTTGGTTGGCTGCCAACAGCGTCGTACGAATGCGAACAGAATGAATAATTTCCGGTCGATAGACGTCATTTCGCGTCGGCCGAGCCGATTGACGCTTGTTTCGCTTTTATTGCGTCGATAGATGTGGGGAAACCCTTAAGCAATGTTTTATATCAATATTACAAACGTCACAACAAGTCCCGCAATTCATATGGACAGCCACCCAATAAAAATGTTGAGCATACTTAGAACCTTGTCGCCTTAGTTGGTTATATCATTAACGTAAATCACTGCACTTAATTCTGACGTCAGCTTTTCGTGACATTCCTCGGACCTCGCGCGCGAACTATACAATATAAAACTTAAAACTAACACCGATTTGACAGATCAGCATAGTCCTGTTTTGTCATCAGGTCAGAATCTGATCATGAGATCGTAGAGAAATCAAAGGAAGTCTTCAAATATTTAAGACATATCTATAGCGATTTGGGTATTTGGAGTCGTTTTATTTCCTTTTTACAATTTGATAGTGTCACTCACGCGGTGTATCCGTTGACCATGGCGGTGTACCGCACCACGACGAGGTCGAGCCAGCCGCAGCGACGCACGCGCTTCGTCGTCACGCCCACCTCGTGCCCGCGCTGCTGCAGCAGGCGCCCGGTGTCCTGCGACACGACATTACAACTCCAGGGGACAGGTTACGACAAAGTTTCACAGTAGAAGATCTCGGGAAGTATCTGGTGGTTCCTCGAAGGATTCGCGACAGAAAACTGGAAATCAGTGTTTTTCAACGTTGTTGAATTCGGGACCCCTTTAGAAATAGCAACCGTGACCTCCATCAGTAGTTTTATGGCCCCCTCGAGGGTCGACCCAAATGATGCTAAAGTGCTAAAGACCGTGCTCCTGCCTGGGCCCAAATGAAAAAAAAAAACAACAAAGATTATTGAAAATGGGTTTTTACAGGTCCTGTAATCTAGTAGGTACACAGTGTACGCCTTGAAGACGTCGATGACATCACACAGTGTGCATACTCACGTCGTTCAGCTCGGTAGGGAAGGGCCCGTCGCCCACGCGCGTGGTGTACGCCTTGACGACGCCGATGACGTCACCGATCACGTTCGGCGGCAGCCCGAGCCCAGTGCACACGCCGCCGATACTGCAGTTGGATGACGTCACGTACGGATATGTTCCTGTCAAAGAAATTGACCCTATCAGTTGGGACAATAAATTGAAGTGTGTATTTGCAATCAAGGACAGTTTTCCTTGGGTAAAATATTCTATCTTAAATATTTAGGTACATTTCCACTAAGTTCAAGGGTCAATATTCTCGATCACTTAGCGCCCTCGACGAGCACACGACGGCCCTGGCGCAGCGCGCGGTGCAGGTAGGACACGGTCTCGCGCACCAGCGGCCGGATGCGCTCCGCCCACTATAGACCCCTGATTTACTCACCGAAGTCTATATCGAGCATGGCGGCGTTAGCGCCCTCGACGAGCACACGACGGCCCTGGCGCAGCGCGCGGTGCAGGTAGGACACGGTCTCGCGCACCAGCGGCCGGATACGCTCCGCCCACTATAGACCCCTGATTTACTCACCGAAGTCTATATCGAGCATGGCGGCGTTAGCGCCCTCGACGAGCACACGACGGCCCTGGCGCAGCGCGCGGTGCAGGTAGGACACGGTCTCGCGCACCAGCGGCCGGATGCGCTCCGCCCACTATAGACGCCTGATTTACTCACCGAAGTCTATATCGAGCATGGCGGCGTTAGCGCCCTCGACGAGCACACGACGGCCCTGGCGCAGCGCGCGGTGCAGGTAGGACACGGTCTCGCGCACCAGCGGCCAGATGCGCTCCGCCCACTATAGACCCCTGATTTACTCACCGAAGTCTATATCGAGCATGGCGGCGTTAGCGCCCTCGACGAGCACACGACGGCCCTGGCGCAGCGCGCGGTGCAGGTAGGACACGGTCTCGCGCACCAGCGGCCGGATGCGCTCCGCCCACTATAGACGCCTGATTTACTCACCGAAGTCTATATCGAGCATGGCGGCGTTAGCGCCCTCGACGAGCACACGACGGCCCTGGCGCAGCGCGCGGTGCAGGTAGGACACGGTCTCGCGCACCAGCGGCCGGATGCGCTCCGCCCACTATAGACCCCTGATTTACTCACCGAAGTCTATATCGAGCATGGCGGCGTTAGCGCCCTCGACGAGCACACGACGGCCCTGGCGCAGCGCGCGGTGCAGGTAGGACACGGTCTCGCGCACCAGCGGCCGGATGCGCTCCGCCCACTATAGACCCCTGATTTACTCACCGAAGTCTATATCGAGCATGGCGGCGTTAGCGCCCTCGACGAGCACACGACGGCCCTGGCGCAGCGCGCGGTGCAGGTAGGACACGGTCTCGCGCACCAGCGGCCGGATGCGCTCCGCCCACTCGCGGTACGTGAACAGCTGGTTCGCGACGTCCACCTCTAGTGCGGGGAACATTCGCTTGTACGTTTCCACTAATGCGCGGAATCTGTAACGAAACGGGCTGGGTAAGACTTTACTTATGAATGAATATTTTTTTAACCAACAATTGGACAATTTTGCATTATTAATATTATTTTATAATGGACTCTTCTTATTTTTATGAACCGTGTGTATTATTATTGTTGTTATGAATAATGTGATATAATATATTACATGTTACTATGCTAAATATTAGCATGCCGTTTGTAAACAGCTGAAAAGGTCTAATAACTTTTAATCTATTATACTAAACCTTTTTTTGCAAATAAATCATGAGTTATGTTATGAATAAAAAATGGCGGCTATATACGAGCGGAGCGCGACACCGATAAATTAGACCTTGATCTCGTGCGCATAAAAGCAAGTGAAACATCAGCTCTTTTGGATCAGTCTAACGAGTCAAACGAGTCTAAATAAATCACAAGTCATAAATATCAGGGGACAATGTCACACCAATTGACCTAGTTCGAAACTAAGCTCTAGGCTTTTACTTAGGGTACTAGACAACGATATAAATACTTATATAGAGTAATATATACTTAAATACATAGAAAACATCCATGACTCGGGAGCAAATATTCGCGCTCATCCACAAATATCTACCCTTACCGGGATTTGAACCCAGTAGGTACCGCTAGCGTCGTAGGCTGGGTCACTATCGACTAGGCCAGCGCGTCGTTTTATATGTGAACATAGTTTTCAAGTACGACGAAGATGGCTATGTATCTTCAACTGTGGATAAAAGATAGAAAATTGATACCGACGGTTTTTTTTTATGGCATAGGTAAGGCTGACGAGCACACAGGCCACCTGATGGTAAGTGGAAACTGTGACCCATAGACATTCGCATTCACAAGACTGCAAGCCTAAGACTGCAAATGCGCTGCCAACCCTGAGGACTAAGATGGAACGCCTCTATGCCAGTCATTACACCGGCTGTCTTATCCCCAAACCGGAACACAACAATGCGAACACTGCTGTTTGGCGGTAGGTTAATAGATAAGATGGTGGTAGCGATCCGGACGGACCCCGCACAAGGTCCTACCACCCGCAAACGAGGACCCGAAAAATCTTTATCTTTATTAATATCTCAAGACAACTCAACAAGACGCTTTTTTTTTGAGAGCACACTGTGATGTTTCTCGCCGGACAGCTATTTCACACAATATTACTTTTATGCTGGCCGGCAGCATGAGCATGTCATGCACGCTCAAAGATCTTTGCTTACGGCGGGCGCGGCGTCGTTGATCGGGTCGCCACCTTCCCGAACACCAGGTCGTGGGAGGCGATGACAGAGATACCCATCATACTCGTGAACGGGTGCTGCTGGACCTTTCGTTTTGTAACGATTCCACTTTTTAGTATTATTGTTTATTATTGAAAAAAAAACTTTCTGCAGGAGTTTCTTGCGACGCTTCTTCTCCGCAATGATGGTCTCGTCTTGTCCAAAGCGCCAGTAGATTCACTCCATATTACCAACGTGTAAAATAATGCGGGCAGCTTACTGAATAAATATTTTGAATTTCGAACTTATTGAATTTTGCCATCTGTAATTTACATGCAGTGAACTCACTTTTCCTCAAAAATGGAGAACTCCCCAAGCAGGTCCCCGACGCGCACGCCGTTTCGCGTGGCCTTCGAAGAGTACGTCGGGCCGATGCCCTTTTTCGTGGTGCCCAGCGAGTTTTTGCCTTTCTCCGCCTCCTGGAGACCGTCTACCTGGAATCAGAAACAGTTAAAATAATTAATCAGCTATTATCAAAGTTTGCTCCGCGAAACTTTGGGGCTCTGTAAAAGTGGGTAGTGACCAACGTTACGAAGTGTAATGTAACATGTTACACAGCGAGCATTCGTGCAGTCAGTAAGTAGTGTTACAGGGAAACCAGCGAGCAATTACGTACTGACTGAATGAATGCTCGCTGTGTAACATGTTACATTACACCTCGTGACGTTGGTCAGTACCCAGCTTAATGCTTTGAAACAAACACCGTAATATACTTCATCAAAAACTAAAGAAGAGTCTCTTTTGCATTTAGTTGTATACAAAAAGAATATACAATTTACGTCAAATTTCAAATATAAAATGTCAAACGATCTATACAACATGGAATAGCTGTTTTACTTAAGATAAAAAAAGATAAGAAGTTTATTCAGTAAGTAGGACACACGGGCAATTTTACACGTCTGAAAGCTACCAGCGCTTCTAAAGAGGAGACCACTGCTGAGAAGAAGCGCCGCAAGAAACTTAAAAAAAAAAAATGCCTGCCGAGTTTTTTTATACCTATTAATAATTAGGGTTAGAATTTTGGTGGCATATCGTGGTTATAGAATCCATGGAGTCGCTATTTCCTAATTATTTTAATACATGACACTTTGATTTCTCGTATCTCTATTAATTCTTAATTTAATGTTTCTTAACGTGTCTCCCGCAACTGTTCTGTCTGCGTAGAAGTTGTTTATCACTATTCTCTCGTGAACTGTCCAATTTTTCAGTATAGTAATTAAACGTTAAAAAAAACAATGAACCGACTAATTATTAAGGAATTCCGTTGACTTTCCATGGATAAAATGACCAGATCTTGACCTAATTCAAATGGCAATCATGAAAAAAATAAGCAAATCAGTTGATAAATCGCACAGAAATTTAAAAACATACACACATCAATTTGACAACCTCCTCCTTTTTTGAAGTCGGTTAAAAAGTACCCTATGTACCTACATACCAAATTTCTTTAATATCGGTTTATTAGTTTAGCTGTGAAACCGTGACAAACGAACCAACAGAGTGCCTCATTTTTTTAACCTGTTAGGGTCCCATTTCAGGGCAAAGGCCTCACCTTTTCTCCTGTTACTTTCGCATCTCTAATATTCGTATTTTCTAAACTTTGCCTGACTGCATACTTCAATCGGCCTGCGTAGTCAAAACACGTGCGCAATGACGCTCCTCATTCACGTAAAACCTCCCCCCTAGTCATAACAAGGCTGCTCATCGAATTATCATAACGCTGAACCGATCCAAACATCCATTTACATATCCTCAGATTGTACTTTTACGATGTTTATGTCAGTTCAGTAAACACATTTTATGACGAGAGCTAAACAGGGGATTATTCATGATGTTATTAAGATTTTAACCCGAGCAGAAATGGTCTGGATGGTGTATTAAACAAAAAACACACCTTAACTATCGGTCTATAAATACAATAGAACACCCTGAAGTCACTAATTTTGGATAAAATATAATCAATCAAATCGATTCAAAATCAGCGAACATATAAGCATATTAAATGACCCACCTTAGGTCCAAAGTCAATCTGACATTCTACAGCAATAAGGTTGAGTTTCCCATAAGTTACAAATGATTTGGCAGATGTAATGACATGACATTGACGACTTGAAGCACATTTTTTTTAAATAAATACTAATTTAAGTTTTTGATCGTAAATACAAAAAATATTGTTAAATTAAGAACGTCCTTGAATTCGGTTTTCGATAAACAAAAGTCAAAATAGGTAATATAAGTATTTTTAGATTTTTTCTGAATGAGTTCCTTACTGAAATTTAGTAGAATTTTGGTAAATTGGTTTTTCATAGGACATTTGCTCACATAAAAATTACCTCCTAAAAAATCCGGCATCCTTTAAAATTTGCCTTTTTATTTTGCAATTATTTAATTTCTTACAATAGTAATTTATATTTTTTTATATGCTATGTAGTTTTAATACATACATACATTAAGGTTAACAGATTAATTAGGTGGGGCAAATGCGACTAGGATTAAGTGCGTCAAACCAACAATATATCCTAAAAATACATAAATAGTCTGTACTTGTCCCACCTGACCTAACATCTTATCTTATCTTATCTTTATGGTGGGGTCCTTACGGATACACTTCGACCCTATGGGATCTTTTGTGTAATTACCCCTCTTTTAGCACTTAATCCAATGCAGCCTCCACCCCTTCCAAAAAGCGGATAGTGGAGTGCAATGGCAGTGCCTTGAAATCGTTCGGTTCTGGGTATCCACAACCGAGGATTTTCATTCTTACTCCGGCGAGGGCATCACATTCACACAATAGGTGTTTCATTGTCTCAGCCTCTTCGCCGCACATTCTACAATCTGTGTTGTCATAAAGGCCCATCTTTGCTAGGAGATATTTAACCCCGAAGTGCCCGGTAAACACTCCGATAATGTATCGAAGTTGTCTTCTGCTGAGTTTCCAAAGTTTCTTGGTCCAGCTCTGGTCAACTCTTCCTATGAAGAGCTTTGCATGCCCTAAGCCTACCGTAGTTTTCCACTCTTTTTGGTGGTTTTCTAGGGCGTTGTTGTTCAGGGCTGCTTTTATAGTGCCCGGTGAGGGTGCCACAAATGGTTCAGGTCCGACGTATGCGCCCTTGGACCCTTCCCTTGCCAGCTCGTCCGCGGCTTCATTTCCGGGATAGCCTTCGTGTCCTGGAATCCACATCAGTTTCACTTTGTTGTGTCTACCAAGTCTGTTTAAGGCTTGGATTCCATTGTAGACTAGCTTCGAGTCTACTTTAGGCGCCGTCAGCGCCTTGAGTGCCGCTTGGCTGTCGCTTAGTATATAGATAGTTCTCTCCTGTAGAGTCCTATCAATATTCTCCTGCGCGCAGGCAATTATCGCATACAACTCCGCCTGGAAGACCGTTGCGTAGTTGCCCATACTTATGCTACTGTTGTAGTCTTTGGCATGAATACCAGCCCCCGTACCGGAGCTCATCTTTGAACCATCCGTGTACCATATCGCGTTGTCTTCCTCCGATAGGTGCAACCCATCCTTCCATTCATCCCTTGTCGGAATGTGGACATTGAAGTTCCTCCGGAATACATACTTGGGCTGCATTTTATCGCAGCCCATCGTCAGTATTCTGTCTGGAGCAACATTGTGTGCCATTTTAGTGTGTCTGGTTCTAGGCGCTGTGTCGTTCCACAGGCCAGCCTCTTTCAGCCTTCGCAGTGACTTGCACGCCTCAGACTGTATGGCGACATGTAGTGGTAGGAGGTTTAGTAAGACCTCCATTGCCACCGTCGGCGTCGTTCTGAACGCCCCTGTTATAGCCATGCAGGCCAAACCTAGTTACATACCTCCTGCCAACTTAAAATACGCGAGAAATGTTCGGGTTTTTCGATGTGGATAATCGTGGATAAAACACCTGTCACTTTCTGACTAGCATGTAAGTGCGAGAGTGAAAAACGCTTTATCCACCGCGGTAAATGCGACCATAATACGGGCCCTGTATAGGATGGTCCGGCAGTACTACATAACATGTAGTCTACATTATCGAATATTAAAGTAGGATACAATTAAAATAATAAATGCTAACAGGATAGATAAATATAAAACGCATTATTCATTATTGAAACGCTAAAGCGGAGTATTCACTAGCGAGCCGTAACTGGAACCGTTGCACGTAACATCATGATGTGTACGCGGCCCGCGAGCCTGTTCTGCACTAGAAGCTCATTACTGTAACTGCTACGGCTACAGCTACAGCTGGTTAGTGAGTATGCGGCTTAATATTTCCCTGATGATGCAACATGTCAGTAATAGGCAAAATACAATACAATATAAATTATTATGAAGTTAAAAGGCTACATGTTTTAAAATATTTCTGTTCTAACAATACGTTATAGTCGCAGTCTGGTTACCAGCCATTTGTTACGCAATAAGTTTAAATTAGACTATTCTAGTTATAGATGTAAAGGCATAGAGAACAATGGTAGAAATAATCGATAAATTATCGGCTATTCGTTTTCATGATTGCAATTTTATTTAGTTGTGTGTCGACTTTTTTATTATACCGTACCTATGCTAGTAATGTCACCTCACCGGTTGTCTTTCTTATTCCCATGCCCATGCCGCCTGGTGATAGGTTAAAGGATAATGGTTGTAGCCACCACAAATTGAGGAGCATACCTGTTGGTGCAAGTCCAGCACCAAATGCGCCCTGTCAGAGACGATAAGCCGGTCCTGCCAGTCGTGCATGCCCTTCAACTCATTCTTCTTCAGCTCTTCGAACAGCCCCGGCAGATGGATAACCACACCGTTGCCTGAAAAAAAAAACAGTTATTAGTAAGGTTTGGAAGCAGCGCCAGTATCTCTAGCAAGGGTCGTAGGTTCAAAACTTACTCGTACGGTAACGAAGGTTATTCAAAACCCATTTAAAAAAAAAAACTTCGTCTATGTGTATATTATTAGCGATTCCAAGTTATTTGTAACTTATAGGAAACTCAACCTTATTGTTGTAGAATGTCAGATTGACTTTGGTCTGTGTGTCCCAAATTTAAGTGTTTGACTGTATTTCTGGATTTTTGGATCTATAGGCAGGGGTGTCCACTACGACCCGTGGGCCAGCTAAAGCACCTTCATAGTAGGAGCGTATGACTCTCGAATATAATATATTTTGTCAGCATCGTTGACCTTCCTTGTTTTTTTTGGCTTTAGTAAGAGGAGGCCAATGAGCTAACGGTTCACATGGTGTAAAGCGATCACCGCCGCTCATGGACACCTGAACACCTGGAGAGGAATCGCAGATTCGTTGCCGGCGTTTGAGAAAAGAGTATGCTCGTCTCTGGAAGGTCACCAATTCATAGCGGTCCGGAACGCAGCAATAACACTCCTTAACAATTTTCGTGTGTGGCAAAAACTTCCGTACAAAACGCACAGTGGAAGACAGACAGAGAAGTAGTACGTGGTCGGAACGTAGCTACAGGCAGTATCCATAACAGTTTCTCGAAACACCGAAAACCTGCAAAGGGGCGCATCGTCTCCGCAATGCCGTTGGGTCGAGCTGACTAGAGTACCCGAGGGCCCTGTCAAGATGCACTACGCTAACTAGCGTTGCTATTCGTAATTTTTAAACCAATCGATTCACTGGTAGGTGACGTGATACAAAAAGTCACGTGATCTACCAGTGACGCGGGCAGGCCCCTCAGTTCGTCGACAACCCGAGCACTCTTCACTGAATAAGATCAAATGGATGCTGGATTGCTCCAGCCCAGAGATGAGAACAGTACTCCATATGAGGCCTGACGTGTACGTAAAGTTGCATGTGATGGGTCAGCGCAGTAGTTTAGTTTCTAACGAAAAAACTTTTTTCAGTAACATTTTGTTCCCCTGAAATTCCCAACGTTATTCTGGCCCCTGATATAAAAGAGTTAGCCCAAAATTACCTATAATTTATTGTTCAGGATCATCTGAAACTAACAATACGTCAGTAGAAAATAACTTTCGACGATACATTTAACGTAAAGTTTGAAGGCAATTCGAAGCGGCCCCACTAAATTATAAATAGACTAACATGACATTTACGAAATAAACGACAACTTACAGAATGTTCTAGTATTTATTATGACAGACCTTCATTTTATTTTTCACTAGAGGAAACCCGCGACGACGACGACGACGACGACGCGTTACATCAGTTTCCCACTACTCTCCCTATTTCTTCCCGTTAATATAATAATAGGTTTCGAAAAATCATTTTTAGCGAACCGTTACGAATTTTCCTTCCAAATTTCAAATCTCAGAGTTTAGCGGTTTACGCTGTGCGTTGTCTATTAGTCAGGAGTCAGTTTTATATACATAGCCTAGAATTAGTTTCCCGCTACTCTTCCTATTTTAACCTCTTAGGGGGTGAATTTCTAAGATCCCTTCTTAGTGCACCCCTAGGATATCCAAGGAATATTCCTTCTAAGTCCCTAGGTCCAGCGGTTTCGGCTGTGCGTTGATCGATCAGCCAGTCCGTTTCTCCTTTCATAATATACTAGAGGCCCTCTGCGACTTCGTACGCGTAGAATTAGTTTCCCGCTACTCCCCCTATTTCTCCCCGTTGGGGTCGATTTTTGAAAAATCCTTTCTTAGTGCACCCCTAGACCTCATAAGGAACCTACGTGCCAAATTTGGAATCTCTAAACTCAGTCTGCAGTGTCTTCTTTTATACATTTAGTGCACAAGTAGATATAAATAGCCAGGGTAAATCGTCTATTACTAGCTAGTTTGCAATAATATGTGAAAAGCAAAAGATATGCTGATATTTGTGCGATTAAACTAGAATACCTAGAACCAGAGTTATTATCCGGAATACTATCAATGTATCTTTACGAACGGCGTCTGTATATAATATTGGTGGCTAGTAACTAAATGTAATTTTCTCAAGTGTCCATTTATTGTCGATTTACCCTAGATATAACTGTATATAAAAGATACAACATTGGAACCGCTTGTTAATATAACGAGGCACTGAAATAGATTGCCATCTATTCTGCATTCAGTCACAAAACAATTAGTCGACCTTGGCTTTAATTTATCCGTTTTCAAGGTAGATTAATGTACCAGAGCCCCGCCATTACCGTACCTGCCGTGTTTCGGTACAAAACGGTATAAGAACTTCTTTTAATATTAGCATTTTTGGTTTACCGATCAATGTTTTTATTGCTTGTCTTGCAGACGTTATTGTAAATCAAATCAGTCATGGCAGGGGATTGTTACGTCATGTGCGCTTAATTTTTAGATCGTTATAACACGATTTGTTATCCGTATGTGCTATCAGCCAATCGAACCTCGACTAACGATAGAACTGTGTCACAGTGACGTTATGATACAAATTGTTTTATTACACTCAGGAGCAAAAATACCGGGTCAGAGTGCGTTTTCCATACAAACGAGACTATTTCGAAGCCCTCGTTCCTCGCCTAGGGTTGTTTTGAATGAGGTTTAATGGTGGAAACTGCGAGGTTCAATAGAGGAGGTCAAAAGTTCTTAAGATACCTAACTGATCGCACAATCAGTTAACACCACAGCGGGAGAGTTTGGGTCAGCACTTGGATTTCCTTACATTTTATTGCCATTTTAGATGTTTTTCTGAACATGCTCAATTCCAGCGTTAACCGCAGATTCATTCAGTTGGGTATCCTAGGCACTCTGGAAGTCCTGTATCGATGCTCGAGGTATTCATCATCAGATTTCACTAAAAGCATTCCCTGGCGAGGAACCAAAACTTCGAAATAGCCTCTTTAGTATGAAAAACGCACTCTGACCCGGTATTTTTGCTCCTGAGTGTACGTCTCTGAGACACCGTTCTCTGGTGCGTCAGGGTTCGTCTGACTGTCAGGCCCATTTTGGTGTCCTTTGAGGTTTGTCGAAAAGCACACAATTAATTAGTAGTATTACACTGATGATATTAATTATTTTTCTCAGTAAATAATAAACAAAAAAAAGATATTTTTGACACAAACAATAAGCATCATTTTTAACCAGAAATATTTAAAAAAAAAACCTTTTGTCAATTGCAAAGGTAAGCATGCAAAGTAATAATCGATACCTAAGGTTACCTTTATAGACTTCCTAGAATCGTATACATAATTAGCAATAGGCGGCTGACGGATGCAAATTACGTCAAAATAATGTCGAACGTTATACGTAATATGGATATGACTGCAAGGGGTTTAATAAAAAGAACGAAATTGTAAAATAGTTATATAATTGTATTGTTGTAGTAAATAATCATTTTTTTTTCTATATTGCATATTTCAATCCATTCCTTTTATGGTTCACAATCCACTTATATAAGGAAAATGACCTCTCTACATCTACAGAAGAAAGAGGTGCGTATTCGTAAAGTGATGCTTCATCATTACTAATGCCATCGCCATCGCTCAAATCTCTTATAAAGTCATAGTCTGGGATTCGGTCCATTACTGACAAGTCTAAGACGTAATAGACATAAACGCTCATCAGTCTCAAGAGGTGATAAAATAATAAGTGGCCAGTATCTTCTTAGTATACAATCTACGTATAAAGATAAAAACTGCATAATTTTGTATTCATAAATATTTCTCGAAATTTAATAAAAGTCTTATCCATGTTCTGTTTACGTCCCTATTTTGCATCCGTCAGCCGCCCACTGAAATTAGCTAGTTACATAGAAACACTATAGAGTATACAGAATGCGACGCGTACAATGAATTGAACCTACAAAAAACCGGCCAAATGCGTGTTGGATTCGCACATGAGGTTTCCGTACCATTCTTGTATTTACATCTTTATTTTGTCTTATAGCGGCATTTTATAATCTTTCTCAATTAGAAATTTGTATGCCGAGAATAAGAAGTTTCTTGTATAGGCCGGTCGGACTGACGGACAGACGTACAGAGCGGAGAGTTAGGCTTGAATTCCTCCTACGCTGTCATCGCTCGCTGACGTCGGTTGAGCTTACGAATATAAGACAAATCCGGTGTCCCATAGAACATGGTGTATATTCCTTAATAGGGTTCTTTAGTTGACCTTTTGGGTACGAAACCTTAAAAACGACTTACAATTACGTTACGTATCTTTTGCCTCTCTCCAGGAAGGAACCAAAGATACAAATCATCTTGGAAATCTTTACTTCATTGTATTTCCTCGTTTTAATCCAAAGTTTTATCAGTAATCTCCATACTATTAAAGCATTTTGTTTACATACATTATGCAGATACCTCGGGTTACTAGAAAACAGTGCGACACAGTTGTTTACGTGAATATCGTATCGTATTAATGTCTTGATTACGCAATCCTGCACAAATTCTATTTCACGCAATTGCACAATATATATTGAAAACTGCGAATTAAACACCACACGCAGCCAGTTTCTTATCACATTTAAAAACCACCGGATATTTATTTTGACAGAGATAAATAAATAAAGTTATCTTTTTCATGGCGTTGAGACGGCAAACAGACCTGCAGGCTGTAACATGCAAAACGCTGCTTTTATTTTTGTTGACTCTTAATGTAAGGAGTTGAAAGAAACAAACAACGTAATAGTACATTGTGTATTAAGGGCGGTAAGTAAGGAATTACGACCGAGGCTCTAGTAGAAGCCCGAAGTCGAAGACTGAGGGCTTTCTGAGTCGAGGTTCGTAATTCCCGTACCGCCCGTGAAACATACAATGTTTTTCATCACATTTGCGAGTAAATAAATGAAATTATAGGGCAGAAAAAACTTATTTATTAAAATTTATAACATGTAGGTAGCGAGATTGCAATGTTTTTCATCACACTTGCTCGTAAACAGTATCTAAACATACAGGTTAACTGGGCCGTAAGCCCCATATAAAACCCTCGACCTTTTTTTTTCATGAAAACCTAGGTCGGTAAGTTTTTTTTTTTTAATTTATAGCGCAGCACACCGTTCATGCAAGTTCAAGGCCGTAAGCCCCATATAAAACCCTCGACCTTTTTTTTTTTCATGAAAACCTAGGTCGGTAAGTAACTTTTTTTTAATTTATAGCGCAGCACACCGTTCATGCAAGTTCAAGCAAGGAGTTTACACGAAATTGAAAAATTGTTTTAAAATGTTATCTAAACAGTAATTTCATTGCAATCTCGCTACATGTTATAAATTTTAATAAATAAGTTTTTTCTGCCCTATAATTTCATTTATTTACTCGCAAATGTGATGAAAAACATTGTATGTTTCACGGGCGGTACGGGAATTACGAACCTCGACTCAGAAAGCCCTCAGTCTTCGACTTCGGGCTTCTACTAGAGCCTCGGTCGTAATTCCTTACTTACCGCCCTTAATACACAATGTACTATTATTGAATAAACAGTCTTACAGTTGTATTCCTAACAACAAAGGACACTACATCATTTAGCTGTACCACAAGGATCAGAGTCTGCGTGAGCTGGCTACCTGCTAGGTGCAGAAGACACAGGGCAGGTTTTCAGTTTGTTGACATAAGCGGTCGACGTAATCTGGTCATCAGTTTACGTCAATCCTACACATTTTATCGATTTTCGATAATCGCTAACTTAAGCGCAATTCACACAGCGGGCTGAATCTTAAAAACTGGCTATACTCGTAATGTACCTACGGCTGTTATTCTCAAAGTGTGCTCTGCGAAGCCCTGGGGCTCTGCAAGGGCTCCGCCGGAAAATCAATCTAAAGAACAATGTTATGTTAAGTATTTATTTTTGATTCGTGTTTCAAAGGGGTTCCGAAGTTGAAGAGCCGCTGATGTACGGTACAACGCTTCAGCCGGGATAACGCAACCCAAAAAAAACTCACCAATGACTGACGTGCATTTCGGGTTGATGATGCCGCTGGGCAGCAGGTGGAAGTCAAACTCCGTGCCGTCCACGACGACTGTGTGGCCAGCATTATTGCCACCCTGAAAAAGAGGGAAATATAATAATGGAGAATGTCAATATGCGCCGGTTCGGTAGTTTGGGACCTGATTTACGTCGAAAATAACATATGTTCTATCCTAGGTACTGTACCAGTGGGATACAACGTTAGAAAGTAGGCGCCATGTACTATCGAACCAACGGAACCCTGACCCACCATAGAACCTTGTCACAGTGATTGACGTTAGGACTGTCATACGACGCTATACGACAATCGTACGTCAATCATTGTGACAAGGTTCCATGGTGGGTCAGGGTTCCGTTGGTTCGATAGTACCTGACCAGGTCACCCTAAAGTATGGACATTTCCGACTGTGCTGAGCTGCTTGAGCAAATTACATTTAGAGTCTGTTACTCTGTTTGTTCTCCAATAAAGAAAGAAAGAAATAAATAAATGGTGGATTTAGAACATGCAACCCACGCGGGGTTTTTGAGTTCTAAAAGGTGTAGGTACTATCGAACCAACGGAACCCTGACCCACCATGGAACCTTGTCACAATGATTGACGTACGATTGTCGTATAGCTTCGTATGACAGTCCTAACGTCAATCACTGTGACAAGGTTCTATGGTGGGTCAGGGTTCCGTTGGTTCGATAGTACCTAATCAAAATTCACAGTCTACCTAATGTTGGATATGTCTGTCCTCGTAAGTACTCTAATATTATAAAGAGGCAACATTTTTTTTCGTACTTTTGTAACGTATAAACTTGAAAACTACTGGACCGATTTCAAAATTTTACATTATCCCGGAGTAACGTAGGCTGTTTGATTTATATAATTGAAGACAGCAAAACCTTTTGAAAAGGTGGTTCTGATAAAAATCAGGCTTATAGATAGAGGTTTATCTCAAAAGTATTCTAATTTGTTTTCAATTTTATTTATGAATTTCAGCCGGTGATCTGTAAAGTCTGTTCTAATACGACGAACTGCCGTGCCAATATCGGCTGGCCGACGGTTAGCTCGTGTTGCCCTTTATAAGCAACTGAAGAGCAGAGGAACAGAATTTTGAATATTATGAATTATGAATTTGAATTTCGAAGTTATAAATAAATTCTGCCTTTATTACGTCGCACCAGCGTAAAGGCATGATATTAAAGATGAACCCTAAGGTTCTGAACCAAGAGGGCCCCAACAACGACAGCCTATTAGGTCTGAGCGTCCGTCCGTCTGTCAACGAACTGTATATCATAAATACTTCTACAGCGGACTGTATCGTACGTAAATAAAATTAAACTACAAGAATGGTAGGTACGGAACCCTTCGTGTGCGAGTGAGACTCGGCCCTTTTTTTCTAGGAACGGCAGAATGAAACCAACGGAATTCCCAGATGCATTATTCCATACACGATAACGTGACTAAGCAACGTTTGTGCTAACCATTGATAAATGCATGACGTAATGCTTCGCCATCGGTTAGTTGTTTGGTAGAAATTCAGAGCCGGCGACACCCTTAGGAGTCGACATTTTATAGAACTTCTAGGTGCTTGTAGTAAACATGGCAATGATGTCATCGGCATTATGTTATCGTTATCATCTTGTAAACGTTAGCAAGTCATGTTTCTCGTCAAGATACTATTAAGAGTCGTTTTTTCCATGGGTCCTCTAAGCAGAATCTTCAACAACCGACCAACACCCACTCAACTGACATTGGCAAAAGTTTTTTATGCGGTTGGATACATGAGGCCTATTGTGTACCACATGTCTGACTAAGTAACTAGGTATAAGTGTCAAGCAATTAGTTGTTAGATGCATGCAGAATGTAAAAGTGAGTGCAATAATTGCCAATAAACTTTCGTTTGGAAAAAAATTAAATTAAAAAATACCACTGTTTTTGGAATAAAAAATAAATAAAAAGAAGGGAAAAAGAAGATGTGTATGGAGCGAGATGAAATTTGAAATTGAGATAACTTATCCCGGATTAACCACACTACTTTTCGTCTCGGTAAAATTAAAAGATCCCGAAGGAATAACGATAATAGATATCTACGCGGACGAAGACGCGGGCAGAAGCTAGTGTATAATAAATTCTGGGTTATTCAAAAGTCAAAATGTCTTTATCGAAAATATTTATTCAGTAAATTGGCCACATGAGGGCTCTTTTACACGTCGGTAATATAGAGTGAATCTACTAGCGCTTCGAACAAGATCATCATTGCGGAGAAGAAGCGCCGCAAGAAACTCATGTTCTACTCCTCTCACTCTACTCCTATGTTCAGGTGTACAGAAAACGAACATACACCGAAGCGAAGCGAGGGCGGATCGCTAGTTCGTCTTATTTCTGAATGACAATACTTACAAAAACTTAAAACTTATTTGTATTTGGATCTATAATTCATTTGTACAGCGTTAAACATTTTGTCAAACTGGTGCTGATACACGATTACGCCACGCAAAGTATAGTGGCACCATTACATGCATGCCAGTCTGCCTTGACTCGACGGCACCTTATCAACGAAAACTACAGTGAAGCGGATGGTTCCGGATCTCAGAATAAACAAACTAGCGAGCCACATGTACTAAATAAGAATTAATATCTCAATTCTTGCTACATCCCGCCTTTTTAACGCCTGGGCTTTGGGTATGATTTTTCATAATATTTCAGAGCAGGGATTCCCAAGCTTTTTTGCGTCGATTACTACCTAGGATAGTTAATAACATTGCCATGCTCCCCTTTGATTTTTTTCGTAACAAAAAACTAACCACACCATCGACTGACGACCGAGACGTCGCATTGTTAAGTTCAAATAGAGACCGAATGCATGACAATCAATACGTTATTAAATAAATAAAATATCATGGGGACCATGCCACACCAATTGACCTAGTCCCAAACTAAGCTCTAGGCTTGTACTATGAGTACTATACAACGATATACACTCAGGAGCAAAAATACCGGGTCAGAGTGCGTTTTTCATCCTACTAAAGAGGCTATTTCGAAGCCTTGGTTCCTAGCCAGGGAATGTCTTTAGTGAAATCTGATGCCGAATACCCCAAGCATCGATACAGGACTTCCAGAGTGCCTAGGATACCCAAATTAATAAATCTGCGGTTAATGCGGGAATAGTGCCTGTTCAGAAAAACATCTAAAATGGCAATAAAATGTAAGGAAATCCAAGTGTTGACCCAAACTCTCCCGCTGTGGTGTTAACTGATTGTGCGATCAGTTAGGTATCTTAAGAACTTTTGACCTCCTCTATTGAACTTTGGACTATCTACCATTAAACCACACTCAAAACAACCCCTGGCGAGGAACCAAGGCTTTGAATTAGTCTCGTTTGTATGAAAAACGCACTCTGACCCGGTATTTTTGCTCCTGAGTGTAAAAAATAAAATAGAAAAATATATACTTAAATACATAGAAACAATTGTTCGCGCTCATCACACAAATATCTATCCTTATCGGGATTTGAAACCAGGACCGCTAGCTTCGTAGGCAGGGTCACTACCAACTAGGCCAGCGCGACGTCAATTTTATACCTACTGTAGGGCGCCCGCGACTCCGTGGATAGAAGGGATGGTTTAAAAAAAAAAAACGTGACAAAGTGTTTCAGTTTTGCTGTTGTTACATAAAGTATAGTTTACGTTAAAGTTGTCAATAACAAGTTAATAGTTTCATTAGGTTGGTAATAAAATAATTACAGTACGGTCAGGTCGAGTCTGACGTTGCGATGTGTTTTTAAATATTATGATTTATAATGTTGATGTTTACCTGAATCATAAAAGTAGAACGCGAAGTTAGCGAAAATACGTGTACGGCATTAAACCCTACGAAACAATTGAGCGAAAATTTGAGTTAAAAAAAATATGCTATCATAACATCTGTACTACATAGTATAAAAAAAAACCGGGCCAGAGCAAGTCGGGCTATGCTCAGTGTAGGATTCCGAAGCCGTTACTACAATCAAATTAGACAAGTTGGAAAACTATTATTCCGATACATCGACATAATACTTCATTTAATTTAGAATGAGAAACCACAACAACATTATATTGCGGCTCGTGAACTGTAACCTCTTTACAATTTGTACTAGAGTAACAATTGACGACACGCAAATAAAGTGACATTAAAACAATTTTATTTTGCGGCTCCCAGACTCTTGTACTGTACTATTTGCTAGGTAATAAATAGTTGACTAGACGCAATATAATGTTAAGTATTGTTTATTATGGTTTCTAATTCTAAATTAAATGAAGTATAGGTAGGTCGCGGTCAGTTTACCAACACCGCAAATAAGTTTTCGGTAGGTATAAACATATAAACCGTTTGTACCTCAAGAACCAATGAAGACTACTTAGTCATTATAGTTTTTCTATTAAATTCATTATATACCTATGTGCTTTCATTTAAGATATTTTTTCAAGATTTTTAGTACCTATTTGTAGTTTCGCCTGTAACATTTGACTAAGTATAACAAAAATTTAACTGATCCCTTAATCGAAAAATTGTTCCCACTAACCCATACAATTTTTGTAAGACCTATCCAACGACACCCCATAAGTACTAGTAGGAAGGGGAGTACCTAACATTAAAACATTATTTTTTCAAGATTTTATTTTACCACTTTGTTGGCGTGACTAATATGTATATACATGCCAAATTACAGCACACAGTACTTAGTCTCTGAGCTAGGCTGCGGACGGACGGACATGGCGAAACTATAAGGGTTGTGGTTTGACTACGGAACCCTAAAAACAAAGTCTCTGTATGTACCTACGCTGATATCTTACAAACTACGCAACGGATTTAATTGCTTTCATCATCAGCAACATGACAACTAGCTGCACCCGGCATGCGTTGTAATGCCATGTGAAGTAAATACATAGGTAGGTAAGTGTTCATTTTCATTTTTCGGTCGACGAACTCACGCGAGCATACACAGAAGATCTCACCAAGTTTTCATCACAATCGATCAATGGTTTAAGAACACAGAGGACAAACATACAAACATTCATTTTGCATTTTTATTGGAGATAAATTCAGGTTTATATAGGTCATCATCATCATCATGTCAGCCGAAAGACGTCCACTGCTGGATATAGGCCTCCCACAAGGCTTTCCAATCAAGGTCTCGTGCTTTTCGCATCCACCGCGGTCCCGCGATCCTGACGAGGTCGTCACTCCGTCTTATATACCTAGGTCATATAAACCAAAGTGAAGCGATGGCGGGTCGCTATTAAGAACGAAACTTCGCATTACCTAAACATTGTAGGTAGGTAGGTAGGTATGTGGTGTTCAATTTACTATTTAGTTTTATGATCTTACAACATTTTAAATTCTAATACCTAATTGAAACTTGAGACCTCATTTATCGGCATATTAGAAAGTTTCATGAGGTTTCTATTATTTAGCTGCAAGGTCGCAATAACATACGACCTCGAGAAACTATTGCACTCGTTTCACAAACAAATAAACATTGTGTCCGATCAGATATCTGCCCTATCAGCAGCTATTGCCCAATCGCGAGCCGTTTATTGGAATTGCATAAAGTAAGAAAATATCAACTGAGCTGGCACTTTAACAGGCATATAAAATTACTAGCGGCCGCCGGTTTATATGTGATTTTACTGTAATACCCGTACCTAATCAAGAATTTATTATACATAAGAACCTTCCTCTTATATACTCTATTTATTGATGAAGACGCATTAAAATCTGTGACGTAATTCGAAAGATCTAAACGTACAAACAAAGCGACAGAGGAGACAGCATTGCACATCCTCTGTTGACGCGGACCACTAATGCGCATCAGTATCTACTTAGGGCGACACATTATGGACCCACAAGAGATACAACTCCTCACTGCCCAAAGCATCTGGAAATTCCTAGAACCAAAGGGCCTTTGCGGTGAGCTCTAAAGAAAGGGCTGCCACAAAAGATCAGCAATGGTCGAAGTGGCACACAAGGCCCACCTCAACCCCCAAAATAATAATAAGGGACAGACGGCGGGATCAGATTAGACTCAGCGAGTTGAAAACTTATAAGGGGGAGGGGCTCCACACATTTTTATGGTCTTTAATGAGACACAGTATGCATGCAATGCACAATTTTTTACGCGTTTTCTCTAGTTTTGACCTTCATACATATAACTTTATACAGTTACGCGGGGAAGTCCCCGAGAAACAAAGTTGGAGGTAGGTAGGTAGTGTAGTATGTGCAGTTAATTAATTCAACAAACACTAGACAATACAACATTATTGCACCGTCATTTCATAAGATAATAAATAAATAATAAAAACGTTATGATTATAGTATGATTCAAAAATAAAGCTGTGAAGCTGAAGATCGTCTTTTCTTGATAATTTAATATAAGATAACAAAATAATTATGACTTTAATCCAAATATCCGTTCCTAATAATCCAAATCCTATCTATCTATTTGATTAAAAACAACTTTTTATCAATAAATAACACCTACTTCATTCGGACTGTTGACATTCTAAGGCCCGTATTAATAAACTGATCTTAACTCTAATGCTCGTCTCGAGATGCATCAAAATGGTTTGGCGTTTATTTTGAAGTAACTTGTGAGTGTGACGGGCCTCACAGTCAAGATGAGTTTATACGTCCCTAAATTTAAAACTTAAATACCTTAACCAAAGTTAATACCTACAGTAAGAAAAAATAGGTAGGTAGGTATTTGCATTTTTTCGGAAAAGAAAAGGAAATAATAATATTCATAGGAACGCCAAATTTTGTGTTTTCAGTGAGGTCACAATCAGTTAGAAATCCCAATTCCAAATTCGTCTTTACTATTAAATTGTTATTTTCTAATGTACCTACTATCAGCTATCAATCCAATGGAACCCTGATCTCCATAGAACTGTGTCACAGTAAGTTATGTTTTCTATGTTGGGTCAGGCTTCCATTAAAATTAAATCTGTTAAATTATGAAATGTATCCCATAATCTAGGGAATTTTGGGACTAGACTTAGCTACCTAATTAAACAAAACACTAACTAATAGCATCTTTTTGTAGTGGGAACATTGGGATATTTCAGAGAATGCACATTTGCACAAACAGGATAACCTGGAAATAAATGCAGCATCAATTACTAAATTGATAGCATAGTGCCTCATTCAACAATATGACTCATAATGGCTAGTACCCAGTTAATGAAAAACAGTGCACTTCTGTACTTTTGAATTATTGGATAAACAAAATTATAATGCAATTTTTGGCATCACACTCATATTATGGAAATAATACTACAGCTGATCTAGAAGACAAAGACGAAAGGCAAAAAAACATTAGGAAAAATTTATGTGTTAGAGAAATTGTGTGCAAAGTTTTTCTTAAAAGCTAATGGCACATTGATGAGCTTGACTGTTGACAGCCAGTCAAATTTCCTCCTAGTTATAATGTATCCATTTTTATTTTTAGACGACATAGCACATAGGTAAATGTTTTGAGATGATCTCTTATTTGGCACAAGGTTTTTATTTTTACCAAGGTTGTTCCTGAAATTTTAGATAAATAAGAGATAGCAAATCTAAAGTGGAGAACACAGCAATTTGCAATGTTATCATTTCGAGTGTAATGCACCTTCAGTGACATGTGAATGATAAGATCGATGTTAAACAAAGTTTATGATCAACCTATCGAGAAATGTAGAGCAAACCCAAGCTCAGTAACATTATCAAGTAAGTTTATTTGGATTTTGTTTTAATAACTCTGGTGCCACATTAACAAACTACTAGTGAATATGACTTTTTGTGATCACCTGAAATGTCTGAAGAGGAAATGCATTAAATAGCCAAAAGTTACAGCTATAATGGCTACTAGCTTTAACTCACAACAATACAATGCACGTCTGTTTATCATTTCGATTGATCGGATTTCACTATTCAACTTCAGCTGCTCTATGACTAAATCTGATCTTATTTTACTGATGACTGCGACCTGCCTTGCTTTGCTTCAGTATATGCAAATTGTCTGTAACACCCAAACATATTACTGATTTTTATACATAAAACCGTTCCTCTTGACTCACTCTACATTGATGAGAAACGCATTAAAATCCATTGCATATTTTGAAAGGTCTAACCATACACACAGTTATATGTATACTCAACATTTATCAGTAAGGGGGTTATGTAAAGAAGATAATGTCAATTCAGCTTTTAGTTTACAAATCTACTACATGTTTCCAAAAGGACCTTATTCTGTTCTCCTTAGACCTAAAACTAGCATTGCTTTGAATTGAAAAGTTTCTTTATTATGTAAATGTGAAGATATTTTAGTACACATTCTGTAATCACAGGATAAATCACGTGTGTAGGTGTTGTTAAATACAATGAGTCAAGTCTTCAAGGTCATTTATATGACAATTGCTACCATAGCTTAAACATGCTAAACCCCTAATTACCAGTAAGACAGTACTGAAAAGATAAAAAAATAATTAGTAGCTAACCGTCATAAGCAATATTTAAAAAAATACTGAATGCTGAGTTTCTTGCAGCATTTCTTCTAAGCAATCTCTTTGGAAATGAAAAAAGCCTTTTTTTTCTGGTGATGGGCCTAATGTAATTCTTGTTTAGTTTTTGCGTAAAACGGCTCTAAAGTGATTTATTTTTGCATGATGGTGAAGATTGTATGTGTTGTCTAGTGTAGTGGGATGTTAATGATCAACGCCAGATTATCCATAAGGTGCTATTCATAGCTGCCTATGGGCCCCGCACATTAAGAAAAAAAATATTTAAGGAAGTCAGAAAGGAAAGGAAACAGCATAAGGGGCCCTATAAATCGCATTGCCTAGAGGCCCCGAGGACCATTTTACGAGATGCTGAAAGCTTTAAATTAAATTTATTTACAACAATAATGATCAAAAATTTAATCAAAACACTGGGTATATTCATCACATTTAAAATTGATTCTGTCATATTAATTTAAAGATCATTGACCACTATTAAACTCAATTAAGGAAACAGTCATACTAACCTATTACCTAGTATCTTATCTACTGCAGGTCATGTTGATGACTAATTTGACACCAGATAGAGTAGTCCTTACTAATAAGTTTACAGTTAATTTAAATTGTTGCTATGTAAAAGAACAACACAACTTATTTCTAAGTTTTAAATTAGCTCCCTTTCATCCGTTTTTTGGTTTTGTATGTATGTTAACACTTTATTGTACAAACAAAAGAGGTAACAATAATTATAAAATAGACAAAACTATAACTTATCCCTGTAAGAGATCTCTTCCAGTTAACCTTTGAATTTGGTTTTTCTTTATGGAGTCAATTTTTTTTACGATTAATTTAGAATTAACAGCTCAATGCGATTGAGAATTGAAACTTCCAATCTCAGCAGCTCAGAAAAGTTTTTTTACATAATTAAGATATCAACTTAAGCAAAAAATACACTTCTATTTGTGTGTATGGATGGGAATAGAGAAGGCTGCCTGCACCCGGCGTCAAAATAAAATATAAATACATAAACTAACAAAGAGAAACATGAATGTAATGCCCAGGAATAACACCTCTATTTCCGAAATACACCACTACTTAAATTTAGACAGAGCCCTAGATTAAAAAGATATGTGGATTCACAAAGTCATCAACAGCATAACCATGACAATAAATGGCCCAGACCTTGGCAAATCTCCACAATTAGCGCCGCCACAAGGTCTTACGTTACAAGTTACAAGTGTAAACCAATCGACGACACGACACGTTCATTCATCACATGACGAGTAATAACTAAAAAACTTTCCCAAAATCATGCAATGTTACATAATAATCATGCATAATGCTCAAGCAACATCAAAACAACTAGCGTCAACGATTCCCGCCAGAACATTTGGCAAGTCCCGTGACTTCGTACAAAAACATTGTATCAACCAGAATTGTTTTCAAACACGCTGGCGTCGTGCCAGTAGTAAGATTCTGATAAAAAAACGTACTTGGAGCCCGGTATATTATAATAGCCGAGCACGATCTTATGAAACAGTAAAATCAATGATTTCTAATGAAGAAAATGTACTGTGGTATAACCTCAACTGTAACCATAATACGGACAAATGTTATTACATGAAGATGTATGACTAAAAGATCTCAACAAGTATGTCGCTATTTTTGGGAGAAAAAGTAAATAGATGTTTGTATGATTATATTCCGGCAGAAACTAACCTGGCAACGACACACGATGTCAGAGTTGATGGCTAGCAGGTCCACCAATTTTCCTTTTCCCTCGTCGCCCCACTGAGCACCCAATACAACAGTCACTTTATTATTGTTCGTCATTTTAGATTTCTTCGTACACGGCCTGCCGATAGGACAAGCCATAGACCCGCCGTTAACTTCTGGCTGCTTCACACTCGAAGCCATTATTTTATAACAAACTTCGAAATTTCACGGGGTTGGGAACATGCGCGCGCAGAAACTGCCGCCTAGCAAAAAGATTTTCGTGATACCATATCAATTTACTAAACCTCCCTGAGCAGTGCTATAAGTCGCGGGCATAACTCCCGATTTCGAAAAATCAGTAAAACTCAAGAAAATTAAATTTTGTAAGTAAAGAATTAAAGTCACGATTTAAAATGAATAAGGTTCTTTTTACTTTACAACAGAAAAATTGCCAGCTGAATGCTCTGCTCTTCTGTAATAAAGTATTAAAATAGTCTTGAAAACTTTTATTTCAGACAACAATATCCATTATTAGCATAGATACATAATAATTTTCCTGCCTCTATGATTATTAGATATTTGTATGGATACTACATTGTTATTTTAACAATGTTCAACATTCTGTAACGAACGCAGTAATGCGTTTAACTTTAAACGATAATCGTACGTATGTGTACACCATGTCCAACACGTCTATATTATAAGGTCAACTTTTTCGCTAAAGAATATGTAAATAAAACAATCGTCACTTTGTGAAAAGTACGTAAGTGGAAGAGTGACAAAAACAAGAAGAAGACCCATGCCTTATCCACATTTATCCACAGCTATAAATGCAGCAATAATATTTTTACTAAGAGTGACAATCTAGATCTAAACTTTACCTGTATTTTAACTCTGTACCAATTTCAACTGTTACTGGTTTAGTGAGCCAAATAAATAAATAAATAATTAACCTGCAGGATGGGCAAGTGCTTTTTTTAACGGGTCTTAAATGATTATTTCTTAACCCACCATTCATATTCTCAAATTACCTATTTTGTTCACTAAGGATAACATATTATTATGTTATCTATGTTATCCTCAGTAAACCAATCAAATCAAATAGTAAATTGCTTGAAAGTGCGTAAGTATAAAAGATGTATTACAATCGCAATATGAAATAATTCTTAATACTAAATACCTACCTATAAATGACAATTTAAACTTAATTTATAATGCTAAATTAATGATATCTACTTATATACTAATAATATTATGAATGGTTATTTACAGTTGCAGTTATTCAAATTCTCATACCTTGCTTTTAAACAAACCACCTTGTTTAAAGGGAAAACATTCATTTCTGGCAACTCTTTATCAAATCTCAAATACTATTAAATTACATTGAACGTATCTCAACTACTTAAAAAAGAATAATATATATAGGTCTTCGTAAAAAAAAAGAGAGAACTGCTGTGCTTTGCAGACACGTATTTAATTCGGGCGGGTTTTAATTTACTTGTCCAGAAATGATCAATAGCAAAATGTCAAAACCATTAGAAAAAGGTTAGTTCTATTTCATAATAATGTCTATTTATTTGAAAAATATATTGTTTTTTACCAAAATAGTAAAAAACTGAATAGAAATCAACTTATTGACTTCAACGTGAATTTGGCTTTTAGGATAAAATTGTATTTATTTCCGAACGTTTATGTTGCTGCCAGGACAAAAAACCTTTCATCGTCCAAAACTTCTGAAAGTGAAATAATTACCCACGCGGTAATTTAAATAAAATTGACTATAAACGGAGGCCCCTAACGTGGTGTTTTTTGTTTATTATCGTGCTTATTATTGCCATCGTGCTTATTAACCACTTGCTTGCTTAATTCACTAACTATTAGCTGGACTGGCAATACATTTTATGACAACTGCATGAAATTATGACAGTGACGGACGACGGGCGGTTGGTTGGTTGCGAGTGGGCCGAGTTGTTTAGACCTGATAATCTGTGGAGTTGATGAGACCGAAACCTCTAGTGGGTCTCTCGCGTCGTTTCGATCGTTGTAACTGATAAACAATCAATTGTTATTCGCAGATAACAAACAAGATATATCACAGTGAAATACAAATCCGGTGTAGTGTGTTTAAATCAGTTGGCAGGTAGGCGATAACATGAAAGTCAGTTTGTGTTTGTTACTACTTTTTGTGTGTAATATAGCATGCCAAGACGAGGACGAAGATGATGAAGCAAGGAGAAAGGAGATAGTTGATAAATTGACGAAAACACGCACAGTGATATTAAATGATTACCGTTTGGTGACTAGGCAAGTAGCCACCGATGTATATAGGTTTCAGAACTACCGCACTGTGTCTGTTGTGTTTTACCCTGTTCAGAGAGATGTGACCGAGGCACGCTTCATATTCCAGGCCGAAGAGCTTCATTTAAATAATATTGGTAGGTTATTTTGACTTATTTGTTTGCAGTGCCGGATTAGCCCCGCGCACCCACATCTCCCTGACATGTATTTCTAAGTTCTGTTTTATTTAGCACCTTACACTTAAGAAATATCCTAAAAAATAACCACCCTTCTCTTTATACATAGAATTTGCTACGGGCCCCGCGCCGGCTTAATCCAGCACTGTTTGTTTGGAATTATTTTTAGCTTTTAACATCTGACAAGCTTGATTCGGCTGTGGTAATATATCAATGGAAAGTTATAATAAGTTGGGGCTCATTCAAGATTCTGTTGAATGGTGAACACCATTAAATACTTCTTTCATTAATCATTTCCTTTAATCTCATCTTGTGATAAGATTATCTCGTGATAACTGATAAGTAGTTCAAAAACTTTTTTCTTTTACAAACTATAATACTTATGCTATATTTAAAATAAAAGTACACTTTTAAAATGTATTGTCCTTCCATGTTCACTTCAGAACAGTTTAAAATGTATGAATTAAATTGGTCTGATTGGGCTAGACCTACAAGTCACTTCAGCCACGTAATACATTACAATACGAAACAATTTATTAAACACCATCTGAATGTATAAACTTTCAATATTTAATTACATACCAAACAAGTACGTTAGATATTTAAATCATCAGCATAATAACCATTTTATATTTAAACTGTTGATGCTTCAGACTTCGATATATTAACTTTCAATATTCAGTTTAGATAATTATGTACCTGTCACAGTCGTAATTTTTTTTTTCACTAAGTGCTTTAGTTGCATTTCATCTTTATTTATTTTATTGCATTATTTGGTCTCGGTTGCCTATTTATTATTAGCAAAATATTTTTAGTTGCAGTATACCTCGTTCACATATTTTGTAATAGCATTTCGCCACAAACATTTTATATCATAAAATTAAAGCTACAAAGCACTTTCAAAAAATACTTATCCGAGGTTAGTGCCGCCATAGATGATCAGTCGTACGGACAGGCTGAGAGGGACGCAGCTATTTGTTATTATGAGAGACTTTTTTACTTTCTCATTCTGTCAGTTCGACTGATCCCCTATGGCGGCACTAGATCTCATCTTAAGTATTATCTTACAAGTTCTTTCATATGCCCAAATGGCACAACATAACATGTAAGTACCTATCATAGCATTTCTGTGCGAAATTCGCAAAGATATTTAAGAACAGGAATAAGCAATAAGGTTTCATGTCGAAACTAACCAGTGACCAGTCTGTTACAATCTAGTTAATACTAGTTCCATTCAGCTAAATTGCTTGGATAATTTTTGTTGCTATAGACCTGTGTCTGTGTCCTGCTTAACTCTAAAGCGCAATTCACACAGCGGGCGGGAGCGGCTCGGGCGCCGCGCTGGTGATCGCAGGATCGGACGGTGGCGAATATATAGAGTAGAATTTACAACGCGCTCTGTGTGATTACGACGACCCGCGCTGCTCCCGACCCGCTCCCGCCCGCTCTGTGAATTGCGCTTAATGATAGGGTCACACTAACGGGAAACGCCGTTAATCATCACGATGATAGACCGTATGGCGCTAACAATAACGTCTACCATCGCGATTATTAACGGCGTTTCCCTTTAGTGTGGCTCGGGCATAATACTAAGCACTTGGTATCAGTATATATAAGTGTATGACTAAATATTGTGACGTAATTTTAGTCCGTAACTACGTGCACTTTTTTTGGAAACCGCCCGCGTACTATTGTACATAAAAATGTTAAAACTACACGTTCATAAAACATTAAAAAATAACATTTTCTTCTTCCAATTACTTTATGTTTGTAATTGGTCACGCCAGCGTATCACCGGCACTAAATTGGCTTTTAAGACATAGCTGGGTACCTACATTACATACACTTGCACTCGCCCAAAAAAAATGTTGACCATACTTAGAACCTTGTCATTGTGATTGTATTTATCCTTGCCATGCTTGTCATTTGATGGAAAGTTTGATTTGTATCATGAAAAGCACTTGAGTGCTTGACATTCAAGTGGGATTACCGTACGTACGTAAGACTTGAGGCTTTGTTCTTCCGTAAAACGCTGTAACTACGTCTCAAGTGTCACTCAGAGACGTCTAGCGATACGAGAAGAGGCTCAAAAGGCCACATACTGCCTGCAATAATTAAAAGGGATGACTTTATGTGATCCACGCGAAAAACGTAAGAGGAGATAGGTAGTTTGCGCGCGCGTTGATTCAGTTGAGCAGCGTCTAATTGAATTAATTCCTGTTTAATTCAAAACCGCAACGTATTTAAAAAAAAATGGTTTACCAGGATTAAGACGTTATAAGAACATACTCAACAATTTAAAAAGATTCAACTAAATTCATGCAAAAAGGTCTCGTTTTAGAAATAAAACCATTGAGGGTTTTGTGTCTAAAATTGTGTTTTCTTTCACGTTTAACAGCACCAATTAAATATGATCACGTTTATGTCGAAAGGATAGACACAAATATGCATTATGTTTATTGTGACCCAGGGGCCTAATATGGCTGCGTTTATTACGTGAGAAGATGTAGATAAAACAGATTTTGAGCGAGTTGCCTACAAAGCAACATAATTAACAAGCAAGATGCCTAAGAAGTATATGACTACCAAGCGAGGTTCCTGAAAATAAAGCTGCGTGAAAAGTATAATGATTTGTTAGATCAATTTTGTAAAATCGTAATTTCTTATTAGCAGAATGGTAACGGAGCACCTATTTCTGGGTTCTTTGGCCCTCCGGGTGTGCTGCAGGACTGACATAACCTACCTTTTTAGACCTAGTTATAAAGTTGTTTGTTAGGCATCCTGCTTGCTAGGCATCTTGCTTTTTAGACGTCCTGCTCGATAGGCATTTTGCTGTTTAGACGTCCTGCTCGATTGGCATATTGCTTTTTATACGTCCTGCTCGATCGATAGGCATTTTGCTTCTTAGACATCATACTCGATAGGTAGCTTGCTTTTTAAACATCCCGCTCATAATCCGATAAAACATCCGTCACTTTTTGACACGTACCTATTTATGTATGTACGACAGTGACGGATGCTTTATCCACATTTTGTCACGAGATTAACGCAACCATACTAGACCCGCAGATCGCGTAACACCACCGACTTTATCCATTTTCATTCTTGTGTGGGTGCGGCAGCATATGTAGCCTTGGGGAATGCTCCTATGTCATCCCGTTAGAGGCTTAGTTTAAACAATCCCGTGGTGCACCCCTAATGTGTACAGTAATCTTTGATCTGCCACCCTAAAGTAGAATTCCGATTGTACGTGACAAAACAATACGATCTATAAGATACGTCTGTCAATTTAACGTGTCGACGTGAGTGACATTTAAATTCGCACAATTTAAATTCTATTAGGTACAAGGAATATTCCAGCTTAGTGTTTTGGGATGTGCACTGTCGTGTTTGTTAGTAGTCCGTCGGCGTTGAGTTTCGAGGTTTTAAAAAATAAAGTTGATTGTTTTTGCGCTAGCTTTTAATATTAGGTGTTTGCTAGAAATCTAGATATATATAGGTCTTTTTTTAAACAAAGAGATAAAAAATAAACTCTCACGGTAATGACGAAATAGTAACAGACGTACATACGCGTTTTTTATTATCTCTTGCCACTGGTATTTAACCTATATCTAACCACGTCTTTCTAATAGCTCTGAAAGTTAAATAGTTGTTACTCGTTTCATATCACCAGTAGGTGTTTGTTGTTCAAAACAATTCGTGTCAAATTCATCCATGGCATTAGCTTTCATCTTATATTTGCTTATTTGGCTGTAAACGCCACAATAGAAAATGAATGATGGTTGATGAATGTGGATGAAGCGAAATTTGTAGGTTTCGGTGCATCTGGCGTTCCATAGTCTCTGCCTATCCCATTGGGAGACAGGCGTGAAGGTATAAGAATGTACTTATGTAGAAAGTTAAAATGATTAAGAGTTCACATTATTATTATGGTGTAACGAAACTATCCATAATTTGTTGCGCTATGTCAGTTTGCACTGGCCGGACGAAGATGGCATAAAATCGGTTTGTGCACTACGTTAGTTATCTTAGATACGATCCTGTTATATATTTATTAACTTCAATTTTAGTTTGCAATAAAAAAAGCCACAAAGCATCGAACTGCTGAAATCGCAATGGCAAGATGTGATGTGACACAAAGCGCAATATACCTACTCGTAAGCTTTACTAAGTATCCACAACTTTACGTGTAGAGTTTTTGTAATATAGGTACCTATTTTACGAACTCAAAATATGCCATCTGTAGGTATAGGTAGTCTGACAATAAGTATTGTTATGATATCTACTTATTAATCTTATTCATTATATTATGTATGGCTACCCACTCGAGTAAGCACTAAAGAATAATGTTTAACTAAGTCTATTGTCTGAATGTTGCTTACAAAAGTTTTTATGAATGACAAATAATTATAGTATTAATTTCTACTTTATATTTTGTAGGTTTTTGCAACACAACGCGTAATGCGATAAAATGTGGTTTTTCTTCATTTGTTATTACTATTAGTCATATATACATAACATGGTTACAGCTAACTCAATTGAACTGCATCATCGGGTCGGTGGAATAGCTAACACAAAGAGCCAATCGCGTCACTGGTAGATCACGTGACTCTTCGTATCACGTCATCTACCAGTGACGCCATTGGTTTAAAACGAAACGAATAGAAACGCTAGTTAGGGTAATGCATGTCTATTGCCTTTACTCTCTCTCTCTCTCTAGCAAAACAAATAGACGGACAGATGCCAAAGAGTGTGACAGCGATAGACAACCGATTACTATTTAAAAGAACTTGACAGAAGCGCGTGTAGCTAACCATATGTATTATTTAGTCCACGAGAGAAAAATGATCTTTTACCGAAAAAAAATCCTCGCGTGTTTGGTTGCCTTATGGAAAAATTAAATGTCCTGATAAAAATACTGACATCACCCTAAAAAACCCTGTCATTTTTTGTAACAGAGATTTGGCATAGCTTGAACGACGCCCCGGTGGCGCGCTGCGCTCTGCGCACAGAAATTAGATTATAAGTAGTGTTTTAAGCAAACAAATTGATTGAGATCTCTTTAGCTGTAATTTACCCTATTTTAAATGGTTTTGAAAGAAATATTATTGTTTTCGTTGATTACCAACTTCATATGTATTTATATATGATTGAAAACTGTAAACTTCGTAATAAATATATCACGTAAAAATAATTTTATGAGGTCGTTCCTAAAAATCTTGACACTTGCCACAATTCGGACAAAGGGTCAAAAATCCTGATATGTCCGGACATATCCTGACGTATGGCAACCCTACTCGCGTGTGATATCCATGGACTTATGGAAAAAAAAGTCCATGGAGTGAATGGATGGGTGATGGAGTAATAAGTCCATTGAATGTCTATAAATAACTTTATTGACCTAGTTTCAAATTAAGCTTTAGGCTTGTGTACAGTCAAGTGCAAACATACTTAAGCTGCGTCCACATAAATATGTTACGATGTTATTATTATTCCACTGGAATTTGCATTGGGGCATGTTTTTACACATGACTGTACTATGGGCATTAGGCATCCATTAACATACTTAAGTATATTGACAAATACATACCTAGTTAAATACATAGAGATCATCCAAACGGCACAGACAAATACTTGCGCTCATCAGCTCATCACACAAATATTTGTTCATACTGGAAATCGAACCAGGCAGTTTCACAAGCAGGGTCAAAATCACAACAAACTTGGCTAAGCACATCGTCAATGTATGGTGAAGGAAATTCATTGCTTACCAATTTAATGTACCACATAAATTAGCCGTGTTGTACATTTCCCGGCGTGGCACGACTAATGACACTTGAAAAATATATAACCCGGCAAATTGACGTATTATGTCAAACTGCTAAACTTCAAATTCCTCGACGCGCCTTCGCCTTACGCCACTCCACTTGTGTGTAATTTAGTCTTTATTTTGGTGTTCTATCATCATCATATTGTAGAAAAGATGTCAACTCACCAAAAATCGCAGAAATAATTGGTCGCACACCAGCTATCAGCAGATTTTCGCTAAATCCTCCTAGTCCAAAGAACACAACACCGAATATTAACCGTTTTGTTACATGTTCACTTTTGAGGCGGTTTTTTTCTTTCTTTTTGTTTTGTTTACGTTATTTTAGTGTGTGTCTGCTATGTGTGTGTAATTTTCCGTAGTTTCACTGGATGGTTCCAACGGAAGACCAGCGCTGGCTTTAACGCCAGCATAACGCTGAGTTGGATCCATTTCGTGACCACAGGTATCTTGTCTATGTCAGTATTTTCTTAGGTTTTGTTTGTCTGTTTGTCACGAATAAATGTTTTTTCTTTCTTTCTTTCTTAAGTGGGGGGCCTAACCACGCTACGAATTTCAGCACTCATTACGGTAGGTACTATACTCCATCTGTTCAGGAACTCTTAATAACTAAACAAGCCAACCATGTGGCAGGCAGATTTACACAGAGTCAATTACTGAGTCCAAGTTCGAGGCAAGTCAGCGCTGACACTACTGACCCGATACTGACATAGTGTAAATTGATAAGGAGTCTGACGCGACAGCGCTGCAATAGAAAAAAGGCTTACTGTTGAGTTTCTTGCGGCGCTTCTTCTCAACAGTGGTCTCTTTGGAAGCGCTGGTAGACTCAGACTTGTAAAAGTGCCTACAGGGCCTACTTACAAAACATTTTTAAAATAAATAAAATAAATAAAATAAATAAAATAATTAAAATAAATAAAATAAATAAAATAAATAAAATAAATAAAATAAATAAAATAAATAAAATAAATAAAATAAATAAAATAAATAAAATAAATAAAATAAATAAAATAAATAAAATAAATAAAATAAATAAAATAAATAAAATAAATAAAATAAATATTAATAAAACAATGACTCCAAATCAGTCCAACTTTGTCAGTATCGGGTCAGCACTGGCTTGCCTCGAATCTGGAGTCAGTAATGTCTGTCTAAATCTGCCTTCAGTCCACTCACCTGCCTGCCTCCCGCGCTAACGGTACTGACCTTGTCTAAATGAACAAGTCTTTACTTGGTCAGTCGCAGGCGCTGCGTTGAAGTGTGACGTCGCGTTCAAATAATTGGGTGGTAAATACGGCTGCTTTCACACAATATATTTTGACTTCAATAACGTGCGTACATCGTCAAGAAATTACAACTACTGACTGCTTCTAAATTGTGACTGTGGTCAAGGTGCTACTGCCTGACCCATGGTTATTAGCCTGTCTTAATCTGCTTTTAAACACCCGATCAGAGCTGTTTAGTCGAACTTTGAGCGATCAGTGTTTTGTTTATATTGGCTGTCAAGTGGTTTTGTTTCTTTACGTTTAGTAGAATACTTAAACAAATGGATAGTCTACAGATATATCCATCTGAATCTGTTGGATTAGATGGCCGGAGCACCGCACGAGGCTCGTCATAGTGGTGAACCTCGGGGGAGGACTATATCATCGTCAGGGATGAAGTTTTGGTGCCGATGACGTCAATATGCTTAAATTTAAAAGACTTAATTAAAGGTTGAAATTTGGCCCGGGACCAGTTCTGCATAAATCCTTATTAAGCTTTCTGTTCATGGATACTAATATTGAGATGGACAGTAGCAAAAATAATCGAGTAACATTATCATAAAAATTAAGTACTATTCTATTCTAGCATTATTATTTTGAAAGAATATTGATTCTATTTGCAATTTTTAGGAATAAATGATTAAAAATAATACCTAATTGTTGTGATATTTATTATATATATTCGCCATATTTTAATTGCAATTAAGCTGTACTTAAAACTCAGAATTTTAACGCTTTTTATTTTATAATATTTCTTTATTTTTCATAGTTAATACCTAAACACCTAAATATGAGCACCCTGTGCGCAAAATTTCGTCATATTCACGTCATCGGCACCGAAAGTTGGACCCTTGGTCTTCGTGAGCGTCTTTCGGTTGAAATGATGATGGTGGAATATCCCCCTCTCCTACACTATATTGTTTCCAGGAAGCTGCGGCCCTCAAGAAGTTATAATCAACCTGAAGCACGGATCCTACCCAGCCCTGAACCCCGATGGGTACCCGTTTCCGGAGCACTTTGTGGACCCTGATTTGAGGAGCCCAATTCATAGGGTGGAACTCCTGTCGGACAGTGAAAATGCGTCGTACATCATAAAAAACCCGAAGCCTGGGTTCTGGTATGCGCTGGCCTACAGGCCCTGGCAGGATCCCAGAACGCAGCAGGTTAAGCAGCAAGGTACGAACAGTTTGTAAATAAATCTAGTTCAATATTTGGGATACGCCTTAAAATATTATTGCTTTTTTAGGTTTCCACACCCAAAGGGCACACGCGACACTTTTATAAGCCTAACGCTGTCCTTCCGTCTGTCTCAAGTAGTCCCAACTAAAAAGAACTGCATCTTTAGAACATAGTTGATTTTATTACGGAATGTATGTTAAAACCGTGGATTTACTAAAATATAATTTAAATAGGTATTTAGCCATTTATTTCTAAAGGTAATTCGAATTATAAATTGAATTGGAAACCTTTACCTATTACATACACAGATACAGATAACTTCAAACTTAAAATCAAATCGATCATTACAATATACATATGACGTTTTATATTATCATATATACAAATGACAAGCTGTCAGAAATTGATAATACAATTTAACCGATGCCACCATTTCAGAAACAATGATAATTTGTCGATGATCTCGTGATAAAACGGTTTATCACATCGATACATTTAACTACATACTATGGCTCGCATGTTTTTTTTTGCCGTAAAACAAACGAAATGTCAATATAAATTAAACATGGCCGCTAACAAAGTGACCTTGATCAAGCTAAGTGTGTTTGGCGCGGTCGGTAGGTTCGCCCCATTTGCAAACTCAGTAGGTAACCTTAGAACCAAACTCGCCCAAGTTTCTTTGTTTGACACGGTATTATACTGCTTATTGCTAGTAGCTTATATACTAGAATAGCGTTAACATTAAAGTGAATTTGTGTCACTCTGGCTCCTAGTACTTGTCGAATGAAATAACATTTAGTAAACAGTAACACAAGTCAATTATTTGAGGGTTGAGTTGACGTGTATAGGTTGTGGTAGTTCTGGTAAAGCCAATCGATGAATCGATAAACCAACTTGTTTGTTTGTGTAAGGCTCGCCCTAGACGATCCGGTTCGTTCCGGTTTGTGGAAGACCCAAGCGACTGTATTTTTTATTATTTATAATTACGAATTTAAATTCCGGAATATTAATTTGTCAAGAGGTTTAAATTTTCCACAATATTTTTGGCAAAATTAATTTATTCTTATAGGCACAGGTTAGGTTAGGTTTAAACTGCCTGCATTAGATTAAGATCGAATAGGGAGTTCTTTGTTTTATGGCAACAGTCTAGTGGGACAATTCTGCCATTGTCAATAAGGTTGGAACTTGGAAGCATGTGTAGAAAAAAAAACCAATTAGTCCGCCAGTACGATTATTAAAAAAATATTGACACTTATTTTTTGCTTTTGCAAATCAATCAAATTTGACAAATATAACGCGCATCAAAGTTCGGGAGTGGCGGCTTGTGACGTCACAACGTGGTATAAAGTGTGCCAAGCGTGCCGTCACGCGAAACTTCAACGCACTTTTTCCTCGTATTTTTTGTTTAATTGACAAAAGAGAAAATACGTGTTCAATATTTTGTTGATAATGTAAATAACGGACTAATTCGATTTTTGTAGGACACTAACCTATTGTCAGATCTACTCTACAAAACAATATTGCTTTTGCCGTGTTATGGTATTGTTATTACTCCGCCGACATCACTGTCAAGTCAAGTAAATAAGAGCTGTCGTAACGTAAGATCAATATCATAAAATAGTCTTCAATCGATAAAACACGTTCGGAATTATCATAATTTGGTATTTCTATCGATCTGGAACTATTTAGTGTTACACCAATGGCCAGCCATGTGCTTTACTTCGTGTAATGTTAACAAGAGTGTATTTTTAATTAAGGCCATAATCGCAATGGCCGCTGCCCTGTTGAACCAAATAGCGGTATTTACGAAACATCAGTAGTTTGTGCAATCTCATTAATAACGGGATATACATATATCGACGGTTCTGTGACTCAACCTCGTATATTGAATAATGTCCAGTATAAACTGACACTCACTAAGTACGAGAGTGCATACTTAGTACGTGTCAGATTACACTGGACATTATTAAATATACGAGGTTGAGTCACAGAACCGTCGATATATGTGTATGATATTGTAGGTATTTGAGATATTTTACCGCCTATTTCAGGTGAGCACTGCAGTCCGGTTACGGTGAACTCAGATTTTGTTCTGCAGTCGAGAGCAATTTTTTCATATTTTTTTTATAAGCACTGGAGGCAAACGATCATGTAGGTTACCTGATGGGAAGTTATCACCACCGCCCATAAACACCAGCAACTTGAGAGGAGTTGTCGGTGCGTTGCCGACCGGGCATGTTCACATATCTTTGTATGTACATTGAAAAATACTGCGTCGATTTCTATGTTTGTTTACTTTTTGTAAACCTTATATTACACGAAACATTATTTCATTTAAATATTTCAGAAAGAAAAGCCTTACAAAGGTAATGGGTGGTCATGAAAAAATTAAAAGTGATGCAATTGTATTACTTACACTACGAGTATATTTCCAATTTAAGATGAGTAACAACTCCTCTATTACGTTTCGTGAGTTTAATTGTCAATTAATTAGATTAATCCCATAGGCGTGGTTGTATGTTATAACAAACCGTAGCAGGACTGCGGTGACTCATTGTCAACTATAGACATATAACTGTATACACATATAGAAAAAAAAGACCGTCGATGGATATAATAAACCCGTTAAAACTACGGAAAAAGAAATTAAGAGGGTCCCCGTACGCGGACTCTTGGACGGTTTTTGCCCACGCTTAATATTGTAACAAAGGAGCAAAATGATATTTCTGTCGAAGGCGGTAAATTGAATTCACACGAAGCAAGAATTCTTGAATAGAACGAGCATAGCGAGGTATTTAAGGCCCCGGCACACCGAACGCGTGGCAGCAACCGCGCGTTGAAGGCGTGCACGCGGGAGATGTAAATCAACAAAACAAATGGAAGCCGGCACACGAAAAAGTAACGCGTCGCAGCGCCGCACGCGCGCGCAAGCTGCTACGTGCCGCTGCTGCCCGGGACAATTCGCGCGTTAGCAGCGCTTCAGCTGCGTTCGGTGTGAAGTTTAGAGCGGAGCGGGCGTGCGCGCGCTATGGGGCGGCAGTTGGTTTATGTCGAACGATACGGACTCCGACGGAGAAATTTTATTACTCTTTGCTCTTCGAAAAAAAAGAATTTGGGTACATGATATTAATACCAGACGGGAACAATATGGGGAGTACCTATCATCGTCTGTGCAGGGAACTGAAACTTTGATTTTCAAAATAAAGATCTCGGGCTTCAAGATAGGTCGATTTTTAACGTACGTTTAGAATATCGATAAATAAACAAAGGGACACACTTCATATACTAGATAACATCCAACTAACTATGTTTATGTATCTATAATACCTATATATGTATATAATATGTACATTAGTAGCCACATAATTATCAAAATTAGCGTTTTTCCCATACAATTGCCTACAAATTGCAACGCGCGTTTGTAAAAAAATACAAGCACTCGACGCCGCTCTGCACCGCCGCCGCTGCCGCGCGCCAGTGTGACGGTAAAAATGGCGACCGTATTTAATACAACTTCGCGGAGATGCGCGCGCGACGCGCCTGTACGGCGCGCGTTTGGTGTGCCGGAGCCTGTAAGCGACACCGCCCATGGCGAAAATAATTTGACGTTTCACTTCACCACGAGTCCTTTCGAGATCAACCGTCTTGTCTAAATAGATCAAGTGAATCGACGTAAAGTAACTTTCGCTTGGCGTGCACTTGGGTGTTATACAGGGTTCATAATTATTTATTATATTTCCCTAAATAACAACAATATTCATAATAATGACAATTTGTAATAATGACTACATTTCTTTATCATAATAACTTATTTATTAGTCCTAATTTCCTAACAAAAATTGATAGAATTGGTTGAATAGTGAGCTTTATTGATCAATAAATTTTTCAAAGCGCTTTTGAACTCGGTAACCGTCTTTCTTAACTTATTATACAGGGTTATTGGTAAGTCGACCTATTCCCGTTAGGAGGTGATAGGGGTGACTATTTGCGATAATTTTGACCCCCATATGCATTATGCAAAAGTGAACCATTTTTGAGTTATCGCGTTTATTCGTTTTTTTTTTAAATTAGTCGGAAATTCAACTTGAAAATGTTATTACAAAAAAAGTATCAATTTAAATCTTTTTTTTTCTTCTGATTTACAAAACCGATTAAACACTGGTTATTTCTCAATATTATAACAATAATTATCGGTCCAAATTTAAAAAAGCGAGACGGAAAAAAAATTTTTTTCAATATTTTTTTCGATCGCTTTCCACTAAAATGCCTTAAAAACAAAAAAAAACGTTATGAAACTTGGCTTGCAGATTATTTTAAAAACTTAACTGTTTTCTTAGCTCTTCAAAAACGCATAACAAGTAGAAAATTATTTAAAAAAAACCTGAAAATTTAACAAAAGTCACAAACGCAACTTCAAAAATTAAAATTAAAAAACATACCAAATTTAAATCTTACATTCTATTTGCTTTTGTACAAGATGAATTTGTTGTTCCTATGCAAAATTAAAAAAAAAAAATATCTGTACACGTTTGAGAATGCGAGGCCGAAAACTAAAAAATACATGTTTTTTTATCAAACTCCAACATAAATTACACGAAAACAGAAAAATTTACCAATACATTTGGCGTGCAGATTACACATAAAACATTGACGTTTTTCCAGCTTTCTAACGAGCTATTAAAACTAAAATGAGTTTTGTTAAAGATTGTTGGAAAAAATTGATCACAAAGGAAGCAACAAGGAAGTCACGTCCGAACAAAACTTAAAATTAACTAACTAAATCTATCAAAACTAACTGTTATACTCGTAAACATTAATAACAACATTAACTTATGTTAGAATAAGAAATGGACAGCCGTTTTGAAAATGAACTATAAAAATCCTGATTATTTCAATTTTATTGTTTATTAGTTTTAATATTGTAACTTTTTACATAAGTTAATGTTGTTATTTGTTTTTGTTTGTTTACGAGTAGGTATAACAGTTAGTTTTGATAGATTTAGTTAGTTAATTTTAAGTTTTGTTCGGACGTGACTTCCTTGTTGCTTCCTTTGTGATCAATTTTTTCCAGCAATCTTTAACAAAACTCATTTTAGTTTTAATAGCTCGTTAGAAAGCTGGAAAACCGTCAATGTTTTATGTGTAATCTGCACGCCAAATGTATTGGTAAATTTTTCTGTTTTCGTGTAATTTATGTTGGAGTTTGATAAAAAAACATGTATTTTTTAGTTTTCGGCCTCGCATTCTCAAACGTGTACAGATAATATTTACAAAAGCAAATAACAAATGTATGATTTTAATTTGGTATGTTTTTTAATTTTAATTTTTGAAGTTGCGTTTGTGACTTTCGTTTCCGCCCGCTTCCTTTGTGATATGATTAAATTTTCAGGTTTTTTTTAAATAATTTTCTACTTGTTATGCGTTTTTGAAGAGCTAAGAAAACAGTTAAGTTTTTAAAATAATCTGCAAGCCAAGTTTCATAACGTTTTTTTTTGTTTTTAAGGCATTTTAGTGGAAAGCGATCGAAAAAAATATTGAAAAAATTTCGTTTTCCGTCTCGCTTTTTTAAAATTGGACCGATAATTATTGTTTTAATATTGAGAAATAACCAGTGTTTAATCGGTTTTGTAAATCAGAAGAAAAAAAAAGATTTAAATTGATACTTTTTTTGTAATAAAATTTTCAAGTTGAATTTCCGACTAATTTAAAAAAAAACGAATAAACGCGATAACTCAAAAATGGTTCACTTTTGCATAATGCATATGGGGGTCAAAATTATCGCAAATAGTCACCCCTATCACCTCCTAACGGGAATAGGTCGACTTACCAATAACCCTGTATGTATATTTTTAGCGCCATTCCTACGATGCGTTAAGAAAACAGAGCAGTGTTTAGTTTAGACGAACGCCCAACTCACGTTTTCAAATTCATATTCTTTGACTTCTGAATTTCTTAACCTTTGCATAATTCAACATTGTCTCAGACAATTGAATCGCAAATCGACTAAGGCTTGTTTTCCTCCTACGCTTACATCGGTCGCTGACGTCGGTCGAGCGTACGAACTACGAATATATGGCAGAACTGCCGCGGACGTCAGCGTCGCTGTGCGGTGTCCCATAGAACATGGTGTATATTCGTACGCTTGACCGACGTCAGCGACCGATGTCAGCGTAGGAGGAAATCAAGCCTAACAGGCGCGTAATCGAGGCAGAGTTTTTGCCTTCAGTTCTAACTGACCAGATGTAAAATAGCATCGTATGTGTGTAATTTGCCCCAAGGGAAATCGCATCAGTCCGCCTGAAAGATTTGCCTGACCGGAAAGACCTCCATACATTATTCAGTCATTCTTGTTATACGGTTATACCTGAACTGGGCCTCTATTCAACACGGTAGGAAAACCAAATCGTTCTTGACCTGTTAATGTATAATCAACGTTTTGTTAGGTCTTATTTACTTGACAGTACCTGATACAGTTACTGATAACCGTTGGGGAAGAAAAGTTCTCGAGTGGCGGCCCCGCACCGGTGGACGGAGTGTTTGGACGGCCTCCCACCCGGTGGTCTGACGACCTGGTTAGGATCGCGGGGAGCCGCTGGATGCAAGCGGCTCAAGACCGTGACTTGTGGCGCTCTTTGGGGGAGGCCTTTGTCCAGCAGTGGACGCCCCCGGGCTGATGATGATGATGACTTGACAGTAACTGCGGCCTAGTTAAAAACAATACCATAGCAGTTCAAATACTATATGGTTTTTACCGCCTAGAATAGAGGCTCAGGAAACAGTTGTGTTAGTAAAGTTTAGTTTAGTATAGTTAGTTGTCTGACCTGTTCGATTGTTTAGTATCTGTCTTTTGTTTAAGATTGTGGCAGATGTTTTTGCGGTTGCCTTTCTTTTTCTAGTGTTTCAGGGTCCTTCTGAATATCAGCGCCGCGGCACAGAGTGGTGAATAGGGCACAACTTTTTTATTTCGTGTTGTTGTCATTTTAATATTTTGTAAGCGTTAAATAAATGTTTGCTATTTCATTGCACTCTTATTCTAATACAAGTGTACATTAAGGGACGTCGGTCGCCTAGTGACTAAAGCCGCCAACGCACTGACAGCGGCGGCGTCGCGGTGCGGAGGCGGTACCATTTGTGTAGTTCGAAGTTATATGACAGGGTGCGCATTGAGAACGCGCGGGAAAAAAGCGTGGCGGTGGCGGCGCGGTGCGGAGGCGTGCCGAAACGCCATGACAGGTCGATGAGCGCGGCGCGGAGGCGACGCGACGCGGTGTTGCGAGACAGAAGCTGTATTACCCAGTAGTAAATACGACGTCGGGAATTGAGCCTCGCTTGGCGGCGAGGTGCGCGCTCATAATGGTATTTGTATTTGTATATTTTAACAACTCTGTGTTGTGTGTACTATTGTGTTTTTTGTCTTTGAGCCTAGTTTAAACGAGCAAACTACGTTAATTTCCCTGGTGAAGCTTCATGCAATTCTTCAAAACTTTCTTTGCTCCTATTGAAGTACATGTAAAATCGATCTTCGTATGAAGATAATTCTTGACACCAGTGTTGGAATTCTCAGAACACAGTTCTCTTTTTATTTATCGTATCAACCCAAATCCGTGCCTTTTTTTTGTTCTATATGTGCTGCAAGTAAAAGTAACAGTTCGTCTATTCTATCTGAATCTTTATTTTTCATCGTTGGTAATAGCGCTTCCTTGCCGCAATCCTGCGTGGAAAACGCGCGGTCCCTCAATGTGACACCTCCGCGACGGGCGGGGAGTTTGACTGGGGCGGTACATCTGTCAAAGAATACCGCAGGTGTCTTACAGCCAGCCTAGCGAGGACAGAAACCTCGCGTAGAGCAAAAGCTGGATTGATCCAGATGTTCAGTACGCAGACGCCTCTGCGCCGCGCCGCCTCCGCCCTCAGTGCGTTTGCTGCAGCTGGGTGTTGACACGAGTAAAAACAACACTACATTAGTAGGTACACTACATTAGTACACACATGAGTAGACTTTACGGTTTTTACCGTCTAGAATAGAAGCCCTCCTGTGGGCTTAGTATCGTTGCGTCTATATCGCTTGTCAAATATGGATAAAGCATCCGTCACCCTCGTACTTATTTAAGCGTCAGAAAGTGACAGATGCCTTATCCAAAATTTGTGACGCGATTAACACAGCCATGTGAGGGCCACAATATGTATTCGGCCGTATGTGTTAGGTTTCTGTCGCCATGTTTGTTGGCTTTCCGTGAAGAGCTAGACGTGCTGTGCACGGAAAGCCGACATATATGCATGGCACATGTTGTCCGCGGCTTATTTGTCGCTCGGATATCCCCTTCTATCTAGTCTGTAACGATAGAGACGCACTGAGCAACAAGCGAGAAATTACAACTTTTTCTACCCGTTCAGACCGAAGTAAAGCTGGCATTATACTCAACTGTGGCGCACGCAACGCACACACGTTACACACGAGTCACGTAAATCAATTGTTCTAGGCGTGTGGCATTGACGTCATTTCGTGTGTGGGCCGCTGTAGGACTATCTATAGTGCGATAGCTCTTAGGTGCTTCGGGTTTGTACTAGTCTCACTCGCTCTTATATGCTCTTATTAAGAGCGAGTAAGAGATAAGTAAAAACTCGAAGCACTTTCTATGTGCTCACAGACTAATACATTTTGATACGAAGCTAATTTATACCCATACTAGCCTCTGCCTGCGACTTCGTCCGCGTAGATTTCGATTATCGTTATTCCCACAAAAACCTATAAATTTTCCGGGATGAAGGGGCTTTTTATGTTAATCCAGGGTATAAGCTATCTGCATTCCAAATTTCATCCAATTCTGTCCAGCCAGCCAGCACATACAAACTTTCGCATTGCATTTCAATATTAGTGGGATGGGATGTGCGCCGTGTAATTCCGGGTTTATTTGTATGCGGCTTCGTAAACTCCATCCATCCCGCGAATACAAGATCGTGACCTTGAGATAGTTGCATGTATTTCGTTGAACGTGCAAAGAAGATATCGACGGTTCTGTGTCTCAACCTCGTATATTGAATAATGACCAGTATAAACTGACACGCACTAAGTATGCACTCGCGTACTTAGTAAGTGTTAGTTTATACTGGACAATATCCTACATACGAGGTTGAGTTACAGAACCGTCGATATTAAAAACTTAAAGGTCTAAGTAGTTTAGCGAAGCATGTACAGACACTTAATTTTTCAGTCTCTGTCTTACTAGAATCTGCTTATTATGTAAGTATCTATCTACTTTTTGAGTGTGCTTATTTGGATTTAGGTACATACTTAATACTGTATTAAGTGCTTGTCTTTTAAACAATGTTTCTCCTGACAATGCCTGTAATTCTTGTTTGTAAATCCGTATTAATTGATAAATATCTTTATATCTTGGAATTAAACTTGTTCTCGTAGTTCGTAGCTGTTTATAATATATTTAATACTACCATTTTTTTACCATATTTCATGGAAATGTGGCAGGACATACAAAAAAATATGACCTGTTGTTTTCTTAACTGGTTAGGATAATCATTCTAAACAATAAAAAGATTGTCTCGATATGTCCCAAAAAAGACATGGAAAGGTGTGTTTCGTTACCAAAATGTGATACGTAATTTTGGTAACAAAACTGACTTTTCCAACATCTACAACCACGAAACGGTGCAATTAATTTTAACTCACCGTTTCTACGATGTAAATTGTTTAAGTGAAAACAAACCGAAATTCACAATAAACATTTCAGTCAGGGAACATGTCCGTGCTTATCACATAAACATTTGCTCTTACCGACATTTGTATCCGGATCCGCTAGCTGCGTATGTAATGGGTGAACTATTCTTTGTACTCGTACATTTAAGTATATCTTAACTATACAACACTGTTAATCCAAAGCCAGGCGTGAACTATATTTTTAATAGATTTATTGTTACTACTAGTGAAACTAAGTTGTCCAAATTAATATTTTTGCTAAAAATACTAGTAACAATAGGGGACAAACCACTATTTGCATACTAAACTAGATTACAACCTGGTCCACTGTGTTACCAGTGAAAGAATAAATTTTATTTGTTTCCTTTATAATTCTAAGAGGTCATAAAATTCACTATTTATCTGTGTAATAAAAACGTAAAAACATTTAGTTTTTCTTCATATTTGACAAACAACAACAGTCAAAAAGTTGATTGACCCAATGTCACTGCCGACTAGGCTTACGTATGGAAACCACACCCTACCGCTTCCACATAACGACAAAAGCTATTGATCAATCATACGGGCTGAAAGTATCCAATTTTATCACTCAGCACTGCCCTATTGGCTTTAAAATATGGTGCACAATGCATTATGCGATCTGTTAGGATTGAATGAAATCTGTGCTCGCGCAGATTGACCTCGATGCGCCTGCGCTGATTGACTAGTTTCCTGTCACTTACTTCTAATATTCAGGGTGACCAATCGAAAATTTATTAGAAGTATTTTTTGAGATCATAGCTTGTTATTCAATTTTGAAATGGTGTTCCGAACGACGACAACCAGCGACGCGTAGGGCGATGGCAACAGCGTTGGACGCCTTAGGCTAACAGGCACCAATAGTGGACACTTAACTTTTAATTTAAAAATCATACGGTCATAAATTGATTGTTGCAAAAGAAAATAACCGTTCTGTAAATTAAAAATCGGGTGTTCCATCATTGGTACTTGTCCATTATTGGTTCTTGATTATTTTTATGAAAATGACGTGGTCAATTTCTAGTTGTTGATCAGTATTGTGATATGGTTCACGTTTGTTTCCCAAAGGGGTAGGCAGAGACCACTTCTTTTCACCTGCTACAATCTAACAAACAGATTATAGACGGCTACAAGCTAAAAGAACAAGTTTTATTCCAAGGTATTTATCAGTTAAAAGGCAGTAATTCAGAAAGCGAACGGGTTGACTCCTTGTAGTGTTCCGGGGTGGAATAAGACAACCAGTGAAATGACTACCATAGAGGCTTTCAGTCTTAGTCCACAGGGTCGGCAACGCAATTGCGGTCTCAGGATTGTAGTGCAGGGACCCCCTTTATTATTTCACTTTGTTTTTAATTATTTCGTAGTAAATCCGCCGTAACTCATGTTCTAAAAAAGCAACCCGCCATCTATTACTGTACAAAGGATCTCTTAGAAGGAAGGAGGAGGCTTTTGAAAGTTAAGACAGACGGACAGCGTAGGCATATTTATAGGGTCCCGTTGGATTCAGAAACCGGAAAAATTATTGATGCGCAGCCCGCTCGGACTGCCTGGTTGATTTTATACCATACCTAAATTCCTTAGTCTTCCAATAGTCCTACAATTAAAATTCCCCGTTTATTTTTTCAGGTCTTGTACCCAACTGCCGCACGATCCTTTACACAGATTTACAAGTGAAGGTAGAGGAAAAAATCACCCAAATCAGCTGCGGGCTAGGTCTCACTGTCCAAGAGTCAGGCATCCCCTCTATTTTCAAGTGTATCACAGTCGACGATACACAGCCGATCGGCTTCAACCTCTCCGTGATCAGTCCGTCAGAAAATGACACAAGAGTCGTCACCGTTCTTATACAAGCCCTGACTCTACCCACATCAGAAGACAACCTGTTAGCATGCTACTTCGATCCTAGATCCACCAGCGTACTTACTATTAACTTCACGCCACACTCCAACGCTTGGCACTACATCAAACTAGACTACGCCGAGCAAACTGTCACCAGATACAACCCCTGCGATGTTTACTCCTTTAGGGCTGAAGATGAAGATTATGAAAATGAAATAGGCCTGGGCCTGATGCGCGACAGCAAAGGTCGCTTTTTCGCTTTCGATTACGGCCTGCCGACCACGGACATCCATGACTCCGTGAGCTTGCTCAATTTGACATCTGATGAAATTACGACAGTCAGTTTCAAAATTAATCAGCTATTGGATATAGGAGGTACTTTGAGTTTAGAAGCGAGCCTGATTATGAGCTTGAAGTATTACATGGGATATAAAAGGTCTCCTGTGAACGGATCTCAATTTGAATTTACTGATGAAAGCCAGTTTGTTAGGGTCGTTATTTGCTTGGCCAACGGTCACACGAGCGTACCGCAACCGTCAGGTGAATGCATGTTCAACAATAAAATACATCGAGCTCTGTTTGTGTTTAACAGTTCAGATTCGAATTCGATAAGCGATAAAGTGTTGATCCCGTATCCTGAAAGCGGGACGTGGTATATATCGCTGCGTTTGTTCTGCGACCGTGTGGTGTGTCCTTGTCCGTCGACCGAGAACGGGACAAAGTACCTTGTGAACACTAGTCCTTACACTACGGATAATCCTAATAATAACGGAAGCACGGTGAACACGAGTCCTAGCGACGACGACCTCGAGAACGGGAACGAGACGAGGTTGGGAACGACCAAGTGTAACGCGTCCGTGGTCCTCTCTATATCTTCGAACGCGTGCGTTCTTGGCCGCTGCAGCAAGCATGGCAACTGCCTGATCAACACGTTTGGGGGGCTGATAATGTCATTTTGCAATTGCGTCACTGGTTACGGAGGTAAGATGTACATAGTTGTATTATATTATTACTTTCAATTCTTAACTGCAACTTACAAGGGTAACATAATGAATGAACGTGAAAGATTGACTTTCTTTACAAAACGCACTGTACGGTAAAAGTACATTTGATATACCTGCGCCTCTATTCCCAATGCTAAAAACGATATCTTAGTTGACTTGTTATGGTATTGTTTTGACGTCATCCACCATTAAGGCTTGGTCAAACACACGGCGCGACGCAGCGCCGCGGCCGCGCCGCGTGATGCCGACGCGATGCCTGTTCAAACAGGGCGCGCGCGGATCGCGCCGGCCTCGCGCTCTCAACACGCCCGCATCGCGCGCGCGGACGCGGCGCGGACGCAGCGCGATGCGGGCGTGACTCGCGCGCGGGCCGTCGCTCGCTCATTCCTGACTGATGTGACCCAGCGCGGCGCAGCGTGCCGCCGCGTCCGCGCCGCGCTGCGCTGCGCTCGCGCCGCGTGGACGCAAGAGGCCGCGCGGCGCGGAGCGCGACAGAAGCGGGGCGCGATGCCGGCGGGACGCAGTCTGTTTGACGTCGCTAACCTGTTAGCATGTATTTAAAGCCGCCGCGGTCGCGCGGCGCGGCCGCGGCGCTGCGTCGCGCCGTGTGTTTGACCAAGCCTTTACTGTCAAGTAAATCAGAGCTATCAAAACTGTGACAATACGATAACAGATCAAACACGATATGGTTTTTACCGTGCTGAATAGAGGCCCTGGTTTTACTTGTTTGTTATCTGCGTACAATCAATGTAATGAATAAGCAATTTTTTAATCTATCTAAAAAATAAAAAGAACAATTGTACCCAAGGTCATCAATGTAATTACCTAATTATGCTTATCATATTCGCCTTTAAACACAGACAAACGTCTATTAGTACCTTGAATATCTTACTTTAACATTGGCTAAATTATCAATCCACAAGATGGGGCCAAAAACATAACTGAACTGAAGTGGCAAATAGGTAACTAGCTATTAGCCACTTCAGTTCAGTTTCCACAACAACCAAATTTTTGGTCAATTTTATAAACTCCTGAAGATGCCTGGTATTGCACATGTTAACGCACTCACCGCCTACGACGTACCATGTGCTTTATAAATCACACAAATGACCATGTATTCTTCTTTTTCCAGGCTGGGACTGTTCGGACGACTCCAGAATGGACAGCTGGTTGTACATGTTGACGACGCTCCTGCTTCTGACATTGAGCAACCTCCTTTTCTTCTTCTCCATCTACATCGCCATCATCCGGCTGTACCACACGGAGGCCGTCATGTACTCCTTCACTATGGTATTCTCTACGTTCTACCACGCGTGCGACGCACCTTGGAAAGTCGCCTTCTGCATAACGAAACGGCACATATTACAGTACGGTGATTTCTACTGCGGAATTATGTGCTTCTGGGTGACATTGCTCGCGATGAGTATCATGAAAGAAAAACTGAGATCCTCGCTACAACTTATTGGTGCCATAGTAGTGGCTCTGCTCACGACATGGAACATGCATTCAATTGTTTCATTCATGCTACCTGTAGCCTTAGGGGTCACAGTGCTGTTACTAAGCTGGGGTATTACCTGGTATAAAACCCATAGTTTAATGTACAAACGGTCTTACTTTACAATATTTTTCCCCATAGGCTTTGTTTTAGTAGGCATCGGTTTGATTTGCTTCGCATTTCTGCAAACCGAGGAGAATTATAGAATAGTGCACTCATTCTGGCATATGATCATTGCCCTGAGCGTAGTGTTTTTACTCCCGGATTGCAAACGAGAACCAGACGCTAACCCGTTCCTGCCAACTAAGAATTTCTGCTTCATCCCGTTCCGTAAGGTTAGAAACCCAACAGCCCCGGTAGAATAACGTTAGTATCAAAACGAGCCTCCACACCACACACACCACCACAGTTCCACAGTGAACACACAGACCCACAGGTTAAAAACCAACATTTACAAAATAGATATGCAAAAGGTTGCATTGTTCAATACGTTTTCTATAACAGATATGCCCTTTATGCTACGGAGAGCAGCCTGTGAGGAGGCAGACATAATGCGTAAGTCTAAGAATATAATATAATAATTATAATACACGTAAGATATAAATGTTTTTTTCGTTATAAAATAGTGCGTCCTACTAGTCAATATATTTTGAACAAATGCATTGAGATTTTAGTTATATTGTTCCTTTGACTATAGATATATATTGAGTATAAATATGACAACTAAGCAATTTATTAGTATTGTTCAGGCTTAATATTTATTGTCTTTTCAAACTTCTATCAAATTAAAAACAAGTGATACGATTAAAAATTTAAAAAAATGTCTCAACGGTTTGTTATAGGTACTATTTCTTGCTCCAATACCAATAAGTAATTAAATGAAGACCCCAAGTAAAAGGACCAAGATGTGAATTAAGTAGTTGCGTGTAACAAATTACCAAAGTTAAATACCTAGCTTAGACTAATAGTATATTGCCTATACATATTGTGAAAACCAAAATATAATTGCCTGTCGATTGCCATGCCATAAGCTAATGTGTGATAAAACTGATAAACTTACGTCAATTCCGATATACTTATCTTGCTTCTCTTAAACTGGAATAGATTTAATTACGTACGGGGTGGACAGATATTCGACATACCTCAAATAAAATAATATTTAATGTTTAAATAGATGTGCCTAGATAAGAGACATACAATTGCAACGTCAAATAAACGCATACATTTAATAAGTGTGCGTTTATAATCTTCATTCGTGCAGCACGACGCACCGTGTGCGTCATAGGTGATAAATATGTTAAGTACTTTTTTGTTTTTGCAATAAGCAAAAGAAAGGGCCCTTTTGCCAGTGTTAAAAGTAAGAAAACGTGGCAAGAATATGTTTAGTCTTGTTTTATCTTAACACGTTCACTGCGTGCGCCCTATATGGAGCACTCATGTTTGTATACTCTACTCCAGTGCACGCAAACACATCCCCTTGCAAACTTAAAACCTTGACAACATGTGCCTATAATAATATATTAATGTAAGTTATCTACAGACAAAAGCCGTATATCAATAGTATCACTAAGTTTATATACAAAAACAAAGAAAGAAAAAAAAATCATTTACTTACTTATGAAAATTAGAAATGTGTTTGTCGAGGAGATTTTCAATTGATAAACTAATTGACTTAGTGATATGCTTGACATACCTATTCGTGTTTGTGTATAAGCGTGGATAAAACATATCTCACTGTCTGATCACTCTGATCAGTATATAAGTGCGAGGGCGAAGGATGCTTTATCCACCGCGATAAAGTCGTCTATATCACCTTTTGTTTTATGTCACACCGTTTATGCCGTAAGTGATCCATTGGTAAGAGGGGTGCAATAATTTATTTTGTTTTTAAAATTGTGATTAAATTCCATGACAAAGTAACAAAACAAGATTAAGCTTATAGTGAACTAAGAGAACCGCCCGGGTTCGAGTGGGAGAATTACTATTAAAACACAAACCCTCCAGTTAAAATTCTGATGAACTATTTTGTAGGTTTTTATAAACGGTTGAAGTGCGAGTAGGATAGGAACGGAGCTATAACATACATTAATATTCCATAATATATATTATTATTTTATAGCGAAGGACCACACATTACTAAGATACGAAAATATAAATCAATCCCATTCATTATAATGGCGAGGGAAGGAGATAAATATTTATTATAGCTGCGTGTGCGTGTGCACTTTGTCAGCTAGTACAAAAATACATCGTAAGAAAGAATGCTATAAATAATATATATTTTGGCATATTAACCTCGTGTCGCCCAATCACATTGTACAGTGACACTTAGCATAACCGCCCAGACTTAAGCCATAATCCAGGTAGGCTTTTTCATTTAAATAAAACAGATTCAGACAAGAGCAGGTTGGACATAAAAATGTTGTGTCTTATACAATATAATATAACAAACAATGACTTTGTTGACGCGTTCACTGCCGACAACGCATAAAGCGTTCTTCTGACTTACACCCCATGCCTTAAACGCGTATGTGCGTTCTTACTTAGTGCGTGTTTTGTATAAAACAAAAGATGAAGCACCAGGTGTAAGTTCGAAAAACAGTACCGACAGTGAACATGTTAATATTATTTAGAAATAAAAGGTCTCTGTCTCTAATTGGTAAGACCGAATATTCGACGTAAGGTCAATGTAAAGCATTTTATATACTTACGTATGGTGTCATAGATAATTATGAGTGGATAGCGGCGTGCCTTACAGTTTTTAAAATATGCTTTATATTCAGGAGAGGCAGAACAATATATAGATATACCTTAAAAATGCAACTAACAATAATTATACTCGTAGATACAAAAAAAAACACTTAAATATCACTTAATTTTGCACCGAACGGCCTCAAAAAATGTAAATTCTTGCTAAGCTATGCTTACAGATATGTTTTTAGCTCTAGGCCGAAAAAAATATAATATTTAACACAAATACTTATGCACTAGTTAGTTTTTGTAATGTTCTTATACACTCATATACCGCGTACAAATCATGGTACTTAGATATATTAAATCAATACTCATCCAGCCATTCCATAGAGTCAAATTTGTATGGATAATAGAGTCTGTGGCACTCATCCTGTTGTTGTGTGTTCTAAAATTGTCTACCTCTAAGTCATAACTGCCAGTGATCAAGCTACCTAAATTAAAGTTGAATAACGACTACTATAACTATAAATAACACAGCAATGTATGATATGTAAATATGTTTAATACAACATTGACATACTTAGTAAAGTGAGATGAATTTTATAAGTAGAATGCAATGTGTTCTATTTTTAAATGACTACTTATAAAATACCTGTCAAAGATTATAAAGAGTAGAAAAATAAAATAGTTTTGTATACAAATGAAATCTTGGTGTTGTTAACTAATTTAATGTTTTTCATCTTACTACATCTAATTTAATGTTACATGGCTGCGTAACTATACTTTTTTAGTAGACTGCATATTTATTGATTTATGAAATGCATTTATACTGAGTTGAATAGGTATGGCTTTCAATGTCATACAATGTTCTTTAAAATGTCATTTTGCTTTCATTGTAAATTATAATGTTATTTCAATTTTGAAATTTAATATTTTTTGTGTAATGATGGATGACGCCACAGATGCTTCATGTAAGACTGAATCAGTTACGTATTGACAAAATTGTAGGTCGTGCCATGAAAAATGCCAGTTTCTTGTAATTATGTATTAGGGCCAAGTCAACGTCATTCTAGCCTGACCGAAGATAGTTTGGAGTGATGGAATAGCAAAATGTAACCAGCATCAATTATTATATGTATATCAGGTTAAACTTTTAATAGCGCCCTTGTTTATTTCAGATTTTTTACCAAGCGTACCTATTATAAATCTGAAATATATCTTTTAAAGCACTGTTGGATGATTGACCACTGGTCGCACGACTTTAATGTTTGTGTAACAATCGTATTATACTATAATCGAAAATCTAATTAATGACCAAAATCCTAACCTCGACGGGTGCACATTCGCTGTGATTAGGTACTGCATTTTGGTTTAAGTTTAGGTATTATTATCACTAAAACTTACCCTAATATTGCTAATTTCACGAGTTCTCATTCATGTTTTATAATCAAGATGGAACTGTCAGATTTTGGTCTTTAATTAGATTTTAGAGTATATAGGTGTCTGCATTTGTTTAGGTAATTAATAGAATATTAACAAACAAAACCACGTGATACGGTTAATTAGCCAATAACAAGTATAGCAACAGAACACCGTACTTCAAAGCTAGAGAAAAAAGTTCCGATTGGCTGTTTAACAAGGTTCCTTAAAAGGTGGAGTATACTGGTATATATGTCTAATACCTGTGAACTAGTTGTTTTTTTTTTACTATGGAGCCGTATCCTGTTTCTATGTATCCCACAGGATTAGCCTCTCTTAAAGTATTCATCAGAGCTTCAACTATTCGAAACACTGATCAAAGTTACGTTAGGTAGCCCTTCACTTTAATAGCGCAATAACTGTAGAGTAAAAGGGAGCGCTTGGACTGAAGTGTTGACGTAAACCTTGCTGGTCGTGACTGCTATAAATATAAATACAAATTGTCCTCACACAATATAAAATGATATTGTGTGGTTATATACATTCGTGGTGCCTTGTATTTTTTTCCACTTATATTTCAAGAAGAGAAAAAAATGGTGTCAATGCGTCTCTGATGGCTTTCACAAGGGATATTTTATGAATGTTGTATTAGTGCCATTGTATCTTTTAAACATATAACACATTTAAGGAAAAAAACAACTATGCCAGTTATGGTACCCCATGCTCTTATAATGAAGGACAAATATCTTACCTACCTGCGCATGCGAACAGCTGAATATGCAAGAGGTTAATTGCACAAAAGATCCTAAAGGGTCGAAGTATAATTGCAACGGTTCACCTGTTCATCTTCGAACAGATATAATAAAAGGTAGGTGCGCCGCACTCTCAATTAGAATTCAGTCGTGGTATTTTTAAGTCCAAAATGTTCTACAAGTCTTGTTTATAGATATATAATGACTGTTACTTTACTAATACTGTTGCTTTCGTAAGCAGCCTCATGGCTGTTAATAAGAAATTATATTATTAATGGTTGAATATCTTGAAATTGTCACAGTAGTTGAATAAAGTCTTCATTATACCCAGATTTAAAAAAAATATTGTATTTTGTTTGCAAGGATCAATACAAACTCAAAATTTCGAGTGCTTGTCGTTTATCATGTTTAGTTGTTACATTATCATCATTTGTATGCATGACGCACCGTATGCGTCATGTGACGTTAATGTGTTAACCTCGTAAATCCTCCTTATGTACCTAAAGTTAATTTTATGCAAGGGATTACAAAGATAAAATGAACAAAGAATCAAATGCTTTTTAATGGCATATTGATTTAACATAATTATCATCTTCATTGGCGCCCCATGTGCGTCATCAGCGGTGGATGTGTTAATAAGTATACGACTGAGTTTAAATCATAATAATGCCATAATATTTCAAATTTATACGATGCTCCTCCGAATTCTCGTGCAAAAATATACTCAATAAATACCTACATGTTTAATTGCACACGAACAATTTTACGAGTTTTGTAATGTAATCAGCTGACATTCCTGCCGCCTTCGCTTTGCTCAAATAGTGAATGTTCACTTGTCTCTTACTGATCTCTTAGGTTTTGGTGTAACAGGAATCAGTTTGGGGCCTCGTCAATATGCAAACGCTGCTAACGTTTATCTTTTCTATCACTCAACATGTAAAAGATTACAGTTGACTACGTGGTTTATCGCTTCGTACGAGAATGTCATCCCATACATTTTGAGATATAGAAAACAAAAACGTTGTAGAGTTTGCACCTTGGCTAGGGCCTTAGCTATCGGTAATTTAGGTTGTCTTTAGGCAGTTGATAGGCTATTACTAAAAATAACTTAGTACAGTCAACTGTGCCTACCGGTGCCCTTTTAAATTGCTGAAAAAAAAACTACCTATGGATTTAATGTATTAAATGTAGGTACCTAATATGTAAGCTGTTCATGTACAAACATACCTACATCGCAGTTATTGCTATGTATTTATGAAATTTTCGTTACCAAAGCACTGTCTATAATTTGTTACAGTTAATGTAAAATAAATATTTTAACTTAGTACGTTTTATATTCTGATCGTAAATAGATATACCTATGTATAAAAGATTTGTAAGTAAATGTAATTATTAAAACCAGTCATATTTGTGAAGTATTTTGTCTTATTTTGACCTTATAAAAAAACAGCATGTATACTTCGCCCAACTTTATTCATCCAATTCATAATTCATAATAAATAAATGTAAAATAGTAATTTTGTTGACCTTAAGGCGAGGTTTTTAACCGATAACCGAACTAATTGTTTGAGCACGATAACGGCACATTCTGCTTAGATTTTACAGTTGATTACTATAAGTATAGATAGATAAGATAACAATTGATAAAAACACCCGCCCTGAGATAAATAACCCTTTTTACAAAGAAAGTGTTAACCCAATGTCAGTCTTACGTCTAACTTGTTTAAATACTTCGTGCAACGTCGTACAAAGCCGACTAAGGCAGTGAAAAGTTAAACAACAATATAAACAAAGTAACAACTAGTTCCAATAAAAATATTACCATCGGCTAGCAGGACGTCGTAACGCATCGACTTTTGCGTCGCTCTGCTCTCCGTTAACTCATTCCTGGAGGGCTAGCACAAGTTGTCCGCGACATATTTTTCGCTGGAATCTCTCATTCTATCTAGTATGTACCTAACTATACCTTGTCCAAGTTAAACAGTTAGCAAAGCGCCGTCTCTGTTGCACTTTTGTATACAAAGGAAAGGGACAAGAAATGATCAGTGGGCGTGAACAATCGCACCTCACTGGCGGGGCCGGCTTACATGCCTGGCTCGGAATATTTGTTTATTTATTAGTTGTTATGATTTTGGTTCGATTTGGCTTGCCAGGTTAAACGGGAAAAAGTCCAATAAACGGGCCAGATACGGGAAATCAACATTACAAAAAAGAGCACTATAACGCGTCCACACCGTAAAAGAGACTGATTTGGGCCGACATGTAAACCCATCATGTGCGCAAGCGGTGCCCTTATCGCTGGCCAATCACGTGCATTTTAAGTTTTCTGGTACTTACTCTTTAACGTGAACAAGGTAGGTAACTTCCATAAAAAAGTAGGTAGAGACGCACCGAGCGACTAGCGAGAAATACAACTTCTGTTAGCCGTACTGTGCCCCTACTATAGTCGCGTTTATAGCTGTGGAAAAACATTCGTCACTTTCTGACAACTAAGTGCGAGAGTGACGATTGCTTCATCCACGACGATAAACCGGATCATATCGCTCATATGAAGACACTAAGCGGCAAACGAGAAAATAAAATATGTGATAGCTGCTCCAGTGAGGTAAAGAAAAGTAAATATACAAACGGATATGAGATTTACACATCAAAGGTGTCTTAAAAATATTGAATATCATCTCGTTTCCTGCTTATAGCCGGCCTAGGGTCGTGTTTATCGCTGGAGATAAAACGTCTGTCACTTTCTGACCACTTCATAAGTGCGAGAGAAGTAGCTGAGCACCATTTGCCGGCCGACTCAGCTATGAATCTTATTCTATTATATATCCTAGTATGGCTGCGTCTGTCGCGTGTCAAATGTGGATAAAGCATCCGTCACTCTCGTACTTATTAACGTGTCAAAAGGTGACGGTTGCCTTATACAAACTTTGTCACGCGACAAACGCGCGCCATATTAATTGTGTCTTGCTGTATTATGCTTCTGTTTAGCTGCTACAAACACAAGCACTTGTAGCTCCAACAGAAGCGAAGCCTTACTGGTTTAGGATGTATTGTATGGGTACGTATAATTGAATTACTTAATACATGAATAATAAAAATAAGACATGCTTTTCAAATAATACCTAAAAATTATTGGATTCCAACTATGGCTTAAGCTAAGCTTAATGTTAACGCGGCTTCTGCTACTAACATAACATGGGCATGTTCGAAATAAATGCTTTATGTAGACTCTAGTTCTAGTTCTATTAGTAGTAGTAATAATAATAATTATTATTACTACTAATGTAAAAGACTACACAGTCAGCGGAGAACTGAAATTGCAATCTAGTTTCAAATTGAAGTTTGAATGCAGTGACAGTGCAATTGATATTACTACATTGAAACTGCTAAACAACTGCACTGTCTTGCAATGCACTTGTTGGTTCTAACAATTGCACAGTAACTGCATGATTGTGATGCAGTTTGAATGCAGTTTAAGTCACAGAATCAGTCAGCAGTTTCGACTTTCTTATGTCACTGTCTGCAGTTATGTCACAAAAAACTGCATCTAAAATGAACATTTGCAGCTAGATTGAAATCAATATGTCTGCGCAGGCCACCTAAGCAAACCCGGGCATCTTTACAGCTTCATGCCGCCTATACCAAACATCATCTGCCTTTGCAGGTCTTCTGCTTTGAGCGTTCCATCTATACTAACGCAGTTCTCATTAAATACGCTATATGCTGATACTTCACCCTTTTTCTTAGGCCTCGTCCTAGTATTAAGATATATACCAATCAGCACAGAAAATCCGAAGAAAACTGCACCAAATTGCACTTTGAGGAAGAATATGTACAATGTTAACCAAATGATTGTATAGATGGACCATTTGATGATGAAATATCGCCAGGATTCTTGGTTTTCTGGTTCAACGGATTCAATTTCGCTGGTTTCTGACGCTACATCCACTGGCTGTTCTAACAGAGTTGGCGGGAGATCAATTGGTGTGGTTTCTTCATGTTCCATCTGCAAAAAAAATGGTTTAGTTTATGAAGCAGCATTGCCTTTAAATATTAGAATGTGGACATCGAATTCATCACACTCCATTAATTAAAAACATAAGTTTCCTCTGTGTTCACGGCCTCTCTGTCCAGGGGCCTCTCAGGCTGCCCCCCCCCTCCCACTGCATGATTGAGAACAAACATACCCATCAGCCATTTGCCAGATGTCTTAAGTTAGGTGTGTAATCAACATTTTGGTTTGGTTTAATATTACTGATGCATTTGAAGTATAATGGATTTGTTAATATAATTAAAACTATGCTTTTGTTTAAACTAATATTTGGATTAATAAAATAAATAAATATTACCTGAGATGAAATATTTTTGTATCAGAAAAACAAATTTTGTGAATGATGAAATTGTCAATTTATTGAAGATACAGATTTAAACATAATACTTGTAGTTTGGTCACTTTGAAAACTTAAAAACATGTCAAGCCTAAAAGCATATATTTATTACCATTTAGATCTTACACTTCCATTTCTCTGTCGCATCTAACAAGTGAACAATCGTAGCCAGTCATGCCTGATCTTATAAAACAAGAATAAAAAGAAATTACGACTCACCAATAACACTTCATCTTCTTTGCCCTTACCCATGTCTTTAAAAAAATTCGGAGTTATAAAATCAACAAACTTTTTTCTGGACTGTTCTAACTTGTCCTTCGTTTTCTCAATGAGCTCCTTGCGACGACGGAGAGCGCGATATTCTTTTAATTTCGCCTCCATCCGTAAAACAATGCAATATATTGTAAACAACAATGCCCGAGTTGTAAATATTTAGGTTTGCCTTGTCCGAATGTCGCCACATCACCTCACGTTCTACTGCGACGCCTGTTGTTTTGAATTAGTGAAAATTGTTTTCATTGAAACAACACCGTTCGGTCGTAGTTTATAGCGAATATCGACAAGTAGCGGTATTAAATATACCTTATGAATAATGAATAAACATCGCTATTGTGATTTTGGACATTGTATGCTATGTTCTTCCATAAATAAGTCGGCACGTATGCGCAGAAATGTTTAACACGAAAAAAATAACAAATGTTCCAGTTCCAGCTGATAAGCTGTCAGTCAGTCTGTCACAAAAATGACAGCAGGCCTGACGTGTACCAGTTCATGTTAAGCCACAATTGGACTATTTTCCGCCAATCGTGGCTTCGCATGCTTTAAAAGCTCCAATCATAGCTTTTTGTTTGTACGTACCGAACTCAGAGGAGGTTTTCAATGAGCGTTCAGATTTTTTTAGTATTTATAAGTGTAATGGACGAAAATATCTAAGAACAAATATCAATTTTACAAAAACACTAACGTAAAAAAACATTTTTTACAAAATGAAGGACTCTTTCAGAAACAGTGACAAAATGCATAACTTGAATGAATTTTATATTAACTAGTAACATTGTCCTGAGGCGCGAATACCGATCGATAGTTTCAATAACAAACGAATTTTAGCCTTATATTGTATTAAATACTATAGGTATTTTAATTTCAAGGGATATTATATTCTTATCATGCTTTTAGCATAAGAAATAATTGTTTAAACTGATGGAACATCAATCTGAAATGGGGGCTTACGGGGAGAACCCTAATGTCCAGAATTCTGGTAATTATATTACAATTATTCCAGTGGAATACTCAAGACGAGGATATCCTATGCAGGCTGAATACCAATACAAGTAAGTACATTGTGTAATTAAAAATATTAAGAAACTTTTATTGGACGCAGGAAATTTTATTCGGCCTCTCTATTCTAGCGAATTTAGGTCACGCGAAGAATATTACAGTGTGCAGAGCCAGAAATTGCAAGCTGAAGTGAATGCCCACCTTTATTCGGTGTCCCAGAGGCTTCCCCATTTGTCGTATAGCCCGTTGGGGCGACACAATGAGTGGGACAAGCATGACCCTCACAAGCCCCTGCAGCCGGATTCCAAAGAGAGTAACAGTTCGGACTCTTTGGAGAAAAGTGTTATGGGTATGTTAAATTGAAGAAGACCTTTACAAAACGGGGACACATGATAGATTGGTATCTTTTGTGTTTGTTATCCACGAAGACTGTAAATTATGTATGTGGTGGTAGGACCAAAACCCAATTACTTTGAACTTAGTTAAGTGCCTATGTCGTGGTCGCACCATGTACTAAAAAAAAAAGTTCGAATAACTTTAAAAGCGATTGGTTTTTATTTCTATAACGGATTAAAATGCTGTTAGTCAGTTCGAAACTTCGAATACATAGTCACTCTTTAGGATTCCGTTCCTGAAGGGTGCCCAACGGGAGCCCAACGGAACCCTATTAATATGCCTATGCTGTCTGTCCGTCCCTCCAGACTTTAAAGAGATGTATGTTTTTTTTTGTTTTTTTTTTTGTATCGTAAACCTGTTAAAACATACAAGCGTCACATTTGGTATTAAGTATTATAGTACAAACCCTGAAGAGAAAGAACAAATAGTCAAGTGTGAGTCGGGCTCGCGCTGAATTATTTCAAAATCGAATTCAAATCTGAATATACCTAACTGTTCGGCGGTACCTACGGAAGCCTCCGGAATCCGACTCGCATCTGACCGGTTTTCAGGGGTATTGCGGGTGGTAGGACCTTGTGCGGGGTCCGTCCGGATCGCTACCACCATCTTATCCATTAACCTACCGCCAAACAGCAGTGTTCGCATTGTTGTGTTCCGGTTTGGGGATAAGACAGCCGGTGTAATGACTAGCATAGAGGCATTCCATCTTAGTCCTCAGGGTTGGCAGCGCATTTGCAGTCTTAGGCTTGCAGTCTTGTGAATGCGAATGTCTATGGGTCACAGTTTCCACTTACCATCAGGTGGCCTGTGTGCTCGTCAGCCTTCCCTATGCCATAAAAAAAAAAACTAGGAACCCCTATAGTTTCGCCATGTCCGTCTGTCCGTCCATCCGTCCGTCCGTGCGCAGCCTAGCTCAGAGTTAGTAGGTACTAGAAAGCTGTAATTCGGCATAAATATCCGTATTAGTCACGCCAACTTTCCTACACGTAACGTGGGGACGTATTTTTTTTTTGTCTACCCCACAGTATGCGTTGCCGTTGGATAGGTCTTTCAAAAATATTGCGGATTCGTGCAAAACAATTTTTCGATTGAGGGATCCGTTTATAAAATATTCAAGTCAAGTGTCCTCCCCGCCCTACAGCCAACACTACGTATAGAATAATTTTGAAAAATATCTTCAATGAAAGCGCATAATTATAACGAATTTTATAGAAAAACTATCACAACTAAGTAGACATCATTGGTTTTTGAGGTACAGGCGATTAAAGAGTCTATACCTACTCAGATCATCTAAAACGGCACCAAATGACTTTAGATGGAAAATTAGTTATTACTTACTTACAAACATAAGTTGTTTCAAGAACAAATTGAAAGAGCGAAAGATTGAGAGAGCTTTGACGCTACAAATAGACAGTTACACAGATCACTTTTTGTAATAATGTGGTATGTTTGTTGTTCATGTTTATTTATTATATTTTTTCTTTGTTTTTGTGGTTGCTGAATATTTAGTTTTCAGTTTCAACTTAGATTGCGCTTAGAACGCTGGATCTCACTTTGTTGTGATGTAACGTTTAAATTTTATAATTGTTGATATGTATTGTTTTATTTTAATTATTTGTAGACTTTGTAGATTAACTTTTTATGCAGTGTTTCTAAGTGTTATATTTCCTTCGTTGTTTTTGCCATCTACTTATCTCATACGGGTCCAGCTGAAAATCAGCGCTGCGGCTCCGTGCCACAGCACCACGCTGAGCTGGGACACCCTTTCGGCTATTTTATTTTAATTACTTAAATAGGTTAGATACTTTTATTTTTTAGTTTCTCAAATGTTTGTGTTTTTTGTGTTTATTTAATACCCGAATAAATGATTCTATTCTATTCTATTATTTTCTACTTGTTGTTTTTATGTTTGTAGTACTTAGCGGCTTCGTAACCCTACACTGAGCATGGTCCGACATGCTCTTGCCTGGTTTTATTTACAAAATGCGCTACTAGGAAGATCGCTTCATTGTCGCAGAAGGATTCTTGTTATATTTCCAGGATCGAACCTCAGCAGCTGTTCTAATCAGACCGGGTCCAGCAGTATCGCCGCCGGGTCTTTCAGCACCACTGAGCCCATTACCAGTGGCGGCAGTTCCTCTAGCGCCATCTCTCCGCCGTTGCCGGGTAACTAGTTAGACAATAAGTAAAGACCCACCGATCGTCTATTGTCCACTCTGGGCGAGTACCTACCTGCACAAAGGCCATACTTTGGAAATCAAAGTTCGAAGTTACTTTAGCTCCATCCCTTTCTCTCGATTCAGTTTATGATGACGAGTGCCAGTCCTTCCATTTGGTTGATCCATTTGCGTTAAAATGGACTAACCCTGGGGCCTGTTTAATAAAGCTACAAATTACAATTTACAGGTTACAAGTTTCCATTTGACACAACCTCGACCAATGAAGAACAGTCATTTGAGCGGTGTTGCCAGTTTAGACCTGTAAAATTGTTACTCGTAGCTTTATAAAACGTGCCCCTGGTTGTCCCGCTTAATACGGAATGCCACGAATTTGGGCGGGAGCGACGAATGCATACAAAGCCAATACAAAATTCAGAGACGCAAAATAGCTAGTGTGCTTAAAGTATGCGTTGTCCTTATCTTTGAATGTGCATTTTTAATTGACAGAAAAAGACAAAGAATACTTGAACTGAAATAGGTTTATAGTGCATTTATGAATAGTTTAACAAAATGGTGGTTTAAAAATGAAGCTGAGACCCAAATGAGTATATTGTGGTTACTCAAAAACAAGATAACAAAGTAAAAAAATAACAGGGTCATCAGGTAGCACCACCTCCTCATCAACCGCATCCTCAAACCCCGTGACCTGCGTGTACCTCATGTCACGCACCGCCATCATGGTCGAGATGAGCTCAGAAGAAGTTCCGTCCTGCGTCACAGCTTCCCGCTTCCTGAACGCGGTGCTGGCCACTGAGGAGTTGGGCCTGACGCAGGCCAGCACGAGGAGTTTGGCTGCGAGTGTGTTCGCGTTGTGGATGTGCAGTCCTTTGCTGGGTAAGACAGCCTTTTTTTAGTGAACTTGTGCAGACTTGAGAAGTTATCATAAAAAATAGTTATTTCACACAAGTAAATAACTATTGCAGAGATCCAACTAAAGCCACACCACTGCCCATGGCGCATGTGGGCGAGCTGGCAGAAGCTGTTGCAGCGATACGGGCATGGGTCGGAGTCACGTCGGGCGCGGGACCAGCCCATCCTGCGGCTGCAGCGGAACGTCTTCTTCCCCAAGCACCTAGAGGAAGGGATCAAGTTAGTGCAACAATATTGGTGTTATTGAGCCACATCAGTGACCGTGGGGTCTCTAAGCAGGCTGAGATCAGTAGCGCTGGGTGTGGGACCAGCTCATCCTGCGGCTGTCTCGGAACGTCTTCTTTCCCAAGCACCTAGAGGAAGGGTTCAAGTTAGTGCTATAGTATCTAATTGGTGTTGTGAGCCACATCAATGTCCATGGCACCTCTGGGCAAACGGTAGAGGTTGCTGCAGCGATACGGACAGGGGTCAGGAGCGCTGGGCACGGGACTAATCCATCCTGTGGCTGCAGCTAAACATCTTCATGCCTAAGCATCTGGAGGAAAGGAATAAGTAGAATGGATCATGGAAGGGAATTCGTAAAGAGGCAGTCGGTAATATTCAGTTGCGGAACACGAGTACTAGTGAAAGAGTAGTCCCGCACAAAGAATCTGCCGATGCTCTGGACAGGGTCGGTCTTTACTATACATACAGGTGCCCCGGGCGAGCCATTCTAGAATTTGGTACCCATGCAGCGCCTCAAGTGCCCGACGCCCTGTATCACATATCACGTATCAGTCCGTTCTAGCATTTGGCTCTATGTTTGCCAGTATTTATAGTAAGTTGTGATTGTATGTTGCTATGTTTTGTATATTTGTGTTCCATAACAGCATTGCTTGAAACTCAAATCTTACACGACTCTACGAATTTGACAACTTTTCCATTCCTCTTTAGTCTATCCATAAGTATTCCCATTTATCCAGGGACTCCCGTATCCAAGAGCTCTTGTACGAGGAGGCGCGACACAACGTGGTGACGGGGCGGTACCCGCTGGAGAGCGCGCAGGCCGTCATGCTGGGTGGCTTGCAGGCGCGCGTGCAGCTCGGGCCTTACGACCCTCATCGGCATACCGCCAAGTTCTTCAGGTCAGTGACAGGCTCCTGGAGATAGATCTAGGTTTAAAAAGGAATAGGAGTTGCTTAGCAAGTTGCAGGCGTGCCATTTTTTTTTGATAAGTCGTAGGCTTCTCAACTTGTAGAACCTAGCTAAGAGAGGAAAAAGCGCTTAAAATCTCTAAGGCATGAAATGCACAAAAGCGGCGCTGCACAAAAGGTGAGGCACGCCTCCTGTAGGCGCGGAAAAGGTATGCCTTCGCCGCGTCCTCGCCGCGACCTCGCCCTCGCGCTAGCTCGCTGGCCTCTTGTATAATTTAATTAGTATCACACCTGCGACTTTTCCACGCCCGTCCTTACCTGCGCCGCGGCGCTACTATGTATTTCACGCCTAGGTCGGCAGGCTTGCAATGCGGGCTGCAGGATGTCGGGCAGGCTGCAATATTAATAAATCCCACGTACCGTGAATAATAAGGGTTGATGCATACAATATCCCAATATACCTGCGACACATTGCAAAATAGGAAAAATATGTAGGGGTATTTTTGATCCTTAGACATTTTAGACATGTGTGTAGTTGTATACGTGGGGATTCCGATAATTATCTTTTGATCTGGGTCTCAATGCCTGTCTGGCTGTATTCTAAGTTATTAGAAAGATCAAACTACTAAGGCCCATTTTCGAAACTCACTCGCTAATTAATATTATCCTCCATGCGGTACATTTTAACATTTTACCAGTAAACTTGTAGAAAACTGTAGTGAGTTTCGAGAAATAGGCTCCTGAAGTTATGACTTGTTGCACCACAGAGAGCACCAAGACAAGTACCTCCCTAAGCACGCCCGTTCGGGGCGCTGGGTGGCGCTGCTGCCGGCGGGCCGCAAGGGCAGCCCCGAGGCGCGGCTGCTGGAGCAGGCGCAGCGCCCGCCCGCCGCGCCGCCGCGCAAGCTGCGCCACAAGTACCTGGCGCACTGCCGCACCACGCCCACCTACGGGTGAGTGGCAACACTGCACACATACTGGGAGACCACCGAGACCAGTACGTCCCTAGACACGCTCGCTCATGACGCTGGGTGGCAGTGCTGCTGGCGGGCCGCAAGGGCAGCCCCGAGGCGCGGCTGCTGGAGCAGGCGCAGCGCCCGCCCGCCGCGCCGCCGCGCAAGCTGCGCCACAAGTACCTGGCGCACTGCCGCACCACGCCCACCTACGGGTGAGTGGCAACACTGCACACATACTGGGAGACCACCGAGACCAGTACGTCCCTAGACACGCTCGCTCATGACGCTGGGTGGCAGTGCTGCTGGCGGGCCGCAAGGGCAGCCCCGAGGCGCGGCTGCTGGAGCAGGCGCAGCGCCCGCCCGCCGCGCCGCCGCGCAAGCTGCGCCACAAGTACCTGGCGCACTGCCGCACCACGCCCACCTACGGGTGAGTGGCAACACTGCACACATACTGGGAGACCACCGAGACCAGTACGTCCCTAGACACGCTCGCTCATGACGCTGGGTGGCAGTGCTGCTGGCGGGCCGCAAGGGCAGCCCCGAGGCGCGGCTGCTGGAGCAGGCGCAGCGCCCGCCCGCCGCGCCGCCGCGCAAGCTGCGCCACAAGTACCTGGCGCACTGCCGCACCACGCCCACCTACGGGTGAGTGGCAACACTGCACACATACTGGGAGACCACCGAGACCAGTACGTCCCTAGACACGCTCGCTCATGACGCTGGGTGGCAGTGCTGCTGGCGGGCCGCAAGGGCAGCCCCGAGGCGCGGCTGCTGGAGCAGGCGCAGCGCCCGCCCGCCGCGCCGCCGCGCAAGCTGCGCCACAAGTACCTGGCGCACTGCCGCACCACGCCCACCTACGGGTGAGTGGCAACACTGCACACATACTGGGAGACCACCGAGACCAGTACGTCCCTAGACACGCTCGCTCATGACGCTGGGTGGCAGTGCTGCTGGCGGGCCGCAAGGGCAGCCCCGAGGCGCGGCTGCTGGAGCAGGCGCAGCGCCCGCCCGCCGCGCCGCCGCGCAAGCTGCGCCACAAGTACCTGGCGCACTGCCGCACCACGCCCACCTACGGGTGAGTGGCAACACTGGGAGACCACCGAGACCAGTACCTCCCTAAGCACGCGCGTCACCTACGGGTGAGACGCGAGACTACTAAAATGGGGGAACAATGCAAGTGCCAGTTAACACGGCCTGTGTCCTCTAGAAAGCTAGACACGACTTTAACCTTCGTGTGACGCCACCGTTGATGTTTTAGTCGGTTCCGGGAACGTGTTAAGGAGCTATGAGCGCTCATAGTACATTATATTTCTACAATAGCATGCAGTTAAGTGCCATAAACCATCAGATCTGATGATAATAAACAGCCAAAAGGCAACCCCTAATCTTCTGGCTGTTTCAAACTAACAGTCGACTTTGACTATGATCTGCCTGTTTTCATTTTTACCAGGGCGGCGTTCTTCCAAGGACAGATAGAGCAGCCAGTTCGCAGCCTCACGAGTCTGCTGACGCACGAAGACATCCCTGTGCTGGTGGCCATTAACGCTGGCGGCGTCTACGTCATCGATGACACCGAAAGCGTAAGTCTTCCTAACAAAGGTTTGGACTGCACGCTATTTGAACAAACAAATTGTAGGTACGTTCTTAAATTGATATACCACTATAGAACCTTGTCGTATAAAACCTACGATTAATTCCCATGTTATTTCTATCTCGTCACTTGACATTGTCATTAGCAACGTCAAAAGATGGCGGATGTGTAATTTGTTTTAGTTTTTATTTTTGTGTAGGTATTTAGGTGTTCAAAGTTCTTTTTTGTTAGTGATTTGTACTATTAATGCCTTTGTGTTGTACAGTGATAGAAGACTTCGACTTATTTCGTGTATCCTGGCATCTTACTTCTCGTTTTAAGTGGACTCGCAGTGGTACAGAGGTTAAAACTATCTTGGCCTCTGTCCTACATATCACCGTACAACGTTGCCACCAATCTTCCTAGAGAAGATTGGATTGTGTTTTATTACTAAGATTATTACTAAGTATATTATACTTATATATACTTGACACTGGCGAAATCACTTCATTGTGGAAACGCCATAGGTATTCCCGCGATAGTAGTTGTTCAAGTCGCCGCGGGGCAAAGAAAAAAAAAGTCCGTGACTGTACAGTGCTCTATAAAGAACAATGACATGTATATTTTGCACCTTATTTCAATGGAATGACGTACAAAAGTGAGTACATATCTTTACAGTTTGTTTGTTTTATGGTCGTTTGAGACGTTCGAGATAAAATCTAACAAATGATTGTATTTGATCCTTGATGTTATTCTTTTAGCGTTGTTTTGTGTTAAGTGTGTCACTTTCCGTCTTTTCGCCAAGCGGATCCAACGGAAGACTAGTGCTGGCTTTACGGCTTGCGAATGCTGAGTTGGGACCGTTTCGCAACAATTTATCTGTGTCTTGATCTTTTTGTATCTATGTAATGTGGTTATGTTTTGTTGCGAATAAATGTCTCTTTATCTTTATCTTTATCTTTATAGTTGACTGTACCTAGTGTCATTAATCAGTGTCTTGAAGAACTATTTAGATTACCTCTTTTATAAGCATTAGTTCCATAAGGTTGTTAAATATAAAAAGTGCGCGTCTTTGTCTGCAGGCTCCATTAAACACATTACCTACGTCATTTGTCGTGTCTACGTCGTTTTTGTTTTATAGCCCCAATAATTTACTGAACATCACGGGCACCTCTTATGTAGAAAACATGAAAATACAGGTACTTTGGTGACTACCGTCTTAAAACCAAAATATGGTATAGGTATTGGTTTAATTTGGGCCTTAATAAGATTCAATTTCTGTTACAGACGGTGTTGCTAGGTCTACTGTACGAGGAGTTATCCTGGGATATCGGTCTCCCATCCGATGACAACGAGGACTGTCTGCCCTGCCTGTTCCTGCAGTTCATGGTGGTGGAGAATGGACTCCGGGTCTCCAAAATCTTACAGGTAAGATTTAGGAGCCTATAAGCACTTGAACTTGCTTGAAGTAGCAAATACAAGCAAAAACAATACTAACAGTCCATAGGCGGCGGTGACCAGCGTCTGTCACTTTTTGACTAGTATGTGCCTAAGTGAAAGAGTGACAGATGGTAAGCCAGAACCTACCTTTACTTACCACTTACTTGTTTTCCTCTAGCAAACAATAATATTAACTATGTTTGCTGCAGGTGTTCTCAAAGCAAGCGATAATGATGGACACGCTGATTGAGCACTTCGCGGGCGAGTACCGGAAGCGGCTCGGGCAGGACACGCCCAGCGACCACGCCAACTACGAGTACCACTCCGGTAACCACTATTTCAACCAGTTTACACGCAGTAGTCTTGCGGGGCTATTGATGCCCCGCTACACAGCCCGCCCCCGCGGACACCTTAATGCCCGAGTCCCTTGAAAATCGAAGTCCAAAGTTTCATTAGCTCCATCCCTTTCTCTCGACTTAGTCTCTAATGATGAGTGACCGGGATGGAGCTAACGTAACTTCGAACTTTGGCTCTAATCATAATCATCCAAAACCAAAGTCCGAGGAGGTCCGCCAGTGGATGGCGTTGCTGGAGATCGTGCCATATAAAATACCTATCACATTGAAGTTCCTATAGGCGCACAACTTGAGAACCAAGGTAACGTAAGAAAAATCTCGTCTACCTCATACATACCCTGGCTCTCAATTAAGTTGTGCAACTATAGTTTGAAAGCATTCATATTTTTACAGATTCTGGCAGCATATCCCTCCCGCCTCTCTCACGGCCGGACTCACCCCAGCGTCGGCTAGCCAACAAGCTGTCTCGACTAGCACTGGCCACGCATGATGGCCGCGGTAACCTACTCGGAGGCGCCGGTGACTGGAACACTGGCTTTCACCACCCCATGCCTTCTTGGATCCTGCCCAAACACTAACTGGACTATACATTAGTGGCTGGTCAACAAACTGTGCCCGCTTAGCACTGACCATGCCTGTTAGCCGCGGTAACCTACTTGGAGGAGCTGGCGACTCGAACACTGGCCTCCACCACCCCATGCTTTCTCCGATCCTGCGTAAACAATAGCTGGACTACCCATTAGTGGCTGGCCAAAAAGCTGTACCCGCTTAACATAACCCCGCATAATGGTCGCGACAGTGGAGGCGTAGGTGGCTGGACCCCGTGCCTTCTTGGATCCTGCCCAAACACTGGCAGGCTTCATCAGTCGCTAACAAGAGTAGTTAAAATTAACTTAGGAATGCGGCGACTTTTGGGTGTCGGTGATTGAAACACTGGCTACCACCACCCTTGAACCTTTTTTGATCCATTTGAAAAGGGGACGGCAATGTCGCCTCTTGATACCTAGGTTTGTAATTATTAACAGGCGGCTGACGGATGCAAATTACGTAAATATTTAGGATCAATTTCTAGATAGAACGACATGCAATTAAGTCTTAGTATATTCAAGGCTATATAAAAAAAATGGAAATAATTAAAGATATTGAAAATACGTGATATTTATACGAATCTCTAAGAAATAAAACAGGTATAATGACACCGTTTTGTTTTATTTATAATTTTACTCTAACGTGCACAGCATAGAATTTTACAAATCAAACGTAACATACCTATTTAGAAAATTATGGCATCTAAAAAAAACGTAACAAAACCTCGCACAGGATAAATATTTCAACAAACAACAGTAAGCATTTGATAACAAACAATTACAGATATCACTGAATTTAAAATACCCATCGATAACCATCTCATTGAAATATTCAATTAAAAATATCGTAGAAACTATGTAGTAATAAAATAAAATATTTTATTTTAATTAACAAATTTAACAGACATTTAAAACTTAAGTAATCGTTACAAAGTGAATAAAGTATAATATGTTTTGAATGGCAGCGAAATAGAAAATACCCTCAAGAATAAAATATTAAACAAATAACGGTACATTTATAACAAACAATTCCGAAATAACAGGCAAGGTACTTATGTTAAACACAACTGGGAAGGTATGTATAACACAAGACATTATTAATATTACTAATGGCCCAAGAGCCCGTGACGACGTTCGTTAGACGTTCGTTATTTTATATAACCTAAAAGTCTCAGCGTGTATTAGGGACACCAAATACGGTAATAACGATCCCTGACTATGAAGTTTGGATCACGGGGGCTTTGAAAGGTAGCAAAGCTGTAAACATTGCACTTTTTTTTTTAAATAGTCTGTTTCACATATTTTATTTCGAATAATAGAAATCACGTCGTCTACCTGTCAGACACAGTAGGGGAAGATGGGGTGGCCTCGTACACTTTTTACTTTAAGAATTGTTAAAAAAAAACTAACTGCTATTTCAAAATGAGATGAATGCTACTTTATCATCCACTTATTTGGCTATAATAATTGTATATTTCAGTTTGGATACAAAGCAACTGTTCCAAGATATAATAGCTTTCCCAAAAAATGAGAATTGTACGAATGCACCCCATACGTGGGGTGGCTTCGTACACTATAAGTTTTTCCCAGGATTTATTAGGTTTTTTAGCTATTTCACCTGTTTCAGTCACCTTTTAGGCATATCTTACTGATCTGGTTTTGTGATTATAATTATTCTTGATATACATTTTTTTAACTTTCATGGGGTGCATTCGTACAGTATATAATTACATACATTTTGACTGTACGAAGGTACCCCAACCAAAACGAACCGAAAAAAAAACTAAATAAAAAATAACTGTTAAAGTAATCCCAAAACTATTGTTTACATATTAATCTCAAGCATCTAATTACAAACTATACATATATAAAAAATCTAATACGAGTAAAACTTATTAGAGACAGACACATTCAAAGGAGAACCAAAAATTACTTTCGGGTCGCGAAAACACATATTAATTATTTGTGGCGAAAGCTGCTGCCGCACTGCCATCGCTTTTTGAGGGTAGCCTACGCATATGAGCGGCAGTCACGCATACAAATATGAACGCTTCAGCATGTTGCATAGTCGAGATATGACCACTGTACGAATGCTCCCTTTGTACGAAGCCACCCCATCTTCCCCTACAGTTGCAACCCCCTGTCAGGTTTTCAGGTTTTATAAAATAAAGAAAGTCTGCTCGTCACAGACTCTTACTCTAATATAAGCAATTAAAATTGATTAAATAAATTATAATAAAATTTACTAAAATAAAGACTGCATTACTGAAAGTGTCGTAAAACTAGGTAGGCAAAGTAATAATGTTACTTAAAATATCAATAAGTCACACAGCTACTTGTAGAATGCATTAACGATAAGATTAATTGCCCAATAAAATAGTAAAATTGCTTTATTGGTTTCGAAAACTCTTTGCGAACGAGGTCTTAATTTAACACAAATTAATACAACAACATCTATGGCATACATAAATGGCATTATCGATTCTGTTGGCTATGAAACAAGCTCTTTATGTGTTTTGAATAACAACTAGATTTTAATCCTGATATAATAATATGTTGTATAATAAGTCTAATAAAAATCCTCTGACCGGCTGCTGAAGATTAAAAAAATTACCGCCTTTTTTACGACACTTCCAGAATGCTCCCAATAAACGCTCTATTACAAATATTAATTAATAATCACGACCTATAAAGAACTCTGTCATATTACGTGCTCTGTGTCAAGTATCTAAGACTCAGTTAAAGTTATGGTGATGTGTGTGATGCCGACTGCTGCGTAACTCAGTGAGTAAAGGATGCTTGTCCAGATAATCCATGAGTGCCTTGAACCTCGGAGCTGAGAGGTCCTTGTGGCGTGACAGCCGCACCTCCAGGTTGTGGACACGGAAAGCCAGATCGGCGCTAAAAACATAGACAGATTAATTCATACCTGAAATTCGCATCTTTGAAATCAAAGTAGCCAAGGCAAAATGGAATTCAGCTGGTCAGGACCGTCGCATGCCAAGTTTAGAACGCATAAGTTTCGGTCAAAATAGACTTTAGGAGACAATCTTTTGTTGCAGACTGTACTTTTTTTTTGGACACTCATTTGCCTAACCTACGAGCAGGGCTCGAAAACCTGATTAACTTTTTTAACCAGCTTGTTAGGAACGCCATAGAAAATAGAGCACTTTCATTTCGATTCCGCTCGAAAAGAATCGATATTATTTCGATTTTGATCTAAGAGCAAAATGAAAGAGCTGTTCCTGCTCGAAATAACGTTTATTTTCGCTAGCTAATTTGTTCGCACTGCCCACCACCACCACCACCCTTTTCTCGTCTTTCCTACTCTTTAGTTGCATTTTTAATGCCCAGCTTGAGGTCAAGTAGGCCTTATCATTTTAAAACACTGAATCGCCATCCAAGTGAAGGATAAAAATAGGTTTTCGCGAATCAATGCGCGTTTTTATCAAGAACCTAAGGTCCTAGCTAAGATGCCTTGCGCTAACTAGCGTTTCTATTCTTTTCGTTTTTAAACCAATCGCGTCTCTGGTAGATGACGTGATACGAAAAGTCACGTCATCTACCAGTGACGCGATTGGTTAAAAAAAAAAAACCGGTATTTTCGATCCGTTCCCAAGCCAAAGTTCAAAGTCGGTTGATCTACGTTAAGTACGGCGGAGATCCTGTTGCCTGCTACCTTCCGACTCTATCATCGAATCAGTTCTTCGATACCATAATATTACATTGCTTTCTGGCTTACTTTTAAATTCCATATTTTAACTCATTACAATAACAGTAATTGGTTTTGCAGGATTTGAATGCAAATGACAGACAAACGAACGAAGCAAGTTAAATAGTGGTCGTTTATGCGAAATTATTTCAGTGTTAAATTTTACCTGGCAATGAAGTACGTTGCCTCCTTTTCAGGTGTGAGTATGAACTGGTTTGCCAAATACCACAGCCGATTGTTCTTATACTCAGCATTCAGCTGAAACACCAGAAAGAGATAATAAATGTCAAATTAACCTAAGAAAAAGAAACATGTAAAAGGCTCTTTCACCAATATTAAAATTGGTAGCACTGGGACACACATCATAATGGCTGTGAAAATGTTCAATAAAATACTCTTACAATCAAAAATATAACAAGAGCCTATTTTATTTTATAGTTAGTTGCGGAGGTAGATTTCAAATTGTTTTTATAGTTTGAAAGAGTTTTTTGCGGTTGAAGAGTGCATAAATATGTTAGCTTTTATTTATTAAATTAAATTTGTTATATTATAATGTATATTATGATCTAGATGCAGTCACGTGCCCTTGCAGGGTGTATGTTAAAGCTACCTACTGTATTTTTAAGACGCCATCATAAATGAATACGAATATGACTATAAAATAAGCAAGGTGTTCGTTAGATTGGTAGTTAGTTTTATCTAATATAATACTTTACACGAGCAATTCTTGTATATATATATCTGAATCTCGGAAACATCTCCAACGATTTTAATTTAGTATGCAGTGGGTTACAGGGGCGATAAATGGTTGGAGGTTTCATTTTTAGAAAAGTTACCAAAAAAAAACAACAGTCATCCAGGTACTATTAGTTATTTGTGCAACTGACACATACAAACATACAAATATACAAATATTTCCTCTTTATATATTAGTGTAGATAGTTCAAATTTCCTTACCGTATCAAATCTATGCTGCACGATGACCTGCCTCTGCAGCTGTTTGGACTTGAAGTCGTTCACGCACTGCTCCCGGACCAGCTTGGCTTCCTTGATCGACAGCGGGACGCCCGCGCCGTGTCCCGAGCCAAACATGCGGGCAAGGTACGGGGCCAGCGGGTCGATCTCCGCCTCTTTCTCTCGCTCAGACACTTCAGCTTTTATGGCTTCCTGGTAAGATCAGAGGCCCTACTTTGAACATCGAAGTTCGAAGCTACGTTAGCTTTAGCTCCACCCCTGTCACTCGTCATTCGAAACTAAATAGAGAGAAGGGGGTGGAGCTAACGTAACGTAGCTTCGAATTACAAAGTAGGGCCTCAGGAAACGGATATGTAACTAGAGTTACAATTAAATTGTGTACATATTACGATAAAGCCTACGACGCGATGACAATACGTGATTGGTCCTACCACAAAATGAAGGCTTAGACAATTATCAGACAACTTTTTAGGCAAAGGCTTTTCATTAACGACATTATGTTTAGTTATAATTTCAACGTTTGTAGAGTATCTTCATTTATAGTTGTACGGCCTGGAAGATGGTTTAATTAAGTAAAGTTTGATTCAATATTCCATTACAAGTGGCTACAACTTTTCACCTAGCCTTCAATTAATCAGCAGGCTGCATAAAAAGTTTGTTTACAAAAGCAGGGCCCCGTCAGTCCCGTCACTGTACAGTACTCATCTTAATCGTTTTTGTTACTTACGCCCTTCTTTACTTCCCCCACCACTGTTACCCGCATGCTACAATAATTATTATAAATGAAGACTTGTGAATCACCTTACAAATAAGCTATTATCATTATCATAATCATCAATGATTAACACAAAAAACATGGAGTATATGCGTGGTGCGCAGTTGCAGACGGTGCAGACGCAACATTTAGAGAACGCTGCAGAAACTCGATGAGCTCAAGAAACTTTTGGTCCCTTACCTGTTCGCCCCATCCCCGTTTAGCCCCCTCGTTCTTATTTGTGTCGAAGAGAGCTACGAACAGAAGAGGCTCTGTCAGTTCCCTGTGTCGTTCCCGCAGGTAGATGACGGTGTCGGTCTGTCTGTCACGGATGTGTTTGCGGGTCTGATACTCCTTCTCCATGTTGATGCAGAGTCCCATGTAGACGTCCAGAGGCCGCTGCGGTTTCGAGCAAGGGTTGGCCTGAGAAGTTAATGGAGAGAAAAATAGATTATGACGATAGTAAACCAGATATCGTTCGTTGGTATTGTCAATTATCATAAATATACCAGCCGGAAGATATCCTCACAAGGATGGTCATAATTACCAGTTTTGTACCAGAATCCAGTAGATAATGTGATCATCAGCTGGTCTTCAGTTCACCCAGGGTCAGTTTTCAACTTTTGCAGGCCCTAGGAATGTTTGGATAGTCGGACCCCTTATGATATGACAACACTTGGTCAGAGTGGCCTATGAAAAAGAGGGTCCTGGGGGCCTAATCAAGATGCATAAGGCTAAGTTAACATTTTTCGAAAATCTACAAAATGTGTAGGATTGACGTAAGCTGATGACAGATCACGTTAACTGCTTAGGTCAACTTAATAAATTCCGAGTTTATAGTTCATTCATAAATAGAGTACTGCTGCCACCTGTGGAATGGCTCTGCCAAATATCAACTGGTCGCTATGAACTTGGTGAACGGAGGAGCTTGAAGACTCATAGGCGACGACTCGCTCTTCGAAACGAAAACTTCAAAGTTTTAAACATCGTCGGCGTAAAGTTGCTTGTCTATCGGGTTTTAACCAGAGTCAAAAATATTAAGCTGAATGTGCCCAGGAACCAGAACAGACGCCGGCAGGGCTTCCATCCGCGTGCAATCGAATATCAAATGGTTTGGACGCATCGGTTTCCTGCGTTATTTCTTATTCGCACTGCCAAGGACTGGAATGCTCTCCATGCATCTGTATTCCCGGATCGTGGTGAAAACTTGGTGTTTTTTTTTCTGAGTAATCGTGTACCGCCCACGTTCGTCACTTAACATCGGGTGAGGCTGAGGTCAGACGCAAACTCATTTTAGAGTTAAAAACTAAACACAAACGTTAGCGTTTGCATCTTGGCTTAGCCAATAGGGAATATTCATGGCTTTTATACAACTTAAATAAAAGCTGAATCATGTAACAAACAGGTGAGAAAAATATTTTTTTGAATAGCTATAAAAATAACAAAGATATAAGCCAACAAAGATTTGACCCTATATCTTTTTAGCAAAACCTATTATAATTTCACTTTCGGTCATAATTTTTACGGTATTTTCATATTTTGTTGAGAAATGTGATTTAAAATAATTATGCATTCTCCCTATTGTTGGAGGATGAGGAGGTCTCCCGTGTGGCCTACCAAAGCATTGCATCTTCCGGTACACGGTCCCTATTAAGGTCTTATCTCAATCAATGTACTCTACCCATTGATTGTTGTTTAGCTATTATTAAAAATGTGTAATGAACTAAAACTAACCAACCAAATATATTGACTGAAACAGCTTCTGATTTTCAAGACTCTGATGCTAGCGATATGCGATTGCAAAAAAAAAACTTCAATTTAACCTGCAATAATCAAGAAACATCAAATACTTACAACGTATCCAGCAGTTTTGTCAGGATAGAAGAGAATCTGGCCGCCGGTCTCAGCTAGGTTGGGTTTATTGTATTTTCTGGTGTTGTTCGTGACAAAGTTGTACTCGAAGTGGTTCAGGAGTTCGATGGTATCCTCCTGGATGTGGAACAGCTTTCTCCATACGTCATTGACCGCAGGCACTTTTTCGTTGCGGCTGTATTCCTCCGTGATGTCTTTGAGTTGACGTTCTGGGTCTGCCTTTGTCCCAGGAGTGTAGACTATCAATCGGCTCACCAGCCTGCAGAGTAAGATGCCATTTATTGTTGCACATTTGCACATTGTTTATGTTAACTGTTTTATTTGCCGAATTTTCATTAGTTGGAACTGTTTTTTTTTTATAAATGGCTTTCACGCCTTGTTTAAGGTGTATTTTGCCTTTTTTATTTATTAGTGAAATAAGTCCATGGATATAATATCATACACGAAGACAATTATTCGGTTAAAGAGCATTTTTACTCTGGTGAACTGATCAGAAGTGAATGGGGTTAGCACCACGCGCTTCTATCAAGGCCTGAACTGTATTTATTTCCTGATACTATTTTATTTTATCTGTATATTATAAAACAAAGTAACCCACAATTTTAATGAATTTCAGTTCATCGATTGTATCATTTTATCGAACGCTATTTTCTCCTAAAATCATGATGTTTTCAGGATATTTTAGTCGTTTTAATTACGTAGGTTAGATTGCCAAAAAAACTCACGCGGTGAGACATATCTTTCGATGAAATAAAAATTCTGCCCAATAAATTACACGTTCTATTACAATATATAAGAACCCATAAAACAAACGTCACCTTACTGACCCAAAAGGTCCCACCACAGGGAATCTTTATAAGAATCCTGCAAAGGAGATGGTTTGAGAAAAAATGGGTATCTAACTTATAAATGAAATGCATATGAAACAGTTGGGAGGCAAGAATCCGAGAAGTAAGATGCAGAGGCAACTTAGTTCTTATCTTGACTAAACACTTGTATGGACGTTAAACAATCATTTGTACAGCCGGACAGTATATCTACTTATAGTTCGGTCAATTTAGGATGACACTGTGACACTGGTTTGTTTTCCTTTTCATCAATATCAGTAATTTAAATAAATAATAAATTATTTCTGAATAGGTACTTGTGGACATGTTTCGTATGGGTTACCTTTGTCTCGGCAAAATATGTTTGCCAAATGTATCATTTTTCACTTGCCAACCGATTTTTTTCCTGTAAGTGTAGTTTTAGGATTTATTCAGTACCATTATGTAGAACCCAATAGGTTAGGTTAGATTAGTTTTTATAAAATGCATTTTTTGCAATTTTATAAAAATATTTACGGTTACAGAAAACAAACCGGGTTGGCAAATGAATAGGTTGGGAAACGATACATTTGGCAAACATATCTCAGCGAAACAAAGGCAACCCATATTTGTGAATAGCGTTGAGAAGGTAGTACCAGAACAAACTCATCCACCCTTAAGTTCTGTCTGAGTATTTGGAGTGCTTGAGCCTTGCAGCATCTGCAGCAGCGGCACCTACACTCCGTATCGTGTGGCTGAGGTGCCAGGAAGCAAAAGTGCTGAAGCATGTTGCGTCCCACAGGAGAACTGCCTCTAGCTCACGGAACCAGCGTTAAGCCGTGTGGCCGCTTACCATCCGAGCAAGCCTCATGCCTCTAACACACAAGACACATTAGTTTCAACTAAAGCTCGACGAATGTAATGTTTATAATAGCAGTAAACCAAACCAATAGCTATTTGAATTGAATTCACATCGAGCCTTCTGTTCGATTAATAAGCTTAATTCTTCAAACCTGTAATAAAGTAGACAATATTTACACCGTTTTGGAATGCTTATGAATGGAGGAAGTTATTTCCGTGATTGTTACGCCAAATTTCATACATTTATTTGTAATTCCCCTCGACAAAAATGAAGTTTTCAAAAAAGTATTGACTTTTAAAAACCTCTTATGTCCGAGCTCTTTGGATTTTTTTTTGAAGCATTGGCCATTTTATCAGCTCTTAGAAAAATACATTTTCATTTCTCAGAGTAAAGTATTTTTTTACTATCGACAGTATTCATCAAGACGGTTTTTTTAAAAAAATTTAGTAAGTTAAATAACTGGGTCAAAATTATTGTAGATTAGTTCTAGTATAACGCCTTTCAAGGAATAGGTAGAATTACCTGTCACCCTGTATACTGTTCGCACGTTGTATTATATTACGTTCTTGGGCGTTTTCACTAAAACTTGTACTCCAATGAACGAACCTTAAATTTGTCAGTTCCTTAATTTTAGTCCTTAACTAATTGGGGTACACGTTTTAGTGCAAACGCCCTGTTACATTACGTACCTATTTAGCTATGATATTATTGTTAAAGTTTACTCACCTAACTATTCATCTTATTCAAAAATAAACTAGATACTTACTGCTTCAAATTAATGGTCTAGTAAGAGTACCCAATAGTTTTGGATACCAACAGCACTTATTCTCACCTAAAAACTTTCACAAATGAAATACAAGTAATTAATGAAAAAAACAGTTTTTCCATAACTTTATTTTATAACTTAACGACGTCTTTATGACTACAAGGATAACTTAATAAATATCACTTTATCGATCGCTTCGAACAAAAGGCTTGAAACTGCTCATAAATATAAAAATAACTTAATTATTAACAATAAACCAAAAAACCAACATGAAATTAAGACATTCTTATAAGCGACAAATAGTGCTTTTTAATATATGTCGCAATTAGAAAAAAGGAAATTATTTCTCTCACATAAATCTCGGTGCACCCGTATTCTAAATATTTCAATCATCCGGTCGACGATATGAAAGAGAAAACGGCTGGCACGTAAAAATTAATAGCTAGGCATTCACGGACGCGCCGTCTGTCTCGGCGACAGATGAATTGTTTACAACTGAATGGGCGTAATATTTTGACCACATACACGGGCGCGCCACGCCGCGCCTCAACGGTGCGACTTCACGAAGCAGACTGATTAGAAAATAGTAGCCAGAGAACGCATTCACGACGACGCCATTTGGTTTGGCACGGAGGCATAGCGTGTTCCGACGTTGAATTCCGACGTAAACGATAGTTCCATTTGGCGCGCCGCGCTGTCATTCCGTCCATTTGGAAATCCAACGGACCGCGCCAAATACTTTTAAACGCGGCGCTGTTCTATTCGGCATGTTGGAGCGATCGTGAATGCCGAGCTTAAGAGTTAAGGACATTGGGTCTCCAAACTTTTTGACCAAGGAGTCACATAGCCTTTTCTACAGGTCATGGCCTAACATTATACATTGGTCGGTCCGGTCGAATAGTCCAAAGTCATGCAAATCTCGCCAGCTCACACTGTCGGGAAGTAGGTAATGGGTAATTAAATTCTGGGTACCTACTGTTTTAAAACTAAAAAAAAATCAATGTAAAAAGCATACAAAATTCAATTCGTGCCAGAATTGAACCCGATTGGCTTGAACCATCACCGATTCAGACTTTGGACTCTGGAAAAGCTTGTAGAAAATCCACTGTTTCCGACGAATTTTCTATTTCACACAAACAAAACAACGATTTTATGGGGCTGTCGAATCATCGGACCATTGTAATAAAGATATAACTCGGTAAATGGAAGTATTTGCTTTTTATTTTTTTTAGTTCGGAATAAAGTACCTCCAAATGATAATGAAAATTACAAAAAACAAATTGGCATGAGTTTATCTTGCCAATTAAGAGCTCGTATAACAGTTCTGTTAGAGAAGTCGCTCACTTAATAAACGCCTGGTTTACACTTGCATAAGTGATTAGTGCGAGGTATCAGTGCAGGTGATAAGTAATTAGCACTTAAAAATGTTTGGACTGCAAGTTTTAGTGTGAGTGATTATTGATTAAGGAAGTAGAGTAGGTACTTAATGGAGTAGAATAAAGTTCTATGTTTTGCGAGCAGCCGCACCCCCCGCGCGTAATTCCCCTCTCTTTTTTAAATCCGAAATGGGTTTGCCTTTTACCTTAGTTTCACCTGATATTAAGTGACGACGAGGTCGGCGGTGGTATACAATTACCCAGAAAATAGCCTATTTACTATTTGAAAACACCAAGGTTCCGTGCAGCGAACCTGCCACTAAGCAGGTTTGATTGGACGCGTGACTGTATGGTTGGTTGGTTTAGCCTCCGACCACACTCTAGTAAAATTAACTGATTACTAAGCGATACGGCTAAACAATATTGGACGGTAATCGTACTAAACCAATGCACTAATCACTAGCAATAATCACTAAACGTTAATTACATGCACTTGCACTTATTAAATAAACAGTCCTTAAAGGAGCGTGCCCCACTGAGAGCATTCGCGTATAATGAGCATTCGGCGCAAACATCCTCACCACTCGAATATTCACGCGAATGCTCTCAGTGGGGACGCTGCTTAAGAGTCGAGGCGCGCTGCTTCTAGGTTTAACATCATTCAATAAGATTGACGTGCTTCCATGTTAGGCTACAATATATTGTGATGACTTATGACTCGAGCGCGTGCCCAGATTGTAGTAGGCGTAGTTAGCCAACTTGGGGTGCTGATCCAGGTGTCGTAGTAGCTCCCTCATCCCCTTCTTCGAATGCTCTTCAGATCGCCAAAGACGCACCTCTAAATTATGCACTTGAAATGCCATCGCCGCACTGAGAAAAAGTTTTTTTATGAGTTAATTTAACAGAATATTATGAACGCAAATATGTGTGTGTTTTTTCTGTCTTTAAGGTTTAAAAGATCAACCGATAGATGTGAAATTTGGTATTTTATTTCCCGGAGATGAACATAAGGTAATATGTCGAAAAATACAAAATTCACATGAGCATTTTTTAGAAAAGGTTTTCTGTTAAAAATCACGCTTATGTGTAGGGGTTTGTCTTTTTGATTAAATAAATAAAAAATAGTATAAAATTATTGCCTTAAACAGATAGAAATTGAGGTTTTGAGTAATTAAGAGATAAATAAATAAATAAACCATCTATTTTCATAACATCGATAAACAGCCCTGCGGTGTTCTCTCCCTACAACTTGTAAAAAGCCGCCCTCAAAATTCCGGGCCCTAATTATTATAATTGCGAAACTATGTTTTTTTTTTATTTTGTTTTGTCTTCATGGTTCAATGCCTCGCCCGATCGATCTAAATGTTGGTGCAAGGTTATCTTATAGCCCGTCGACCAGGGATTTCAAAACAATTTTTTAATGCTCCTTTTGTGCTATCGAAAAATATCTACGTCGCTATTTCACCGAATTTCACTTCATCGAAAGCAATTTTCTGATAAAACCCTGTTGTTTTCAGGTTGTCTTTAATATTAATACAACCTACGTGTTACGATTGGATTAGACTTGTGACTGTCCCAAAATCTAAACTCCTGTGCCTAAAAATCCAGTCAAAAAATCTAAAATTCTATGAAGTGATACGTTCTATGAAATTAGTCTCGACAAAACAAGGGTACATCCATAAAACTAGATGTAAGTTCAAAAAATCTGTTTAAGGCATGTTTTAGGTTATATTTCATTTGGCATTGACACCTGTCAAATGGGGCTGTTTAGAACGATGCGACTATACTGCCCTCCTAAACCAATAGGCCGTATCTCAGTTAAAACTCCTGTAGTAAAATAAACCTTATTACTAAGATAAGATAACTAAAACTGCTTTGGTTATTGAATAGTTAAACGAATGAGTGATACCTGTCGGTAAAGTATTTATATTCCATTTTTGGTGTGAGTACGTATTGGTTCGCCAAATACCACAAACGCAATTTCTGGTACTCTTGCGCTAACTGAAATTAAGGGGAAACATTTAGTCTTTTTAGTTTCTTCTTCTCTTATGGTCGTGTTTATCAATGTGGATAAACGTGGATAAAATATCATACACTTTCTGACAAATAGAGTGCAAAAGCGATGGATGCTTTATCCACTGCAAACATAACACGGAGGCTAAAATATCACTAAGTAATTCAAAAAGGGAAAACTTGCCAATCATTCTCTTTGATTAGAACCGATACATTTCGTAGCAGCCATCTCTTTCCTCTTTCTTTATTTAGCAGCCACAGCAATACACACTGATAAACGTTCAACTGTCTAGCTGTTACAGTGCAACAGATACAGCCCCCATCGCGGACGAACGGACAGACTGACGGAAAGACGGATGAACAGACGGACGGACAGCGGAGCCTCAATGATAGCGCCCCGTTTGACCCTTTGGGTACGGAATCCTGCAGAATGAAAAAAACATCACCTACCTTAAGGTATCTGCTGTGCACATTTTTCTGGCGCTCCAAAGCCTTTGTTTTGTAATCGTTCACGCACTGTTCGCGGAGCAGCGCGCACTCCTTGATTGACAGGGGCTCCGGCGTGCCGTGGCCGGAGCCACAGTAACGGGCCAGGTAGGGCGCCAGCGGGTCGATCTCCGCCTCGATTTCTCGGTGGCTCACCTCGGCCTTAAGTTCTTCCTAAAATAAAGATAAAAGGAGTGAATACTGAGATGACAGCTGATAGGATGTCAACTAGGATGGTTTTATTTATAAGTTTTTTCGTAGTATCCGTGATACAAGGCTATTTTACTTGGCTCGAACTTTTGATGCCGATGGTGTTAATTTGCATACGTTTTTCTGGCATTCTTATTTTGAACAATACTAGCCTAATTGACGATCATAAAATAATATGAGCGTGCTACCTGAGTACGGGGGTGGAAGGGGGCATGATAATAACAAATGTGAATGCGTTGCAGTCTGGAGGCCCTGGGTGGGAAAGAGAAGTGTTGGCAGGCCACCAGCTCGATGGTCTGATGAGATTAGAGAGAATGCTGGCCCTCTATGGACCAGACTAACTCAAAACAGGGCAAAATGGAAAAGAATTGGAGAGGCATATACCCAACAGTGGGCATCTAAATAAATGCTGTGGAAGAAGAAGAAGAAGAAGAATGCGTTTGCTTAATGAGCATGCCAGGTTATGCTAGTATCAATCTGTTTTCACAGGAGCAGCGTGCGTGTCGTAATATACTTAGGTTTTAACTGGCACGCTAGCAAATGGCATGTATATTTGGAGTGATTGCTTTGAGCATGCACTATCAAGTCTCAAGTGCTTTAAATGAGTATGCTTCTCGTATTCCCAGGGAAATGTATACAGCTAAAAACCATGCTCATCTTAAGCATGCTTATCTTAAGCATGCTTATAAGCAAAGGTACTTTTTATGTGCTAATATTGAGCATGTGTGCACCTTTACACTTAAAAAAAAATAAAAAATATAAATATCAGGGGACAATGTCACACCAGTGGACCTAGTCCCAAACTAAGCTCTAGGCTTGCACTATGGGTGCGATGCGATAATGATATAAATACTTAAAGAGAGAAATATATAGTTAAATACATAGAAAAAATCCATGACTCAGAAACAAATACTCGCGGTCATGTGAATGTACTGTATATTCCGAAAATCGTTTTTTCCAAGTGGCGATTAATATCATTCACATATTTTACCACTTTATTTTTTCTCAATAGGTAGCTACTTTTCCCGAATAGCTTTCTAACTATTAGCATATTTTCCTACCATATTAATTTTTCAATTGAGAACTTCCCCACTGCTCAACCATCATAAATATGAGGTAGGTTTACGTTTTGTTAGTTTTGCAGCAGGCCCGGAGGGCCAAAACCTCCCAGACTCGACTCTGTTAAATATAATTTTGATATAAAAAAACATTGGTCAGTTTAGTTGGTTGAGCAGTTCAGTTGAGCAGTGGGGAAGAAGGGGAAAATAAATATAGTGGGAAAATATGAGAATGATTAGAAAGCCCTTCGGGAAAAGTGGCTATTGAGAAAAAATAACGTGGTAAAATATGCGAATGGTATTAATCACCACTTGGAAAAAACGATTTTCGGAATATACAGTACACTCTCGCGGTCATCACATCACACAAATATTTGCAAATACCGGGATTTGAACCGAGTACCACTAGCTTCGTACGCAGGGACACTACCATCTAGGCCAACGCGTAGTCAACCCTTACCAACTTTATCCACCTCAGTTTAGCTTCCTTGTTCATCCCGGTGTCAAAAAGAGCCACCTTCAAGACGGGATCTGCCATTTCAGCAGCTCTTACGTTAAGGTATGTAATGGTATCTGTTTCTCTGTGGCGGATGTCTCTACGCAAACTACCATCATCGTAAATCAAATGTTCGCAGAGCTCGCGGTACACCTCCGACGGACGTGTAGGTTTCGAGGTGGGACTCGCCTGGAACACATCATATTTATCCCCTTGCAATTTACAGTACGTAATAAAATAATTTCTGAAAAAATCACGCTTATAAAAGTTATATTTATATTTTTTACTGAGAAAATAAACAAACCGATTTTTGCTAATGGCCAAAGACTTACGCCACATGTATGGTCTTTTCTACGTCACAGCTAGTGCTAGCAAAATGAGGTTACAAAATGACGTCATTTCGAGGTCTTGAGTCTTTTACTCCCTGCGACCCCAGAAGAGCAATTGCAGCAGAGTTGTCGGCCTTTGAGAGAAGAGTATGCTACAATGTATGTTGAGTGTTTTCTAAAGTGGTTATGATATTGCATCTTAGTCCTTAGGATTGCCGTCTTAAGATTGTAGTCTTGAGAAGGCTTTGTGAGTCATAGATTCCACATCAGGTGGCCTTGTTTTTTTTCCATGCCATAAAACCACATGGACGGCAAATACCTTGAATATTGGAAATAGCAAATTCTACGCAAAGGAGACTTACTTATTATCTTTGCAATGCTAAACAATGCTGCGGGCGATCATTAGTACATGGGAAAAGCATCGATAATAGAGTTTATCGATATAGGTGATCCCTAGCTGTAATTTAAGGGTGCGTCACACGAGATATAACTACATAATAACTATTTTCAAGTTACTAACGTTTACGAGATATAATGAACGTTAGCTATAATAACAAAATCAATTTTTTTATAAGGAATAACGGTCAAGTCATATAGTTATATAGTTATATATTCATTTTATATAAAAAAAAAATATATAACACTCACAATGACTAATTTCAGTTCGTATAACATACATGACATATAGCGATCATAATACATAATATCTTTTAGTATAAGTGTTACAAGATATAAATGTGAGCGAGCGAAGCGAGCGAGCAAGACCTCTCTGGGCAGAACCGACTCGGATAGGTTAGCTCGTTAGCTCGCTACGCTTCGCTCCCGCCTTAGCCTTCGAGGTTATTTTTTTTACATCCCTTGAAAAAACTATGCGAAACAATTTGATTGTAAAATTAAAAAGGCCACGTAATACTGAAAATAACGTTTACGTTTATATTATACGTGCATTCTATTTTTTGATGTTAGATTTTTTGATTAATATATGTTTTATATCTTAGGTGTCATGTACATTATACACTTTAATTGTTATATCAATTGATATTATATATTAATAACGTTATACTTTATGGAAGTAGTTATTTTGACATTATATCTTTCGTTCATTATCTCAAGTGTACGTTATAATATTAAACATATTTATACAAAGTGAGCGTATATATTGTGACTGTTATATGATAAGTTCTTATATCTCGTATTACTTACCCGTAATTTAATTTTGCCCCGTATATTCCGAGGTCTGGTGATAATTGACGTACATAGGGAAGTTACTTAAACATTAGACTAAACAGCTGAGATGAAGTCGAGGCCGCTTCTAGGTTTTAAATGGAATTGTCGCGGAGAAGTCGTGGATAAAACTGGCCCGAGTTTAAGGAGTTTCTGTTGCCTATTGCTGCTCGGGCGCCATGGTTGCGTTGAAACGTTGATGCTTAATATGCACGCAACCAAACGTAGCAACGGCGTGGCCACATCCAAAACCGGCTTGGTTCGTTTGGGCTTTGCTTGTGGTGGCTCGCGGCGCGAACAGTCAAGCCGCGCGAATGTTTGCTTGAAGACGAACTACTGTTCATACTGTGGTTAAGGCTTGGTGAGGGCGCGCTACCCGCCCCCGCTGCAACGTCGCCGCCATTTTGTCTTATTTTTGTTAATGTTATCGCTGAATGAACGGCTGGCCTAACCTAACTTACCCGCGATCGCAATCGACTTCAAAGTTGATTCGACCGACTTCAATGTGAATTTAATAAAACGCGAATCTGAGTGATGCTTCGTAAACTTCTACCAAGTCGTGAACTTCTTTATACAGTCGGTCAATCTTAGTAGGAATTAAGATTGCCAATGATAACAACAAGTATCAAAACGGAAACGATCGCGATTGCAAATGCGTTGGGCAATAGGCCTGTTGGAACTAAGAACAGCCGCCAGCGCCCCGATTCGACATTTAAAAAAAAACACAAAGAAGATGCCTCGACTTTGCAGAAAACTACTCCCTGGAGAAGTTTGTGAGGCGACGCTTACGAAAATAGCTCCGGGTGACTACGTTGCTCATTCCCTAAACCAAGTCCGATTTTTTACGATATTTGAATATGTTATAAATATCAAAAACTATGTTTATCTACACCGATATCGCAAATCCTTTCTAACGCATTCAGAAACTGTCATTTTAGGCTTGATTTCCTCCTACGCTGAAATCGTTCGCTCGGAGCGTAAATGGCAAATCTGCTGCTGACGTCAGCGTCGCTGTGCGGTGTCCCATAGAACATGGTGTATATTCGTACGCTCGACCGACGGCTGCGACCGGTGTCAGCGTAGTTGGAAATCAAACCTTAGAACTAGCTTTACGTCAATTCGTTATGTATTGTATCTATAGTTATGATGAAAGAATTTCTGTTTCGTGGAATCAGAACGCAAATACAAATTTAAAAAAAGATTTAAAAAAACCAATTGCGTGTATTCTCGGTTCTATTTTGTAACTTTGAGGGATTCTTGAGGAATTAATATTTAATTAGATTGTGCAATTTATGGGACGCGACTGCAGAAAAATCGGTTTAAGTTCGATTGTTGTCTTTATTTAGATGTGTGTTTTATCGTAATATAAGTGGTATTTCTGATTGACATGCATACAAATCATATCATAACCCACATAGAGGATTTGCAATATGGGTATAGATAAAGTATTGTACGCGACGGAAATATATTGTTTTTTTTCTTTGCCCCGCGGCGACTTCAACTGCTACTACCGCGGGGATATGGCTTTTCCACAATGAAGTCATTTCGCCAGTGTCAAGTATATATCATTATAAATAAATATAGCGATACAATACAATCCAATCTTCTCTAGGAAGATTGGGGGCAACGTTGTACAGTGACATGTAGGACAGAGGTCAAGATAGTTTTAACCTCTGCACCACAGCGAGTCCACTTGAAAAGAGAAATAAGTCCAAGTCTTCTATCACTGTGCAACACAAAGGCATACAAAGTACAAATCACTAACAGAAAAGAACTTTGAACACCTAACTACACAAAAATACAAAACTAAAACAAATTACACATCGGCCATCTTTTAACGTTGCAATTGGCCTCCAAATATATTATTGTAAATGAAAAAGTACAGACTTATACCGATTTTTGAAATGGTAAAAATCTGACTTGATTAGGGAGTGAGAAACGTTATCGCTTTTTTATGGAAATGTTCAGCTTCACTATCCTCTTAATCGAAAGCATAATAAGGTTTATAACATACAATGATTTCGGTTATTTTCTCAGGATCGTACAGGATCCTCCCTCCAGTTTCAGCCAAGTTGGGCTTAACGTAACATATTGTATTGTTTGAGATGAAATTATAGTCGTAGTGAAAGAGCAAAGTTATTGTGTCGTCTTCTGAGTCAAATATCTTTATCCATGGGTCTTTAGCAGCAGTCGGGATGGCGTGGTTGCGGCGATAGTTTTCTGTCACTTTGGATAATGCTCGTTTCTGTTTATTTTTCGCAGTATATTGTATAAAACGGCTTTCCAGTCTGAAATTAGGAAGATTGCATGAATATTAGGTAAATAACAATTTACGTTACTTTTGAATGCCGTAAGTTACTTCGTTTTTGGTATTAAGTCGAAAGCAACGCGAATAAAAACAGAGCGAAAAAATACGCGTAAGTTTCAAATGAGCGAATAGCAAATGATCACATTTCACTAATATTAATTTTGCGTTACTTACCGGCGCGCCAAACTATCGCATTTTCATGATTTTGAAACATAACTCGATATTTTGTGCACTGAATTTTGATCATACGAGGCGGAGAATTATGGGAAACACTTTTAAAGGATCAACCGCAAGGCCTTGCCAAGATGCATAATGGTAAACTAGCGTTTGTAGTCGTTTCGTTTTTAAACCAATCGCGTCACTGGAAGATCACGTGACTTCGTATCACGTCATCTACCAGTGACGCGATTGGTTTAAAAACGAATTAATAGAAACGCTGGTTAGCGCAATACATCTTGGCAGGGCTCCCAGAGGTTCGGCACTAAAGCTTAAAATACGGCTTGCAATACAGTATAAAATTCGGTTGTAAGTTGTAACGCGTCTTTTACGCCGACCTGCGCCCCTAGTATGGCTCTAAAATAAATATCCACACAAAGGTGCATAAATATGTACACATAGACCGTATTACCATAGTAATAAGTGTGTACATCTTTTTGAGACTTTGTGGTGCATAGGTTGGTGACCTTGACTTCATTTTGGTACACTGGGACATTAACATTTTTTGTTTTGAGTTTCAGACGCAGTTTAATTGACGCAGCTTCAACGTATTTTAAGCTTCGACGTGTATTTGGTTTAAGTATTATATTTTCACACCATACCACAAGTTCTTAATTATGATATTTTTTATAAAATACCACTTGAGCGGGCTCTAATAACCGATCCAAACTTTCGCCAAGAAGTTTCAGAACCTTCGATACCGAGGCCGAGAACGAGACGGCGAGAAACCAGGCACATTCACGTTCTACGGGACTATTAGATATCTTTAGTCACGTTTATCACTGCGCGTCAATGTGGATAAAACAACCGTTACTTTCTGACAAGAATGTATCCAGCCGACTCGGTTGGGGGCGAGTTGGTGGCTAATATGGTTGCGTTTGTCGCGTGACAAAATGTGTGTGTGTACTGATATATACGGGTCAAAAAGTACCTAACAGATGTTTTATCTAATTTTGTCACGTGATAAACGCAGCTATATTAGCCACCCTGGTTTACATAAATCCTCACGGACTGTCCGCGTGGAGCAGTGACAGGGGCCCAAGCCAAGATGCAAATGCTGCTAACGTTTTTATCTTCTATCACTCAATTATTATTTTTTATGGCTTGGAGAAGGCAAACTGGCCACCTGATGGTAAGTGGAAACTATGACCCATAGACAGTCGCATTCACAAGACTGCAAGCCTAAGACTGCAAATGCGTTGCCAACCCTGAGGACTAAGATGGAATGCCTCAATGCTAGTCATTATACCGGCTGTCGTATCCCCAAACCGGAACACAAAAATGCGAACAAAAAAAATAAAGATGATCTGATAGAAACACCGTTGTTTAGTTAAGTAATTATAAGTAAGTAATTACGTAATTTAATGTTACTTAATTCAGTTACTCTTACTATGTATGTATCTTAACAAATAAATAACAATAAAGAAAAACCCAAAAAATTGTGGAAAACAATAAAAAACATTTGTCAGTGGCCAAATAATAACAATGATTCCACCCAACTCTTAAAATCCAACAGTTCGGCTAAAGAGTCCCTCGATATTTGTAATCTGCACTTTTCTACTGCGGGTGCTAAATTGGCCAATCGCATACTGGACAGGCTCTCGGAAACACAAACATCGCTAGCTGATAAATTTGTCCCCTGCCAAACTTTACTTAACTCATTCTTTATCACTCCGACCGATGTTTATGAGGTGGACAAGATAATCAGACTTCTTAAGGCAGATAGTGCACCTGGACATGACGGTTTTAAGCCAGCATTAATTAAAGAGATCAAGGACGCTATTCTGGTCCCTCTTACCTACGTCTGTAACCTGAGTCTGGAAACAGGTTGCTTTCCCAACTGTTGGAAGCAAGCGGTTGTATCCCCGATCTACAAAAGCGGACCGAGGGACTTGCCGACCAATTACAGACCCATCTCACTTTTAAGCGTTTTCTCGAAAATCTTAGAGAAGCTCGTAAATAATAGGCTAGTAAACTTTTTAGAGAAGAACTCACTAGTTTCGGAGCGTCAATTTGGGTTCAGGTCTGGTAAGTCAACGGAAGATGCTGCTCTGGCCCTTACAAACTTAATAGCCGAGAGCTTGGATGCTGGTAAACGCTGTCTAGGCGTCTTTTTGGACCTTGCGAAGGCCTTCGAGACAGTTTCGGTTCGCATCCTGCTTAGAAAGTTGCAGGCACTGGGTGTTCGAGGGCTGGCTTACGACTGGTTCGCAAGTTATCTGACCGAGAGACAGCAGGTTGTGAAAATTGGAGAGTTTTTCAGCAGTCAGTCACCAATCTACTACGGTGTGCCGCAGGGCAGTATCCTCGGACCCTCGCTTTTCATAATTTATATGAATGATCTCCTTCAGCTGCCTATTCCTAACTCCGAGATTGTCTGTTACGCTGATGACACCGTGGTTTTGTTTAAAGGCGATAATTGGGAGGAAACTTACCTTTTAGCAGAAAAGGGACTATCCATGGTGTCAGACTGGCTTGATGAAAATCTCCTAACTTTAAATGTGGATAAGAGCGGTCACGTAGCCTTTTCAAAAACTATAGTTTCAAGTGCCCCTTTCATCCACAATCTCGTAATGCATACCTGCAGATTTGCCAGCCCGAGCTGCTCTTGTGGCACCGTAAAACGTTGTACTTCGGTAAAATACTTGGGTCTCATGGTGGATGAACATCTCTCCTTCAAAGAACATATCAGTTCCCTCTCAAAGAAGGTTAGGAAAGTGATCTACATAGTGAAACGGCTGCGAGACTGCTCGCCCCCGGAGGTACTGCGCGTAGTTTATCATGCGCTGTGCCAATCTATCGTACAATATTGTATCGCGGTGTGGGGCAGCGCTGGTAAGACGACTTTACTCGAGTTAGAACGAGCTCAACGTGCAGTCATCAAGGTGATGCTGAAGAGGCCCTACCGCTTCCCGACAGATACGCTCTACAAGGAATCAGGCTTCCTCAGGGTTAGGCAGTTATTTTTCCTCAATGCGGTTGTAAGAGTTCACAGAGATATTGCGAAGTCACCACTAAAAGATAGCATTATGTGTAGACGAGTGTATAGGGTTCCAGTCCCGTCGGTTAGATCAGTCTATGCCAAACGTTTTGCATTCTTCGTTCATCCGTTTGTCTACAATGTTGTCTGCAAAGCCTGCGATCTTAAGAGATGCACTACCCACAAAGTCAGGGTATCTTTAAAAAAGTGGTTTGCCACACTCTCATATACAGAAACACAGGACATTCTGCGCGTCTGTACGTAGGGGCTTCTCACACAAGTACATAAGTGGTATTTCTTCTAGCTCGCACACACACACACACACACACACACACACACACACACACACACATAATAAAACCTTAATTGATATTAAATTCTTTATAATATTTTGTTAAAATTGTATTCATTATGTAGGTTCTTTGTTTTATTTCACTTTACATGTCCGTGTTACATGTCCGTGTGTACTCTTTTGTGATTGTGATTTCTCTGTGTAAAGTCAACCGACTCCAAGGGTTTCAAGGTACAGGCTCAGCCTAGTTTGAAATCCCCCGGATACTGCTTTATTTGTAACTATGTGAATTGTGTAAATAAACAAATTATTGTTATTGTTATTGTATTAATATAATATGAATTAAATGCAGCAGTGCCCTAACAGGGTTTATGTTGGACATGATTTTTTTTAAGACCATTTGTAAACACAAGTGAACAATGCAATAAATTATATGCCTATGACTATGTATGGAATGACAGTTGACCACGTGGTTCACCGCAACATACCAGCATGTCAACCCATACAAATTTTGAGTGATAGGAAAGGAAAACATTAGTGTTCTCATCTTGGCTAGGCCCTTAGAGCTTGGCACTAACTGACTATATTAACCGTCTGTTTCACAATCGACAAGTAAAGCATATTTGACAGATAAATTTAGCCATAAAAATAGATAAATTCACTCGTCGATTGTGAAACAGGCCCTAAAGATAAATAAATATTGTAAGTGGGAGTGACGGACGCGTTACCTTTATTTGTCTGCTGGTGTTTGCGGCTTCTCGACAAGAGCCTGGCATGCGGACCCTAACATGGCTGCTTTTATCGCGTGACAAAATATGAATAAGGTATCTGTCACCTTTTCACACGTAAATAAGTACGACAGTGACGGATGGTTTATCGACTTTTGACACGCGATATAGACGCAGCCATACTGTGCAATGTAATAAACGCAACGGCACGGCCACGAATGTTAATTTGTGACACACTTAAAAAAAATGCTTAAAGTTGTCAATGTCATTAGAGACGCCAAGTTATATTTGTAACTTATAGGGAATTCAACCTTATAAGTAGTTGTGGAATGTCAGATTGACTTTCGCTGTAAGGTGGGTCACAAATCTGAACTGTACAATTAGAAGCAGTGAGGTGTTTAATGTGAACGGAATAAATGGTTTAATACCTGTCTTCTCTGTTAGTATAGTATTCATCGAAAGTGAGAGGCGTGCAGACTAGCTTGGTAAGGTGGTCCAGACGCGCGTAGTAGTTGAACACCATGGTGCGGACCGCTTCGATGGAGTTAGGGGGCGCGTCTAACGAATACTCATGCCCTGGGATAACGGAGCATTATAGGTAAAAACACAATATGGAATTCGAAACTTTGGATGTCCTGTATTTGTCTTGACTCAAGTAGCAGTGGGGATGTAATCTCTTGTAATGGTTGGTTGAGATTAGAAGAAAAGTACAACAGAAGCAGAGAAATGGCAGGAAAAGGTGAGTTAACGTTAGAAAGTTCGGTGACATTTTGGTAATAGCCGGAAGGTGTTGACGCTCAATATGATGGTGTTATTGATAAGTTTGTTCTTGAGACTGAGTAGAAAGATCATTGCGAGAAACAAGGATATGTGATCGAGCTTACGGATAAGGTGATCCTTTCTGCCGATGCCGAATTGCTCGTAAACGAACTTTTTGGCGTGGTCCATTTTCATATACTCCATCAAGTCGACACGGTGTGAATACCACTCGTAGCTGAAATCAAAACAATATTTTAATTAAATCAACTACGTTCGAAACACGTCCACTGCTGGACGTCGGCCTCCCCAAAGAACTGCCACATCAGCCCGTTGGTAAACCTAATTTCTGATAAAGATAAAGATAAAGATAAATCATTTTTTTCTCAATAATATTACATAAGTTTAACACAGGTCAAATTACATATATAAATACTGAGATCGTCATCTTAAAATTAACGTTTAACCTTATAATAATTGTACTAAATATTAAATTACACATTTTGTTTTAATAATCATTATTCATGTATTCCTTTATGCTGTATACTGTTTGTGCAAGGAGCAGTTCTTTGACTTTTCTGTAAAAAGTATTAGCATTGTTTTGGGCTTTGATTGCTCTAGGCAGTTTGTTAAATAATTGCTGACCCATACATTTCGGACTCTTTTTCGCTATGTTCAATCTATGTTCCATTGGTCTTATGTTATCAGGGTTTCTCGTTGGTCGGTTACAGTTATCCTTCATTCTTTTAAATAGGCTTGGATTGTTTTTTACGTATACAACTATTTCCAATATGTAAGTTGACACAGATGTTAGTATTCGTAGATCTTTAAAATATTCCCCGCAACTGTCCCTATACTTTGCATGAACTAGGATTCGAATAGCGCGTTTTTGCATTTTGAGGACTCGTTCAAAATCAGTTGAGTTTCCCCACAACACAATCCCATAAGACAATATTGAATGCACGTATGCATAATATGCTTCTTTAAGCTGTTCTATGGAGATTAGTGGTCTAAGTTGTTTCAGGATGTACACCCCTTTTGCAAGTTTTACGCAAACATAATCTACGTGCTTTTTCCAGGACAGTGCTGGGTCTAAGTTAAATCCTAATAGCTTTACACATTGTACACTTTGAAGTACTGTGCCATTTGGGAGATTAATTGAAAGTATATCTTTATTATTTTGACGTGCGCTGAACTGCATGATGCATGTCTTTTCTGCATTTAACTTTAAACCATTTATTTTAAACCAGTGTTCTACTTTTAGTATCATGTCAGTAATTTTATTTTGTAATTTTTCATTGGATTCATCATTTACTATAATTGTTGTATCATCTGCATATAATATTATTTTACCATCTATATCTAAGCTTGCTATGTCATTTAAAAATATTGAAAATAAGGTGTTTCCCAATGCCGACCCTTGTGGTACACCTACCGTTACTAACTGTGACTTTGACTGGTAACTTTTTCCGTCTACTTTTATATCGACTGTTTGTTCCCTTCCTGTCAAAAAGGATCTCAGTAGATTTGCACACTGACCTTGCACTCCGTAGACACGTAGTTTTGCCAGGAGTAAATTGTGGTTCACCGTATCGAACGCTTTAGACAGGTCTAGGAAAATTCCTGCAACCTTCTGTTTACCTTCCAGACTCTCTATAACAGACTCCAGAAACTTCTGCGCTGCTGCCGTTGTCGATCGTCCCGGTCTGTATGCATATTGTGCGTCCGACAAAGCGTTATTCTTCTCGATGTGGCTTAGAAGATAGCTTGACATAATAGCTTCAATCAACTTCGATACAGTAGGAACTATTGTTATTGGTCTATAGTTTGCCACATCCGTTTTCTTTCCCTTGCTTTTAAAGATAGGGCACAGACGGGCTTTCTTCAGTGAAGTTGGGTACTCCTCTGATGTTAATATATTATTAATAAGATATGTCAAATGGTCAAGTAGAACGGGCATAACATCAAACAGGAATTTTCCAGAAATATCATAAATATCTTTTGTTTGCGATCTGGATAGTTTATTCTTTGCTAATTTCCAGAGATAATCTGGGTTGATCTTAGGAAATGATAATACAGTTTTAATGTTAATATTATTCATACTTGGTGACGCTGTTGCTTTATTTATGTCTGGAGCGCTTTCAACAGCAAGGTCCTTGCCCAATTTGGTGAAATAGTTATTTATGTAGTCTGGTATGTCGATGTAATCTATAGGTGTTTTTGTGTCTGTATTAATAAGATTCCAGTTATATTCCTGTATATTTTTATTAATTTCTTCTTTTATTACTTTCCATATCTCTCTTTTAGGATTCTTAGAGTAAATTATACGTTCTTCCGTATATTTTCTTTTAGTGTAAACAAATGATTCATGTCTAAGTTTCTTCTTATTTGCTATTATTTCTTTAAAGTCAATATTAGGATACTGCGTCTGAATTAGGTGGAGATCAAAAATGTCCCTTTGAAGACTTATACAGTTTTGCGAAATCCACGGGGTGTGGTTTTTATCTTTCTTTCGTAAAGTGATAATTGGCATATGGATATTCATGTTATACAAGAGTTTCTGCATAAATTTATCAAAAGTGTTAGATTCATATGTCAAAAATATTTGATCCCAATCGTATGACAGCATAGCATCCAAGAAATTTCTAAAGTTCAGGAATTCCTGTTGCCGGTACTCGACATGCACGTGCCTCGGCTTACAGTATTCCTGTATTCGAATTTGAGCCATTTGCGCATAATGATCAGATATACCTAACGGAAGCGACTGTACACTTAATGTGTCGCTGTTAATGTTTGTGACAAGACAGTCAATTGACGTGCTGGAGTTACCATCTACTCTTGTAGGAAAGTTGACAATGTTACGGAGATTAAATCATGCCATAAGGTCAACCAAAGCTAATTTATTAGTTGATTCTACACTAAAGTCTACATTCCAGTCACCGAGTATCATTACGGAACTCCTCACATAAACTTTGCACAGTATGTTAAACATTACTTCTAATGTATCTGTCATTATACTATAGTCACCCATGCCAGTCCTATACAATCCTATAATAACAATATTCATAGTGTTTAGTTCTACTTCAATAGCGCATATTTCACAGTGTAATTCTAGAGAAAGTTGATCTATTTGTGGGCAAGTTGAACATTTGGTTTTCTTACTGGTAAAAATGGATACGCCTCCATGTATATGCTTCCTTCGGACAAAATTATTGGCATGGACATATCCATTGATAACTATACAATCTACATCTGCGGGGGTAAGCCATGTTTCGGAGATAACAATAACATCCGGGAAAAATTGATTTACCAGCCCGTGGATTAACAATAATTTATTCTTAATACTACGACAATTTTGATGAATAACCCTTAATTCAGTGTTAACTATTTTTGATTTAGGTTGATCGGAAAATCGTCTAAAAAAAAGGGTTCAACAAGATCCTCTTTGTTAGTTTCTATAGATGAACCTGTCAGGTAAATTAGATTACAATAATTATAAGTAAACTCGTTAATAGAATTATGTACAATGTTAGACAAAAGAAATTGGGCAAAGTAATCGCTTATTATATTTTTACGTTTGAAGAACCCTTTACCATATTTATTTATGTCAATAAGGGAGACTCCATGGGATCTCTGGATTATACTGTGTAACTTACAGTTTATTTCAGACATTTCATTGTTTAAGCGCCTATTATTACCATAAGGCAATGTTGTTACCTGCAGTTTTAATCGGAGGGATTTGCACCAGTTAACGGCATACATAATATAGCCTATTCTGTAGGATATAACGTTTGATACGATTATAACAACGTCATCACCCTCTTTCATGTGTTTTGTGAAATTCGAAATGTTTATAAGGATTTCCCTTAGTCCAGCACCTGGCTTACATATGGAAAGTACTGAGGTAAAATGATTACAGTTGGTTTTGATAAATTCTGCTAATGATTTTCCATATTCGTCGCATAAAATTAGAATATTCTTGTTTAAGGGACTTACAATACTACTACCGTCCTTGTGGGTCTCCGGGGAGTTTGCCGATGGTACTGTCGACTGAAACTGTGCTTGGTGCTGCGTCTGCTTTGGAGTGTTTCCACCGGTGTGAGATGTGGACGGGACGTCGTGCTGTGTGTTAGTTGGTAACGGAGTCTTGCATTTGTTTAGTTCACTCATTGACAGGTGAACTTCCATGATTTCCTGAGGTTTTAACGCTGGGTTATGGTCGTGAGATTTTTGTGGAGAGGTTTGTACGCCAGAACTACCATTATTCCTAGCATTAATTTCTGTATTTTCCTTAGTTTTCTTTTGCGGGGATTTTTTAGTATTTCTAGGGCGGAGTTGAACTTTTCTAGGATTAAGTTTGTCTGAACTTATTGTGGTGTTAGATTTTGGTGCATTTCTACTTTTACTACATTTTGTTGGTTCAATTTCCGCAATAGTTGAGGCAACTTTTTCGTCCTTTCGCTTGTCGGTCAACTTTTTCAGCTTTTTATTTGACCCTGGTGTGTTCGGATGTTCGAAGTTGAGTTTCTTAAGAATTTCAATTTGTTTCTCTTGCTTCTGTAAACATTCCTTGAGTTTTTTCGCTTCACTATTTAAGTTTTCAATTTCTGCGTGGGCTGAGTTCAACTCCATTTGAAGCAGTTTTAATTTACTGTTCCTTTCATCCACGTCTTCATCATTTTCAGCCGTGATCCCCGGTAAGCTCGTTAAACTCGTGTCAAAGAATGTAACATTAAGCAGTGAGGTATTCATCAATTCATCTGTTAACGAATTTGCCCTGGTCTTGCGTTTTTCCATTGCCATTACTATATTCTATTTACATGCGAGCGGCGACATCTAGTGATAACTTTGTGCGCTGCGATAACTGTGAGTGTAATCAATATCGATCGAGTCTTGTCCGGGTTGCAGACTATAGATACTCGCTCGTTTTGGAGTTATTGACAGATGGCGCTCAATTCAATCCGTATAAGAGGGTAGTTTTTTAGGTTTTCATCCTTTTTATCATTGCTTAGTTAATTACACTATGGATAACTTTTTCACTGTTAAACACCGTCACTTAAAATGTCTCCTTTCATTTCAAATTAACACTTTATTGTTTATTTCGATGTCATTCGCCACTGGTCGTTATTCAAATGAAGTTTCTCTGTAGTCACTGTCTATAAATCGTAATTATTCACAACACCAACACTTCTGGACAATATTTATGTGATTATGAGCACAACCACGTATAACTACACTATTTTAAGGCTACTTTAAAATAATATTGGATTTTATTCGAGGGACGTATGACAGAACATTATTTACTTCGTAGCGCCACCTAGCGGATGAGAACAATTTAAATAAAAAGCATAGTACGCATCAATGAATTCACTCAGAGCGCGCAATTTAACGGCAATGGCGCTCTGGGTGAATAACAAATAAACCCATTAACAAATAAACTTTAAGTTGTCATAAGCGATCTCTGTTCATGGCTGTGTCTAAGGAGAGCGTAGGGTAGAAGTACCGTCTGTGGCCACTGTACCCGTTTTGGCCATTTAAGGTTGAAATGAGCATTAAAATACTGTAAAAATAAAAATAATATTTATAAACAGTTAAGACTGAAGATTAATTTATACTACACAATGCTTTAGATTTAGGTAAAATTTGAAATGGCCAAAAACCGTGTAAAGATGGCCAAAAACCGATACTACCCTATGATTAGTTAGTTCATATATTATTACGTAAGCAGAGGCAGGGTCAAGGCGTAGTCATCGAAGATCTTGACTCTCTTGACGATCCCGTCCCGCTCGGAGTACGGCGCGAACTTCTCCAGGAGAACTTTCTTGTAATGGATCACTTTGTGGCCTCCTGGGTACCGCTGTTCGTATTCTGTAAAAATATCGTACCATTTATCATTAACACCATGTTAATCAGATTCATCTGTTGTTGTGTCTAGATCTGCAACGTGGTTTTTTTCTATGTTTGGATTGTTTCTTATTTGCTTGTACCTACCGAATAAGACACGAAGATACTACTTTTTACTGCTTAATGCCGCAAACGCACAAGGACGGTGGTGGCACGGCAGTAGTATTAGTAGTAATAGTTATAATTAAATGTACTGTGTCACACTGGGATAGGCGTTGCGGAGGCGTCTTTCGAAACGCTAGTTAGCGTATAAGCGTAATGCATCTTAGCAGGGCCCTCAGTGCGGCTTTCATTTGGTCTTTGTGCGCTTGTACCATATCCAACACTGCGCTTAAAAATATCTGACACGCTTTTATGCTTCCAGTAATAAGGATGTGTCAGATATTATGGAGTCCAATGTTGGATTATATATTATTACTGGTGACTGTACATCAACGTGCACGGCTTATAAATAAATTACATTGATTTAATAGTGATCGAACACAATTAAGCTGATCTAGTTTTGTCCATTTTGCATCGCAATATTATCTCTATTCATAATATCATTCCCAAGTATGTACTTTCCCTGTCTACTTCTTTTCAGGCCCAGTCAGTATTCTCTCTTTCACGCCTAGTTTGTTTTAACCTCCTCAATCCTGAGGTTCTCGCTTGAGGACATAATACCTAGAAGGGACCTTATAGTTAAATAATTAAATAATAATAAATAAATATCAGGGGACAATGCTACACCAATTCACCTAGTCCCAAACTAAGCTTTAGGTTTGTGCTATGGGTACTAGGCAACGGTATAAATACTTATATAGAGTAATATATACATACTTAAATACATAGAAAACATAGATGACTCAGGAACAAATATTCGCGCTCATCACACAAATATCTGCCCTTACCGGGATTTGGACGCAGGACCGCTAGCTTCGTAGGCAGGGTCACTACCAACTAGGCCACCGCGTCGTCAAAATTTATTAGACTAATTAAACAAATCATTTTCGGGGCGTCTACAGAAAAAAATATCGTATTGACACAAATCAAAGCTCATCACTTTTCAACGTTTTACTAGGACCATAGTGCCTGTGCTGCTAGCACCCAGTACTAACCATCAGGGATGACGTCCAGCTTTTCAACCCAGCTGGCCGGCATGTCCAGGTGCTTCTCCGAGTCCACTACGGTGCGCGGGTCGTCCTGGTCGACTCCCACCAGGTCTCGCCGGTACTTCGGCTCCCCGGCCAGCAAGTGTTCCCAGCAGGTCAAGTCCGCCAGGTCGTAGTTGATATTGCTCAGGCCCCCATCACAGTTTTGGAGATTTGCCTTTAAAAAGCATTATGTAAAAGGAAATAAAAAAAAATCTTAATTTATAATATATATGCAGTAAATTGGCCAAATGGCTCTTTTACACGCGGCAATATACAGTAAATCTACTAACGCTTCGGACAGAAACACCATTGCGGAGAAGTAGCGCCCACAAGAAACTCCAGCAGAAGGTATTTTTTACGATCAAATACAATAATACTTAAAAGTAAATTCCACTATGGAACCAGATCACTTTGATATGTATGTACTTGTACTTATTTTCTGTTTCTAGCTCATTATCCTTTTTGTTTTTTTGTGTAATCCTTTATCTATTACCAAAAACCAATAAATGTTACTCTTTACTATTCTAGTTTAGAATCTACTCCCTGAACTAATAAACTAGTCACATAATAGTTCTCGTGGTTGTAGACGCTGTCCAGGGCCTGGTACTGGGGTGCACTGGTGGGGTGACCGGCGCCCTCGCTGGGCTCCACGAAGAACGGCTCCTGTACGTCCATGAACCCTGGTAGCACCAGCACCCACGCATGCGTTCGCCACTTGTCGATCTTGTCAGGTGGAGGTTGCTCCAACTCCTGGAATCAGAAGTTTAAACAAGCACTCAGACCATCTTGTCAGCAGGCCGTGAAGCTCATTTGTATTCTTTTGGCAAGAAGGCTAACTAACCCACATGCGACCAGGTGAGTAGAATCTGAAACAAATAGACATTCGCATTCTCAAGACTACAATCCCAAGACTGCATTATGCGTTGCCAACCGACCCTGACGACTGAGATGGAATTCGTCTGTTAATATCTTTACCGGTTGTCTTGCAGTCAATGCAAAGGGAAAAAACTCGTGTATAAGGGAATTTTGGTACAGTTGTAGCGAATGCTGTTTTAAACCACATACTAAAAGTACTGATGGGTGGGGGTGGAGCTAACATATAAAGGTCCCTTTTTTTAGTTTTTTGAAAATAACTCGTAGACGGTAATGCCCATAGCAAAAAATGTTTTTTTTTTTTTTTTAATGTATTTTTATATCTGCAATCAGCTATTCAGCTTTAATCAGATGCTCTGAAGGTATTCTACGTTGAGGTTGTACATCCATCGATGCAGCAACCTTTATTTCCCTTGGCTGTTTACAGTGATGCCAATTTTGCCCTCTTGAGACGATATACACAATCAGTGGTGTCAATGAGTTTTGCTGCTAGCTTGTTTATGTGGTGTTCAATTCTAACCACGTAGTTCTTGTTGAAGTGCTTAATTTCTTCTTTAACTGTTGGTATTTCTGTGTAATTGTGTACTTCATTATTTTTCGTGAACCATGGTGCGTTTGTAATGGTTTTCAGGGCATTGTTCTGGAAGCGTTGTAAAATTTCTATGTTTGAGTGACTGGCTGACCCCCAGAGCTGGATACCGTAGGACCATATGGGTTTTAATATCGTTTTATAGATTAGGATTTTATTCTCTAAACTTAATTTTGATTGTCTACCTATCAGCCACAACAACTCACGAAGTTTCCAGCTGCATTGATCTCTTTTTCTCCTGATGTGCTCCCTCCATGTAAGCCTTCGGTCTATATGCATGCCAAGGTATTTTACCGTATCTTTGTGAGGCAGTATTACATTATTCAATTTGACTGCAGGGCAATCTCCTTTTTTAAGTGCAAATGTCACATGAACTGACTTATTGGTACTTACTTGTATTCTCCATTTTTTTAACCACTGTTCTACTTCCTTGAGATGGTGTTGAAGGACTTCAGAAGCTTTGGTGGAGTTTACATTGTTAACAAGGATTGCCGTGTCATCCGCATATGTAGCAGTCAATACTTCTTCTGATTGAGGTAAGTCAGCTGTGTAAATGGTGTAGAGAGTGGGGCCGAGAACTGAGCCTTGAGGTACTCCAGCCCTGATTTCCCGGAGGGTAGACAGTTGATCTTCCACACTGACCTGAAATAGTCTCTCTTTGAGGTAGTTTTTGAGCAACATGTAGGCAGAGTTGGGTAACATGGATTTTAATTTGTATTCTAGGCCCTTATGCCAGACTCGATCGAAGGCTTGTTGAACATCAAGGAAAACACCTGAGCAATACTCCTTTCTTTCTAATGATTGCCTTATTTTTTGGGCTACTCTGTGAATTTGTTCGATGGTAGAGTGATCGGCTCGGAATCCAAACTGATGACCAGGTATGATATTGTTTTCATGCAAGATTGGAATCAGGCGTTTCACTATGACTTTTTCAAATAGCTTCGACAGTATTGGTAGCAGGCTGATCGGTCTGTAAGATGATACTTCATTATGAGGTTTTCCTGGTTTTGGAATCATTATTATAATAGATACTTTCCATAGTGCTGGGTAATAATGCAGTCTCAGGCAGGCGTTATAGAGGGTAGTAAGGTAGATAACTGCTTTTCTGGGTAGTCTCTTTAAAATCTCTGCTGTGATTAGATCAAACCCAGGTGCTTTTTTTAGTTTGAGTAGATTTATCTCTCGGTGGATTTCTCGGGGTGATACTGGTTTGAATGGTAAGGACATTTGCTGGTCAGAATTCAAGACTTCATCAATATCCCTTTCAGGATAGCTGGGGTCGGCGTTGTTAGGTTTGAAAGCATCTTCTAGGAATTCTGCATAAAGCTCCGCCTTCTCCTTGTGGTCTCTAGCCCAGCCACCATTTTTCTTTTTTAGAGGCGGTACTGGTTCACGGGGTCTTTGGAAGTCATGTGTAAATTTCCAGAGAGAGTAGTCATCCTTGCAGTTAGCAGACAGAGTTTGTAGTCTATTCTGAAGGGTTTTATTTTTAAGCTCTGAGAGAGTTTCTTTAAGTTCTCTGCAGTGGCGAAGCGTCACGTAAATAAATAGACAAGCCGGAGCAAAACAAGGTGTATGGCGTGTGTCGGTTTTACGTTTTGTTTGTATACCTACTCTATGCATAGGAATTTTTGGTAAAGCCGTAAATAATCGGCTTGTACGAACGCCTCGCGACTGGTTCTCTGCCAGCCTTATTAAGAGCTTTTTTGTCATGCGAGTTTCTGCTCATGTGCCATATACGTCTTAATCTCCTTTTCTCAGTAACTTTCTTTTGTATTTCTATGGTATAGTCCCCAGATTGCGGTTTGTGTTTGAGTGGAGGCGTAGCCAGCCAGGCTGCTTCTTGAATGAGATTAGTTATATAATGGGTTCTGTCTTCTACTTCTTCTTCAGTTTTTAACGATATTTGCAGCTCGACATTTTGTTCTACGTACTCCCGAAAAGTGTCCCAGTCTGTTTTGAAATTGTACAGAGATTCTCTGGGTTCTTTGTGAATGACCGTAGAACTTAGGGTACATATAACTGGCGAGTGATCCGATGTGCCATCTAAGCTGGATACTACTTTAATGTAGTCATGAGAGATTCCTTTGATAATAAAGAAGTCAATGAGATCCGGTGTTTTTCGCGAGTCCGTTGGCCAATGTGTTGGTTCTCCTGTGCTGAGTACATTCAATTTTCTACTATCTATGCACTTTTTTAACTCTCGTCCTCGGGACGTGATAAGTCGGGATCCCCAAAAGGTATGTTTTGAATTCCAGTCTCCTCCACTAATAGATCTCGCTCCTAGGCATTGGAAGAAGTCACTAAACATGTTTTCATCGATTCTATGGCGTGGTGGGCAGTACACCGCTGCAACGTAGAGCGGTCCCCTCCAGTCATTCACACATACTATTGCTGCTTGTAAGTAGTCGTGTCTGAAGCTTGGTAGTGGGTATTGACTAATATTTCCTCTTATGATGACTGCAGCTCCAGCATGGGCCGTGCCGCTTGGATGGTTTGTTGCGTAGACGTTATATCCATTAAACTTTACAGTACGTTGGTCAGTCAAATGTGTTTCTGAGACTAATAGTATGTCTATTTTATTAGATTGTAGAAAATGTTCGACTTCTAGCTTATTAGATGACAAGCCATTTATGTTCCATGTAGCTATTCTTAGAACATTCATTTAAGCAATTTAGTCACAAGAGTTGTCAAGAGTCCCACTAGGGAACCCATTTGATCTAACAATTTATCCATTTTTTGAGATTGTGCGATTAGTAAGGCTCGAAAGTCTTGAGTTGGTTCATCAGGATAATTGTTTGACTGAGTTATTGTCTCTCTTTGGAGCACTTCTGCATAGGTTTTTCTCTTGCCTTCAATGTTTTCTATTGGCTCTAGCTTTTGAGCTTCGCTCCGCTCCGGTCTCGAAGGGGCTCCTTCTCTATTGATTGGCTTGTTCATCATTGTTCGCCTTTTGAGTATCTCTCTGTATACTTCACACCCTTTATAATTAGCTGGATGACTTCCTAAGCATAGTGCACATTTAGCTGGTGTATTTTTATCGACTTTAGGACAATCACTAGTTTTGTGGGATTCCGCACATTTGACGCAGCGAAATGGTCGTAAGCAATTATTTTTAGTGTGCCCATACTGCTGGCATTTGGTGCATTGGACTATTGTTTTCCGTCTAATGGGATCTTCAATCTTAACGATGGTGTTATAGATACTACGGATACTTTTAATTTCTTTATTCTTCTCGCTTGGTGCAATATTGACAAAAAAAGTTGTTGAGGGCCTTTTATTGGGTCCTACCCTAGCATTTATAATTTCTCCTTGGACGATGTTTCCTGTTTTTTCTATTTCTTCACGAATGGCCTCGTGAGGTGTGGAGTAATGTAGATTCTTTATTACTATACGACAGCACCTATCTGCCTTAGGGGTGAATGTATGCCCAATTAGTCCTATTTCACGCACACGGGACATTAGTTTCTTGTATCCCTCAATCAATGAACAACTGATACGGATCTGGGTTTTATTGACAATCTTAATAGAGTATTCATTTTTGGCCAAAACAGATTCAATTACTTCCTTTAGTTTATTTACATCTTCAATGCTATACAAGATGAGTGGTGGCGGTTTGTTTTCTTTTGGTACAGTTTGTGTGGCCGGCTTCTCGTTGTCGCCAGTTACGTCCGTTTCTAGCCCCGAAAATCTATTCACATTTCTACCTTTTTGTGCCTGTGATGGTGGGGAGTCAGAAGTTCGTCTACGCTTAGAGCTCTTTAGGATAGGTACATTTTGCCATGGTGGGTGCTCTGACAACGACAATGGTGTTGTATCTTGACTTTCTGTCTCGTTGAGATAATTCATTGTGACATTCATTGTGTTCTCGCCTGGCAGGTTGTCAGATGTTGTTGGTAAATTTTGAATAGGATCACTAATTGAAGACATTTTAACAGTGTTGTTCTGAAATAAACTTGGGTGAAACACTTGCTGGGTATATTTCTTGGGTCCTCTTGAGTTCCCGTTGTTGGTTTCTTTTTGTTGGATGTCATTTGGATTTCCCATTATTTTTGGGAAAATTTAAATGCTAACCATGGCAACATTCGTTTTTTTGTGGCAACACTCAAGTGTCAAACTAATTTAATGGAAAATTTAGAGGGTGATATTTATTATCCAAAAGAGGGTAGGAGTGGATATTTTTCACTGAGTCAGATTTTTATGAAAGGGTTTTTGAGTCGTATTTGATGATTAAACACTGAGATAACACTTCCACAGTCACAATATTGATTGATCTTAATAGTTTTTAGGTTTTTCTCGTAAAAAACACTGTTATTTATATTTAAGACACTGAATCTTCACACACGCGATCTTCGCGGGATGACGGTTGACAGCTCAATAGCAAAAAATGTAACATTACATGATTAATCTGCATAAAATTGTCTACAACAAAGTTTTTTTTTTTCTCTTCGATCTATATTTAATGAGATATGGAGCCATATACCCTTACATCAAATGGGCTCGGGTTTTTTTGTGAGTACCTCTTATACTATAATGAAGAATATTTAAGCTGAGTATCAAAATCTTAAACTATATTAAAGCTATAAAATTTCGTCGGTCTTAGGTATGATTTGAACACATCTCCTCTGGCTATCCGGGCCAATGCAGGCATATTACCACTCATTTGTTAATAAACAACGATAGATGGCGTCAGCACACCCTCCGAGTACGGAAAAGCAAGCGATCACTAATTTCGTAGAGAGTAAGTTCTTGGTGGCACAAGCGGTAACCGACGAATAGATGGTTTAGAAAAAATATAATTGAAAATCTGACATACCACGGAGGAATAATCACCGAAAATCTGTTCCCATGGACATTCAATGGGAAAATTGCTTCGCTCCATTTAGACTTACCAGGGACGGTTAGTATTAGGAAAAAATGCGACTACTACTATTTCTTGCTTTTGTTCATGTAGCGTTTCTCATATTGAAATTACTATACCCTGTCCACGATAACGAGCTAGTATAGCGGTCTCTCTTTTGCACTTTTGTATGCAGATGAAAGGGACAAAAAAGGAGAGTGGGCGTGAACGATGGCACCCCACTGTCATGCTCGGCTTACATGCTCCGTCGCTCGAAATATTTATTTTAATATCCCTTATAATTTTTCTGGTTTAGTTAAATAATAAAGGACCCAATAAGTATTTACTTATGTATTCATTTATATGCAGAAGATAGTCCAGTAAACAATTAAGCCGAGTCACAGATTAAACCGGTAAAAATTGAAAAGAGATCACTATAACGCGTCCGCACCGTGCAAGAGACAGATGTTGACTGAACTTCGACCGCCATGTAAACTCACCCGGTGCACGTGCATCGCCCTTATCGCTGACCAATGACGTGCTGTCTAAGTTTTTTAGTACTAGCTCGTTATCGTGGACAGGGTATAGTAATTTCAATATGAGAAACGCTACATGAACAAAAGCGAATAAGAAAATACACATCTATGAAAAAATGCTTGTTGTGAAAATAACCTATCAAATCTAGCCAATATGCAAACTTGTAACGTGTTCTGTCGACTTGAAATAAATGGGGGTCCGCTTGAACTCTCGTTGCGAGCGGTCGTGTTAGATAAGCGCTCCGAGTTGTATCCCGTTCGCTTATATTGTAATTTTTATTACCGCGACTCATCTCGACCCCTTATTTTAATAATAAGTGGCCGTTCGAGATGATATTCGTACAAAGTGTATATTCCCTGTGAGTAAACAAATAGACGCTAGACATTATAAAAATGTCGAATTATAAAATTGACGTGTTAACAAACTACCCACATGACATAAATACAAATAACGACATAGTGAAATGCTATCACTGTGACGCCGATAATAAAATAAAAAACTTCTACGATTGGTTGGATAACCAGACAAAAATTAAAGTGCTCTCATGTGAGAAGTGCGACAAAAAATCATGCGTGAAAATATTTGCGCACACAACAGTCTCTCGAAGTAAAGAATGTAACCAAATGGTTACAGTGACGAAATATTACACATTCTGTGTTGCAGAAAATAAAACAAGACAGGGGCGAGGCCCACAATGCACAGGGAAGGATTGTAAGCAACCTACTTACACCAGAGTGATCGATCAAGAAAAAATCATCAATAAAGAAATAATATCATGCAAGTTTTGTGGAACGGTGAACGAAATAACAGCTACGAGCCCATCTCTCAGAGATTCACCCAGGATCCGTCGCGTTGGTGAATGGATTACCTTAAACCGTCACGAACAGATCCGTCGTGAAAAGGAAAGAGAGAACATTGAAAAGTTTAACAAAACTCATGACCCAAAACCTAAAATTAACCCGGTCGCACTACAAAATCGATTTGACGCTTTAAAAAATCTAGAAGACACCGAGATGACGATTGATGCATTAGATGAAGAAACTGCTTCAACCAATCACGATACAGTTGAACAAAGTAGTGCAGCTAGCTTCACGGGATCACGAAAACGAGTGCTAACACCTGAATGCAACACAAACATCAAACGTGGCAAAGCTAACACAGGCAGAGTAACTGCGCCACAAAATCAAAGACCGTATGGCTATAACCCAAGTTTAAAGAAAACACCCAGTGAATGGCAAGAAGCTCAGCAAACCAAAACCACTTCAGTACAAAAAAACAACTCACATCAAAAGAAATTACCGCCAGTCGTTTGCACTCAAGAGGGGTGGGTGGAATCGACATACATGTTTAAAAAAATAACAGAACTTGCGCGGGATGACAACTGCGAATTGAAAACGGACAAAAGGTCTGGGAAGTTTTTTTTTACGCCGAGACACATAGAAAATAGACGAACACTACTCGAAGAACTGAACAAAAAACCAGACTTTGAATTTTATACATATGGAACTAAACTAGAAAGGAAACCGTCGAAGAAAGTTGTAGCCAAAGGAATTATAACGAGTGGACACACAGAAGAAGAAATTAAACAGGATATCAAAGAACGTTATGGTATGGTACCAGAACGGGCAGTGCCACTCCGGAACTCTGCGCTAGTGTTAATATTTAACGGTGAGACAGACATGAAAGACATTAAAAATATAACAACCATTCTTTATCAAAAGGTGAAAATAGAAAAATATAGAGTTAAGCTGACAGCAGTTACTCAATGCAAGCGCTGTTTAGAGTTTGGTCACGTTCAAGCACATTGTGGACGCATGCAGGTAAATGACATGGAAACTGAAATTGGTGAGGAAGGACAGACTACGGAAACTTGTTCAAAATGTCACCAACCGGGACATACAGCAAAACAGGCGAAATGTCCACTTTTCCAGGAGGAAATTAAAAGACAAAGAGAAAGACGACTTCGCTTTCGGCAAGCAAACAAGAAACCAGAAGAGTCAAATACCAAGTATACTAACCCACAACAAGAGCAATTTAATAATCCTGCGAAAGCTACGAAACCGGGAATATCATACGCTCAAGCAGCTTCTACGAAGCCTAAAACGCTCATAACAGGCAATGACGATGTGATCGAAAAGATAATAGCAATTTTCCAGACAATGCAACAGCAATTCTTAATCCAGATGCAACAACAAATGCAGCAACTCTTTGAACTTATTCGCAATGGATAGACAAGCTAACAGAAAAAAAATCAATCTCCGGATCCTACACTGTAACGTGCAAGGGTTGAGAAACAAATTCGTCGAAGTAAAAAACATAGTAGTACGAACCAATCCACACGTCATAGTGTTAAACGAGTGTAAGATTGACTTCGAGAAACTAAAATTCAACATTAATGGATACGACAAACTTTACGACACAAGACAACCACATCTTGGAACGGCAGTCTACATAAAAAAAGGATTAAGATGGAGCCAAGTGGAAGTATTACCCGGTCACGACAATGACGACAGAAAAATCGAAGGGGTGGCTGTTAAACTTATCACTAATTTTGAAACTGGAGAATCCATTATATTAAGAGGCCTATACATACCTATAACACAATATAGAAATATCAGAAGTGAAGTGGAAGATCTTCTTGAAACCAGCGGTGCAATAAACATTGGGGACTTGAACCTTCGCATGACACAGTTAAATCATAGTCGAACGGTAGGGGCTGGTCTTGAAGTTCAAAAACGTATCGACGACGGACTATGTACGCTGAAACACACAGGCTTACCATCGAGACCATGCCATGCTGGAAATGGAATACTTGATGTTGCGATAATCACTGGAGACGCACAATATACAATAACACGATGCAAACACTTACAATCAATATCTTCAGACCACCTTCCCTGGCTCTTTTGCATAGATATGAATATGGAAGAGGAACAAAATGAGACAAGAAACTTACGTCCTTTGTACAAAAATAAAGACTTAGCTAAGATATATATTGAACTTATCGAAAATAATCTTAACCCAAACACACGCATAAAAACCAACGAAGACTGCGAACTTTATATAGAAAACCTGGAAATGACAATTGGCTCAGCTCTAGATAAGGTAGCACCAAAAAAAATACAAAACAGAAAAGAGATGCTACCAATTGAAATACAACAAATGATAGAGGATCGTAACGCAGCAAAATTAAATGTTAAAAGAACGGGCGGTCATCTAACAGCTAGATTAAATTATAACAACCTTAAAAAACAATTACAAACAGCACTACAACAATATAGAGAATTAAACTGGACGAAAATAATAGAAAGTACTAAGGACAACAGAGCGAAGATGTGGAGAATCCAAAAATCAATCAAAAAACCCCCACAAAGGCTCCCATGTTTGGAACACTGTAGCACCGAAATAGACACAATAAATAAACTAGTCGATGTGGCAATAGTGAAAAATTGTATTATCTCAATTACGGATGAGGGCGATGAACAAACAACACCATATCAGCCGTTGGAAGAAGCTAATGTAACTGAAGTAAAAAATGCAATACGTCACTTCAAAAACAAAAAAGCTCCAGGGCCGGACCAAATTAATGTGGAAGCCCTCAAAGTAGCCGGTCCCGCATTCTTCTGTGCCTTGACTAGAGTTATTAACTACGTTTTAACAACTGGGTACTACCCACAACGATGGAAGCTGGGCGAATGTATATTTATACACAAACCAGGGAAAAATTACAAAGAAGCAAAATCGTACAGACCCATAACACTTCTCAATATTATGGGAAAAGTATGTGAGAGAATAATGTACAGTCGCATTCTTAAAGCCTGCAAAAACTTAATCCCAGACCACCAATATGGTTTCATGCGACATAAAGGCACAGGGACACAGATACTACGAACGTGCAAGTATATATCGGATGCTCTGGAAGAAGGTCACAGTATTGCAATGATATCAACAGATCTAAGCAAAGCTTTTGATTCAATAAACCACAAAGGTCTAACTACTAAATTACTAGAAAAGAATATCGACAATAATATAATCAAATTAATAGAAAACTACCTAATAAACAGAAAAATCCGGGGAAAGTTTCGAACAACACTAGGACTGAGATGAAATAGTGATACCACATGGGGTACCCCAAGGATCCATCTTAGGTCCACTCATATTTAACCTCTATGTACACGATATTCCAGAGACAAATATAGCTGGTCAAATGTTATCTCAGTACGCCGACGACCTTTGCATACTCAATGCAGCAGAACGACCAGACCAAGCCACGATTCGAGCGACGTGGGCTGCCGAAATAATTGTCGACTACTATAAACGCTGGGGCCTACAGTGCAATGTGGACAAAACAGAGTGTATTATGTTTACAAGAAAAAGAGTACAAAGCGTGCGATATCCCCGTGGCTACAAATCAACAGTAAAAATAAGAGACACAGACATTGAGTACAAAAACTGCGTGCGATACCTAGGCGTACAACTGGACAAGAGACTAAGCATGAATGAACACGTAAAAAAACAAGTTAAAAATGCAAAAATTGTTAGAGCTATGCTCAATCCAATAATCGGCTACTACTCCAAAGCAACAATAGAAACCAAACTTATTGTTATACGAGCTTGCTTACTTCCAATTTTGGATTATGGCATAGTCCAACTACTTCCCAGAGTGAGTAAAACAAACCTCTTGAAGCTTGAGAGACAATACCGCATGGCCCTTAAGTCGGCGGGAAGTTTTCCTCGTTCTATCCCTACGGAAATGTTGTGGGATCTACTGGATGAAGATCCCTGGCATATACGGGTTCATGACCTACACAGAGATATGCTGGATAAACTAAAAGATATGTCTATGCCAGGGTTGGACACTCCAGGTCCACAATATGCTAGATACGGACATTTTAACCCAATGATGTATAACGATAGAATAGGTGAAATAGACTATGTTCTAAAAAACCTTAGGAATAAACATGTCAGTAAAAGGTATGTTCCTGCAAGGGAACGAATCCTAAAATAGTTAATAAATGTAGCATAATAGTAAATGTATGTCATCATTTAAATGTGAGCTGTAAATAGGCTACACGACATAAAATAAATGGGTGCGCCAAAGTTGAACTAAATTTTTAATGTCGATTATCGGAAATCCGAAAATGTTGTTCCTAATAATTTACATCCTAATAATCACTACTCATAACTACTTTGTTCCTAACGCTCTGAATTCCTAATCATTCAACTTCATAATGTCCGTTGCAATAAACATCGATCATACTACTATTTGTTTTCCTATATTTTCTCAACATAACCATCTTTTACACTATTGTTCATTGTTATATTTGTTAAAACTTTTCTCTAAAGTTAATAGTGACTGAGATCTTAAGGGTCCGTCATTACGTAGGCAGTAGGGAATAGGGACTTAGTGGCAAAACCGACTCGGATCGCGGATAGGTTAGAAGACGAAAGCGGGAGCTTGGCTCCCGCTTTCGTCTTCGAGGTTATTTTTTTTTATAAAAGAGCAGATCATCTTTAACTTTAAAATAATCCTGCGTAAAGTCCTGTACTCGGAAAGTAGGTTACACTAAAAATGTAACGAACTAAAAATGCAAATTATATACAATGCTGTAAAGTAAATAGGTACATACCTTCTCTTTTAACGCCTCCGGTTCATGATTATGTTCTTGCCGCGGCCCATCCAGCAATTTATATGATTAAGAATGTTATTTAAAAAAAAAATAGGAGTTTACAAAAAGTTACATCAGTGACATTAGCACTTAAAATTTTAAGAGATATGAGTTTTATGAGCTACGTTAATAGTAAAATAAATTGTAGGAACGAAATTTTTAGGAAAACATTTTTTAGGAGCAGTGATCATTAGGAGTACAAATCGTTAGGAAAATCAATTTCGGGTGATAAACTTTAGCGAAGCCAATATGGACCCATGAAAAATAATAAATACTTTTCTATTCTATTCTATTCTATTCTATTCTATTCTATTCTATTGAAATAAATGGAGTGCAATGTTATCTATCTTGACTGATCCCTGGCACGAATAAGATCCCTTAGGCTGCCTTTCTACTGAAGCGGAGACGAGCGGAGCGGAGCTGTACCAATATTAACCAACAGAATCTAGACTAACGTGCGCAAGCCGCGCTTGACGTGACCGCATGCGCATTCTATTGGTTAGAATTGGCGCAGCTCCGCTCGTCTCTGCCTCACAAGTGAAAAGGCAGCCTTTACTTAGCCGTACCGCAATCCTTCGGAGCCTCTCGTTCTCAATTTTGTTGATCGTGGCCTGCTCCTTGACTGCCGCCTTCTCATCCTGCTCCGCGATGTATTTCGACGAAAAGTCCGGCAGTTTCAGCAGTTTGTAGCGGGGCTCCTCTCCGTCGTCTTCCACTACTTCCACTTTCTGAAAAAAAGACCGTGGACTCTTACGGAAGTTTGTAGATTGACGAAATATTTTTTTGGAGATGCTCAGTGCACTGGAGTGTAACGGTTAGGTTAGGTTAGGTTACGGCATCTAATGTAGATGGGCCTCAGCATACACTTCGGCCAAAAAACATCTTGTGAGGAAAATTTTAACAACGGAATGTGTAATAAGGGAAATTAAGATTGTACGGAGTCGAAAAGACTTGTAGATATACCACTTTCTCAGCAAATAGCCACAGTTAACAGCCACAGCCAACGGCCACATCGTCCTACATCAGCATCATCATCGTCATCGTACCCGCGCAATTACGGTCGGCCAAGAAAGTGGTCGACCAGTTTTGACAAACGTTTAATGCGAGATCGAATTATCGCTAAGGTTGACACTGTCACTGTCATAATATTATTGCAAGGGAAAATCGAACTTGTACTATCATGACATGCATGAACTTCAACCTTAGGCCGACTGTATCCAGCTATAGCGAACACCCACCGGGTTCTCATCGGGAGTCTCAGGGCAGAAGGACCGGTATCGTATGGCCATGCAGACGTCGCGCTTGGCGCAGCCGACGGCCACGTATGCGTCGTACCCTGCCCCGATCATCCAGGACACGCATATATGCGCCAGCTCGAACGGGTTGGCACACCGGCGCACTATGGCCGTGAACGGTGACATAATGCGCTCCGGCTGTAAAGAATAAGGTCAGTTAGAAAAGAGGAGCAAAAACACTTGACTTAAGTGTCAAGTTTTTTCGACGGACACGGTTCGGTGGCTTAAGCTGTACAGTAGCAAAGTGGCCGAAAGTTTATATTGCAGTCTTCAGTTAAACCACATATGTCAGCCACTCGTATGCAACACTATGTCATATTTTTACAGAATTTTAATAATGACATATTATAGAAAACTTTAAACATATTTAGTAATGCGGATGCTATATCATGTCACGTTTACGGAAGACAAGTAAATCTTAGAGGCAGCACAAAATATTCTTTTTTGAAGTTAGATAATGAAGGGCACATAAAACCTTCAGTAAATATAAGACGTGTAAGAGCATATTTAAGCAAACATAGCCAAATTAAATGCAACCAATATACCCGTATTCGATTAAAATTAGACTCACTTTTGTCTAACTTTAAACCGAAATGTTTAAATTTAATGAGACGGCCAAATAACGGACTTATAAAATATCTGAAATATTTAAGACAACAATGGAATTTATGCAAAAACCTAAAACAAACACGTATCAACAGATGGCGCTTGTAACTAACTAAAATAAGCTACCAAGTTAGCCAAGGGCGCCCATGCGTACCAACCGCTCGCCGATTCCATTTTCAAATTTATAGACGGCTTCTCTAATAACATCATCAACGAACAGATGGCGCTGGTAGGTGTATAAAATATTCAAATAAAAGTGATTTATATTAAATTGAACAATTACACCTATGCAAATATTTTAGATCATTTCCTCTTTATCATCAAAAAGATCTTGCAATGTATAAAAGCTTTTACTGACTAAGCCGTATTTTTTTTATTGAAAGTGTTTTTGTTACCTACAGTCTAGTGTTAGCCTGTGTTCAGGTTCATGCTGGGCAGCACTTGCAGCCATACAAATATGGTCGTTCTCCTTTAGATCCGTCTGGCAGTTTTTTTCTTTTACCAATAATGGTTTGCATTTGACCTAAGTCTCACCTGTTGTTAAGTGACGAAGAGGTCCAGGGTGGTACGCGCTTACCCAGAAAAACCTATTCACTCTTGCCCTAAAACACCGAGGTTATAAGGTTCCTGGAATACATACGTTTTAAACAAATTTGTTAATACCAAAAACGAGTAAATAAAAACAGAAATTGGGCACGGGTCTTCGCCATGGCTGCTCATTATGCCGTAAAAAACCCTAGCACGAAAGACAACAACTAAACAACCTTCCGCCGCCTAAACTATCCAAATTCATGAACGGACGCTGTTTATTCATATTTTTCAGGCCAACGTAAGCGTTCCATTGTTGCCCCTCTGCCCCTTTCCCCTGTTCCTCCCTTCCCTCCCCGAATTGAATCCAAAGTTGCGAAAACAAAGTCGGGCCAGTCCAACTTCAACCAGCCTTCGGACTTTCACTCTCGCACAACTTTCCAACTTTCGCTTTTTCCTTTTTTCACACCGTTGTAGTTTAATTTGTTGGGAGTTGGCACTTTTAGGAAACTGTGAATCTGTTAGTCGTCGCCTACGACCTTCACCCAGCTGTTTATTCCAAGTATTTTATAACGTATATGGCGAACCATCACCATCATGATTATGTCAGCCGAAAGACGTCCACTTCTGGGCGAGATCGAGAAAGAAATAGAAGAAAGCATGGGCATAGACTAGATAAATATCGCTGGCGATCGCTTGCGTTTGACGCAACGTCAATTGTATATATTTTGGCGGTTTACGAAAACTGCTTAAGTCATCGTTATGCACCGTCTTTTAACAGGTCTAAGGGCCGTATTAATAAACTCATCTTGACTGTGACGTCCACTGCTGGACATAGGCCTCCCCCAAGGCTTTCCACTCAGACCGGTCTGGTGCTCGCATCCACCGCGTTCCCGCGATCTTTACAAGGCCGTCACTCCATCTTGTTGGAGGCCTACCTACAGCTCGTCTCCCGGTCCGCGGATGCCACTCCAGAACCTTCTGACCCCATCGGCCATCAGTCCTGCGAGCAATGTGCCCCGCCCACTGCCACTTAAGTTTAGCTATTCTTCGGGCTATGTCGGTAACCTTAGTTCTACTGCCGATATCATCATTTCTGTTTCTATCACGCAGATAATAGGCGGACGGACACGGCACGGCACGGACATGGTGAATAGATAGGCTGAAAAAATTCAGTCCCGTATATAATTTTTAAAAATGCAGTTGCTTGTTTAATAGTCTAATTACATACCAATTGAAAGTATGAATGCTAAGTTTGGTACACATTATTAGTACCAACTTACCTGCTTTAAACCTGCCTCCCCAATAGTTATATGATGGGAACAGAATGCTCAGCCTTAAGTTTGCATATTGCCTTATAGGCTTTATACTTACAATTGGTATGTAATTTGTCTATTTATAAAATACTTTTTATCGAATAAACCGCCCGGTAAAGGTCGTCTCCTATTCAGATCCTCTACTGTGTGTGTTTTTGCGTAATGTTGTTTATCTGTACTTTTTTAATCTGTAAATGAAATATAAAGCGTCAGTCCCGTTCATACAGTGCGTTATATCCTAAACAGCCCTCGAGTTTGTACTTTTCTCCCGTTTGCTCCGCAAGTCTGAACCTTAATGTCTTTTTAAGACCTGTTGCTTTACACCTACTAATCAAAGTTTTTGCGAATAGGGATCAGTTTTAAGCTTATCTTTTCTATACTGACAATGTTGATTTCAGTCTTTGTATACAATTTCAATAAATATTTCTCTTTCGTTTTGTTAGCCGCGAAGAAACTTTTAAATGTACTGAACAAGATACCAAAAAAAACTTATCACTGCACATAACATTAACAAAAAGCCAGCTTGAAAAAACTTTAAATCGTTATAAATCCTAAATGATAATTAAAAATTAAAAATGATGAAAGAAACCTGACAATGGTTTTTAAATCCCTATTGAACGATACCCCACTTCTCATAATTCGTCGACTTTTTTTTACTTTTTACAATTGTCTGATTGCCGCCATATTGAATACTTGTTCATTGTCATGTCTTTAGTGACACTCACAAGATTAAGACAAATCGATTGACATAAGAATCATCAAAAACGGCCCACGCGTTTAGTTTCTAGAGCGCCACAAAAGAACAAACATACTATATAGACTGATAAACACAATACCCTCCTCCTTTGGCAGTCGGATAAAAATAACCATAGGTCGTAAGCGTGACCCGTTTGAAATGATTTTGAGTCTACGCAGTTACGTAGTGATAAAAAACCCAAGTAAATTTTAAGCAACTCGTAGCAGTGCTACAAGTTGTAGCGCTCGTAGCATTACAGACAAATCAGCTACGCTGAGCCTCGACTTCACCGAATGGACATAATTGATTCTTGTAATTTCTTTTCCGAACCCGGCGTCAATTAGGGCAGCGCACATCACGCCTGAATATATCGATATCGACGCGTGGCTATCGACACTGTCCGGCTCCCACGCTTGCGTCGCGGGTCGACCCCTGTCGGTTAATTCCGCCATTACGCATTAGGGGAGGATAATTATTTTCTTTGTTATTTGTGTATTGTTGTTTTTTGCAAACGTTATTATTGGTAGTAATCACGGTTTTGTTATGCACACAACACATAATTATAATAAATGAAAATAAGAACAGTATTTGGTATTTCCTAATCAGCTTAGTTTATATTACCGGCATCTAAATATTTGGGATTGCATCATGGGGATTACTCGTTTAAAGATTACATTATCTAGCCTACAGTAATCGTATATTCTTTGTCACGAAGTAACAATGATATTATACTGAGTTTTTTAACGCGACTTGCAGCAAAAAGTTAAATAAGTCTAAGAATGAATTTGATCTTCTGTAGGTTTAATTAAATTAAATACTTTTTTGTTTGACCTCAGTGTATTTAAATGAGTTGTTTGATATTTAATATCACTTTTCGTATAGCTACATAATAAAGTAACGGCGGTATTGTTTACTTGTACTACTTTTGGTTGTACCTAACTTCCCAACGGGTTGGCATCGCAAACAGCCACTGGCGCTCTTATCGCTTTAATAATTGACTACGTTTTGATTGGTCATCCCCATTTACATAATGGTCCATGAGACTTTTTGTTTTTGGCGACAGACTAAACTCTCTAACAAACATGACGAAGCGAAAAGGACGTATATTTAAGTACAATTTAAAGACATGTGCACTTTTTTGAACTGAGCGCCGCATTTGAGATTAGTTTTTTAAAGGTAGTGTTAGTTGCAGGAACACGAAATAAGATTTCATTTTTATAGATTTGTTGTTGAAATGGGTACGAGCTTGCGAGAGATATAGATAACCTTGAGACTGGAAGAATAATTCTTGGTCGTTTCTTTCGATGTTTATTTGCGTCGACTGGAAAACTTTTACCTAAACAAAGAAATAAAATGGAGGGATGTGAAAGTTTGAATGTTATATCAGTTTAAGAAAGATGTTAAGTAATTTGTGGTGGAATTGATCGAAATAAACCATATTGTGTTTTAACGATGCAACTGCGAAATGTTTAATTGTCTTTATTTAATTAATATCTTAAATTCAACAAATCAACTGTTGATAGCGCCCTGCAATCGCACCGATCGAAGAAAATAGAATAGACGTTGCGTTACTTTCATTTTCATCGTAGGTATACGCCATCACGCAAACAAAAACCTACGCAAACGCATCAATAGCACAAAATTCCAGGGATACCATCGACCAGCGTAAACACGCAAAATCCCTCTAAAGGTACACCGCGGTCTCAGACATGTGCGGGACATAAATTTGGCGAGCGTTACGAAGGTATAGGGGTATAGGTACGGCCGGCTATGTAGTACGAGTACATAAGGAGTATGTACGAAGCAACACGGGCGTCACTTATCCGCGCGGAGGATGCGGTGCCGTCCGATCGCCCCCCTCCCATTGCCACCCCAGCCTCCCCACCCCCCCCGCGATTCATTAAGTCGGGCGCGGCCGGCGCGGCGGACGCGTCGCGGAGTCTCCGTGAATTCAAATTAGGGGCGGCTCGGACGTCGTGTGCTAGGGATGTAGCCACGTCTGTTGTTGTCGATGATCCGTTTATCTATATATTTTTTCGTTTTATCATGTTCATGTATCGTTTCTAAATGAGTTAAATATGCAAACTGCTGTAGCAAGCTGGCTTGAGTAACGACTCCGTACTTCGACACGTTTCAAAAGTCAATGAAACGCTATGAACGATAAGTTAAACCTATTACACTCCAAAAACGAAATATGTTCTTAGTTCCATGTAATCCGATTGACAAAATTTAGAGTAGCTGAGATTTACTATATAGTAAATACACTACAAATTTACAATAAGAATTTTTTTCTTAATCAATAAAATATAACACTCCTAAAATGTTCACAATATTACATAATTATTTTCACTTATTTACAATAGAGGATAAAATATTGGCTGAGTTAAGATATGTTTCATGGGTAAACGAGCTTAATCTGTTATTAAAAATGTGAAGATTTGCATTTCATTCTGTCTGTTTCGAGTGCAAACTAGCAAAATCCTAACAACAAAAATCAAAGCCTACAAGATACGTCGACAATGTTTCAAATGTACGTTTTAAATGTTTAGTTTTAGTTAAAAAAATACTTACACATTTGTCGATATCTTCCCTGTTCCTCAAGCCTCTCAACCAAAACGTTACATAATCTATCGATAACCGCCAGCGCAGCCCATCCCTACCGCCCCTTTGTCTCGGCAAGACAGACGCGCGGGGGGCGCCGGACGGAAGTCGCGCTCGCACCGCGCTAAATGATTCAAAACTCCGGGACCCGACCTGCAAGATTTAGTACCGCTGCCCGGTAGCTACGTATACCCGTCGGTAGCTACAGCTACCTACCCGGTAGATTAAGGATGTCGCGATATTGAATTTCGCTGGAGATGATGGCGTTCGATTATTTATGAATGGCGTTATGTTATGATTGCGTTTGGATGGTTTTGTTTCATTGTCGGCCATTGTTACAATAGTTGGGTGATTTATTGCTTCTTTCGATTTTAATGCATAGTATATAAAGTAAATTCAAATGGCGGATTTAAATTCAAACCATTTATAATATCGCTTTTAGGCATTGTATACTCTACCTGTCATACACTAGACCAAACAAGCAGGTATGGTTTGCGGGTGGTAGGACCTTGTGCAGGGTCCGTCCGGATTGCAACCACCATCTTATCCATTAACCTACCGCCACACAGCAGTGTTCGCATTGTTGTGTTCCGGTTTGGGAATACGACCATCCCAGTCCTCAGGGTTGGCAACGCATTTGCAGTCTTAGGATTGCAGTCTAGTGAATGCGAATGTCTGTAGGTCACAGTTTCCTCTTACCATCAGGTGGCCTGTGTGCTCGTTTGCCTTATCTATGCCATAAAAAAAGAAGGGTAAGTTTGTATGAAGTATATTGCCTTTTTGATGATTTTTACAATGTTCTTCAGAGGATCCCTAAATACACATAATGTATGGCGTTAAATTCGGAGCTGAGAAATTAAAGATTAAAATATTCAATTTTTTGTACTAAAAGTATGCCTGAATATTTAAATATATCGGCTCCAATGCATTTGAGACATTACGTAACAAAAAGTGTTTATTTTGAATAATTCTCATAATTTACTACTTTTACGAATGGCCGCTCACCTTGAAAATGTAAGACTAAGAAATGACAACATTTTACGCAAACACCTTTAACTCATCAGCGCTGTGACTATAAGTCACAGCATCTTGCTGAGCTGGTCGCCTTTTAAGTGCTTGCATGTGCCTTTTGTTGATGCTATCTTTAAGTATATTATAATAAGTTTTTATTGTCTTGCACTTAATAAACGCTTTTCTTTCTTTCTTTCTTTTCTTTCTTTCATTCTTGATTCCCTACTTGAGTAGGCATTTGATTAAAGCAAATACCTATTCAAGTTTGTGATCAACTTTAAGTGAGAGTGCAGTACATTAAACTTCGAAGAAAGGTGTATTCCATTATGACCTGACGATTTCATTAATGTTGCAAATCGTTCAACGGATTAGCGAGATGGTAGAACTTTATTTGAGAACATAGTTTATTCCTCACAATGTTAGAGTTAAAATAGATACCTACTTAAGTAAATCAATATTGACAAATACTAAATTACTAAAAACAAATAACCTGATTGCAAGAAATAGGTTTTGTAATTCATTGCTTGTCCTCTGTAATAACATTTCCAATATTCAAGTTATATGTATATAACAGTACAAATTGTATTATTAAGTACATACTATCTAACAATTTTATATAGATTATTGAACTTGTTTTTTGCATTTCCCTCTTTTTAGTTTTTATTAAGTAAAGAGCTGGTATTATATAAACCAGTGACCCGTCCTCGCTTCACTTCGGTTTATGGGAGATTTCTGTATTACCAGTACCGTACATAAGCCAGAATTCATAATAGACAAAAACTTTTTTCTTGAATCACTCTATCTATTGACAAAAACTGATTTTAAATCCGTTCCTTAGTTTAAAGATCAAAGCGTTCATACAGAGGGTCCGACGGCGGGAAATTAAAGAAGTCCTTAACAAGTTTCCACGGTGCCTCAATCAAACACCTACTCAATAATGATTTACAGCTCTTGGACTGGATGAGAGGTGCGTTTTCAATATTAACCCCTTAGTAACAGTGGTGTAGCTAAACCATGCTTTGTCCTTATCTGTCAAATTCAAATTTCACAATGACAAATAAAGTCAAAGCATGGTTTAACTACACCACGGTTACTCAACGTTTATTAGCAAGGGGGTAAGTATATATACTAATAAATTACTTGTTGTAACGGGCATTATAAATTACTATACTTTAGCAATAATGTCGTTTAGTGCATTAGGGCGCGAGCGCGACGCGACACGGCGTATAGTCGCGCGTGCACGCGACGCGACACGCGGCCCCCGATTTATCGTCCGACCGCGTCGCCCTAATCGGCAGGGCACTGCATAAAGCGCGCTTACCCGATACGTAATTTAATGTCGAAATGTATTCAGTGTAAGTGGTAATATCTTAATAGTTTATCGGGCAATTATGCGTATTTCTAGTATTCGCTAGCGGTGATCAGTCAGGTTTTGAACTGTTTTAGGTCTTTCACGTGGAACAACCAGACTGCCTTTTATCCTGAAAACACACTGTTCTTGTGGGATAGGCAATGCGGAAGAAGTCGCGGGCAAAATCAAATATGTCCATAACGTTTCTAGATTGGTACTTACCCATAATAGAACACGTCTATGCAATAATTAAACATGTTGTAACCGTGGAGTAGCTATAGTGCCCGGCCGTTAAGAAGTAAATCCTGACAGCTGTCATCCCAGTACAATTTATAACCTATTCATGGGTTTGAGGTTATAATTTGTACTGGAATGACAGGTGTCAGGATTGACTTCTTAACGGCCGGGCATTATAGCCATACTTTGTCCTTATCTGTCGAATTCAAATGACAGATACGGACCGAGCAGAGCTTAGTTATTGCACGGTTACGCCACGTTTAATAATAAGGACACCAGAAATTTATATCACAAACAATCTAACTCCTTCGGAATCCCTAATAACGTGTGACCTAGCGCCCATAGTCCGAATTTAAGTTTGTCATAAGCTGGTTTCCAGCTGAGTCTGGTCTTTTTAAGTATTTCAGAAGTACCTGCGGTTAGGTTATGTACAGGCGGAAATGGCTTTTAGGGGTACATGACGATTAGAGATTCCAATGTAGATCTGTGGCGACCTAGCAACATCTAACGACAATTTGTAACAACCGACTCGCCAGCGCCACTAGCGCCACAAGTGTCCAACAGCAGAACTAAAGTGTTCTACATCGCGCTAACGAAGTTTCTACAGCCGGTTAGCATATATACAACTTCCAACTTCATCCCAATGGACTTCAGTCCCCAGGCATATCATCCGTCTGGAGAGAGATATCTTTATAGTCCTCTCTCTTCTACAGATCCCAATTTACCACATGTTTTAATAAAGTTGGAAACAAGAAAAGCTTACCCCTAATTATTGACTAATAAGAATACTTACTTCATTCTTAAAATAATCTTTCAATCGTTGAGTAAGAACTCGATAATATTTCCGATTCACCCCTCGCTGCTGTTCATTCAAATTCCGCTCTCGCACCCATTCAGACAGTTAAGGTCTCTGCCCACTACACCGTACCATACCATGACCTGACACTGAACGTATCATGCCAGGAAGGTAATAAGTATTGAAATTTTGGCCGGTTACGCGACGGTGACGGAACGGTCTAATGGGCATAGTCTTATACTTTTAAATACAAATATTTTTTTTTTGTCTGATACGTTCCTAATACGGCTATGGTATGAAACGGTGTAGTGGGCAGAAACCTTTAGTCATTGTTCGTTTTTCGATCTGTTGTGTTTGGACCCTCTTCCCTCGTTACGTCCACGCGGGGATTTGGATGATTAGGATTTAATTGTGTGACGTGCTGGTAATGTTAATCCTATTTTAACTCCCAAATTTAAAAAATGCTGAGTAGCTGTGTATCTAAATTCAAAATATTCGTTCAGTAAATTGGCCACATGAGGGCTCGACGACACGACCATCATTGCGGAGAAGAAGCGCACCGCCGTAAGAAGCATATTCAATCATAAAATACAATAATACTTAATAATAAGTTAGTTTACGAGGTAATAAAGTATCTATGTGTCTTTGTATGTGTTGATCCGTTTATCTGTGCCATAAAAGCTCCCAAGCGGATCGACCAATTTAGATGCGGTTTTAAAAGAGCTAGTTTCATCAGAATGTTTTTAACTGGATTTCATGAAAATGAGTTGGGCCGTTTAATAGATATAAAATCTGAAAAACGGGTCTCCATTATATCGGGGTTTTTAACCGACTTACAAAATGGAAGAAGTTTTGAACTTGCCTTTTGTTTTTTTTTTTTTAATTTATGTCTGCGATTGCAAGGAGCATACACACAGGCGTAATGATTACAAATGCGTTATCAACCACGAGTGAGCGGTGCCGGGTTCGATTCCCGGGTTTAGCAAATATTTCGGTGATGTGTCGTTGTTGCTGAGTCTTGGAAGTTGTATATGTATATAAGTATGTATTTCGCTATATAAGTATTTTTATACTTTATTCCTGTCATATATCCACAGTACAAGTAGTTAGGGATAAGCTGAGTGAGATTTAATATGATATCGTGCGTAAATATTTGGATAAAAATTTATTCAGGTGTTTGAATAATAACTTCGGTAACTCTGGCTAAAAAAAAAACATATTAAATAACGAATCACTAGACTAAACTGAACGCGGCCGACGCTCCATAAGTCACTTAAAATAAACTGTTCAATAACAAAACGTATCCTTCGAAATTTAAATTTAGAACGCACCAAAAACTCAAGTTTATTGTCACAGCGTTCTTGAATATAGAAACTTAAAAGTACGCTGCGCGCGACGAAGTTCGCGAAGGCGACCGGGCAATATGCAAATGTGAACTTTCCCCGTTCGAGGGACGCTGCACTTGGCCGATTTACGACTCCGCCAGTCTTCCAATTGAAACCCAACTCATACCGCAGACCTAGGAAAAGGGATATTATTACTAGCATAAATTCTGGGCGAGATCGAGAATGAAATAGAAGAAAGCATGGGCATAGACTAGATGAATATCGCTGACGATCGCTTGCGTTTGATACTTATGTCAATTGTATACATTTTGGCGGTTTACGAAAACCGCTTAAGTCATCGTTATGCACCGTCTTCTAACAGGTCTAAGGGCCGTATTAATAAACTCATCTTGACTGTGAGGCCGGTCACAAGACACGTCAAAGTAACGACAAACCATAGAACACTGTCATTTTTGACGCATCTCCAGACGAGATTAAGGTTGAGATCAGTTTATTAAAACAGCCTTAGTGTGTTATGACGTTCTTTGACGAGCGTAAGGAGAGCACGCTTGAAATAGGAAGTGTTATAGTTTAAGCAGCCTATTTATGTATTTATATCTATTTGGATTATTTTGGATATAAGTAGATGCACCAATAAGTAGTGGGCTGGATTTCGTTTTGTTGGCTTCGATAACGTGTCATGTTAATACCGTTAATTCTTCTCCGCAGAAGCATGTTCTTTACATGTTTTATTACGCACCTTCAGAACAATAATGACATAATTCAAAATTTCAGTTTTCAAACTTCAAGTCCTAAATTTATGTTTATAGAGACCTAACTCGAAATTTAAAATATCTCAATTACGTCACTATTGTTCTGAAGGTGCGTTTGTCAAAGTTACGATACCGCTTAATTATTTGTCAGTAATGGCGGCCAAGTTTAGAACAATACGATAGTCGATAACTCGTCTAAGGCAATATGGTTTCACCGAGTAGAATACACAGGCCCTGTAGACTGTATTTTGTTTCGTGTATATTTGTTAGTGTATTAAGAAAAAACCGGACAAGTGCGAGTCGGACTCGCCCACCGAGGGTTCCGCACATGACACGGTTAACTCGATTCAAAATTTGGACCGCCGTTCCTTGCATAAAGAACGAGTTTTTTTTTGTGATTGAATTAAAGATATACAGATTTCAGATGTTTACCTATACTTGTAGTAAAAGACTGTGTTACTTGGCAAATGTCATAGTTCTAGGTCAACGGGAAATACCCTATACATTTTGATTCCCTCGAGAGCGTCAAAGTAGGCACACGTTTTTTGCGACATTAACCGCCCTATGTTTTTACGTTAATGTAGAAGTTTAATTTTTTCACAGCTTGAAAGGACTGTAGACCCGAGTATATGGTTTTCATTTCAACTCGAAAAAGGGACAGGCAGACAGACGGACAGACAGACAGACGGACAGACGGACAACAAAGTGATTTGAACGCTTTCGTTTTTTCCTTTTGGAGCACTTTTAATACCGTCAGTGATAAATCTTCTTTCATATCTGTGGCAATAGAACTTCCTTTGTCCACGTCACCAAGTTTTTACCGAGTCTTGCTCAAAGCCATTGAAATGTATCAATGATATTACTGGGCCAGCTCTCTTGTTCGTTATCGCTCTAGTAATTAACGTGATTGCGAGCGTGTGCAGTATTCGAGGCAGGACGCCTTTAGCTAAGACTCGACATGCAAGCCTATTTACGGAGGTAGGATATCAAAGCAATCTGGCCGGGCCGTCCGGGCGCAATTCGGAGCTCCTTGCGCATATTGCATGCACGTACCAATGAAGTTTGCTTTGTAGGCGGTAATCTGCGGGGTGTATCGGCTGGGGGGTCGGGTGGTGGGGTTATGTACACACGAAGCCTGAGGCGTCGAGGTAGGCAAATGGCCGGCGAGGCGTAGGCCGAGATCTCGAGATATCGATCCGCGGCTGACGCGGCCGGCGACGGCCGGCGCCTCCCTCCCGCCGCGACAAAAACACTCCTTTGTTTGGACGCAGTCCTGGGGACGTGTTTACTGGGGCCTGACACGTTTGAACCAGGTTGATTGTGCCAAAGGTTGCGGCCATTAACGTTGCAAATTCACCACTCTCGAAACTAATTAAAATGGACCTGTATGTCTAAAGACTTATATCTTATATAACTTTCACTAAATAATGAATACTAATTAACCCAGTTTAATTTTAACGTGGAATAAGATGATTAACTCCCCTTATTTATCAAAGAGAGGTGTACTGTAGCATCCTAGAAACATCGATATCGATATTCCTTATCTCCCAGTGGCCCGGCCCTACGCGTCGCGACCGCGCGGCGGGTGGCGCAAATCACTCGCGCGGACTGCCGCCGCTCCTCGGGAGCTCCCTCGCGCTGTGGACATTTGTGGCCTTTTTATTTTTTTATCGATAAATTTGCGATGCGAGTTTCTGTGGAGCCGGGTACGGCTTGTGTACCTTTGTATTTCAAACAGTATGGCTTAAATATGTGTAGAATGCGATTGATACAGCTATGAAGCCTTGTTACTAATAAATAAAGTATAGATAATAGTTATTAAGACAACGCTTTATAACTATTTCATTGGTAGGATTTTTTTTTATACCTCTTGTTAATATACTTTGCTACCGGTATTAATTAAACTTGAAATATCTTTCTTAAAAAATAACATTTCCGTGATATTTTCAGATGTAATTTAGTTATTAACACTATACTCGTATACTATATTCAATAATAAGCGAAGTACCAAAATTGATTACCGGAATTTTTGAATGAAAATAATACCCGTATACGACGTCTTGGTTCATAAACTGATGGTTACCCATCAGTATGAAGCTAGCAATTCATTCTTAAACGAAAACCAAATTATAAACCATCGATAGTCGATAGTCTCCACGCGCTCGCTCAATTATCGCTCAGCCTCGCATGACCGTCCGCGCGTCGCCGGCGCCGCGCCCCCCCGAATCGATAACTATAGCTAGCGGGCATCGACACGCGCGCGCCTCTAGCGTCTTGCCAGCGAATAACGCTTGGTCAAGCGCGGCTCAAAGCGTGGCACGCTCTAATTTGCGCCAGGGCTGCCTCTAGCCGGCACGCCCCGAATATAATAGCGCATTGGAACGTTCAAAATTTGATAGCTCGAGAGGAGCTCGGCTGGGGAATCTGTACGGAGTACATTTTAGTTACTACCTAGTTATTACAAGATTACGACGTGCAACGTATTCTTAACTTTGTTAAGCCTATCCTTACATACATGTTACAAAGCAATTGTCGGCAGACCACATTTTGTCAATGAAAATCGTCATTTTGCTCTCGATTCCGAAAGTACAAAATATTTTTGATTAATCTTCTTAAATTGTTCAATAAACTAAGACCGAGATTCTATACAGTAAAAACACGTCGTATTTGAACTGTTATCGCATTACAAAAGGGTTAAAAACGACCATAACGGATATACAGACATACAGAAGTGCAGAAAGACAGACGGACGCGGCACGCGGTAATAGTAATATAAATATGTATGTAATGTAATAGTAGCGAAAAATGAAAGATAATGAAGACAAAGACTAAGGGCCTTGTTCACAATCGACGAGTAAATTTATAAACTCATGCCCAAAATACAATAATTTGAAAATACCATGTTACCCTTAAACCAGATTTCAAAATCACCGAATTCAAAATTTTGGGTAAGTACAATAAATTAATCCTTATTTTGAATCTGTTTTGGGAATCTGATATAAAGTGTACTTGATCTGGTATTTTCAAATTATTGTATATTGGGAATGAGCGAATTTATCTTATCTGCCATTGAAAGTTGGCTCACTCCTTGTCTATTTTTAAGTGTAAGAAAGAGAAAGGACTAAATAAAATAAATTTATACGTCAAATATGCTTTACTTGCCGATTATGAAACAGGTGGTAAGATAAGGATTATTTATTTGTTTTGAAACAATCAGTTTATGACCGTATAATCTGCAAATTAAGAGTTAAGTCTCCACTTATAGTGTGCGACACTTCACCCCTCGATCGTTTAATACCCATTTCAGTAGCTGACTCTCATTCAAGTTCTTATAAGATTTTTGAAATGTTATGTTCTCGAAGTGTTTATTTGTATTTTGATTTTTGACATCCTCAAAGATGAACCAAACTACATAATATACTCGTTATAAAAAAGTCAGTGCAATGCAAAAAAGGTACTTGTTTTTTTCCACATAGCTTGTATGTATGTACAGTCAACATCATAAATAAGTGATAATTTATGTACCGTGTCGCTTTCAATCGTTTCACAATTATGTATAGCATTTCAAACACGACGTTAAGGTGACAAGGTACGGGCACATACGGGTCAAATCTTGCTAGTTAAATTCGACCCACTACCCGGCAGCTGAATCGGGTAAAATTTGGACCATATTTACATACCCGATGACAATGCAATATCATGGTATCTAAGAGGTGATCTGATGATGCAGTCGGAAGGTGACGACAGGATCTCCGCTATACTTAGCGTAGACCCACCGTGTTATTTGTTCTTGAGCTTGTTCTTGACTTGTTCTTGACCCACACTCAATAGGTCAGGTCTTGGTTACTCAGGTCTTGATTAGTCGGCAAAAAAAGCGTATCCCAAAATTTTAGTTTTTGTAAGCAACTTATTGTCAACTAGCGGACGCCCGCGACTTCGTACGCGTAGAATTAGTTTCCCAGTACTCCCCCTTTTTTCCCGTTGGGGGTCGATTTTCGGAAAATCCTTTCTTAGTGCTCACTTACATCATGAAAGGAACACCTGTACCAAATTTCAAGTTTCTAGGTACAGTAGTTTCAGCTGTGCGTTGATATGTCAGTCAGTCAGTTTCTCCTTTTATATATTTATATATATAAAGAAGATATAACATTTCGCATTAGGATCTGGCACGACGCGAGAACGTTCTCAGCCCTTTACGGACCCAAGCGATCTGAATGTCTGTACCTAATCCTTTAACAATTTAGACATGAAATATATACTTACGCAGTTTCACTTGATTTCGGTGAGAGGCTGAAATGTAGGAGAATTTACTGGTGCTTAATAATAATCTGAGTCTGGGACGCGAATCCGAATTATAATGTAGTTGGGGAACTAGCTTAATGTCCTCGTGATGATCCCTAATTCGTATCATATACGGTTTATTTTCGGTGTAACTATGCTTTTTTGAGTTTTTACCAACTGCAAATACCGTTGTAACTAAAGGCCTAATTTTCTCTAGAAATGTTAACATCCGAACAAGACATCGTATCGGTATATAAAACTAACATGAATGTTATTTTTGTACTGATATATTAAAGAAAGATAGGCTTCTTGGAAACTTAACCGACCATATGTTTGTTTGGAATAATTATACATAGGGTACATACGTACGATATGACATTAAAATAATGTTTATACAACCAACTACGTATACTGGGTCTACCATATGAATTTTTTTTTTTAAAACGATAGTTTTAAGTATTGTTTTGACTTTGACTTGTTTTTACTTTTGTAGCGTAACTAATAATTAAAGTTGAGTAGGGCAGTAATGTAAATAATGTACGGCAAAGTTTTATTTGACACTTCTGAGAAGCATACTTAGTTTAATTTAAATTTTATTTAGCGATTCTTCTTATTTAGCGATACCAGTTGTTTTTGTTACCAATACATTGCGCGCCAAATTAATTTGTCTAGATTTTTTTTTTTTTAAAGTTGTCTTAAACTGGCTTATGCCATCAGCCCTTAAAAAATATGTTCTTGTGGAAGATAGATCTAAGACTCATATTTTTGATCAATAGTCCAAAAAGGAGGTTAATGTTTTTGCGTGTATGTTTGTTTGTCTCGATGTTTATTTGTAAACTGTAGGCCAACGCCTTGACGAATCGGAAAGTGCGGGGTATCGTTTGATTGGTATTCAACTATCATATTCACCCAAGGAGTGTCAATACGATAACATGTGAAACAACTAGCTTTTGCCGAGTAGAATAGAGCACAGGTTAAAGATCAATCATTGTTCTGACGTTGTCTTGTCAAAAAAAAAAGTAATAGAAACGTGTCAGATAAAAAAGTATTCTTTGGTTTGAAAAGTATGAGACTATGACTAGGCCGTTCGTCACCGACCAACATTTGAAAACTAATTACCTTCTGGGCCTGATACGTTCATGGTACACACAGCAACACACTTAACTGCCCATTAAAGACGGAAGTAAGAAAATGTAGAAAGAGATGAATATAGATTTTCCATAAGAATGTCATGTGCACGACAGAGACATTTTCTCTCTGTTCATCTTCAATGGTCGCTCAGCTGTGTGGGCGACTGTACGGTCAAGGTGTGATATAGTGTAGTGGGTAGCGACCTTTAAAGGTAAATAAATTAATAACATAGTTTACTGGTGGTTTAGTTGTGGTTGGACTTCGTTGAGAGTCCGTCAGGATCGCTACCACCACTAGCAGTGTTCGCATTTTGGTGTGGGGCAATCTTAACCTTAGGGTTGGCAACGCATTTGCAAGGTTAGGATTGCACCCTAGTGATTTTAGTCTTGAGAATGCAAATGTCTATGGATCGCAGATCCTGCACTTTCCTTCAGGTGCCCAGTTTTGATTGTCTCCTTGCCGTAAGAACTCCGTTTTTATGCTACGAGGTTATTAACAATATAAAATAAACGCACATATACATCTTTATATAGTATAAACAAAGTCGCTTCCCCCCGTCTGTTGCTCTGTATGTTTAGATGTTTCAAACTAAGCAACGGATTTTAATCTGGTTTTCATCAACAGGTAGAATGATAGAGGAAGGATTTTATGTACAAATAGCTTCTGCCCGCGACATCGTCCACGTAAAATTAGTACATTTTGAAATCCCACGGGAACACTGATTTTTTTCGGGATTCAAGGTAGCCTATGTGCTAATGCAGGACTATAAGGACTATAAGCTATCTCCATTCCAAATTTCATTCAAATCCGTCCAGCCGTTGCAGCGTGAAGAAGTAACAAACACACACACACAAATGTACAATAAATTCTGGTTTATATATGGGTGTTACAGATAGCTAACATAAACAGAAGAGGAGCGAGGATGGTGTCGCTAGTGAATAGATACTCGTGATAACATAACCCTGTTTCCCGTCAGAAAAAAAAAGTAATTTCTAACAAAGTATCGCAGCAAAAATTAGCGGCTTCATACAGCCGGGGTTCGTATACAAGCTGTTGGAGCAACAGGTGTCATTACGACTCATTTTATGGCAAACATCTCGTTTTATAACTCGTAAATATCAACTTAAACCGCATAAGGTTAGGGCTCGAATTCTTAGAACCGGCGGAGTTACGTTAAAATTAATTGAGTTCAAATGTGGTTTTTATTGGGAGGATTCATTTTGATGTTTCATAAATACAGTTTAGTACTTCTGGGTGATTGAGTTTTTCAAATGACACTCTGAAATAGCGTTTTGATCTAAGAGGAAATGAAAAAAAAAGTTGTAGGACAGACTTTAAGAAGCGCGTAGAGCTAACCTCTGTTTCCCTCTTCTATTTAGTCCACTAAAGTAAATATACTCTTCAACCGAACAATTGTTTTCGCGTGTGATATGCATTAATAATTTCATGCTGATTGTCTAACACTCGACACTGGCATAATACCTGCAGCTTTTTAAAATGAGGAGTGAAAGCTATTTATTAACAAAAATATTATTACAGAAAGTCACATTAAGCTCATATTTTATCTTATAATATTAGCGAAAAGAAAAGTACCTACAGTAAGTCTAGAGACATTCCTGAGTTATTTGAAATAAATACTTCATGTCATAAGTTTGTGCTTGCGTTGAGAAGATTAATCAGTACCTGCTCTAGAGAGGTTGATAACATGACGCAGTTAAAAAACAAAAACGAAGCATTTATGGAGCAAAACAAATGCATGATGCGATTAGCCGCGTGAATGCTCAATTTCTGGCTCCTTGCAAACCTGTATTTCAAATAGCAAGGGTCTTTACCGTGCATAAAGCAGATCACTTGTTACGTCCGAGAAGTCTGAGAACACCTAAATAGTACTAGAATATACAGAAAACATCCAAGATTCAACAAATACTCGCGCTGTTCACATAAATATTTGCCCACACTGGGAATTGAACCCGGACCCGGATGTGCTTCAATCAGTCTAAACACATTCTGTATAATTGCAATTGACTAACCACTAAAAGCATAATGAACGTTTAGCATAAAAACCAATTGTATAATATCATCGGGCATGCGGTCGAATAACATAACACTCATTTAGTATTTATAACTATAATTTTCTTGTTATTATGCATTATTAATTATTAGTCAATGCCTTCTTACTAGGTTAGGTTAGTTAACCGTGACCATATAAATAGTAACGAAAGCCGTTACAATTATTTAGTTCTTAATGTATGAACATTATAGTTTTGAAATTATGCAATTCGTGTTATGTAAAGTGAAAATTAGACCATTTGTCGTTATACACACCCCCCGGGACCGCTAGATTCGTAGGCAGCTTAGGGTCACTACTAGCTAGGCCGAAGCGTTGTCATACAATTAACAACAAATAAAAACATAATTATACATGCCTCTTGTAAAATCAAGTACCTACTTCAAAAATATTTTGTTTCATGCGGCAAACAAAATTTTACATAAAATACCGAATTACAGGAATGCCCGACAGGCATGCTTCACGAGAAATATTTTTGCTCCGTTCATCAGTTGAGTATGAGTTAATCAAAGACTTAATTTAATTACCTACCCCAACTTGATTAATAAATTCATATTTATCGTAGTTTCATATTATGATGTATAATAGGGCTATGAATATTGGTTTAAAATAAAATAATGACACGGAGACGTGACAAAAGAACTAACGTGTGAGATTAAAATACACACACCAAAACGCTTTCATTTTATGGAGCCCCACATTTAATAAATACAAATAAATTGCTGTGATTCATATAAGAACAAAAACATTACACACTACCCATAGTTTCCACGGAACACACTATAGAAATCTTTATTTTTTGAAAGGTATTCGTCACAGTGACGTTATGATCCAGGTCATAGGACATGTCAAAAATAACGTTTTATAATGTCATTGTAACACCGTTCCATGGTGGATCAGGGTTCCTTTGGACTGATAGTACCTACATGTACAAATGTCCCAAGCATACAAATAAAAACAATCCCCAGAAAGCCAGGTGTTCTCGAGCGCATTACCCGTGCTCGGCGGGATTGGCGGTCGCTTGGCAGTCAGGCGGCGGCGCGACGTGCCTCCGCCGCGAGCGTCCGCTGCGGCGCAGTGCTGCCAATACATCGATACTCAACATATCGATATTACATTAAGAAGATGAAAAGGCCGCGATATGGTAGCGACCTCTAAAGCTTTCTTCTAAATCTAAACCTCCATTGCCATCCTAATATCATTTGGTAGTTACAATTCCACAGACAGACACAGCAGCCATAATATACAGATACACGTTAAACTTATTACAAAATGGGGTTCAAAATATCGCAGAGAACACTGCAACAGTTGGTTGCTTCTTAACATTGTAAAGTCTTGATTCCATGTAAGCGTAACAAGACGTTAAATACATCAACTTAAGTCTTAACACATACTACTTGTAAACCCAAATTTTTAATTTTTTTCGAGGGAATAACGGTAACCGAAATCTACGCGGACAAAGTCACGGGCTGAAGCTAGTTTCATGTAAGAGACAAACTCTCTTGGTTCGCTCCCATTTTCTTCTAAGTTGGTTGGGCCTGCGGCAAGTTTATCACCGTCCAACATGGTCTCTAAGAATGAACGCGTACCGCTTTTCCTATTAGAACAATAAAAGTTACTTACTCTCTAGTTATATTTATTTTAAAGCCGAAAGAGCTGTACGTAGGTGGGAATTTGACATGTGAAGTAGAGAAATGTTTATCCACATTTTAACAACCCTATATTGCGTAGGACACATTTACTCCAGAATCCAAAATGGAGGAAGGTACACTATTTTTTGCTTTTCACAAATAACTCGTTTAATTTGTAACTTTCACTAAATCTATCGACATCCACACCCCATCCTTACGCCCGCGTCGCGTTTCCCCGCTATCGCGTGCGTCCCTCGACGATGCGATCTCTCGCGAATGTGCGTGACCGCATCCTGTGCCCCGCTCCGCATTCCCCCCCTGCCCGGCGCCCGCGCAGAGCTTCCGCCCGCGAGACCACCGTAATCGAAGGACGCGAAGCTTTCACTTCGACGGCGTTTGACAAGTAAATGTCAAGAATAAATTACAGAGTGTGATGCTTATGTTAGGTGACTTTTCAATTTTTTCAATAACTTTGTGAATATTGCAAATGCAAGGTACTTTAAATATCTACCTAGTTATAAATGTTAATATTTAAGTTAATTTATTTGTATGTGCCTTAAATTGTACGTTATTAAGTGATGTAACGACGGTCTACGAGATAACGAAATAATACATATGTATAAGCAAATATTTTTCTCACTTATCATGTAAAACTTGCGATCTAATAAAATGCAAAGACTATAAACCTTTTGTAGTCATGAAGACGATTCATTTTTCTTATAGGTACATGCATTCGAGCCAATTCGAGGCATGATTATGGGTAGGTATTTATTCTGTCATAATTATTTTTTAATGTGTTTTAACTCATAAAAGTTCAAGACATTAAATAAAATATTGAAGATATTCTGATAGTTTTGCAGTTACAGCTATAGTAACATGATGACTCCCAATAATTATAACAAAGTAATGAAGAAAAGAACCAAAAATAAATCTGAGGAACACTTGGGACTCATTCATTCCGCTCATTTCAACTAGTAACCAAATTTGAACCGCCTTAATTTCTAAACAACAAAACGTCAACATCAAATTTTAGCCAGTAAAAATGTTAAGTAGTAAAAGAACTCTCTCATCGACCTTTTAGATGAGAAGCAGCAGCGCACCTGTTAAACGCGTTAACTGGCTTGTCGCTGCGTTAACAGCTCGTAAATTAGGGGCCCTCAAAGGGCGCCAAAGGTTTTACTGCTGGCACTATAAACTGCGAAGCGATACACTGCCACATAAAAACAAGGTCGCAGTTCGTGAAAGTATTGGAAATCTACAGGCTATAAATGAGTTTCGTCGTGACATCATTAAACGACAAGAAAAGATAAAATATGTATATTCAGTAGCTAAGCCGTACGCCGTAATGACCACCTTCCTAAAATGACCACTTCCTAAAACCTCTATATCCCAGAATGACTATATCCTATAATCACCATGTTTTAAAATGACCACATTTCACATTGACCACATCGTATAATGACAACTCTCTGTATGACCAAGAAAACTACTTTTCATATTGACTTTTTCTCAAAACGACCACTTCCCACAATGACAACCTCCCAAATTGAACACAGCAAAGAAAACCATCTGAATGACCACTTTTAAATTTGTGACAGGAGGCTAGTCGCACAGATCGTATGTTAAGAGTGGGTATTTTTGTAATGTGGTCAATTTGGGAGGTGGTCACTGTAGGAAGTGGTTCTTTTGAGATGTGGTCATTTTAAGAAGTGGACAGTTTGGAATGTGGTCTTTGTAGAAGCTAAACGTTTTAAAAATGTAGTTGTTATACGATGTGGCCAATATGGGGTGTAGTCATTTTAGGTTGTGGTCGTTTTAACAAATTGATATTTTAGAAAGTGGTCATTTTTACACTTCAAAAATCTACCAGCGCTTCCCGGGAGGAGACCACTGCTGAGAAAAAACTGAACAGTGAGTATTTAATTATTCTTATTAAGTACTAAATATTTCAATATTTAATTTAAGGAATTTACGTTGATTTGACATCAGCATCAAAAAAGTTAGCATTTTAAGCGGTAATACGTAAACACTGCCGAAAGTTCTGTTCACGACTATGAAGTCGTGTGTAGATTCATATTCGATTATTATTTTGACTCTGACAGTATTCTTGTGATGTCAAACCCAAAATACCTAAGTCAAAAAAAAACCTACTAACCTAACCTAACTAATGTCATTTAAACTATAACAGTTATTAGCTAACTAGGTTCATTAGTGTGACACAGATCAAAATTGTCTAAGGATCAGAAACACATTCCTACAATTGTTTGATAGTTTGCAATGTATCAGATGTCGCACGTTCTTATAATAGTCCTTTGACAGTGTCGATCCGCTTAAAGGCACAAATAAGTCTTTAACGGCGAACGTAAAAAACAAAATTCTCGAAATAGACGTCCAATGAAAACACAAGCACCCACACAAACGTATATGGTATTAACACACTTATATTAAAAACGGGTCACTTCCTATGGAAATTCTTTACAAAGTGACCAGATTTCATTGCTCTTGACTGTATGTATATGAATACACCCACGTGCACAAACTTGTGCACTTTATTCTTCTGCTCTTAATATATCTAAGGGTATAAACTTTGGTAACCTATAAACCGGCCTAGAACTAAATCAATAATTATAATTGTAATTAAATAAGGCTGGTTGCGTTTCCTAAATAAATAAATAATGTCTCCTCTGTACACTTAGATCTATTAAACTACGCAACGGGTTTTAATGCAGTATTTAGCAATATATAGAGTGATTCAAGAGGAAGGTTTTTACGTATAATAAATTCTGGATTATGTACGTGTGCTACACAAGTCACATAAACCGAAGCGAAGCGAGGGCTGCTCGCCAGTAAGTAAATAAAATCAGAACGCAATCAATTGCAAAATATCAAAATAACGTTGGGTTTATTTTCGACTCTTTCAATTTTATGATGTGTAAGTATACCTACAAGGAATAAAACCAAAATCACTTCTGGCATAAAAGTAATAAAAAATAAAGCATAAGATAAAGCTATTCCAAACGAAGTCCTTTACTATACTTTCAGCAAACTCGGGCACGCAACGAGACTGTTCTGCAAACTTCATTTGCAAAACGTCCAGAGTTTATATTTAGAACAGAACCACCAGTCATCCCTCTCGCCCAAACAGGTGTATACCCCTACCATGAGTTGCGATTACCGTCGTCGCTAGCGAGTCGAATGGTCTGTCCCTCGCAGACCTCGCAGTATTCCTATAGAGTGCGAGGGACAGAGCATTCGACTCACTAGCGACTACGGTAATTGTAACTCATGGTAAGGGCACGTGAAACCCGACTCCAGACTTTAACTAATGTTCTAGACACGTCTTGCCTCCCCCAAAGGTAACCCCCTCTTCAATAATTACCTAGGAGCAGCGAGCCCGGCTTAAATTTATATTGAACTAACCATTAGTGCTTAAATTAGACAAGTTATTCGGATGAAAATAAAATTTAATCGATGTGGTCAACATGGCCGCCGTAAACTTGAGGATATCCCATGGACTCTCATCATTATGTATCATTTACATAAACTATTATTATTATTATTTTTACTGTGATTTATTTAGGTCAAAACATCAAGTCAATTTTGAACCAGTTCCCGTTAATGGAATGGCCTGAAGTTTTGACCACGCATGTTTACCTGATGACAATGCAATATTATGTTATTCTGGAGCTGATCTGATGAGGAAGATCGCAAAAGCATCTCCGCTAAACTTAAATTTGACTTTGCAAAAAAAGTACAGTTGACAGCAAAAGCTTGTTCCAAAAATGAAATTTTGGACGGAAACTTATGTATGTTCAATATTAAATTGGTAGTTCCGTGGAACAAATGGAACATCCCCGTAAACTTCGTCATATCTACCACGGACTACTAGGGCGGCTTCTAAACTCCAAGATAGATAGTGACATTATATCTTCAGCAAATCTTAACAAGACTGCCTTTATTACCATCTTTAACCAAATATCAAAAAGGCTAATAGAAACAACCGAGGACCACATGTTATCTTCCTCGGGACACACATTAGCTGCCGACAAAAATGTAGGTACTATTGGCGAAATTGAACCATAATCCATCATAGTACTGCGTCACACTGTTCGTACACAGTTTGAACCCTTAATAACATTTTGCAAATCTGATCGAATTTACGAGATGTTATAGCAAGTGCTCTGAAATTTATTCCCGATAGGTATAGAACGCGGCTTGAAAAAGGGTAGACTAGTCTAGCTTTCGAAACCATGCTTATCTTTGTTTGTTTGTAACAAATAAACTCAAAACTACTGGACCGACTTCAAAAATTCTTTTACCATTAGAATGCTACATCATCCCTGAGTAACATGCTACTTTTTATCCTGGAAAAATGAACGATTGGTGAGCAAAATACGAATTCTACGCGGACGAAGTCGCTAGCAGAAGCTAGTTACACTATAATAAACGTAATTGATCACATGATAATAAAAAGGATAACTAGAGGTCTATATCCAAAAGCCACTAGGTATTTTCACAACGCAAAACAAAATGAATAATCCTGTGATCCGTTGATTGTTGGTGGAGATTTAACATGCCATCCAATTATTTTTTATTAATCTGATGCGGGGAAATACCACCGGTGAAATGACTAGCCTGAAGCATTATTTTGTTAATCCGCAGGGTCGGCAACGGTTGTAGTCTTGAGGTGGCAAATACCTATGGGACTCAGACCCCGTTAACACCACTTGGCCTGGGCCTTGTTTGCCTTCAAGACATAACAAAACCTAAAGCTGCGAAAAACCGAGCCAGACGCGCCCCTCCGCGAAAAGGTTCACGGCACTAGGCGACAGGGCTCTAGCAACTGTTATTCCATAACGCATTGTTTCAACAGCTCATAGAGAATAAGACGAGCCCATCATACTAATATGTCCTCCGAAGGGATTACGTTTGGCCAAAATATTTTTGGTCTAAAATATCATTTCCCAAAAAGTTGCTTCCCGTCGCTATTGATTATTTTTTTATGTAGTCACAAGTGTAACGTTTACCTAATAGACGTAGCTAGATCCTAATTGAACGCGGATGCGCGATAATCACAAGTTCGCGCGAATTTACATCGTATGAACGCGCGATCAAAACTGATTCCGAATAGGCGTATGCCAATAAGAACGATGCCTAAAGAGAGAGATAAGTACAAGTTTTCCCGACGAAATACGATGTTGTATGTTTATTCACTACGTCTGTAACATCGACGAGAATTTAACCTGACTACGTTTTCCGTTAGGGAATACACGTGCGCGTATAAAAATCGTTATGTGTTATTTTCTGCAAGATCATTTTAAATCTTACGACAGTTTTAATAAAGTATGAAATGCTTAATGTGAAAGCAAACATATAGTGATTCTTACACGCGCAATGGCTCGCGTGAGCAGGAAAGATTAAGTTCCCGCCCTCGGGCATGTTTAGCGTCATTACGGTGCCTGTGCGGTACGAGGCACGCCGGGGCGCCTTCGTGTGTCGCATGACATGCTTTAGAATTCGTTGAGCCGAAGCGACATGGTTTTGACGCAGGGTACAGGGTAACCATAAGGCCGAAAAGGACTTAATTGGATTCTGTTGCACAAGAGCTGGAGTACTGCAATACGTTTTAGACTGAGCAAAGACCGAGTAAAGATCTAGACAGACGGCAGTGAGTTCGGACAAGTCCAAAGAAAAAGCCTAGAGGTACCGCAGTTAGTTAGAATTTAGCCGTGAAAGCGCAACAAACGGACAGGCAGTGTTTTCACTCATAATATTAATATTGAAGTATGGATAACTATGGATACAGTATTAACACATACGGTAGCCACCAAGATCAAGAGCGGAGGGCTTATTGCATAACGCTCTCGCAATCCCAATCGTTTTTCGTCACTCGTTCACTTTGAAATCGATTGCGATTGAGATTGCGTTAGTCAATAGCGATGCAGGACATCTATTCTACCGGATATAAACCGGCGCCAGCGCAAAATAGGCCTATCCATACGTCCTTTGTATTTTTGTGTCCCAAACTAAGCTCTAGGCTTGTACTATGGGTACTAGACAACGGTATAAATACTTATATAGAGAAATATATACTTAAATACATAGAAAGCATCCATGACTCAGGAACAAATATTCGCGTTCATCACACAAATATCTGCACTTGCCGGGATTTGAACCCAGGACCGCTAGCTTTGCAGGCGGGGTTACTTACCGACTAGGCCAACGCGTCGTCGCCTTTGAGCTATTACCATATTGTCAACGTTTTGTTAGCTCTTATTTTCTTAACAGAAAACGCTACCGAGTTAAAAATAATACCTACCATAACCATACATCGGGGTTTTCGGTGCGGGAACGTTTGACATTAGTCAAAGATTAGGTATTGACTTGAAAAACAGAATGTACTCTAGTAGGTTTAGCACACTAAAAATTATAAATTAATTGCTAAACGGCAAAGAAATAGAACTTCAATCGCAAGCTAATCGGGCTGCAATTGATTCCTTCATAAAATTTAAATATGCACCTATTACAACTGTCGACGTGGAAAGATCATTCAGTTTGATGAAATGGATATTTACAGCAAGACGCCGCAGATTAACTGTTCCAAATATAGAAAAAATATTAATAGTTTATTTTGAAAATCGAGCCACCTGCTAAATTTACTGCAAGTAATTAATTCATGTTATTTTTATCATTATCTCATAAGTTTTGGTAGTAAAGCTAAAGTATCTCCTACATGAGTTAAAATAAAATTGTATCATAGTGTGTAGGAATACAATTCGCAGAGAGGTAGTTATTCATTAGGCATAATATGATTTTTCTCAGACTGGCCTATCTGTTTATCTGTACTCTTTCTCAAATCATTCCCGCACCGAAAACCCCGATGTATGACCATAACCGGTCAAAGACGATGGTTTTTGCCGCCGAGAATAGAGGCCTAGGGCCTTTTGGACGATATTATAACTCGTCAAACGCCTATGGGTCGTCTATGGGTCTCAGATCCCACTTTCCATCAGGTGGCCTGAGCGCACGTGTGCCTTTACATTGCCATAAAAAAAAAGTTTGTGCCGTGTTTTGGCCCAAGCGGTGCTCTTGTATTGAGTACAGAAATCTTTGAATACTTTGTATATTTGACTAAATTAGGCAATCTTAATTGTACATTTTTCTTATCAGATGGAAATACCCCGCCCGGTCACGCATCAAGCATCGCGACTCGTTCTTATTGCAGCACGGAGCCGGGTGAATTGGGGACCAGCACGTGTCTCCCGACAGTGAGCACGTGCCTGTCTGTTTACGACACCCCGCGTTCAGGGCCCAGCTCAAACATTCTCATACAAAACTGACGCCAAATCGAGCACTTAGGTACTGAAGTTACGCCTGCGAAAAAAGTGTAAAGTGTTGTTAAATTTGTAATTTAATTTAGACTTTAAGGTTGTAGGAGAGAGTTTAGTTTGCATCAGAAATATAACTGTGTATGTGTCCTTTTTTAAACGATGGGGTGTAAGAAACGCTGGATCCGCTGATGTTGAATGCATTGAATGGGATGAAAAGGACGCATAAATAAACTGGTCGTCGATAGGTCTATGGCACTGGTTCCACCGCCGACGATGAGCGCGAAGCGAGTAGAGCCAGCGATCAAACATTGATACGTCTCTCTTTTATTGAGACTGGATCTATCGACAATCTAGTGGAGAGCGTTCTCGCCGCCAGTGTGTGTGTATGTGTGTGTCTACTAAAATAATAAGCTACAAATCATATTATCATTATCATCACCTAAAGGACGTCCACTGCTCGACATATCCATCCATTGAGGACCTCCGCGCTACAGTTTATTTTTTTTAAGACTCGTTGAAGGCAAAAGAGTATACAGGCCACCTGATGGTAAGTGGGACCTATGACTTATAGAAATAAAGAAAATAAAAATAAAAAAAATAATGAAAAAATATAGACAAATGCATTCTCAAACTACAATGAATCCTAAGACCGCAAATGCGTTGCCAACCCTGAGCTCTAAAATGGAATGCCTCTATGCTAATAATTTCTTCGGTTGTCTTATCCCTACACCGGAATAACAATGCGAATACTGCTGCTTGACGGAAGGTTAAATTATAAGATGGTGGTAGCGATCCGGACGGACCCTGTACAAGTTCCTACCACAACTAGGTAAATTATATCATATACAAAGTAGTGCTACGTGTGCTACGCCGTAGCAGTTATTATTTGATCCCAGCTCAATATTATAATTATACTCAAGCAGCTGCAAGAATAGTGTGACCATAATAAAATAACAAGGGACCAAAACAAGATGCATAGCATAAATGATAACATGAACGATTTTCGAAAACATAAGTACTCTCGATGATTTTCGATAAAGATAACGTTCGTAGAATGCATCTTATCTGGGCTTACAGGGCGTCTATTATACAGGGCAATACGATATTGCATTAGACGTATTATGGTATTGATTTTTACTCGGCCGCCATTACTGTCAAGTAAATAGGAGCTATCTTAGCATTGACGACACGATAACATTTCACTGACTGAGTGCGAAATAGGGGCAGACTGAGAACCAGCGCTGCGAAGACTCGAGCACTCGCCCGCGCTCGCAGCACATGCTGAGTCTGTGACTTTTGTTCCACCTTTTTTTATGTATAAAATTTTGTTATTTAGTATTTTACTGGTTTTTTGGGTGACAATAAATACTTCTTATTCTTATTCTTTTCTTTTCAAAAGCAACATTGTATACATTGTATACCACAACGCAGTAAAAACCAAATCGTCTTTGAGCTGCTATCGTTTTGTCAACGTTTTGATAGCTCCTCTCAGTAATGGCGGCCGAGTTCAAAACATGACCATATTAGGTCAAATACGATTTGGATTTTGCCGCCTAAATTTGAGGCGCAGCTGCATTTTAGGTATCGTCACGAAATCTGTACCGTTGATCATTGTTAGATGCCAAATATCAACTTTTAGGGATGCCTAATAAAACGTAAGCAAACGTGTTTTTGGAGGGTATTTTTAATGTATCAACCCATAAAACATTTCGCAACAATGACGGACGGTCCAATTGCTCTCTGATTCCAGCGATTTCACCCTTTGAGACAAGAGTACACATGCGTAAATTTCTGAGAACTACTCGCTTGTGCAGAAACAGAAGTGACGACAATTCAAGACAGTAACAGATTCTCTCAGATAAATAACAATTACGTAATCTCACTAGGAATTTAGCACCCCACCCCAAAAACTATCTTTAATATTTAATTATTCTATTAAATGTTTCATCAGGACTAAGCTACTCATACAGTTATATAATTACTTCAACAATTTAAGAAGATAACAACTAAAACAGTTATCGTTTTAAGGTCGGGCAATGTTACCCCGTAAATCAAAGTACCCCCAGTTTACCGGTAACTCAAAAGGGTAACATAAAATGGGTTCACTTAAGATGTTTTCTAATTTCCCATTAATTACATTTTAGACTCAGCTTAATCAGTCCTTCCTTTCTCACTGAAAACCTTTTGTGTATGTATCCGTTTTCTTATGCGTAGATACAACGAACGGTTTGAGTGTAGTGTCACCAAGCAATTTAAGCCAAGTTGCACAAACTTTATAAAATTAACTGTCGGTTTTATTATCGCTGTGTCACTATCTGTCTTGACGAATTAAAAAGTGTCACAAGGTGTTCCAATAGGATATAAGTTGTATGTTTCTGCCCCTGCGTGATTTACTAAATTTTTAGTATCAGTAGTAGAAATTAATCAACTCATTCGCTCAATTCAAACCTAGATCCAAACCAAACAGCCTTGATTTACAGTATTTACACACTCCAGGCGCAGCCGATCATCCAAAAAAAACCACAAGTCCAATCCACAGATAAAAAACTCAATTTGCGCCAACCCTGCACTTGTCGCGTATATTTTTAAGCACACCCCTGCCCCCCCGGGGCCGCCGGCGGGTAATTAGTCGCGGAGCTCCATCCGACTTGTTTCCTTCTTTATTTGCCCACTTGAAACAAATGTGGGGAAGGCTGGCGATAGCGGACTGGGTTGCCAGTGGCTCGTCGGGAAATTTACGCAAGTTTAAAATTTTGTGGTTGGAGAAATAGGATGAATAATACGGTTTCGAAAAGGAAATAAAGATTTATTCGAGATGTCAAGTATCTACTGATTAGCTAAAGTAGACAAGGTTTTTCTTTATTATTAAACTTTATGCAGGTATGCGTTTTGAACCCACGAAGAAGCGCCCCATTATTTCATATTTTATACGAGTTGTTAAATATGTCCAACAATTCGAACAAATTAAGTTTTAAATTATTATACCAAATTTCAAGGACATACTGGAGTTTGATATTTATCAAGTCATACGTACTCGTGTTGTTGATTTAATCGGAGCATACTTTTTAAACCACAAAAACATAACATTAGCCTTACAATGGCACCGCGAAAGATATCCTGATAGAAATACACCATCTCGATTTATTATTTAATTTAGGGTAATTATTTTTCTCGTGTAACGGGTTCGATTCCCGGTTCAACCATGTAATTATTTAAATATCTATGAATGCAGTTTAAATTGTTTTTTAAATTCAAATAATGTCTTCTTTCAGTAAAATGTTCCATCTACAATATTTAAGGTACTTTCCTTCCATGTGGCATGGCCGTGGGACGCCCTGTATATAAAATTAGGCGATTCTGCATTGTGACAAATCGTAGTGAACAAGGAACTCTTATAGTTTTGGCAAGTCCGTCAGTCCATCTGTTTTTTTTTTACATTATGTATCATATGTATCATTGGTAACATTACAAAAGCACATGTTATAAAAATAATAATTGGGGTTTCGTTTAGGAAATATTAAACAGCCTACAGCCAAAAGTAGTTTACAGTCTGATAAAAAAACTAACGAATTTTAAATGAAAACTATCTTGAATAAGTAAACTTTATTCGTGCTTGAGTTACAGGCCACTAAACCTAAACTTTAAAGCTATAGACTTTTGGATTTTGGAGATGGTTCTTTGTATGAGTATTAACAGCGATGGACACGTTTTTAAGTGTCTTAATGTAGCCGGACGTACAAAGTAAAATAAAAATACTTGTAAATTCAAACCTGTACTTATATCCTGAAACAAATATAAGTGTAGTTGACCTATTCTGAGTGATTTAGGTACTTTAAGTGGGTAATTCAGGCTGTCATCCAGTTATCACACTGAGCAGGGTTATGGATGCCCGGGACGGGCGACGGCGGTCGGAGCAGACCTCGGGCGGCAGACGACGGCCAGATAATGAATAAAATATTTTCATATTTATAATATACTAGTTTGTAAGAGGAAGTATAATAGTGGCGCCAGTAAGGGAAAAAATGGATGGGAATAGATTATTGGGCATGTTATGAGAAGGAATGACAATCATGTGACGAGAAGAGTTTTAAACATGGATGTCAGGGCTTTAGTGGAAGGGGAGACCTAAGCAGACATGGATGGAATGTGTGAAGTGATATGAGAAACAAGGGCGTGGATGAGATGGCGGCTGATAGGGATGTTTGAAAGAAAAAAACGGTGCGCTGACCACGAATGATTGGGAGAAAGGAAAGATGATAATGATGATGATAGGAGGACACCAGTTACTTCGTAGTTTCCTGCTACTTTTAGCATTTCCAAGGAAAATTCCCTCCAAATTTCAAGTCCTTAGGTCCAGCGGTGTTGTCTGTGCGTTGATCAATCAGTCAGCCAGACAGTCTTTTGTTTTATAAATTCAATGGCCGCTTTTGGAAATAAAACAAGATATTTAACTTACATTTTCGTGTATGTTGTTTCAATGAAGAATTTCACACAGATATCTCATAGTTTCAGTCCAACAACAGATTTTTCCGTCACAATTGACAGGGTTAATTAAGGTAAATGCAAGAAATAAATGCAAAATACAAATCCGCGGTGCTTCCTAGTCATTGGCATGGAAGTCATGACTTTAGTCCCTACAATATCTGAAATGCCATTAAAAAAGTAAGCAACGTAAGTGAAATTTAAAATAAATCAGTGGCTTTTATAACTAACCCTGGCAACACTAATCGACCGGGGGGTTATTGGGCGGGTTAAGAATTATTAATGACTGGTTTAAAGCAGCCCCCGGGATCACGTGAAGGAAGCCGTTTCCACGCCAGTATCTCTACATGCGAGCAAAGTGCTTGAGTAATCAATGCTTGGGCAGTCTCCATCTAATACTAGTTCCCTATTTTTAAAGGGACGAGTTTAAAAGCAGTCGTCAATTATCTAGTGATTCTTTTAAAATGCCTAATCGAATATAGTACGTTATGCAACAGTTGCATAAGAGAGGTCAAAAAAGACGAGCTGCGTGTGTTACGATGTGGCCCGAAGGCAAACATCGACGACGACGACGACGCCACGAGTTTTTTGACTTAGTTATACACCGTTGCATACAACACTTTTTCTTCGACTAGGTGTGAAATAAGAAAAAGAATAGAATAGAATAGAAAATATTTATTCAACACACATAAGAAAACAATGGAAAAAATTAAAGGAGAAAGGAAGACAATAATAATGTGTCGAATAGGATCCCTCTCAGCATTGTGCCGCAGTTAAACTGCAAAAGGTATGGATTACGCATATTACCAGTTTCATATATTCCAAAAAATGATATACGCAACATTCCCAGACTTAACAAAAATAAAATGCAAAATTTAATTAAACGCGATATTTACTCGACAAAAATATAGGTACCAAACTTTTAAAATGTTTATGTCCTGGATTCTCGTCCTTTAAGCCATAAGTACCTAACTAATACGAATAAAGCACAGAATAACAAACGAGCGGGAAACATGAAAAAAACAATATTTTTTTTATTGACGATTATTTGCCATATTATATATATAATTAGGCAATACACATATTTCAAATTTTTAGACAAAAACTTTGAATTCTTTGATTGTGTTTACCCCTTAATACTTTATCCTAGGTTGAGTAAGCTTTGACAGCTAGGCGTGTAGTTTTGGTTCTAAAAAGCACAACTGCTGCTATGGGGCATAATCTAGATAGCCTTTTCTACGGATTATTCTGTGAACATATTATCCATGTTCTTATATTAGAGTTCGTGACTATATAAATGACAGATAAAAGTACAGGAGTTGGAAAAATATATTAATTAACCTTAGCCTAATTGTGCAAAATGTAGTTAAAGAGCTGCCTACCCCACACTGGGAATGAAGACGTGAGTGTGTGTATGTATGTCTTGTATAATGCCGTAATGAGCTTGTCGTCACATCATAATCACAATAATGTGGTAAAAATGATGTTTAATGTACCTATAAAATCGATTTAAAAATATCTGTAAATTAAATTAAAAATAAACCAACTAACTCTGCCTATCAGCAATGTAAGTAAAGCCTCTGCCTCTGCTCTGCCTTGGAATATGTTAAGAACATTCAGAGGGGACAACTTACTCGCCAGTTAATTTTAGCTGCGTCGAGTCGAAAAATGCTTAAAAGAATCACACCTCAGGGCATGTCACATCCATGTTTGCATTAGGAAAAATGGTTTACGCCTAGTTAACAAAAGTAATTTAAAAAATATATAAGTGGAAAGAACAGTTTTTTTGACACACATTTGGACGCAGATACCGGTTAAAATGTATATAAAAATCAACATGGCAAATTACTCATGTCAAAGATGGCGCCACTCAGCTCAGCCTTGCGCACAGCTCTTATCGCAGTGCCATTCATAACCTATTCTTGGAGGTTACAACTTGTACTGAATGACAGGAGTCAGAAAAGACTACTTATCTGATTAATTCTATAATCGTTCCCACTTGAATATTGCAGTTTCACCTGTCCTTACCCATTGTAGCTATAAAATTCCTTGAAATACTTTGTCCTCCATATGCCAATACCTTTCACGTCACGCCATTCTCTTAGGATAATAGAATATTTCCACACTACACTTCGTATGTAACACGACACTGTCACCGGTGCACTTTGCCGTCTAGACTTCGTGGACTTCACGCGTCTGGACTGCTAACGCACTAGCCTTTCTTAATAAAGTTACCTATATTTTTTAAGCGCCTTCAAAAAAGGAGAAGGGTCTTTTTTGGATGTATGTATGTTTTAAGGTGTCAATTTTATCTTAAGAATCATTACATAGTTTCAAACGAAGTCGCTTCCTGACGTCTATCCCTCTGCATGCACGCTTTTCGTTTAATTTAATTTTAATGCGGTTTTCATGAAGAGACAGAGTGATCAAGAGGAAGATTTTTATGTATAATAAATTCTGAATTATGTACAGGTGTAAGTGTTACAGAAAACTTACATAAACCGTAGCAAATCGAGGGCGGGTGGTTTGTGTTAAATATATAGGTTCGTCCTTCGTAATGAACAGCTCTAAGACGTTAATAGCAGCGGCGGCTTCCTGTGCTAATTACAAAACAATATCAACCGCGCGTGTGAAGGTCAAGTTAACATGGTATAGCTATGCAGGGGCCTTAGACAATAGTAATACGCATAACGCTAACGTAAGCGATTTTCGAAACCTGATAATTTATGGAATTTACATAAGCGCTCATTGCGACTATCCGACAGCTTGCGTCAATAACATTTTCGATAACGATAACGTTCGCCAAATGCATCTTGTGTAGAACCACAGTTAAGCTAAAGGCGAGTGTAAGGGACAGCTATAGTTGCAATACGGATCTGTCCTTGTCTCTCAAACTGCACAATTCTGTCACCCCGTTAGTTTTGCAGCTGATTAAAGTTTCTTCATTATAGACTGGACTGTGGTTTTGGAAGGTCTTGGCCGGCAAGTTACCTCAGCCACCCAAAGACTAACGGAATACTCTAAATATGCCACATTATAAATAATTATCAACCTTATGTAAATATCCATCTGCATAATGCATAGTGAATCGTTGACTATTCAAATCTGTAATCATTCTAAGTGTTTAGTGTCCAATTAGGCGAATTCTCAGCTCAAAGTTAATCCATGACTTGTGACGCACGATTCGCAATGATAAGCCGGTCAGTCGCTTCGACCGGGCGGGGAGGGAGAGCACATTCACTGTTCTTCTTCCAGTGAATAAATGTGAGTGCGAACAAGTTTCTTACTAAGGAAAATTTTTTGGCTTCCGAAGTCAACTAGGAACATTTATAGTTTCGCCATGTCCATCTGGTTGTCTGTCCGTCTGTCCGTCTATCCGCGGTTTAACTCTGAGACCCTTTGTTAGGTACAAAGGGGCTCAGAGTTACAAAGCTGATTTACGCACCCAATGATTACTTGCTTTTTTTACATTAGGTATAACTTCGAGTGAGATATCTTTGGATAGCTCTTAAAAAAAAGCATTATGTACATGTTATTATAAATGTCAAGATTTGTTTTTCATTTCATTAGGTACATTACATTATTTTAAACTTAAGTACTAATCTTAAATATAAAAGATTATACGAGTTAAGGAGTCTTAACTTATAACACTTCTCTACTTTACTTTATTTACTTTACTACTACTTTTATTTGTTTTTATTGTTAGGAAATGTTAAATATAGAAACCCCTCGACTCTACAGACAAAACTACAAATAATTAAAATCTGAAAAAAAACTTATATGAAAGCACATTATAACGAATAACTTAGATATTTGCAATTTCCAGACAACATGCGTGGCTTACCCTAAGGAATAAGACAAAATAAGATGAAGTAAAGGGCAAGACTGACTAACAGTCCGCCGGCCGATACTGGCGTCCGTTCATCGTATTAGAGTACCGGCTATCTAGTTTATCTTAAGGTAAAGAAGATAAAGTGTGAGTCTGTGGTCCGTAGTTTAAGCCCCCAAAACGTGCGTGTAAGAGGTCGTGTACAGTCTGCCCTCCGCGCTGCTCGATCCCCGGTCCCCGCGGGGTCAAGCAGCCCGGCCGCTAATGAAGGTATCTTCAAAGGTCCGCCCGCGGTGTTTTGAATCTTTAAAAGGGTCGTACGGTCAGGCCGGACTAAAAGCGGGCTCTAAGCTCTCGATACCAATTATTGGCAGTTGATTCTGTGCGGGTGAGGGCTTTTGATTGAGTATTTACTATTTACTAAAATATCTATCGTGCTGTCTATTTCACGGACTGGTTTCATATTCAGCTATATATATATATTGGCAGTGAGTCGTCCGTCCTGCATGAGTAATCTACGCATAAATTTACTTACGCTTAAAAAAGGTGCACCTACTGTGCAAAAATACTGTGATATTGTAAACTATTTATAATTATTATGTAATGATGTAAACCTTTTTCCTGAAAAAAATATACCTTGCCGAGTTTCTTACGCCGGTTCTTCTCGGGGCAAAGGTTTTATTTTTCGAACCGGTGCTTTTTGACATTCATAGGTGTATTATGCCTAAATTGAAGAATAAAGAACTTTGACTTTGACTGTGAGCTAAGAATAAAAAAATATGGTCACCATATGGGAGTTGTGTGTATAGATATTAAAGAAGGTTCACGCTTTGAGATTAATGGAAAATGGTAAATATTTTTATTTACCCGATCGCTACAGTTAGGTAATATACGTATATGTGATTAAAACAACATGACATTTCCGATGATATTGGACTATATTAGCAAGCATGTATTGAAAAAGTCGAACTTGACAGACCATGTAGGTCGAGTCGATAATTAAACATCGTCATTTTCTCATCACTATTAAATTTCATTAATATCTGAAACAACTTATCTGCCGAACTCGAAATCGAATTATGAATCCTATTATTGGTGACCACAACTGATTCCATCATCATAAGTACCCAAACGATTACCTTGTTGCTTTCATTCCCTTATCTACTAAGTCTACCATTTCAAACTTAACATGTAAGTGACAAGGTATAAAATTAATCACTTTAATTTAGTTTTCACTTTGAGTTGTACATAGCACTTTCAAGATCTGCCGCCACGTTCCCCAGATCTATCCCTGCACTGGCCACTCAGCCAACAAGCATAACCAAATATCTACAATAACAAGATAAATAGTTCCGCTGTACAAGCTAAATGCAACTTGTAAGACTTGTAGCCCACAAAGGGCGCTTGGGGAATCCCCTTTGACCGAACGTTGGCGCCCCCTGGTGGCCGTTGCGCCATTTGATAACTTCTACAAGGTGAACAAGTATTTAATTTGATTTGTACTTTGTGAATTTATTAAATTAGAAGCTGGTCAACTCCTCTGGATAAATAGCAAATTGGATGTTAAAGGCAAAAGTTACTTGAAAGAGAGAAAGGTGGGTGGTGCCTACTCCAAAAACTTTAGAGGATACGTTAATGGCATCTAGCGTGTTTTAAAAATTGTACTTCTGAGTATCAGATAGATATCAAATTTTTAGGTGTTTCAGACTTTCTTTTGAAGAGTTTATTTTACGTGAGTTAGGTACCTTCTTTTATCTAATTAATAATTATTCTATTATTATTTATTCTGCGTGAGTTGTATAATTTCCCGGCTTTTTTCTTTAATTAGTTCACGATAGAAAGAAGCAACGAATCGATCGAGTTACGAATAGATGTCTCGTTCAAAAAGGGTCAGAAGGCCGAACCAACCCGTAAAAAGTTCCCCAAGGAAGAGTGGCAAACGATTTCTACAAAGATGAAAGCGCTAGCCAAAGCTTAATAAACCTCATAACGTACACCATTCACTGCTGGCTGCGCAATAAGCGAAAATAAGCGTTTTCATGACTTTCACCAAACACATTAAGCACGAATATATAGTACCTACCCCAACGAAAATGTTAAGCACTTTAGTGCGTTGTCATTGTAAACCTCAAATAGAACATCAAATGACACACATGACAATGACAATGACATTCACTATGACGAGGTTCTAAGTATGCTCAACATTTTTACTGGAAGACTTTACCATGTACCACAGATTATATCGGAACACGCTACGCGTGCACGCGTGGGTCTAAATTCGCTTCGTTACAAAATGGCCTACGCCTACAGCGGCACACGCACGAAATGACGTCGGTGGCGCTTGATACACACGTCAAGCCACGTTGCGCCAAGCGTTGGGCCACTCACGTGTACGTGTGCGTGCCCGTGCGCGTGCGCCGCAGTGGAAAGCACCTGGAGATAAACCTGGAGAACGCGACCGCTTATTAGACATAACAACATCACTTCAACAAATAGTTTAGTGCTATAATTTGTAAAACTAACTAACAAATATTAATAGGTATGGTTAAACCGAACTAAAAATGTCTTTAGTTTATTTTTAAACATGACAGCTCATGGTATGTATATGACAGCAAGGAAATGACGACTCCTTGGATTCTAGAACTACGGTACGCTGCCAAAACTGCTATGCCTAACCTCTTTACCACGTACGCTTAAAAATAAGGTTTTTCGTAAGTAGGAGCAAGAGCGCAAAGATTGATTTGTATTTTATTTGAATTTTTAGAAGTTTAATCAATTTTGCTCCCAACATAATAATTTGCTTTGTAGCAGGAAGACATTAATTACCGTGGGGAATCGCACGATTCGTAATAAAATGTAAATGGCCCGCGGCACGACCTCGACGTCTGTTTCCATGGTTTTCAAAACCTTATATATACTGTGTATACCTAGATGCCGTAATTTCACGAGAAAATCTAATGCAAAATCGAGGTGGGAACATCGCAACGATATAAATAAGTAATAAGTATGTATACCCTAGGACAAAAAAATATGATACTAGTGAATGATTAGCACGTCGGTGCAGACCAACTCTGCAGTATTTTTTCTTTAGTCCAATTTTATCTGTACGACCACAATGCTAGAAATTGAATTATAGTTTCATCAAAGACTAATATCAATTACAGTATTTTGTTAAGTCAGTTTCAGTCATGTTATAAAAGTGCTGTCTGGTCATCTTAATTCAGCCGTATTAGATTCAATAACCGAATAAGGAACATAAAATTCAAAATTGACGGAAGATCTAATAAAACGATTAAATTGAAATCTCCTTTTATTCATTTTAGAGTTAGTTTCGTTCGAGAATGAAATGTCCATTATTTTGCACACGTTTTCGCTTTAGACGAAGTCAAAATTATATTCCTATTTAGAATTAAAAAAATCAGTATAACAAAAAAATCGTTATTCAAGAAAACGTGTTCAAATTCAACCGTTATTATTGAAATGATAATAAAAAAAAAGAATATGCAAAAGGACGAGCCAAAATTATAGGGAATAGCGGCACATGATCCTGAGGCATAATTCTGACATCCTCCAAGTCTGGCTGTGCTCTTATCACCAGCAGCGCTCCTTAGTGATGCTCGACGGAGCCTGAGGGGGGGCCGGGAGGGGGGAGACACAGCTGACGCGGCTACCCGGCCGTGATGCAATTGTATGAAGATAGCGTGTAGGTGTGGGTAGGTATAGCTTGAGTTAGCCAGGACGCCATGCGGCTTTTTGGAAAATGTTCACGCGAAAAATATTGTTGTCCATTTAATTATAAGAGTATTTAGGAGTCTAATCTTTATATAATTATTTAACCATTTATTTCTAAATACTCGTTGATAAGATGCATCCAAAAAAAATAAAAAAAATATAACTTCAAAGACTAAAAAAAAGTTGAAATCCTCTTAGGAACCAATTCAAACCAGACAGATGTAAAGTTTTAAATTGGAAATTAGTTTAATCAGCGGGCCATTATTCGAAATATGGTATTGGTGGTTAGACGAAATGGGTTACTGAATGGTAGCCAAGAAAATCAAAACGATCTGTAGATTGAACACCTGGCTGTGGAGTAGATGACATCCGTAACACGGCGGGAGGCAATGCATGCGATTAGCGCAGGACCGAGCAGAGTGGCTAGATGAGAAAAATGGTGGATTCAGGCTAATTGGATGTATGAATGGATAAAAAAGATGTAACACTAAACTATTAAAAATGTATGTGAAGTTTTCACTTAAGAAGCTTCAGAGGCTTCACTTAAATTAAGACCGCGCTGTCGCTAGCATGCAAATATGGCTGTGTATAGACTAATATGCATCATAATTGTTGACTTTTTTTTTGGCATGTAGAAATGGGATCTGTGACCCATAAACATATTATGCATTCTCGAGACACCGACTTAAGGCTGCAATCCTAAGAGCACAAACGCGTTGCCAACCCTGAGGACCAAGATGGACTGCCTCTATGCTAGTAAATTCACGTGTAGTCTTATACCCACACTGGAACATAACAATGCAAACGCTGTTATGACTGCGCTACTGTCTGAGATGTCATAACATAAATATAATTACGATAGCATAACAAAATGGAATATACCAAATTGGGATAAAAAACCGCGATAAATAAATCGGCATTTTGACATTTCATTTAGTGTAGCCAAATAAGTGCATATTGAGCTGCCGAACACGTCCACAAAATGTATTTTGATTTGATACTGTTGATCCTACACAGAAGGTATGGTACAGTCAAAACCAGCATTGATTATCGACTCACACACAAGTATCTATTCGTTACCAGGAACTACCAGTTCCTTTGACAATTAATATCGCAGCGGTCGGGATTTGCTTTTGTTAGCTTGTTAGTAATGCAATATTCGTGAAATAGTAGTGTTTAGACGTTCCTGGCAAATATGACATCATTTTAATTAGGTACATACCAAAAAAAAGGTTCGTGATGTTGAAAATTAAAGTCTCCCAGTATTCCAGTCATTAACTTAATTCTTGGTTTTTATCTTGGGTAGATACTTATTAGACTAAAAGACTAAAACGATGGGTAAAAAATAGGGATACATTCAAGATACAGAATTATGCCTTTTCCGAGGGAGGAATAACCTTTATTTGTTTCGCAGACACACTATTTCGCTAGGTAAGTATTAGAGTAATTTCTTAGATGTTATGTAGAATGTTTTATTTATGTCCAATATTATCTGGGCAAACTCCTGACCTGTCTAAAGGCCGGTTCAAACAGTCAGCACTAAACTGCAAAATGGCAGTTCGAGGGCAGTTCCGAGGCAGTTGACGTAACTATCGAAAACTGTCCAGTCCGCTTGCAGCTGGCGGGGAGTCAAACTAAGCGGGCAGCGCAGTTGGTTTGCAGTTACATCAACTGTGTCAGAACTGCCCTCAAACTGCCACTTTGCAGTTCCGTCCGTCTGAAACAGCCCTAAGAGTACCTTCAGTTTTCGTTACATCTAATCATTTCTTCAGATTTACTTATTAGTCCGAACAAAGTTATAAGAAGAAAAACATGGTAAATTGTCGGAAAAAGAAATAAACTGGACACCGTCTGTCGGGTCAAGTAGTTGGTAATAAATTATGTACATACCTAATAATTATAACGCCGCGTAAGTCATGTGCCTATACCGTGTCTAGATGCATCGGTGTAGTTAGTCAGCCTTACACAACAAATGTGAATATACTTTGTTTATTTAGGTATTTGACGAACTGTTAACAAACACAATAACGGGCTGTAGTCAGCCAATAGAAGCAAAGCAGTGATACGTCAAAGTTTGATTACAAGTTGTGATTGGCTGTTTAACAAGACCCGTGGTAAAATAAGGGAAACTGAAAGAAGCACCTTTTTAAGCCTTATAGACATTATGACAAGAGCGAAAAGGGTACGTCTTTCAGTTTCCCTTCCTGTTTACAAATCAAAGAATAGGACAAAAAGTAACTCTCAGTTTAAAGTCATATTTCGTATGCCTTGACACGGACTAGCTTACGAAACTATTGGTCATAGGTTCGATCCGATAAGGCTAAAAAATCATGTATTTAGCGCGAGCATTTGTTTCTGATTCTTGGATGTTTTCTATTTACTTATTTAAGTACATGTATTCATATATTTCAGTATTGGTATGTTTGCGGGTGGTAGGTCCTTGTTCAGAGTCTGTCCGGATCGCTACCACCATCTTATCCACAACTACCGCCAAACAGCGGTGTTCGTATCGTTCTGTTCCGGTTTGGGGATAAGACAGCCAGTGTAATGACTAGCATAGAGGCATTCCATCTTAGTCCTAGGGGTTGGCAGGCAACGCATTTAGCAGTCTTAGGATTGGAGTCTCGTGAATGCGAATGTCTATGGGTCACAGTTTCCACTAACCATCATGGGCCTGTGTGCTCGTTTGCCTTAACTATGCCATAATAGTACATTATGATACAAGTGTGCTAAGTTGACCATTGTATACAAGTCGCTATTGTGTGCGCACGAGCGAAAGCGAGTGCGCCACAAGAAAGCCGCGTATATTATGGTCACAGGCACACGTGTTACATACGACTTTTTTCAACACACAAAAAACAAGACTCTTCATTTAGTCAAATTTTAATTAATTATTAAAACAGTTGGTAAAAAACTGTTTGTTGCTAAGAAAAAAAAAGGTATAACCCGACTAAATTATATCGCTTCTTCTTCGTACTTACAACTTGGTACTAGGCTACAAATGTAAATTGTTTGGGTTAATAAACTAAAGGCACTTGTGCGTAATATACTGAAAAAGCATGCGTGTTTAATATCTAGGTTTATGAGCCAAAAATCGGTGGAATAAAAAGGTCGTTTTGAGCAAGTGTGTTGAAAAAAAAAAGTATGTCTAGTACCCATAGTTTTATCCTAGCCTCTTCAGGCCCACCATACAACAAAATTTATCTATGAAATATGAGCCTATTGTAAATATCGTAGTCCATTATCTAATTCGATTTTCAGTCATAAAACAAAGGAAAGTCCATTTTATTTCCTTTGCGGTGGAGCTTTATTCCTATGATTAAAAAAAAGATAAAAAAGGTAAAAGATGTTTATTCAGTAAGTAGGCCTGACGGGCACTTTTACTCGTTAAAAATCTACCAGCGCTTCGCAAGAGACCACTACTGAGAAGAAACACTTATGACTGTAATGACTATATTATGTAAAAAAAAATGTACGCAGGGCCATACAGGGCTAGAGCTGTCAATGTGTGTGATATTGTTACCATTATACATATATTAGAATTATTTATTTATTAGAATACCTTTTCCTCAAGACTTCTGACATCTGTGTAGAAAATGAATTGATCTTATTCTAATGACGTCACCTTGTACGAGTATACGTATGTGATACATTGACGACACGTCTGTGTGAGTGTGAGCATACGTAGCCCGTACATCTGTGAGTGTATTGGGCAGGACATCGAGGCGCAGGCCGCGGCGTCCGCGCTCTAATTAAAACCCCCTCCCCCACTCCACCCCTCCCAATACCGAACAGAGGACAAAGAGTAATAGCGCAGAGGTAACCCAATACAAGAGTGGAGTGGTTTAGTAAATTCTGGCTTTAGGCTTGCCTCACTTCGGCTTACTTCGGAAACGTAGTCTGGCTCGATGTTCGTGTTGTCAACGTTTTGATAGCTCTTGTTTACTTGACAGTAATGGCCGCCGATTTAAAAAAAAATCCATAACAGGTCAAGTATGATATCGTTTTTATCGCCCAGAATAGAGGTCCTGCTTACTGATATTGTAAATATTAAGGTGTGTGTGTGTGTTTGATATTAGGGTATCTTCACTGGACCTAGGGATATGAAATTTGGAGGGAATATTCCTTGGATATCCCCTAGGATATTTGAACCTAACCTAAGAAGGGATTTTTGAAAATTCAGCCCCCATCGGGAAGAAAAAGGGTGACCAGCGAGGAACTCATTCTACGCGTACAAAGTACGTGTTTCCAGCTGATTATACAAAAATACGACTGCGCAAACTTTTTGGGTGTGATGGCACTTGTTGGCTATCGACTATTTTCCCGCTCATGAAACGAACGAAAGATATATATGTAGATCCCGTGTTAATAAAAGAGACATTTACGTATTAATAGTTAATCGCTGGTCATGTAAGTAAATTAAGTTCTCGCACTAGTACAGTACTAAAATCAAGCGAGACGCGAAGATCTAATTAATTTCGCGGTAATTGGCAAACTGAACAATTGTTTTTTGTGGAACACCTAAAAATTCCTAAATCTTTTTTTTCGAAATTTCATTTGTTTGTGTCAAAAAATTAAGTCTACAACCAAAAGATGCATTCGGAATTATGATCAATTGGAACTATGACTCTCGGAATTAAGGATCCGTTTTTATAGTTTGAAAATTGGATTCTGTAAGCTGGTTGGTCTGTGCCCCGCGGCCGGGGGCGGTGTAAAAAGAACAGCGACGCACGACGCGAGTAAGATTGCCCTCGTTAAACTCTATCTCTACACGTGCACATCTATGGGTATAGCTATTTTCAGGTACAGGCGCAACTATGGATCAAAAATTATCATGCCCGCATTTATAGGTCAGATTGTAGTATATTCTTTCAGTTATTCTAGTAGTTCTTAGTGGTATGCCAGGACAAAAATAATCTTGAAAGTTGATTTTAACCTGCTCCTAATTGTTGGATATTTTGCATACTTATGCAACTACGATGACAATACAATAATATAGTACATGGAGCTGCGCCTAGAGGCGGTAAAATTCAAATCGTATTTGACCTGTTATGGTATTGTTTTGGACTCGGCCGCCATTACTGTCATGTACTATCAGCCCATTGGAACCTTGACCCAACATAGAACTCTGTCACAGTGACGTTATGTCTCAAGTCGTAAGAAGTGTCAAAGAAATTGTTTTATAATGTCACTGTGACACCGTTCTATGGTGGGTCAGGGTTCCAATGGGCTGATGGTACATAAGAGCTATCAAAACGTTGACGATACGATAACAGCTCGAAAACGATGTTGTTTTAACCGTATTGAATAGAGGCCCTATGATAGACATAGGAACATTAGGAACTACTCAATGGCTCATAGCAGATCTGACGCTCCGAAGTGTGGACTTATTTTTATTTGTTATGTTTTTAAATGAGTGTTTAAACGACAGTCAGTAATAAAGTATATTATTAAAACAGATTTTTAAACTCATTTATGTTTTAAGATGCCTCTTAAACTACACTCATGGAGTTTTTTTTTAATGATTTTAAAATGTCCTTATAACAAAGTACGTTATTTCAGAGCAGATAATCGTTGAACGGCAATACGGTAGATGATTCTCTTATGTCGGGTTCCTATATTCAAATTGCGGTTAAAATTTGACTTTTAACAATACAAAATGTGTCAAATATTAATCTGAAGTAAGCTTTGTGTATGTTCTTGTATCTAACCGGCAAGTTCCGATAGAGCATATTAAACACATTTAAACATGTGCATGGATTACACGCTTAATGCGTAATGAGAGAGTACCGTTTGTAATAGAACAACACCTTTTATTTTCATTCAACAGATTTCAGTAAAAAAAACCTCGATGCAGCTGCGTCAAAGCAAATGTTAAACTTTGCCTTGTACGCACCTACGTATTTTTGGCCACTTTATTAAGCCGGTTAATACTAAGTCACTGAATTGAAAAGCGACTTATTTTAGTGTATAACCCTTGTTATAAACATGTCCACTAAATATTCCGGTTGGTTTTTGCCCAAGTCCCGGAATCCCGGCAAAGGGCGCCGGGCTCAAAGCACCTCGACAGGTTCTGACCCACGGCAGAGGATTTCACAACTAATGAGTAGGTAATAACCTGAATTTCAAAGCGACCTAGATTAGGAACTGAAAGGGCAAATTAAATTCCTATTGAAATCATTTATATGCTGTGAAATTTTGGGTTGTTTCACGTTTGAAATGGGTACTACCGGGACTTAGGTATAAACTGTTAACGCGATCAGGCGACAGTAAAAACTAAATGAAATATGAAGCTCAACCTGTGGGGTACTCGTACCAGTGGCGCTAACCAAAATTACTTAGATTGGTTAAACCGAGTACAAAACTCTGTACACTAGTGTACACGCGTACTAAAACAGGTGATTACAAGGGGTGTCCCTCGAAATCCCTAACAACGTTTGCCCTAAAAATCGTTTCTCCGAATTTTCATTTGCTCTAAACTGGTTTTCAGATGAGTCAGGCAACTTTTTAAGTTTCCAATTATACCTGTGGTAAGGTTAGGTGAGGTTTATATTATTAAACACTAAAAAGTTTTAAACCTTAAGCGGAAATGTTAGGATAAATGAAAATTAGGACAATTGATGCATTAGGAAAAATGACTATTAGGGATTCCATAGGAGAACTGATTAAAAGAAATTAGTTTACACTAAAACTATGTTTCCACTAATATACCAATTACTGATATTTTCTCCGATATATATTTTTATACTTGTTCTTATAATATTATTATTTATTTTTTCACAGTGGGTGAATTTATTTACCTATCCTGTTGTGGTAGTTGTTAAGTGAAAATATTTGGTCTCCTTAAATAAAAAATAAAGCAGTATAAGGCGTGAGAAAATAATACCACATATAATATACTTGACTTTCCTCGCCTCGCCTCGATTCGTTAGTTGTTTCACGCGCCCCAATTCGGGCCCACTTTAAAATTCCGAACATTTTGTTTCTGTTTATTTTCATTTTCCCGAAAGCTATATGCTCGAGCTATTTCATGATAATTTACAATATGTAATTTAGGTGAAGATAAAACTATGAGCAATATAAAAGCTCTGAAAATTCTGGATTTCGATCAATTCGGCATTTAGCTCGTCGCAATTATGTAGTGTCAGTCCAGTTGTGAACATAACGCGGCCATAATCCCAATCAGTAACAGATCTCCCTGATATCCATACTTAATAGACTCCATATCGATAGCCATGGCGCTGAACGCATTATTTGTGCCACACAGGCGCCATCCGTAATTTACGCAACTAATCGTGCTGTTGACTCTGTCGACCGGGAATATCGAGATCGGCCTATATTCCCGATCGCGCCAAAACACTACAATTACTGCGTAATCTGATCCAATGCAAATGTTGGATCAACGTGTTTGATCAAACGTTTGATTCGACGGTAGCGTGTCGTGACCATACTTAATTATGACGTAAAGACAAGCGTTTGCTCGCCGTGAGTGGTTTTTATGAAAATTAGAAATGCTGTTTTTATCCCGGTTAATAAAAGCGCTGTGAAGCTTTTGCTGTGTCTGGATGTGCTTAATTAACTTCATTTTACGATACAGAAAATAATACGTTACAACATGAGCACGTTTAATTATTTAGTATACAGTTTCTTGTCAATTTTTCAATTTTTAAGAAGTCGCGTAATTTTTACCCTACTATTAAAAAGAGACGAGTAAATCCATCGTTTCCTGAGCGCTTCACCGGCTCACAAGCTAAAGCTTGCGTCGCACGTAAAACAGAAAATCCCGGGCTCCCTTAACTAGGCAAAGCAAAATGCCCGGAGCCAGAGCCGCGGGGGAGCGACCCTACGTGCGGGGACTCGGACGCACGACCCGCGAAATTCCATTTAAAGATGTCGGGATAATTTAGCGCTGACGAGGCGAAGGCCAAATTGCCGCGCCCCCGGGACGCCGTGTCGCCGGGTATCGATCACTCCTGCCAAGCACCTCGAGGGCACGTAAATAACATTCGCCGGGACTAAGTCCCGCCGGTCCGCGTATTCCATTTTTCCGCGGCCCCACGTTTGGGCGCCACTTAACATGTAAGGATAAAATGTATCGCGCCGATTTATTTGCCGCTGACTGATCGATACTGAGGTTTTATCCTCACGTTACAGCGTCCTACGCACGCCTAACCTTAAATTGAAAATATCACGCGTGTTAATTATGTGGTTGGAAAAGCTGTCCATTGTAATAGCCAACCGGCTTTAAGATTACGTTACCACACAACAAAAAATTCAAGATCAAATTATTTTCTGTAAACGATACAACTCCACTCATTTTACTATTCCACTCGTTAGTCCAACGACTCTATAATTATTTTCATTGTGATCAATCATGGAACATTTTGTAATTACTTGTTCTCTAAGTTCCACGGACAAGGTAGAAATGGCCAACGAGGGAGTCGTGTAGTAAATCTAATTAACTTCGACATTGATTATTGATCAGGATTAAGCCGAGCTACGCAAGCACGCAAGCCACTCCAAACACATTAGTTTGTGGACAAGCCACTCGTTCTTCGGGTATTTCGTTTGTGCATCACTACTGTTTTTCTCAGTTATTTAGTGTTCAAACGGTCTAAGTTTTCAAGTTTCTAAGTTATCATTCCAGACAAAAAAACTCTCGATATTAACAGTAATTAATTGTTTTAATATAATTAACCTTAAATATATAATAAATCAAATCAACTGAAAAGACAGCAAGAAAAAACTTGGTATAAAACAATCACATCACACAAACTAAACGAGAACGATTAAAAACAAAGAGACCAACTAGCATCCTTAGAAGAAAAAGATCCTTCCATAGACTCAATCTCGAGAAGGCAATTACAGCCATTACAGCGTCGCCAACTCCAGCGCACGCTTGACATCGAATCCTCGAATCCAATATCCGCGGCAATAACAATCGCGCCCTCTATCGGCCGCGCGTAAATTATCTACCGACCAACTCACTCATACCTCTGCATCACAGGAAACTAAACCTTACTGGTATTGAAATAAGGAATGAAAGTGTTGCTTGTAGAAAATGGTAGACGCTGCAGTGGCGGCAAGTCGGGAACCCCCTTTCAGCGCCGGAGTAGCACGTTCGTGTATAATTTGTTTGACAAAATCACTAATTAATTAGTCATGTGATTGTTTTTTTAACCCCCCGACACAAACAAAGGAGTGTTATATTAATAAAGTGTGTCTGTGTATCTTTGTATACAGGGTGGAAAATACAAACGCCATCTGTACGGCAACTCCCTTAAATATTGTAAATAGCAAGTTCTACGCAAAGATGATTAACTTTTATTTTTGTTAAAATAAATCCTGCATTTATGGTTTTTATGAAAATCCGTCTGCTGCAATCGGGAATCGAACTGGTAGACTGAGAAAAGAAAAAGAAGAGTTTTTTATGGTCTTTATTTAATTTAAAGTTTTATCTGTGATAGACATTATTGTTTTGTCATATTCGACCAGTTCTATTCCCGGTTAAGGAAGACAATATAGTATTTATTCATTAAAAAAAAAAACTTTTTTAATTTTGTACTGTCAAATTACGACAGCTCTTATTTATTTGACAGTAATGGCGGCAGAGTTCAAAACAATATGATGACATGTCAAAATGAATATGGGTTCACCGAATATAGCCACAGAAAGTATTTTTCTACGCACAAAGGACTATTATCATTCTTAGAGCCGGATTGTAATGACCGTCGTGGCGCCCGCGGCCGCGCAGCCACCGGGTCTGCACCAGCTATACCTCTCCCCACGCCGAGGGGAGGACCAACAACCAAATTATAAGCTTGATGAGAACGCAATTTAACTTAGTTCAAGGAGAATAAAAACGAAATATTTATTACTACATTATTATTTATAAAGCGCGTCTGTTTGTATGTTCACGGTAATCTCCAAAACGGATTATCTATCATTTACTTTTCACCATCAGTTAATTTTTTTTTGGTGTATAATAAATTCTGGATTATGTACGGGCGTTATAGAAAACTCACATAAACCGGAGCGAAGCGAGGGCGGGTTTGCTAGTTCTGACAAAATTAATAATATTTCGCCATATGTACTTTTTTTTATTGTACAATGAAGTTTAAATAAATATACTAAGAATACTGTTAGGCGATGGGCTTGCAACCTGTCACTAATACACTGGTAAACATCTTAGCCTGATTGTGCAAAATGTGGTTACAGAATTATCAACAAGTTTTTAGGGTTGTTGGAAATTCTGTAGCTCTGCCTACCCCACTCTGGGAATGAAGGCGTGAGTTTATGTATGTATGTATGTACTAACAATATTGTTTCAAATTGTTTTCTGTTTCGCCCTAACACACTGTTCTGTACAGCCCTAAAAGTTTACCGTGTGTAAGTGTATGTGTCTTTGGCATCATAGCTCGTATGGGGATTGACCGATTCGGATGCGGTTTTTTTAAATAGAAAGCTATATTAACTAGGGTTAGTTAAAATCAGCTGGGCTGTTAGACTTATCAGTTCTTATAGAAATGCTGCGATAATTGCGGGGCCTTAATAACTGATCTCAAAGACGGATCGTATTGCCCGTAGTTGCACCCGCGGCCGCGCTGCAGTCGGGTTCGTACCAACTATACTTCTCCCCATACCGAGGGGTGGACCAACAACCAAATTACAAGCTTGACGAAAACGCAATTTAAATTAATTAGACGGTAGTAAAACCAAAAAAAAATATAACGACTAAACGAACAATATTTTTTACGATTGTTTTTTTATTACTCTGTGTTCTATCCTTCTTGCTTTGCCAGAGAGGAAAGTGAAATAAAAATACGTAACCCGGCTACATATAAAATTATCACATTTACTTCATACGTATAAAAATGAAATAATGGTGATCGTTGTAAGGGAATCACTTGAGAATTGGCTAAACGGTTTTTTTTTTTGTTAAAATATGAGAAAGTTAACCAAATAAAAACAAGACAACGTCTGTCGTGTTAGTCTATTTTTTTTACGAGTAATCTAACTGACTGGTTGATCAACGCACAGCCAACACAGCTGGACCTAGGAACTTGAAATTTGGAAGGAATATTCCTTGGATATCCTAGGGGTGCACTAAGAAGGTATTTTTGGAAATTCATCCCCTAAGGGGTTAAAATAGGGGGCGTAGCAGGAAACTAATTCTAGACGTACGAAGTCCTCTAGTATTAAATATAAGCCATCGGTTGGTATGTTTGTATTTGTTTTGTATTTGCGCCTCAGCTGCACAGTGCAAATTGTACCGAGAAACATGGACCTTCTGTTTCTAGTTTTCTTTGTTAATTGCATTAGCCTATTTGTGTCTTTAGTTAAGAACGAAATAGTTTCGTAAGATGAAATACATTAGAATAACTCGAGGCGTATATTTCTGTTCAATAATTCATAGTAATTGTCAAGACAGTCTGTCGACGACCACTTTAATAGCAGTAAAGGTGAGTTTGGTTTTAGTTTTATTGATATTCGGTCCAATTTCATCTCGATAATTATCCTTCAAGAAATTTTGCTGTTTTATAAACGAAATATAAAGCGACATTTGGACAAATATAACTAAACTAGATAAAATAAAAGGCCTTTTGGCCTTTCGCAGTTGTGTAAAAACTATCCCCATAAACGCTTTCACCGCGTTTCCCGCGCTGCGGCTCCAATCGCCCGAGACTGCGGACGCGGCTCGCATACAGCCACAACAATCAATATAGCCGTGGACCTTAGCCCCTCCACTCATGACATCTTTCGGTACGGCCAGCAACTCGCATGCGGACTAATATAATTCACAGGCTAGTGTCGGGTCGCGCGCATTAAGCAGGGTTGCCAAATTAAAAAACGCATTTTTGCGTTGTGTATGTAATTGAGAAGGGGTTTTTTGTTCGTAGCGCGCCTACGCCGTAGCAGGAGCGTAGCGCATAGATCCACGCGTAGCAAATAATGTTATTTCAGTGAATGTGAGTGATGCCTATGGGATATATTTTGTATGCACCTGTAATTATTATATTTATTTATAATTATTATGGACGTGTTTATGTCACTAATCTGCTCCAAAATGATTGGACCGATTTTAATTTATTTTTAGTGCGTATTTGAGTGTGTTCCTGAATGGTTTAGCTTCATAATTGGACCAGGCAGGTGGAGTTGCGATCAGCAAGACAAGCGTCTCTCGGGACCGCTAGTTTAGGGTAAAATACACCCCACCAGTATCAGCAACCCTCTTCACGGTGAAGTATTTTTTTATATAAAGCCTTGTTATACACTAATATGGCACAAGGCCTTAATTTGCCTTAAATTAATGTTTATTCTCCTCGCCCTCTTTTATTTCCTCGTATTATTTTTACAGAAAGATGTCAAAATTGCATTATTACAATTATTTTAATAAACACAGCGTGTGACAGCCCTGGTGGACAGGCCGCCTTGACAGCGCCGGCCGTTAATTCCGCGCTCCTCGCGATTGACGCGCGCCGGAATTTATCGACGCGCACACTCGCGACGCCGCCAGCGCACAGTGATGTTACCAACTATATCGATAATTTAAATGATCCATTTTACCCTCGGAAAAAAATGTGGCAATTCAAAAAAAGATCCATTGCAGAGGAGATATAAAGGGGAATTTCTCCATTTTAATGACTGACAATTAAATTAGACAATTGATTCCATTAGTAACAGGTTCATATTTAATTGCCAAATTTCTTTGTATGCTGCCTTCAGAGGTTATGTACGATTTCGGGCTTGAGACCAAATCTCTCTCGTAAATGTGCGTTCAAATTTCCCGCGCATCAACTACTGATCCGTTCTCAAACTGAATGAACGGAGTGACCGAAAGAGCTGATGCTCTCGGTCTTCTGCCGCGACAGGGCGGCCATCTTCCTCTTCTCATCTCGCGCTAATGCCGGCCGGCGCGCGTCCTCTTAATTAATCCAAAACTGTGACATTTTGGAATGGAATCCATGTGAGAGTGGTGTGAAAGTGTCCCGGGACCACAGGAGCAGTCAAAACCTATGGAAAATGTGAGTGAGATATAATTTCTTTAGCCCAAATCTGTTTTTAAATATTTCAATACTGTCGTAGTTCAACCATTTTGGTCATTCGACCGGGATTCTCCAGTTTGTAAACCAGATACAGTTTTACACACTCTAAAGCATCCAATTATATATTCCTAGTACAGTTTTTAGTAAACACAAGACTTTATTTCGAGTCTAAAGTTTGTGTAACTACGTAATTAATTTCAATAATTTCAATTGTTGCAACGCGTCGCGCGTGTCTATTGTTTCAAAATGGCCGACATTCTAGAACAACTTATAGATAAAAAGGAGATGTGTTTTTTACGTATTCAAACACTATTCGAATTATCCAAAGTCGTTGTCACCGATTCAACACGTATATCGGAATTTAATTTACGTCTTAAGGACATTCATTCAAACCGCGAAGTATTCGAGCAAACCGTATTCGAAATTAATGCTTTAAAAAAGAAAGAAAATTCCAAGTACAAGTCTAATCATCAGGAAATTCAAACTTATGACGACATGTATTATCGGATTTTAAGCGTCGCCACAACTATTAACGAAATATGGCAGTCGTGCGAGAGCGGCAGTTCGCCTTCTACCGACGCCGTACGCCGCGGCGGGCTCGGTGACACCAACAATGATTTGCGCTCAGTTAAACCGCGTTTACCTAGACTCGAATTGTTTCATTTCGATAGCAAGTTGGAGAATTGGCAAACTTTCTATGATACATTTACGAGTCTGATTCATAACAACGAAGGCATTAGTAATGTTGAAAAATACTACTATCTACTTTCTGCCGTTAGCGGTTCCGCGTTAACCGTAGTTAAAGGAATGCCAATTACATCTGATAACTATCCAATCGTATGGGCGTTGTTAGTTAAGAAATTCGAAAACAAACGCGCCTTAGCTACCAGTTATTTGGACCGGTTATTTCAATTTAAACCATTGTTGGCGGAATCAGTCTCTGGGCTTAACACCTTTTTGCAAACCTATCAGGAATGTGTCAAAGCGTTAACACATTTAAATATCGACAATTTATCGAGCTTCATATTGTTCTACATGGGGTTGCGTAACTTAGACACCGTTACTAGACGAGAGTTCGAACAAACTGTGGAACAAACTCAAATACCTACTTACGATCAGCTGATCGCCTTTGTAGAAAAGCAAGCGCGTGTTTTAGAAATGTCCGAAGTTAAAAATTGTGTACAGAAGGGTCAGTTTACACCGAGGGCTGTTACTAACGTCGTATCAAAACCGAACGTATTGCGATCGAATAATAATAACTTCTATACCGGCGCAAACAAACCTACAACGAAACCGTGCTTGTCAGCTGTTAGTAAGGGGAGCAATGACCGATCAAACAAGTGTTTATTCTGTGACAAAACGCATTCAACGTACCGATGTTACGAATTTTTAGATTTATCACCCGCACAGCGTCTTGACAAAGTGAAACAGCTTCAATTATGTGAAAATTGCTTACGTCAGCATCAGCTGTCAGAGTGTACTTCAAAGATTAGATGTGTTTTGTGTAAACAACCGCACCATCATAGTCTACACTTAGATACAGTTTCAAGTGTACAAAATTCTAGTGGTAGTCAAGGTCCGTCTAGAGGTCAAGGTCAACTTCCTAACGTCGGCTTGACTTGTTCGTCAAATTCCACCGTGTTGTTAGGCACTGCCGTGGTGCACGTCGCAGATCGATGGGGAACTTACCACGCCGTGCGTGCAGTAATAGACAGCGGTGCCATGTCCGGTTATATGACAAATGAATGTGCTCAGCGCCTAGGTCTGTCGCGACGCCAGTGTCCGTTTGAACCCATGGGTCTGGGAGGTGCACCAGTGCAAGATTTCGGTTTGGTTACATGTTCAATTAAGCCACGAAACTCAACTGGTCCAGTTCTGAGTACTGAGACTGTGGTTGTAGGTAATATTACAAGTAGTTTACCAACAATGACGCTTTCAAATAAAATTATAAATAACTTCAAAAATCTCGAGTTAGCAGACCCTAATTACTTTTCGGCCTCTCCTGTCGAATTACTGTTGGCGGGCGACTTGTTTCCGTACATTTATGACGGTCAAAACATACTACCGCGAGAACCGGGTTTACCCGTTGCGATGCACTCGATTTTCGGTTACATCATAGCTGGCCAGACGGTGCTCGAAAGTGGTCGCGAATCGTTTAACTCTTCCCTCGGCTTGTTCTCGGCAAATAGTAGTATCGAAAAAATAATGAACTCCTTTTGGGAGACTGAAAACGTACCCTGTGATTTGATTAAAAATCCAGAGGACATTTATGTGGAAGAGTGTTTTCAAAAGGAACACAGCCGTGACAGCACCGGGCGCTACACGGTGACGTACCCATTCAAGTCTAACTGTGAGCTTGGTGATTCAACTCAACAAGCGTTACGTCGTTTCAAAAATTTAGAAACTAAATTAAACCGTATTCCTGAACTTAAGGAAGAGTATTGTAAATTCATGTCCGAATATGAAGACCTCGGTCATATGACTTGTGTGGGTGACTTAGGGTCTGTCGATTCGAAATATATTATTCCACATTTTTGTGTTTTAAGGCCTTCAAGCACAACCACGAAACTTCGTGTTGTGTTTGACGCCTCAAGTAAGACGTCAAATAATAATTCGTTAAATTCAATTGTTTACGCGGGTCCTAAGTTGCAAGCAGACATAAATGAAATCTTAACCAATTTTCGTATTAACGAAATTTGTTTGTCAAGTGATATTTGTAAAATGTTTCGTATGACCTGGATTGAGGAAGCTCAGCGCAAGTACCAACATATTTTATGGCGGTTTTATAAAGATCAACCTATAAAAGTCTATGCTTTAAACACCATAACTTATGGGGTAGCTAGTAGCCCTTATTTAGCGATTCGTGTCCTGCACCAGCTGGCAGACGACGACGCCGAGAAGTATCCTTTAGCGAGCAAGGTTCTAAAAAAAGGATTCTTCGTTGATGACCTTCTGTGGTTCGTAGGTACGTACGAGGAAGCAGCTCAGCTTCAAGATGAGCTGATTAATTTATTAAAAGGAGGAGGGTTCATTCTTCGGAAATGGGCGAGCAACTGTTCCCAACTTTTAGAACGTGTACCCGCTGATCATCGCGAAACGCCAGTTGCATTAGAAGATGATAAAAATCTATCATTAAAAGTTTTAGGTCTTCAGTGGCGGCCTGCTGAGGACGCGTTCTCATTTGCGACAAACTTACTTTCAGCTTCACAGGCGGTTACCAAACGCAGTGTCCTGTCACAGTTAGGTCGTCAGTTCGATCCACTAGGTTTCGTAGCGCCATGCATCTTCTACGCGAAATGCTTTATGCAGAAGCTCTGGCTCCAAAAGCTCGGATGGGACGAGAAACTTTCCCCGGAGTTGGAGCAAGAATGGCTCACCTATGTGTCTGAACTTCCACTGCTGTCAAACTTTAGGTATGATCGTCAAGTTACTGTCAACCATCACAATCACTATCAGCTGTTAGGTTTCTGCGACGCTTCTACTAAAGGAATAGCTTCGGTCATTTACTTGCGTAGCTTCAACAATCAAGCTCAAACCAAGGTCAGTCTTGTTATTGCTAAGTCTAAAGTTGCTCCCTTAAAAACCGTATCCGTGCCACGTCTTGAACTGATGGCTGCGCATTTGTTGGTCAAACTAGTCAAATACACTAAGTCAATATTACTTGGTCAAATATCGATAGATGACATATTTTTGTTCACTGACTCTTCTGTGGTGTTGAGTTGGCTAAACACACCCAGCTACACATTAAAAACCTTTGTGGCTACGCGTGTCTCCAAAATATTGGAGACCGTGTCTAGCGAAAACTGGTACCACGTGAGCGGTGCGTCCAACCCCGCCGATGTGTGTTCGCGCGGCGCGCTACCCTCCGCGCTGCTGGCAGCGCCGGAGTGGCTAGCGGGCCCGAGCTGGCTCAACACGCCGCAGGAAAGTTGGCCAATTAAATCAATTGATCAATTTAAATCTAACAATGTACCGGAATTACAAATCACTGGCAAGTCATCAGTTCAGACGCTCGTGTCTAGTAATGATAGTACAGAGTCGAATTTTCTTATCAAATTGACTGAAAAATATTCAAATTTTGTTAAACTGCAAAATGTAGTAGCACGCTGTTTTCAATTTATCAATAATTGTAAGTCAATCAGATCAAAACGCAACTTGGGACCGCCCCTTCTATCCGATTTAAGGAAAGCGCACGATATTATTATCAAGGCAGTTCAACGTCAACACTTTTTCACTGATATCGATGCACTTAAAAACGGTAAATCTTGTAGTTTGTCGATTAAAAAGCTAGCACCCTTTTTGGACCCCCTTGGTTTCCTCAGGGTGGGGGGTAGACTGTCGCTGTCGGACCTGCCATATCAAATTAAGCACCCGTTGTTGCTTCCCAAAGTGGGAAATTTCATTAAAATATTAATCGACTATTTTCATAAAATGTATTTACATGCTGGACCGCGCACGCTTCATAGTCTAATTAGTCAAAAATATTGGATTATTTCAGCAAGGAGAATTATAAGGTCGCGATTTTCTAAGTGCCTTCAATGTTTTAAAGTAAAACCGACATCTTTACAACCCATTATGGGTAACCTACCGAAATTTCGTATTCAAGATATACATGCCTTTCACACTGTGGGTGTTGATATCGGAGGCCCATTTTACACGCGAGAGAGTAACAGGCGCAACGCCAAGATTTCCAAGTCATATTTACTGCTCCTCGTCTGTTTTGCAACGCGTGCAGTGCACGCAGAGGTTCTGAGTGCGCTCACAACTGAATGTTTTTTCGCAGCCTTTGACCGCTTCACGGCTAGGCGCGGACTTTGTCACACTGTTGTGTCTGACAACGGTAAAAACTTCGTGTCTGCTGGCAAACAACTTGCTGAAGTAAATCAATTTCTTAAACAACATATGAATAATATTTCAATTGCCTTTAATAATCGATTTGTTGAGTGGAGGTATAATCCTCCCACGGGCAGCCATTTTGGTGGTATGTATGAAAGTGGTATCAAATCCGCGAAACAGATGTTGAAGCGTGTCATAGGCAACCGGACATTATCATTCGAGGAACTTAGCACCCTCTTCGCTCGTGTCGAGGCCGTGTTAAATTCCCGACCTTTAACAAATATCTCGAGCGACCCGTCAGAGTACGAGGCGCTCACACCCGGACATTTCTTAGTCGGTCGCGAACTATTAGCCGTTCCTGAGTACGACCTTTCTGACGAACCGGTTCACAGTTTGAGTCGCTGGCAACTAGTGCAGCAGGCGTCACAACGATTTTGGAAATTGTGGAAAAACGACTACCTTCACACGCTCCAGCAGCGACAGAAGTGGCTTAGCAATTGTCGTAACGTTAACGTAGGCGAACTCGTTTTGATACATTCCGACGCTCCTCCACTTCAATGGTCCCTTGGCCGTGTGACCGAGCTTCATCCGGGCCCCGACGGGGTAGTCCGGGTAGTCAAAGTACGAACTCAAAATGGAGAGTATACGCGACCCGTTGTAAAACTTAGTCCTCTTCCAATGGAATTGGACTCAGAGTAACTTCTTTTATTTTCATATTGCATAACTGACACCAGTGTCAAGTTTATGTTATTTAGTTAAGTTTCAAGTGCCTAATTACGGTTACACATCCTTCATTATAAATATTGTTTTCTCTACATTTTTATATCTTATCATACAGTCCACTGTCATATACACTGACAACCATCCCTGGTTTATAAACTGGGGAATCTGGGGTAGATTCCCGGTGGGGGGTTTATGTACGATTTCGGGCTTGAGACCAAATCTCTCTCGTAAATGTGCGTTCAAATTTCCCGCGCATCAACTACTGATCCGTTCTCAAACTGAATGAACGGAGTGACCGAAAGAGCTGATGCTCTCGGTCTTCTGCCGCGACAGGGCGGCCATCTTCCTCTTCTCATCTCGCGCTAATGCCGGCCGGCGCGCGTCCTCTTAATTAATCCAAAACTGTGACATTTTGGAATGGAATCCATGTGAGAGTGGTGTGAAAGTGTCCCGGGACCACAGGAGCAGTCAAAACCTATGGAAAATGTGAGTGAGATATAATTTCTTTAGCCCAAATCTGTTTTTAAATATTTCAATACTGTCGTAGTTCAACCAGGTTATATTATTATAGACTTGCCGCACATGGTTGACGCCGATAGTCGCTACGGCGGCTTCACTGTGTAGCGACCACCAGCATCAACCGTGTGCGCATATAAATATATGAAAACTACGGGAAATAGGTCGGTAGTGGCGTTCTGTGGTTGTAATCGTTGGCATGTTTACAAGTAGTCAAAAATAATATAAAGAAACGGCGGATTACATATCCGAAATCGTACTAAAGCGAATAAAAAAAATCAACCGAGATACTATAAAAGAGTAAAATTACACCAAAAAAAACTGGTTGGCTGTACGCGTCCAAAATGCATGCGCCAGGTTCTGTTATGCCATACCGAAGCGGTCAAGCATTACTCCTTAAAATGGCAGCACGAAGAGAAGCTCATCTTGCTGTTCAAGTCTATAAAATAATAAGAAGTAAGCGACGGAATATTTGTATAATAAATTTGTTTGGCCCCAACGAGGCCAGGACCGTGAATTGGGAAGCATGCACGCTTACAAAGTAATTACCAAAACACAGGTCCGTGGGGTTTAGGGGTAGATTTAGGTTTGCCGCCAAGATTTGGAATGACCTTCCGCCCCCACTACGTACGAAAAACAGGTTCATTCCTACGTTCAAGTTAAAGTAGTCAAATAAAGTAAAGTAGTAATACGGAGCCTTATCCTAGAACGTCAACTTAAAGAAAACCTGAAACCTGCAATACGGTATCAAAAGTAAAACGCACCGAACCAGGCAGCCCTAGATATTTTTAGTTTTGTAATTTTGTACATTGTGCCTTCCTATCATAGATCGTATATTAGACTATTTATATTGTAATACAAGTAAAACTTAAATTCAAATGCCCTATCTACTACAAATATGCTTTATCTTAATGAGCGGGCGCGGGCTGAAAATCAGCGCTGTGTGCAAGCACAGCTCAATGCGGAGCCCGAGCCCGTTGCCTTTGTGTTGTGTTTGTATTTGTGATAACCTAATTTAATAATAATAATTTTAGTTTAATTATATCTTAACTGTGAGTTTCCTCTAAATTTAATTGCTTAAATGCTTGGACGATTGAATGTAGTAAAGAATGAGTGATGATGTATGTCAGGGTGTCTAATATCTGGATATTTTTAAGTGTTTGTGTAATTGTATCTTCTCTTCTTGTCTTGTGTGTTTATTTATCTGTCTAAGGAAATAAATCTTTTTTTTTTTATTTAATGTCAGTTTACGGACGATAATTTTACGTGATAACGACATAAAAAGACGCACAAGCCGAACACTTCGGCACATCGTGCCTCTCTATCACTTGCACGCTCGTCTCAGGCGGAACGTGACAATGAGTCACGATTTTAAGTGCGCGCAGCCGGCGTTCACAGATTTATAAGACGTAATAACGTCAATAAAGCTGCACTTTTTTTACATGTTACAGCTATTGATTTGATACCTACGAGGTTAATCTATATAGAAATTAATCCCCGTTTCTCTCGGACAACCGATTTTTTTTTGTGCTCCTAGTTATCAGGACCAGGTTCGTATGAAAACAAATACAGTAAAGTAAAAACAACAATTATTTACGTCCAGTGTTTGCTACTTGTCGATTTATAAAAACTTCATCATTCAGTAGCTCGTTGCGTGTTTACAATGCCTTCACCTTATGATATATTGTTGTGCTAATTTTGGTCGAGGAACAATGTATCGATATCGATGGTTAATGTCACCGTCACTAGCCGTCGCTCTGCGCACGGTTCACCGGTGCCAAGCGCCGGCTGCGCGGGTAAATGAAGGCTAGAGCCGCGGTGACGCACGCCCGCACGCAAACTGTTCAATATACATATACATAGCAGTATATAAACCTTTACCATGAGTTACAATTGCCGTACTCGCTAGCGAGTCCAATACTCTGTCCCTGCACTCTATAAGAATACCACGAGGTCTGCGAGAGACAGAGCATTCGACTCGCTAGCTAGTACGATAATTGTAACTCATGGTAGGGGTACACAGCTTACGGGGACAAGTTTGGGCTAAACGGCAACACAGACACAGACCGGAGGTTACCGTGATATACCAAAGCCGTTTAGTTTAGGTTGGGAGTATGAGACGGAACTGTATAATACAGCTCTGTTTCTTTCTCTCAACCTAAACTGAGCTGGTTTAGTATGTCATGGTAACCCAGGGGCATAGTACTACTAGGCTAATAATATTCATCTATGCGTCACATGTCTTTAGTAGACTTGTAGAAATTTGTATTGAGTGAACTAAAATGATATGAAAATGATAATGAGTCTAGAGTTTCGAGAACCGGGCTTCTGGCCGACATTGGTCTGTTAGTTCATCGTATTAAGACACGGTGAACTTTCCTATTGGTGGCCACCGACCAATTATTGGCTCCACGAACGTTAACATAAGGTAATAGAGACGATAGTTCAATAATCACTACGTGTCAGTAACTGGTAGTTAACAGGCCAGTAATGAGGTGTTTTACCCTATCACTTCTCAGAAATGTACGCGTGGGTACTCTTGTCACAAAGGGTGAAGTCGCTGAAATCAGAGAGAAATAGGAGCGTTCGTCAATGTTGCGAATAACTGTTGTACGAGTATAGGGTTATTAAGTAAAAATAAAACGATAAAAGTTTTCTCCCACCTGCTCGGAAATTTTACACTTACTGTTGCAAAATCAGCCCGCGAAGTTCTGAGTTCCAGGTCAAACAAAAAATCAGGTATTATTTCCCAGCGCCAGCGGCCTCGAAAATGTATGAAAAATCATTACATACCTGGTGTTTTACTTTTTAAAACCATGTTTTGACTACGATAACTAACCAAACAGCCAAACACTCGTGCAATAAAATTACTTCCTTGTATATTTTACTTTTTAAATGTCATAGACTAAAACGTTAAACCTTTTCAAACATCGTTTACAGCGTAGTTAAGTGTATCAAATACTTTGACTTTTATAGAAATTGCGTTCATGAACCAAATAAATGGCTGTATAAATTTAAACTTACTTTTAATCACATTGAATTTATCTCGTTTTAATTTGTGATTTTGTTTATTGCTTTATTTCAGTGTTTAAATCAACTAAATTGTTCCCTTTCTTTTTTTCAAAGAATCGCTGGGACTGTGTTTAATATTATTAACAATTGTGATAAATTTTCTCGCAATGTTGGAGAAAATCACTATACAAGCCTCAGCCGGGAAGGGCGGTTGCTGGACTCGTCTATAGCGCGACCTCAACTGCGTCCCGGCCACGCTAACTCTACTCGTCCCGCAACAGCCAATTTCCCGGTCGCTGCAGTAATGTTCTATTACATTTTAATAGGATTCTTTAAAAGTTATAAGTATTTAGCATGGCACAATGATCAACGATGCAAAATCTTCGTGGCGTTACCTCAAAGGCAGCTTATAACCTGTGGGGCTAGACAAGTTGCCATTGAATACAAACGCTAGCGTTTGGTGATCACCTACCTGTAAACTGAAAAAGCTAGCCAAGTTTCCCTTAGATACCGACTTTTATATCGTGATAGTGCTCGTGTTGCATTCAACCTGTCAAAATAGTACCGCGTCACGACGGACGAAACGTCAAAACTATCACTATTCGACTAGCGCAAGTGATAGTGATCACATTACAGCGTGTCAGTTGTAACGAGTGATATATCACGTAACAGGTGATCACCAAACGCTAGCGTTTGTATTCGATGGCAACTTGTCTAGCACCGCTGGGCCTCTACGTAACACGGTAAAATAATATTAACTTTGATATTATATGGTATTGTTGACATTAGCACACCTCTTATTAACTAGACAGTAATGGCGGCAGATTTAAGTAATATTTCAACCAAACGGCCCGCATCGGATCGGATCGGAAAGAATTTTATAGTCTTTAAACGATACTGAATCATATGTGTACTGTTTTTAAGTCTACATTAGCAAGTTGCGCACAACAGCTCGACCGCGGGCGTCTTCCGCGACACGCGTGCGTCGCCGTAAGTATGCCGCGACGCGCGATCGGCTCCGTCATAAGTAGACAATAATAATTTCAATAGAGCCGTACGGCTGCCGCGGCATCCGTACTTATCCTTTCCGATCCGATGCGATGCGAGCCGTTTGGTGGAAATCATCCTTATATCGTGATAGTGGTCGTGTTGCTTTCAACCTGTCAAAACAGTACCGCGTCACGACGGACAAAACGTCAAAACTATCACTATTCAATTAGCGCGAGTGATAGTGGTCACATTACAGCGTGTCATTTGTAACGAGTGATATATCACGTGACAGGTGATCACCAAACGTTAGCTTTCGTATTCGATGGCAACTTGTCTACGCAACACGGTAAAATAATATTACCTTTGATATTTTATGGTATTTTTGACATTACCATTATAGCTCTTATTAACTAGACACTAATGGCGGCAGATTTAAAAACCATACCATAACACGTCAAGAGCAATATGGTTTATCCGCGAGCCCGAGTTGCTTTTTTGAAGGCATTGATTGGCGGACAAGCACACAAGGCACCTGATGGTAACTTATTAAGCATCCTCAAGACCACAACGTTAATAAAATAAGCTATCTCCATTCCAAATTTCATTCCTAAACCATCCAGTCGTTGCAGCGTGGAGGTGTAACAAAGGAACACACAAACTCTCGCATTTGTATAGTGGGATTCGTAAGATTAGTAACATTAATGTCCAATTTTACCAACCACTTTAAAAGACAATTAGAGTGTTAACAGCTGTCAAAATGAATAAACTAACAGTCGATTAACTTTTACATAAGTAGTTCGGTGATGTTGGTACTAAGTAGGATAGTGGGATAGGATTTAAAAGAGAGAGATAACCATTCTGTCCGTCAGTAAGTAGTCTTCGCACCCCGTCGATTGTTGCAAACGGCTGACTTTGCCTCCACACTGGAACAATACAGGGGGTAGGGCTCCAAAAATTTCTGCACGCGGTTCTATCAACCACACAATCACCACCATTCCTGCCAGTCAGAAGTCGAATAAGCTCATTGGTTTTGTCTTTAATCGATCAGAAAAAGAAATAGCTCATTTTTAACCATAGCTTCTTCTTACTAATATTATAATTTATATATTTTTTAATGCATACACATAGTTTTTTATAGTCTGAGAAAGACACAGGGCACTTTTTATTGCGAAAAATGTAACAGTTACCGGGATTAACAACGCGCTGACATAGTCACGGGAAAAAGCTATGTATGCGGGTTAGAGATCAGTTACATGCAGTTGCATTACCTACAGTTATTCGGCACGTGTGACTGCATAATCAGGCGTTACCATCTTATGCGAGAGGCCAGCGGCTCGCATTGGAATGACTGCAAAAAATGAATCCATTCTACACTCGCCTTCCTCCAACTATAGTGAAAAGTTCACTATTCAGCTTGTTATGAGTAGAGTTAGGACTTTTGGTGGCAAATCGTGGTTCCAGAATCCATGGAGTCGCTATTTCCTAATTATTATAATACATAACACTTTGATTTTGACCTTCAGTATTTTAATATTTCAAAATTCATTTATTCGTTATTCGGCCGCACCAATTTTAATTAATTTTGGTATTGAGGATATCTCTGATGTGAAAGCGTTACACACAAGCAAATATTAATAGCTATGAAATAACCGAACTAAATATGCATTTAGTTCATTTTTGAATATGATAATACCGAAGGTCAAAATCAATGTGTTATGTATTATAATAATTAGGAAATATCGACTCCATGGATTCTAGAACCACTAAATGCCACCAAAATCCTAACCCTAGTTATGAGGTTAAACCCAACTGATGTTAGGATATTGTTGTCAAGATAATGTTAGGTATTAAGTATATAATTTTAGTACCAAGTAACACACGCGACACTACGAAGAATCTAACGACACCTTTTAGAAATCGGGCCATCTGTTCAGCGTGTACAAGGGAACTAACAACCTTACATACACACAGGGGCGTTATTATGAGAGAGCAATGCAGTTCAGTTTACGCTGAGAGAAAAGGACGGAGCTATATAACTGCTATAGCACTATCCTTTACGCTCACCGTAAAATGAACTGCATAGCAATGTCATAATAACACCCCTGGTCACCCCTGCTCTGGTTTTGCATTTACGCTGTTTTTTGCCACAGTAGCCACTTGTGAGTTTTGCTATTAACAACGTCCAGAGTAAATTTAAAACCATGTTGCTTTTGACATGTTATCGTATTGTCAATGTTAGGGTCTCCTCACATCTATCGACGCGGAATCGGCGTTAGCTGATCCAAAAAACTCTTTATATCTACGCAATAAGAGCGAAACAAACGTCGATCGGTACGGCTCGGCCGGATTTGGCGATGCAAACGGAACATATTGCATGGACATAAAACTTGTATTCACCGGCTCAAGCTGACTCCGCGTCGATAGATGTGGGGAGACCCTTATGGTGGCTCTTATATATCCTTGACAATAATGGCGGTTGATTTAAAAAAAAAACGATACCTAACCTTGACATGTCAACGTCAAGTCAAAAGTAAAGTGGCTTTACCGATTAAAACAAAGCAATATATAACTAATACATAATAAATAAATATCAGGACCCGGAGTCCCAAACTAAGCTTTAGGCTTGTACTATGGGTACTAGAAAACGATATACCTACTTATATAGAGAAATATATACCTAAATATGTACATAGAAATCATCGAAAACTCAGAAACACTCGTAAACACAAATACTCGTATTTGCCCATACCGGGAATTGAACCCGGGACCGCTAGCTAGCGGTCTACTAAGCTTAGTAGGCAGGGGCATTACCGACTAGGCAATCGCGTCGTCAAAACTAAACTTAAGTTCTCGCGTACGCAATCTACCTACCGAATAGGCACCTGGAACTGTAAAGTTTGGTAAAAATGAGGGTTGATTTTTTTACGTTGACGACTGCTCTAGGTAAATCTATGTCTAGATTCTGCCTTAGTTACAAATATTTAAAGGAGCGTCATCACTAGACCCCGGTATCGGAGGTGCAAAATGGTAGCTGTCAATTTCGAGCCATTACTAGGGAAGGGTAAACATTGTTTTGAAATATTAACTTCATGTCGATAAACATAGTTATATGTCGATATTTTATTATATCATAATGATAGCGTTTATTCTATAAAGTAGGACTATATAATTACAAAACCAACATGTATTGAACATTTTTATTATTTACAAAAAAAAATCTTTCATCATTAAGTTTTAGTTATCTTCTTAGCATAAAGCATTCATAAATAAATTTAAAACAAAATATAAACTCTTTTATATTCACCAAAGGTCATACCATGTTCTTGATGAATGATCAGATTCTTTGCAGTAAACTAGTGTAGTTACAATAAATATACACAACAATTATAATATCTTACAATTAGTCATATTTATCATTAGAGATATATGTCTCGTAATATATTACTAAAATTTGTTCTAAGTTAACGGGTGTTAGACTTCTTCTTCTGTAGTTGAAAATCCACTTTAAGAAAGAAAATGACTTTTCTACTTCGACAGAAGTAATGGGCAAGAAATTACATTTGGCGTAATTCTGTACTGTATTCTTATTTACATCATAAATCATCTGTGCAGTAAATTTTTTCATTCGTTTTTTGGAGTTCAGGGTGTTCTGCAAGAAGTGACTCCATTTTCTATGGTATAAATGATTTTAGACGAATAAACTCGTAAACAGCTATTTAATCGAAGAAATTGTTGTAAAGTGACAATGATTATCTATTGACGTAAATAATTTATTATCAGTATAAGTGGCCAGTATTAATCTCTATTGAAAAGGTTTATCACAAGAGTGTTTATGCACTGCTCTGCAACTCGAAACATAAGAAAAGTAATAGCAACCATAGATATATATTTTGTTGTACAGTCGAGTTCATAAATATGTGTACACTTTATATTTTTACGATCAATGATTATCATAGATCAAAAAAAAATAACTGTGTACAACCTAATGTATAGAAAAATCGTGTATCGATATCAACATCAAAAATATGATTACCCATCCCTAAGAACTTGACAGCTACCATTTTGCACCTCCGATACCGGGGTCTAGTCATCACTGAGAGCATTCGCGTGTAATGAGCATTCGGCGCGAACATCGAATGGTGTGTAAGCTTTGTAACGCTCGGCTCAACGTCCACACCACTCGAATATTCACGCGAATGCACTCGTGAGGACGCTCCTTTAGAAAAATGTGGAGCGTAGAAAAGTACAATCGACTACAAAGATAATGTATTCACTTTTTCACCTTTATTGCTTCATACCTCTCTTAGTAGTCGATTTTCATTTCACCGTTTATAAACACGACAAGCGGACACTTACGAATCCCAACAAAATACCTTTTTATCTTCAGTATTTTCGATGTTTTCTTGAAGATTTCATCATTTCCTCAATCGAGCCAATCACACTTAAGTAGTTCACTCATCACTCGACTCAAATCGATTAGAAGAGTCCTCAACAAATAAGGGCCGTGCGGGATAATTCCCATCGACGATTTCACGTGACCAACCCTTTGTTTAACTTGACGGTCAACAGGTGGCGCTTTAGAAAATCGATAAAAGCTTTAATTGTTTACCACTGCGATTAGCGTAGGGTTGAGCGAATACAAGATAAGGAAGAGGAGTATTGTTGATTTTATGATAACCCTTGTTCACATGTCAGTAAAACATATAACTAACTAGCTTCTGCCCACGAGTTTGCCCGCGCAGATTTCGATTATGGTTATTCCCTCGAGAAGTTTAGTTTTAGCCTATGAGTTTATCCATGATATAAACTATATCCATTTCAAATTTCATCCAAATCCGTGCAACCGTTGCAGCGTGAAGGAGTAAACACACGCATACACAAACTTTGGCATCTTCGTTACATAGTATAAAATGAAGTCGCTTTGTTAAAAATTTAGACATATCAATTCGTAAAAAAAGGTGTCACGCATACTTGTCCCGCCGTTCGCTTACATCTTTGAACTATGCAGTTTACAGCATTTTCAGCAATATACTTATAGAGTGATTCAAAAGGAAGGTTTTATGTATAATAAACTTTGTTTTATACATGGGTGTCACAAACCGAAGCGAAGCGAGGGCGGGTCGCTAGTCTAGTTTATAATATTAGCAGGATAATATAAGTAACTATAGAAGCAAGTATTTACACTTAAAATAAATGGCAAAAGAGCCCCTGTAGGCGAACAATGGGTGGTTGGATTGATGGATGGACATAAAATCATCTAAAGATATGTTATTTTTGCAGAAAAGAATTCTATTAAGATGACCCAAGCTTATTGTACATTACACATATTATTCTCGCTATATTTAGTCACATTGGCACCATTTGCAATCAGTTTAATCAGCTGTCCACTCCCAGCGTCAGTTTCTTAGAAAGAAACAATAAGGTGACCCGGGGTTATTGTACCTAGGATACCTTCTTTCGCATATATTTTGGTAAAAAATAACAAAAATGGAAGAATGATTGAGCACCCAAAATAAATTGCTCATATAAAAACTTACATACACGACGACGACACAGTTAGCCTAGTTGGCAGTGACCCTGCCTCGAAGCTAGCGGCCCCAGGTTCAAATCAAAGTATTTGTTGTCGAGTCAATAAAACAAAAAATATACATGGTCACAATAGTAGATTGTGTCACAAGGGAGCAAAATGACATATTTAAGGCGAGGGCGTACATTGAATCCTGAACGAAGCGAAGGATTCTACAATTGAATCCCGAGCGTAGCGAGGGATTCTAAAATAGAATCCTGAGCGTAGTGAGGGATTCAAGTGTTAACGCCCAAAATATAATAAATAAATTTAATTATTCACACATTCTAGAAATGCTGAAATTATCAAATTTAACAACAGGAAATTATCGCACTTAACAACAATTATCAAATTTGGCAACAAAATGTCCTTGAACAGAAAAGTGCCACTTTGATCCCTCCTAGCAGGGAAGAAAAGTCCCCTTTCCGAGTAGGTGATATGAAATAGTTAATTTTTCACCCATTTCAAGAAAAATATGCTTGAAATCGTCAATGCCATTAGAGATGTCAAGTCATTTGTAACTTTTAGTAATATCAACATTATTATTGTAGAATGTCAGATTGACTTTGTACCTAAGGTGGGTACCAAATTTAAGTCTGTGACTGTACAAAGACCATCCTTGGATCTTATGCTTGAAAGCATAATACAAAAGCACTAAGACGTTTGGAAACCTAGACAACGGGACATCTCAAGATAGTGATACGGGTGCAGTAGATACCAACTTGCAGCACGATCACAATCAGTTAAGACAGCCTGCCGTCCGAGAGATGAGGGATACTCGTCTACTAGCTTTGGGTAATAATTGACTTTGCGCTGTTATCTATGCATAATAAAATGTGAAACTAACTCCAATCGTTTGTTACGAATTCAAAATATATTCTGAAGCGGTATAGAAAGAGGTTAACATCTACGTCAAGTTTTGGGATACCCTGTATATGCTGTAAGTATGTGATTTATATTATTCAACCTTGGGAAGTGGGGATGGGTTGTTAGATCACACATACAGAACAATTAAACATATGTTCTAAAGCGCTGTACTGGTGTAGAATATTGTTTATACCGGCTCAGACCATTTCATCTGTTAGACGTACTCGGGTTAACACGTCTTAGATTTCCCCCCCGTGAAGACAAAGCCGTTACGTATCAATCACTAACGCCGAACCGAAGCCGTCCGGCCCTTGTCGTGGCTCGCTAAGTGATTACTTTGATGACCAAGCAACCAGTGTTGCTGGGCCTGCTCATGAAAAAGGAATTACGCGATACTTACTAAAAAATGATGGGCTAAAATGTATGGAACCCAGCCCAATCGTCAATATAATTATAATTTATGTAGGCTTATTGATCCCACCACTTGCTGTAATTGTTGTAAATAGTAAAATAGGTTAAGCGTGAGTCGGATATACGGGGAAAAACATTGCAACGCATGCACATAGCTAGTGTAGTAATAAACGTTGTGTGTGTTACATTGGAAGGCTGATAACTCTCTTCTCCGGGATTTTTGTAGTTTATCCGCATATTAAAACATGAAGCTTCGATAACCAGCTTTGACGTGGTATACATGAGATTTGTATTGGTTATTTGGGCCAATTTGCACATCATTCTTTAGATTTCCAATTATGGATTGATTTACTCAAATTAGAGGTCAAACACGGCATCCATCTCACCGTGCCCGTCCGTCCGTCCATCTGTGATACCTTTTATGTGGATAGGTAATCAAAAATCTGATCCTCTACTGTAGCTCCTAAACTATTGGTCGGTTTTTAATGAACAGCAGGGCTATTCTAGGCGATATACCATATCGTCTTTGACTTGTAATGGTACTGTTTTCAAATCGGCCGTCATTACTGTCAAGTAAATAAGAGCTAACAAAACGTTGACAATACAATAACAGCTCAAAGACGATATGGTTTTTACCGCCTAGAATCTAAGCCCAGGTCATATTTGTTAGGATTTAAGAACGTGTGAGTGTCAGGAGCAAAAAAAACGTGCGTTTTTCATACTAAAGAGGCTATGTCGAAGCCTTGGTTCCTCGCCAGGGAATACTTTTAATGAAATCTGATGATGAATACCCCGAGCACCGATACAGGACTTCCAGAGTGCCTAGGATACCCAACTGAATGCATCTGCGGTTAACGCCGGAACTGTGCATGTTCAGAAAAACATCTAAAATGCCAATAAAATGTAAGAAAATCCAAGTGCTGACCCAAACTCTCCCGCTTTGGTGTTAACTGATTGTGCGATCAATTAGGTATCTTAAGAACTTTTGAACTCCTCTATTGCACCTTGGAGTATCCACTATTAAACCTCACTCAAACCAACCCCTGGCGATTGTATAAAAAACGCACTCTGACCCGGTATTTTTGCTCCTGAATGTATTTTGTGGCTTTACTAGTGTAATTACGAGTAAATTACCATTAGTTATCATCAGAAAACGCAGTAAACTCGACTCGTGAGTACAGCTTAGTGCCGAGAGAGGGCGCGTGAGACGTGACTGCGTAATCGCGGGGCGCGGATTAAGACGGGTGACCACCCCCTCCCGGGCAGGGGGGTGGCCGAGGTTTGTGGCCGGCGGACAAAACGACGAGACGTGACGTAAGTCCAACTCCGTCGTGAATAATCATGATACGTGGTTATTTGATGGTGGTAATCGCTTGTTAGGTAGACCGAGGCAAAATAATATATCTAGTTCTATTGTTTGTATCAAAGTATTTATTGTATATATTTTTTACAAAGACAGTACGTCTTAGATCATTATGTCTTATTTATCTTAAGTAAATACTTTTCACGAAGCAAAAACGAACAACAGATGCGATGGACGCATAATAACGCGCGTGGCAGCTCTTTATACGAAGTTAAGATTAAATATACTATCTAGATAATATTATAGATTTAAGAGTCCACCTATGGTGCCACGCCCCCACAAAAATAAAAAGGGATGGCTTTATGTGCTTTCGCACGAAGAATGTGAGATGAAGATAGTTCGCGCGCGCCTCGATGGCAGGCGTCAAATTCAATTAATTGATTTTCTTTAAAACCACAACATTTATTAAAAAAATGGTTTGCCAGGATTAAGCAATTACATATACTCACCTATTGAATCAAAAATCATCTTTAAAGATTATAGGGTTTCGAAGATTCAACCAAAAACATGCAAAAAAAAGTGTCATGCTTGAAAAATAAGTTTATTGAGATCCAGACCGCGGAACACTCCAGACTTTAGCATAGGTGGCCTCTTAAGGCTGCGGATCCACTCCGCTCGTCTTCACTTCAGTGGAGCCACAGCCCAAAGGCCGTCAGTCAGCGGACTTGCGATTCCTCTGGTGTTGCGGGTGTTTATGGATCACGACGATGATCACTTACCATCAGGTGACTTGCTTGCTCATCTGCTTCCTTTTTCACATAAAATAATTTCGATTTGTATACTGCTAAATATACTGGGCGACCATGTCTCGGATCCATAAGAGCTATGCTGGGTGTCTCCTTGCGAGATCGAATCAGGAATGAGGAGATTCGCAGGAGAACTAAAGTAACCGATATAGCTCACCGGATTGCAAACCTTAAGTGGCAGTGGGCGGGGCACATTGGTCGTAGAACTGATGGCCGTTGGAGCGGAAAGGTTCTAAAGTGGCGACCGCGAACCGGGAGACGAAGTGTTGGCAGACCTTCCACAAGGTGGACTGACGATCTGATAAAGGTCGCGGGAAACCGCTGGATGACAGCAGCAGAGGACCGATCGTTGTGGAAAACCTTGGGGAAGGCCTTTGTCCAGCAGTGGACGTCTTGCGGCTGATAATGATGATGATGATGATGAAATATACTGGGTATAGTCTAATTAGATGTATCAAATAAAAACAAAACTGATACACGTAACACATACCATACGCCTTCGGCATTTTGTTGTTTATAATGTTAACGAAATAACCCTTACACGAGTAATTCCCGACAGCACCCGGCCCCCGAGACTCCTGCTGGGGCGAATGAAAACTACTTTCGTATCCAAATATTCAATACCCATTCCGGTGCAAATGCGAGTCTCCTTGGACACTGCTGCGAGGGAAACATGGCTGCTGGAAAGGCCAAGATTCAAAGCCGCGGCGCGTCACCAACAGCAAGAGAGTCTTTGTGGAAACTTGCGATGTGAAGGCAATTGTTTGGTTTGTGTTATGTTTATTAATCTGTCTTACAGAGGCTCTACACTTTTTGGTACAACCGCATTGGTTTAGAAGTTTATCGTATTGTTTTTTACACGATCGCCATTACTGTAGAGATGCTTTCTGACGTTGGTAATGGTTTCGCATCGAATTTAGCGTTTCGGTCTGAAAGGGCAGTATTTACTTAGGTATGGCGATTATAACCATTAGTAAGTCAGCCAAATTCAAACTCAAAACATTAACACATCATCGCACTATGAGACAACATGCGCGTGCGTGCATCTACACACACAAGTATGGTCCACCCGCTTTCGTAAGATAAACCTCCTCGTCGCTTAACATCAGGTGAGAGTGAGGCCAATCGCAAACCCATTATTGATAAAGCAATTTAAAAAATATACTTGACGGTATTGGCGGCCGAGGGTAAAGCAATACCATAACAGGTCAAGAACGATACGATTTATACTAAAATAAAAGCCTTGTTATCGTATTGTCAGTTTTTATAGAGGCCTTGTACCGCGTACCAAATAACCCTGTACTCTTCGTTGGATAAAATGGTCGTGTTTATCGACCCGATAACCGTGGATAAAACATCTGTCACTTTCTGACCAGTATGTAAGTGCGAGAATGATGGAAGTCTTATCCAACCACCGTAATCCTTCCACTAATAGTCTTTGCTGTACACTACACCACCTATAACCACCACAGATCTGATATAATTTGTATGTTTCATATCATAAAACCCCTTTGGCCCTTCCAGCGAGCTCCGTCCTTGGCTAACGAGCGGCCGGGGCTAATGTCTTCATTTGTATTCAGATTTACCTACGCAGATACATGGGCATGTACGGAAACTGAGGTAAATTGGCCGATAAGAAGATTGCCGCGTTGTTGGGCGATTAGTCGAGTTCTTTGAACCGTGCGTGAGTGAGCGCGGAAAGTAATGAGGTTTAATGGATTCGGTTGACTTATTGAGTTGGAACTATAACTAAGTAATAGCAACATTTTGACACATTCGATACTTTGTCATACCTTTTATTTTGTTTTTTGGATTAAGTACGTGTACAGAGTAAAATTTTGTCAAATAATTCATGTCTATTCTACTAAACAGATTCATAGATCGATCGACTATCTATAAAACGGAGTGGTTACGTCAACTATCGACAATCAATCCAAATGACACATTAACTAAAGCAGAACATTGAAGAATTATACTTGATATTATTTGATTTGATATTAACAATATTTGATGTTTTGTAGAAATAAGTATTTATTTATTTGTTTATTTTATCTTTTGGGTATCAAAATAATGATAGGATCATTTGACCTTAGGGCAAATCAGAATATTTAAAATAAATGAAAAGTTTTTCTTTTTGCCAATGTAACATAGCAGCAAAGCACCAAAAAGTGTCCTATTAACACTTATTTTAATTTTAATTGCCTTAGAAATGGGTAAAAATGTAGATATAAGAAAGTGCACACTGTTAATAATTCACTCGGGTTTTTTAATCTTCTAAATACAACTTTAAAATAATGAAGATATTTACAACTCCTCGTTATTAGTGAACCATTCATATGTTTTAGATCAAAACGCTAAAAAGGAAGAGACCAGATAAATATCTAATTTAGGAAACATTGGATATTACAATTATTGCATAGTTCTCTAAGGGAAACATTTTTAGAAACCCTGATAAAGTAAACAAAAGCTTGTCAATTCAAAGCACGAAAACGGCAAAATTCGGTACGGAGAGCTTCGCAATCAACGTCTTTGGATAAGCAAGAAAATTAAAAAAGCTGTAAAAATGGCCGCCAACTGCGCCTGCGTCCGCCCGTATGTCCGGTTCCGCTGAGCTTTTTAGGCTTTATTGCAAGCTCCAACTTGAAAATCATTTTCTTTTGTCTCAGATGTAGCGTAAAGCTCTAAGTATAATGGGCATTATGCAACTTTCGTCGGGAAAATAGTTTCAAGTTTCTCAGTAAGTTTATCAATGTTAATGTTTAAAGTCGTAAGAGGTCGTTTAGTGATCTAAAATTAATATTTTAAATTAACTATTGCATTTAAGTTATGGTTGGAATTCCGAATGAGGACTTTGCCCGGCAGTGAGTGGGTTAAGGCTATTAATATACATATAATATGTATGTATGTATGTAAACTCGTTATTGTACAAAAATATAAATATTACAATAATATGCACCAGAAGCAGGGTTACGTTTTTCAAGTGTATGTATGTATATTTCTTTGGCATATTCTGCAGCCTAAACGGGTTGATGAATTTTAACATATGAGGTGTAATATTTCAATTAAAGTAAGCTAGTTTGCACACGTTAATAAGTTTGTGTAGGTACGTTCTTACTTGTAATTGGTTTTATGTGGAATAAAGAGTTTACATACAGATATACAGTATCAAAAATGCAGTCGGGATTTAAAGCTTGATTTTTATTGAATTGACTAATGAAAATATGATACGTAAAACTCAGAATAAAATAAACACACCCAACAGTGACACCTGTTTTATTTTAACGCGTCTTACAAACTGTCGTCTTCTTTGGGAAAGTGCTGGTAGTGAAATATATGTAGAAGAGCCCACGTGGGCTAATACGCTCCTGCCTATAGCAAAAATATTTTCATAATCTGGCCAGAGGCACGATAAAGCCATTTATGAAATAATACCGATTTAAATGTATGAATTCACGTCGCGTGTTGTCGCAGACGGCAGACAGCACTCCACAGACGCGGCAGGTGCGGCAAACGCGGCAGACGCGGCAGACGCGGCAGACGGACCTACTTACATATATATTACGCGGCAACTTTGACCCACTTTCGGCGAACTTTTATTGTCCACAACTTTTCCACAGCGTGGTATTAAAGCGTAACGACGCGCTAGGACAGACTTTTGGTTTATATGAGTTTCATCTTAATGGATATCACGTATTCCTTACCGATAGAATTGTAATATTTATGTTTTGTTAGTCTTTCGCACAGTCCTTACATTACATGTACATAGTAGGTACTGAACTCAAAAACTAAGGGTTAAATTTGCATAAATTTGACGAGAACTCTCCAGAGCCTTACCCTTAGCCGGGTTTTATCAAACTTTCCGTAAATACAAAAGAATTAAAACAGCTTTCACGAATGCAAAGGCTGATACGAAAGCAATAAAAACAATCGCATCGCAAACCGCGAGCAACACAACAAGCCTCCCCACGAGGGGAAAACGAAAGAATCGAGAACATAAAGCTAACTCAATAATCATAATGAGGCAAACGTCCAATTTACGTTTACGATTCGGCGAATATTTCGCATTAAGAAGACAGCGGAGGCACATAAAATAGCGTCTGGCGCGAGTTTTCTTTCATCAGGGCTCGGGATAAACAAGCGGCGGGAAAAACTCTCTGAATAATAATTAGGGTTCAAGATTAGGCGGCCGACGACGGCCGGTTCGACCTCCCGCTATTAATTACGGAGCCGAAGGCAGCGCTACATGCGCGTGTATATAGGCTCGGGTTTCCGGGCGCCGGGCGAGTACGTGGGCCGCGTCTCGCGCCCCCCGCCCTAATTGACGGCCGCCGGACGCCGCGGCCCGCGCCTTCCTGCCTCCCGCGCGATTTACAACATCCACAGATAATCTTTTCTTGATGACACTACGTAACGAGCATTACACGCGAACTTATTGTTTACGGGAGCCCCGCCAAGTTCGCAAAGCAAGCAGATGATTCTTAAAGCGATTTTAACGTTTGTTTTACTAAGAAATATAAGACGAGCTCAAAGCTGACTAACTCCACTAATTCCTTTGTTTTAATTGTTGAGATGTCTCCAAAGTGTGGGGCAACAGCAGCATTCGGTATGCTGCCATTATTCCGCGCTCGTGTTCCGCCATTGTGAGCAGCGCCGGGCGGCAGAGTGGGTGTTCATTAACGCCGCCGACGCTGCATGGGTCTTATTAAGTTTCAGCGAGCAAGGTGTCAACACGGTCGCTGCCTACGAGTTTCCGTTCCCTTTGGGTATACTAATTAAAAACGTTCTACGTTCTCCGCGAGCCGGAAGACCGGTGGGGGGGGGGGGGGGGGGCGCGTAACGAACGTACTAATTAATAAGGGTCCGCCGATATTGATTTACGAGTCGGCTGCGTGTGCGGCCCCCGAGGAGTAATCGCAACACGGACGGACCCGTGAATTAGTTCCTGTCGATCCCCGGACGGGTTCTCCGGAACCTCACGCGAACAAAGAACCAATAATCTAAACCTGGCGAAACGCGCTTTGTTGTTTCAAAAAAGATTTATAATATTGTAGAAGTATTGTAGATTTTTTAAGCCGCGTTTCTTAATTACACCTTGCAGGAGGTCCCCTAATGTTTAAATCCCTTTTTACGTTAGAGCGAATCTATTCCGGCGTAATGAGCAACTCGCCCTAAAAAACATTACCGAAAATTCCCAATCCACATTTCCACGCTGGCTCTGTTCGCGACGAGAAATTTGCATCGGAAAGAAATGCAAAAAGAGCAAGGAACCCGCGGGCGCCCCCCAGCCCGTGTGTGGGGAGCGCCCGCGCCCCACGTCTAATGACTGCCTCGACTGAACGCGCTCGCCCGCGCAGTATTGATAGATTAATTAATTTATGCGTTATAGAACGATAGCAACTTTTCAACTGCGCACACAATGTTAATCTAGTTTTAGATTAGGATTCCCTGTCCTTCAATACTAGAACACGATTTTTCATTGACATTGTGAATTGTATAATTACAAACGAGAAATGGGACGGAAAGAATTGGAAAATAAATGCAAAGCGCGTCCAAGTTCAAGTTTAAGTAGGATTTTTTTTAGGTAAGGCTGACTCTTAGGTATAAGTAATTTCACATTTTTGTACCTAATCGCTTTAAGGTTTCTGCCCACTACATCGTATCATACTATGACCGTAATAGGAACGTGTCAGACAAAAAGGTATTATTTGTATTGAAAACTATGAGACTATGCCCACTAGACCGTTCCGTCACCGACCAACATTTCAATACTAATTACCATCCGGGCCTGATACGTTCATAGCACGGTCATGGTGTGGTAAGGTGTAGTGGGTAGAGACCTTTAACGCCTTCGAGCAGATTAGTTCACCAGTTCAAACATTACGTTAAATTGACAAAGGACTAAAGTGTGCACCGACTTCATCACCACGACTTTTGTTAGGCCCATCGGCGCACCAACAGTAACTCAGTTAACTGACTATTTGTGAATCTTGTCACCTTACAATAAGGTTCACTAGTGGTTAGATAACAGTGGTGCTGTTTCTACATCGGCACTGATCGGCAGACGTCGTCAATAGGTCTTTTGTTTTGGCCGGGTTGCGTGAAAAATATTACAAACTACGCGTTAAAAAGTAAATATTCGAGAGGTGTGGACGATGAGGCGAGCATTACTAAGATTACACACCACTCGATGTCCGCGCCGAATACTCATTACAAGCGAATCCTCTCAGTGAGGACGCTCCTTAAAGCATAGAGTATATATACTTAAATAAATAGAAAGAATAGAGTTTTTCATACAAACGAGACTATTTCGAAGCCTTGGTTCCTCGGCAGGGGTTGTTTTGAGTGAGGTTTAATGGTGGATACTCCGAGGTTCAATCAAGATCAAAAGTTCTTAAGATACCTAACTGATCGCACAACCAGTTAACACCACAGCGGGACAGTTTGGGTCAGCATTTGGATTTCCTAACATTTTACTGCCATTTTAGATGTTTTTCTGAACATGCACAGTTCCGGCGTTAACCGCAGATTCATTCAGTTGGGTATCCTAGGCACTTTGGAAGTCCTGTATCGATGCTCGCGGTATTCATCATTAGAATTCACTAAAAGCTTTCCCTGGCGAGGAACAAAGGCTTCGAAATAGCCTCTTTAGTATGAAAAACGCACTCTGACCCGTTTTTTTGCTCCTGAGTGTATTAGGAAGAGCCGCTTCTCTTCTAATACTATTATCTGTGCTTTTGTGCCAGTCAAATACTCGGGAAGTCCACTAATCTGGTGATATCGTCCTTGACACGCGCGGCTTATCTGCCCACGCTGGGCTGACCTTTGGTTAATTAGTCACTGTTTATTCATCTAGGTATTCCGCTAATCGTTACGGGCCATTTGCTGCCCGTGGGCGGATCGTAACCAAATGCTACTTACAGCCTTATGTGAGCTCGGCCGTTTAATGGTGACATTAGTCATACCTTGTCCTAAATTATAACAGTTATACCCCTAAAATTATAATAAATGAAAACTGGCACGAACATTAGGCATACATTTTGAATATACTGCTGACTTCAGAGATTTTGATTTGAATAAACACGACGACACGGGTGATTAAATAATAAATATCAGTGGACAGTGTCACACCAATTGACCTAGTCCCAAACTAAGCTCTAGGCTTGTACTATGGTTACTAGACAACGATATAAATACTTATATAGAGAAATGTATACTTAAATACATAGAAAACATCCATGACTCAGGAACAAATATTCGCGCTCATCACACAAATATCTGCCCTTACGGGGATTTGAACCCAGGAACTCTAGCTTCGTAGACAAGTCACTACCAACTAAACCGTCATTTATTCTTTGTTAACGGGCATCATCATCATCATCATCATCAGCCCGGGGGCGTCCACTGCTGGACAAAGGCCTCCCCCAAAGAGCGCCACAAGTCACGGTCTTGAGCCGCTTGCATCCAGCGGCTCCCCGCGATCCTAACCAGGTCGTCAGACCACCGGGTGGGAGGCCGTCCAACACTCCGTCCACCGGTGCGGGGCCGCCACTCAAGAACTTTAACGTTTCGAAAAAACCAACGATTCTACATGGTCATTTTATTAATGTATTCTTTTTTATCTTCTTAATTATCTGAGTATGTGTGTGAGTCTGTGGCATCGCAGTTTTGATTGATCAATGTAGACGCGTTTTTCTTCTAAATAAAGCTGGTTTCATCTGGATGGTGATTAGTAAAAGTTTAAGATAATCAATTGGGCTGTTTAAGAATTATCAACTCCCAAAGTTTCTTCCCGCGACTTCGTCCGCGTAAATTTCGATTACCGTTATTTCCTCGGCAACTTTTAAATTTACCGAGATGAAAAGTAGCCTATGTGTTAATCCTAGGTATTAGCTACCTCCATTCCGAATTTCATCCAAATCCGTCCAGCAGTAGCACCGTGAAGGATTCGAGTAACAAATAAATACAAACTTTTGCATTTATAATATTAGTAGGACTAGGTTAGTAGAACTAAGGTTACCGACATAGCCCGAAGAATAGCTAAACTGAAGTGGCAGTGGGCGGGGCACATTGCTCGCAGGACTGATGGCCGATGGGGTCAGAAGGTTCTGGAGTGGCGTCCGCGGACCGGAAGACGAGCTGTAGGTAGGCCTCCAACAAGATGGAGTGACGACCTCGTCAGGATCGCGGGACCGCGGTGGATGCGAAAAGCACAAGACCGGTCTGAGTGGAAAGCCTTGGGGGAGGCCTATGTCCAGCAGTGGACGTCTTTCGGCTGACATGATGACGAGAGCTAAAGCATTCAGTACAAGATCCGTTCACCAGAGCCTCTATTCAACACGGTAAAAACAATATCGTTTTCGAGCTGTTATCGTATTGTCGACGTTTTGAACTTATATACTTAAAAGTAATGGCAGCTGAGGTCAAAACAATACCATAACAGGTCAAATACGATTTGGATTTTACCGCCTAGACTAGAGGCATTGCATAACCGAGCCACACACCGAAATACATCGCTATACTAGTTCTTTCTTTTCTCTCCATTGCTAGTTACCGAAGTGTGAGTAGCATAAAAGTAACGGTTAGAATTTCGTCCGTAAAAGCCGGACGGCGCTGAGCCAGGTCCCCCGGGCCCGGCCGTTGATCGACGCGCGCCGAACGGCTTTATTTACGTCCATTTTATCGCCTGATCATGAACTAAGTTCGATCTTACTCATCACAGATATAATTCTGATTAGCTATGGAGCTGTATCTGTGAGTACATTAACTGGGTATTGAGACTTATTTATATTATTCTGAATAATCAGTTTTTGTGTGACTTAGCTAAGATTTATTTGAAATCAAAACTGACTGTTGAGTTCTTGTGGCGCTTCTTCTCAGTGGTGCTTTGACAAGCTATGGTAGACTCAACCATGTGAAAGTGCTTACACTCGTACAGGGCTTACTTATTTACAGAGTAAAAAAAAACTTTTATTGCATTTTGTTTAAGTTACAATACAATTACAATTGTACCATTATTGTTACTTACGAGTATGTTATAAGAATAAATAAATTGATTGATATTGTGAACGTTATGGTAGCTCTTGTTCACTTGATAATAAGAACTAAGTGTATTATAACATCAACAATATAAGATATACACAAGCAACGTAGACTAAAATAAATTAAAATAGAGCCCCATGGCATATTATTGCAATTTGTTCGGTAATTTCAACGATTAAGAAACTAGATTTTCTTTATCATCCCTATTGACATTATCAATGCTCAAACTTTAATTTTGATGAAATTAGCAGGGAAAACATAGCGTATAGCAGCGAAAATAAATCTAAAACGGATCCTCAAGTAACATGGATATAAATCATACAGAAAATACTTCGGTTAGGATAACAAATCTTCCTTAATGTGGGTTTAGCAAATGTGCTTATAAACTCTGCGCTCGAGCATTAGGTACAGCCTATTGGGTCGAGGTGGACAGGACGCTCTGGCGTGTTTATGCGCGGCGTCTTCTCCGCGCGCTCGTTAGCGAGGGACGTAAACTCGATGCCCCCACCTGCCAGCTGTGCACCAATACGTGTCGTCTATTGCTGTCAGAGTCAATATAAACTCTTTTAAAGCAGCTATCGTTTTGGGGTAAAGAAGTAGAGCTGTGGTAAAAATTAGCAAGGTGCTAAGAAAAGAAGTTGAGGAAGTATTTCCATTGAGGAACCCTCTCTTCTTCTTCTGCAGCATGTTATTTACATGCCCACTGTTGGGTATATGCCTCTCCAATCCTTTTCCATTTTACCCCATCTATTTTGAGTTGGCCTGGTCTGTGGTGGGTCTGCTGGTTGGTCTGGTCTGGTGGTTGAGGAACCCTATAGAGTTTAAATTGATTAAAATAATAGAAGAAAAAGTCCAGCACTTTTTTCTTCTATTGTTTAATCAAAGAGGAAGATTACTGTGCAAGATAGAATTAAGCATATTAAGATGATGCAGTCAAAGCGCAAGCACGAGTAGCCTATTGGGTCGACGTGGACAGGACGCTCGGGCGGGTTTATGCGCGGCGCCTTCTCCACGCGCTCGTTAGCGGGAGTCGTAAAATGGACGCCCCACCTGCCAGCTGTGACCGAATACGTGTCGTCTATTGCTATGTCAGAGTCAACATTTCTGTTTTTAAATACAAACTGCTTACAGAAACCAATCAATTCTAAGAGTAAGACAGAACATTCTTTTCTGATAAGGGTTCGATAAAATCAGCGAGTCAGTGAACTATGTATGAAAGTGTTAACCCAAATTAATGAACTCATTAAACCAGTAATTTATTGTAACTTTATAACAGAAAGAAAGCGGTAGAATTTCAAGGAATCCTGAAATAGAGAGCTACATTGATACATTGACATGAATTTTAGTAAATATATGTATAGTCAGCATGTGAGTAATATTAGACCTAAAATAATATTGTACACCTCAGTATGGAGAGCTAACTGATAAAATATTTTTCTCAAAAATGACAGGAAAAGTTGACATTACTATCTATATATTGGGATGCGAAGTACATAGTTTACTGACAGATCTCAAATTAAAAAAAAAAAACATTGCGTGCTCGCTACACAAGCACGCAATGTTGCATACAAATTTCATTACCATCTAGTATCTAACTTTTTAAAAAGTGAAAACGGCCTTAATAAAATGAGGGATAATCCAAATTTTGTTCGGAATATAACTTTTTTATCTGTATCTCGAATAGCTTGAGTAGTTTTAAAAAAAAAGCTTGCGTTTCTCCTTGTCATAAACAAAAGACGGTAAAGAGTAGGTAATAATATTGTCTGTATAGATTGTGTGGTATTTCTTTCCTTAATAAAATACTTTACTCCAACATAATTTTATTCTTGCGATTTTTGAGAAAAGCACTATATATGCCTCGGCAGGAACGGCAATTGCGGGCCTCGTATTTTTAAACGGACTCGCAAGCTCGTCCGTTTAAACCAATCCTCGCCCCGCAATTGCCTACTTCCGTGCCTAGGCAATAATGTACTATATAAGAACCTCTGTAAAACCCATAACCAAGCAATAAAAAAATTGAATTTAAATTAGAATTTGAATACATGAATGGGGTAGTCAAAAGTTAACGCCTACCACTATTGCTATGAATTGTAGAAAAATCAAAAGAAACGACCTTTCAGAAACCCAGAGTTATCGTCCTTAAAGAATATGCTATGATGGCTACAAATATTATTTAATTCGAAAATAAAATCATGTTTCCTATAAAAAACGTTATAGCAATGTGAATCTCGACACGTAACTTCAGCCGAGAATAACCGCGGCGCAGCAGCCGTGAAGGAAGCGATCGCAAACTGCAAAATGCAGCTCGGTGCAGCGCACTATCTACAGCGCACTGCGCAGGGTTAGTTGGGGCTCCGCTGATGGTCGTTCATACTGAATAATAAATAATATATAGACGAAAGGCGCACTAAATGTAGCGTGTGTTAAAGACCGCAGAGCAGATAAACAAAAACTGTCACAGCATGGAAAGGTCCACTGGGCAAACGCATCTAAGGGAGACCTTACGCACGCGGGGATAACGACATTAAAAAACTTGCAGGACTAAAATGGTGACAACTAGCCGAAGAATAGGCTTCATCTGAGAGGGATTCCTGATACAAAAATTAATAATAATACAAAAAAAACCTACATCGATAGACTAAACTTAATTTTTTTTTGGTTTTTTTTTTAATTATTTTGAGAGTAATGTCGTGTTTATCGACCTATATATGTTTATATGTGTGATTGTTCCTTTGTGGTGCTCTTGAAATTTAAACACGTGGATCAATTTTGATGATTCTTATGACAATCGATTTGTCACAATGTTGTGAATGTGGCGGCAAACAGACGCCATATTGTATAAAATAAAAAAAGTCGACGAATTATGACAAATGGAGGGTGTGGATGAATAGCTCTAAAAATATTTTTTAGGTTTCTTTCTTCATTTTTGATTTTGAATTATAATTTCGGATATATAACGATTTTAAGTTTTTTAGCAGCTCTTTCACTGACAGGAACTTGGCAGGCTTTGACAGTTAATATGACCTGGTAGATAATACCGCCGAAGTTAAGGGGATAGACCAGGCTTGATAACCAATCAAATAAAAAAAACGGCAAGTTATAATTTCGGGAAGCTTCGACAGTTTTAAACCAATGAACACTATCTGTACCCTAAAAAACAAAATTCACTGCTCTCTCTCGCTCTAGTCGTAAACGAAGCGCACTAAAGGCATAGCACGATATGGGGTTCAGAATTTCCGGTTCCAGAGCACTTTTAGAAGTGTTCTAAATCCAAAACCGGGCAAGAGCATATCGGACCATGCTCAGTATAGGGTTCCGAAGCCGTTACTAAAAACACAAAAATCTAACTCTAAACATACGATGTGGAAAAGTGCACCAGCGAAAGAGCGTATCTTCATGGCACTTACGTCATTTTGTTGAGAAGCTCAGTTTTTCGGCAATAACTCAAAAAAGGTATGTCCGATCATGTTAAAAAATGTTTTCATTGAAAGTTTTTATTATGCCCTGTCTTTGTATTTTTTAATTACGTTTCGAAAGATCTTTACCTTAGAGTAGCTATTTATGCTGCTTAAAAGCAAACCGGTCATGTCCGAATCGGGCTCGCGCACCGAGGGTTCCGTATTTAAGATAATAGTTGGAAAACGAAAAAGAAAATACTCATTTTGTTTTGAAATTTATTTTCCATTCAATAGGTCCATTTTGACTAGCCTAAATTCTAATAAAGATTTTTGAAGTTTTTTGATATTATTTTCAAAATTGAACAATTAGACTTTTTTTTCTGAAACCGTGAACTATTCAGAATTGTTATAAAACTAACCTAACCTATTGGGCTCTACACGATGGCATGTAAAAATTATCCGGTTCCAAAAAAAAGATGAATATTATGGCAAGTTATACAATTACGGCAATTTAACGGCAAACGTAGAGATTAGATTTTGGCTACGGAACCCAAAAACGCGGTGGGGATATTGTGCTCCTACCGTCGAATAATGTCGTTACCGGCGTAGCTTGGCACGGCACGTTTACTGTTCCGGCGAACGACCGGCGGCACGGCGAGCAGGATCGACGACAATGCTTTACGACGGCTGTATAACCGGATAGGTGCGAATTAGTTCCGATGATGTGTTGGAGCGTGGGATGTTAATAGGTGAGGGATTAGCACCCCCTGGGAATTTTGATAACGAATGGAATGTAACATTTAAATTTTCAACGTAAAAAGATTGCTAGGTACTATCTACACTAATATATAAAGAAGAAAGATTTGTATTTATTCTTGCAATTAATATATTCAAAGCTACCTTTTACTAGTAAAAAGTGATATTGTGTCACTGAGTAACGTCAGTTATATTATGTTTCATAGCGAACGGATTCGCGAGGGACAGAAGTCAGTTACGCAATAAAATGCGACGAGAAAAAATAACGGGTCAGAGTGCCTTTTTCATACTAAAGAGGCTATTTCGAAGCCTTGGTTTCTCGCCAGGGAATGCTTTTAGTGAATTCTGATGATGAATACCGCGAGCATCGATACAGGACTTCCAGAGTACTTAGGATACCCAACTGAATGAATATGCGGTTAACGCCGAAATTGTGCATGTTCAGAAAAACATCTGAAATGGCAATAAAATGTAAGGAAATCCAAATGCTGACCCAAACTGTCCGGCTGTGGTGTTAACTGATTGTACGATCAGTTAGGTATCTTAAGAACTTTTGATCTCCTCTATTGAACCTCGGAGTATCCACCATTAAGCCTCACTCGAAACAACCCGTGGCAAGGAACCAAGGCTTCGAATTAGTCCCGTTTGTATGAAAAACGCACTCTGACCCGGTATTTTTGCTCCTGAGTATATAATGTAAATGATTTTCTAAATAGACATATTATTGTGTCGTATTGCTGTGCCCTTGCAGGGTTTACGTTGAATAACTTATGTATAGCATAAAGCAATAGAATATTACTATGACTATGGATCCTAGCATAATTCGAAATCATCGGAGCAATAAAAGAAGTATATTAAACTCAGGTTTATCTGCGGGCATTTGAAAATGCAAACGTGTTGGATTTTCCACGTGTTCACTTTAGCGCGAGCACCTCGATTCGTCGGACGACGCATAAAAACAGCGTACTTAATGAAAACCAACTTTGGAATTACTTCCTTGCACAAGTAAGTCAATTTCCTTTAGTAAAAAACATACCTCTACTCTTAGACGTAAATAATTCCAATTTATCACCATCATACCCTTACCAAACTCTTGGTGTTTCTATTTGTTCCTGTCAGTGGTCTGTTCGTTTTCAATGAAGGTTAGATTTTTTTTATAAAAGAATTTATTGTTACCACCACAAGGAAAGAGAAAATACGCAATTTATTACCCATACCCATCGATTTCAGGATTTTGTTTTAAATATATTTAAGGTGAATTTGTGATAGGAAAGCTGCAATACTTCCCAACGGGGAGCGCAAATAAAGCATTTTCGAGCTCTTGCCTATAAATTTCGCCTTCTGGGCGTTACTCTGGCACTGCAGCGTATGCAGCGCGGGGGAAGGTTTATCAAAGCGAGAATCGTAAAACGTGAGACGACGTGCCGTCGCTCGTTGAGTGACGTCGACGAAAACTCGTCAGCGCACCGGACGCGGACGAGCATCAAGAAGCATAAAGACTAAAACTGCTCCCAACTCGGAGTCGCTAGCGTCGGTATATAAATCAGGGTGGAGCTAGAACTATCGAGGAGCGATCATATACTTGAACAAATGATGAAAAAATTAAGTTAAAATACTTGTGTTGACACGCAAACCAAATAACAATAAAACTCGTCTAATAATTTTCCTTTTGGTACTTATTTTATACTGCGTCAGCCATAGTTCATACGATCTCCACAGCGTTTTTAGGGTTCCGTAGCCAAATGGCAAAAAACGGAACCCTTATAGATTCGTCATGTCTGTCCGTCCGTCTGTCCGTCCGTATGTCACAGCCACTTTATTCCGTAACTATAAGAGCTATACTATGGAAACTTTGTAAGTAGATGTATTCGGTGAACGTCATTAAGATTTTCATACAAAAATAGAAAAAAAACAATAAATTTTTGGGGTTCCCCATACTTAGAAGTGAAACTCAATAAAAAAAATTCATCAAACCCATACGTGTGGGTGGAAAAATGTGTGCCCCCCCCCCCCCCCCCGTAACTTCTAAAATAAGGGAATGATAAATGTAAACATAATATATAATAATAATAATAATAATACGTTTATTCACAGATCTTGCTTACAACTAAATACATATATTCTTCTGCCAAACCACAGAGTGGTTTGTTGGCAGACGATATGATGTACATTATTATGCAAACTTCCACCGAAAATTGGTTTGAACGAGATCTAATAATTAGTTTTTTTTTAATAAGTTATAAATCGTAAACCGCATTTTACCTTTCATTCAATCAACTCCAATATAATAAAAAATAAAGAAAAACATTTATTTAGATGTATAGTGGTACGGAACCCTACGTGCGCGAGTCCGACTCGCACTTGGCCGCTTTTTATTATATAGTAACGGGTTTAATAAGCAAAGTGGGTTGGACTGCAGACGAAGGCTGTGTAAAACGTTATGGTTATGAGAACACGGTAATAACAGCTGAGCTTGCCGATGCTACTGCTATAGAGGATGTGTTTTCCTCCGTCGCTAAGTTTACGATACTTTTCCCGTAATAATTTGAACCGTATTACCGTGTGAACTTTCCTGGTTGGGATCACAAATACCCCTTCAAGGACGTGAATAACTCCTCTAAGCTGTAAAACTGGTCAGGCAGTAAATGCGAGTCAGTCTTAAAGCGCCGTCATTCTTTTATTTAAATTCAAACATTTGTCTTATTAAACACGTTAACATTTTTAAACTTAAACTTACATACGCTATGACTACGCTATGACAGACGACGCGCTGGCCTAGTTCGTAGTGACACTAGTGACCCTGCCTACGAAGCTAGCGGTCCTGGGTTCAAATCCCGGTAAGGGCAGATATTTGTGTGATGAGCGCGAATATTTGTTTCTGAATCATGGATGTTTTCTATGTATATAAGCATATATTTCTCTATGTATTATGTATTTTTATCGTTGTCTATTCCTCATAGTGCAAAGGGACTCGGTTAATTGGTGTGACATTGTCATCTGATATTTATTTATTTACTATATATATAATAAAATTATTGACGCCAGACCATTACTATTGAGAACTTTAAAATGCCTATTATTGGCCTTTCCTAAGGTCCACCAAGAATCTGCTAAATACCTGCTTTACACTACACTTTTTCTGAAAATCGATCAGTCCAAGCCAGTAATAAAATATCTGAAAAGTTTTTTTTTGTATATCCCCTTTCGCGTTGTGATATATTATAAACGATATAAAAGTCCGATGCCTGTAGAGCCCACGAAGCCGTATCAGGCCGTATCGATAACCACAATGGCCGCCCCTGGGCAGGTCACCGATATTTTTCGGCTGTAGGTGGCCTTTGTGCTTGCCTCGCTCGGATGAACTTGTGTACTGAACGCGCGGCATGCGGGTCACCCAGCGTTGAAACCCGCGCACGTTACGTACCGACGACACACCTAGCGTGTTTAAATTGAATGCAGTCTCTAGTTGGTGGCAGTGAATGTTAAATTTCAAACGGTGGAATGTTAACTTTACTTTAAATAGGGCTTAGCGTCTCTCGCAGTGGAATGCGAGGAACAGTAATTTTATTGCGCTAATAACCTAGACAGATTCAGTGTTAATAAAATCGTGTTCAGAATAACTCCTCTTATTTACTTCCTGCCAATTTAAAATGTCCCAATGCAAGATAAGAACACAGTACACTTTGAGTATAAATAAAAGTAGGATTAAAGACCTTTGATCAAATGAGAAAAAAGGTTGAAATCATCAAGCTTTGAATCGATTATAAATTCAGTGCTAACAATTCGCAATATTAAGCAGCTTAAAGACGTGGCGCGTGTCAGGGGCGTCGAACGTATTAATGGCGCCAGTGAAAACTCCCGCATGGCGCGGGGAGCTGCGTCAACATCTCGCAGCACAATCGCCGCTGTAAGACGAGTAACCGCAGCGGGCGGCTTTGTGCGAGCTCGCTGCTAAATTACGATGCGGGTGGGATGGCGAGCGGAGCGGGCGGCGGGGCGATAAGCGGAAGCGGTAATGACAAGGTTTGATTGATAGTGCGATCATGCACCGAAGAAGCTAGTGGCAGTTTGATTTGCAGCATCATGGCGGTTTAAAGTGGTGGGGAGAGCATGGAAAATAGTCAAAACTCATTCAAATGATGGTATTACAGTGTGGAGATAATCAAGATACAACTTGGTTCAGATTTTTTATATGGCATAAATCATATAGCATCATCATCACTGACTAACAGACTTGGGTATTTTGTCTTATCTCCAGACTTACAGGCGTGTTGGAGATCGCATATGTTTTTCATCTATTACAGGAGCTAAAGAGTGCAGATAAAAGATAACAATTCGCTCGCTTCAGTACAATGGTCCCGGCCTAAACCGCTCCAGGGTTCGAGCGTCAGGTGCCCGTATTTTGGTCGCTCGGATCCGACTAGCCGTCGCCGCTCAGTTTATGTAACGTGAACACATAGCTTACATCTACGTACATACTCCCATATATACACCGGTACATAGGTTCGCCTCACCTAGCTTTGGGCTCACCTTACCAAGAACTCAGAACGTGAATAGTGAATAAACGAGAACTACAGGGCAAATGATCCAAGTACAAAATCCAACTCTTCAGTGACTAAACTAATAGGGAAGTTCTAAATTCTATCGTGGGGGTCTACTGGGCACGCGGGTCTATTTCGCAGTAATCTCGAGCAAAGAGCTCGCGTGTCGACGCAGCTGAAATGCCGTATCGCCCGCTGACACAGGGCGCGGCCCGCCGGCGAACAGTGTATACATACGGCCTTTAAAACAAAAATAATTAGACTAAAAATGTTAATATTCTTCCTTTGGACATGGCTGACACGCAACTGTGTACAGGGGTGTTATTCTCTTAAAAACGGCTGTCGGTCGGACGAACGAGTGAAATCGCAGCGGCGAGTTTTAAGTAGTCTCATCCGAGCGAAAAAACACATTTTACGGCGTGTATTCTCAATTGGGCAGCCTTATACGTTCGATAAACAACGCTATAAAAATGGAAAAACACGCGCTTAAATGTGTTTTGTTCGCTCGGACGGGTCTAGTTAAACTCGCCGCTACGATAGCGCTCGTTCGTATCCGACCGACCGCCGTTGTTGAGAGGATCACACCACAGCGTTCGGCTGTTTTACCTTCTCGTATATAGTTTCTAGTCGGTAATGCTCAATCATGACGAATTGGTTAAGACGAATAATTTCTCACTGGTATTCGAAAAATGAAATCATTATTGCAACTGCAAAATATTTCAAATTAAACTCATACTTATGGAGTTGCCTGTGGGTTAACTATACGCAGAAGGCTATTAGTGCCTTACGAGTTCAATACAATAATGGTTTTAGGATGCTGTTGGGGCTGCCACGATTCTGCAGCGCATCAGGGATGTTCGCAGAGACACACACTGATGGCTTTGCGGCCATTATGCGCAAAAGGGTTGCATCCCTCGTGCGGAGGATTCGGGGCAGCCCGAACAGCATACTCTGCACCATTGCCGACCAATTCCAGGGTCGATATCAGGAGCACTGGAATAATATGCACTGCTTGTATTAAAATTGACATGTGTTTTTATTATTATTTATTATTTTCTGTACTAACACTAGACTTAAGCCAACTATGTAACTAACAAATATGGACATGTTTCTGAAATAAATTATTTGAATTTGAATGAATAAAAGCTATAATGCCAGAAATAATGTAATTACTTGGTTGAAATATAGATAGTAAAACAGAAATCAGGACTTGCAGCCAATGTCAGAAGAAAAAAGACTGACGACAGTCAAAATTAAGCCGATGTAAAACGACTGTTTTAAAAAGAAAAAGAGCACTACGCCAGAAATAGATGAAAAAAAAACCAGACTCATCAATCCCAAATCAAAGATGCGGCTTAAGGTTACAATATTCCTTCGAGTTTAATTTCGAAGACACCTAATCACCTAATAAAATCAGTCTGTATTCATACGCATTTTTGTCCATCGAGACACTTCATCAATCCTGAGCCTCTATTCCCGACAGTAAAAACATGTCATCTTTGACCTGTTATGGTATTGTTTTGACGTCAGCCGCCATTACTGCCAAGTAAATAAGAGCTACTCGTATCAAAACTGACAATACGATAACGGCTCAAATAGGATATGGTTTTTACTTTGTTGAAAAGAGGTCCTGAACTCATCAATTGCACTGGCTTCAAGCCGTTTTGCAGATGTCATTCACGGGCTCCCAAAGGACTTATGAAGTAACATACTAAAGAGGTAACTATGATGAGGAATAGATGGTAATCGACTTCAAGAAAGCCGGAGGTTCATAATTCTTTATTTTTTTCGTTTTCTTCTTCTATTATCAACAGATTTACAATAAGGCCGTCTTAAGCTATGCTGGGGCACTTGAGCACACGAGAATTAGGGGCCCGGTAGCTCACTGTAACTGTGCCCGTCAAAAATGTTTTGAAAATAAATGTGATAGAGAATGGGCCCCGTGTGCTCTTATGGTAAAAACGGCATTTCCGATTTCAATTATTCTTTTTTTTATGTGTCGCGTATATCTCAGGAGTCTCCATCAAGATCTTGTCTTAAAATAGCTTCAGTCTCCATTATACCCTCAGCAGTAAGTACACGGTTGTCCACACACGAGCCCGTGTGTGCCGCGGTGCTGACGCGCGGCCGGCTCGGCTGAGCCAGCTCGTTCTCGAAGAATTACTCGCCGGCCCACGGGCAGGGAAATTAGATCGCGACCTTTTCTACAAGCACTTTTTCTGCTTGCATGGGAAAAGGCCACGTGTAGGATATTGCGATAGATACAGGTCGATTGCGTAATGGGCTCAGATCGAAATAAACGTAGCCGATATTTTTGAGTACGATGAGTCGCGGCCGGCAAGCTGAGATCTTTTCATTGGTCCTACTAGAATGTATGTAAACTCTTTATTGTACAAAACGCAGAACAAAAATACAGTATTTACAAAATGGGTGCTCTTGGTCGCGAGTTTCTGCGATTTGGTTTCGTGCTACTACTATAAGTATTACGAACGTCCAGCAGCTTTAATGAAGCAAATATACTTTCGATAAATATTATCTAGGCCTACTGAACTGCTAAAATATACTCCACCTATACATTATGCGTTTATACAGCCTTAATTACCTTAACCAGCCAAGACAACTGATTGATGCAAAGGCGTTTAATTCTAAGCCTATCCAATCCACTTACTTACCGGTGGCTCTGTCTCACTGCATATACCACATCATGGACAATATACAGGGTGGTGTATAGGTATAGGTGAGTATACAGGGTAGTGTCTACGCGACGGTCCGCCTGCATGGGCGAGCTTATAATACGGGTCTGATGACGCAGTTCGGGCGACAGCAGAGTGATAGGCGATAGCGAGAACTTAAGCGGATTAGCAGTTACAGACACAAAAATACCCGGCGGAATTTTCACACCTAATTTACCGTTGTACCCAAACTATGTGAGCGTCGGTGAGCGTTAGTGGCGTAGAGTGTGGACTGGTGATAGTAAGATTGGTTGGTACCATGTTAAGCTATGTAACAATAAGTGTTTATTATTTAAGCACATCACCCGATGCTCTTCCTGTGTGAGCAAATATCTTGAAGAAACCAGCACATTCGAACAATTCAGTGAGTCAGAGATGGTTGTTTCACCCAAAGATGCTACAGGGTCAAAGTGTGTCCGAAAAGAGTATATCTGTCCAAGGTGACAAACTTAATCTACAGGGTGACTGAACATCTCTACGAGCTTCCCTCCTTAAAATATTGCCATATGACGTCAATCTATAAACTGCCCAATGTTTCTGTTACTGATGCTACTGTCAAGCTTTCAGCGGCCCTAGACAAGATGCATTTGGCGTTCGTTATCGTTATCAAAAACGTATAGCATTGACGTAAGCCGTCAAACGGTCGCGTCTCGAGCGCCTACGTCAATTTCATACAATTTGTAAGTTTAATATATATTTTTTTAAACTACCTACTTGTCTAGCCTCACAGATATAGAACAGCCCAGAAATAACGTTATACGTTAACGATAAACCCATATAAAAATGACTATCTTGACAAAATCGCTCGTCTTCTGCCACTGGAGCCCCGGTTTACAACTGCAGCTGGCTCGCAGAAATGGCCGCGCCGCCGCGCGTCGTAAAGGCCCCGCGCCGCGCCGCGCCGTGCGGTACACGTGCCCCTATAATGGGACGGGGGGTTTGAGGAATTACGTACTTTTGTGATAATTACGTGATAGAATAATAATAACTTTATTTCATTCAACAAGTTAAACATAATAAATATAAAATTAACAACACTTTCACGGTGTCAGCTAGCCAGCGGCCACGAGATTGACGGAATATGATATTATAGGAATAGGACGACTTAGAAAGTGTGGACGGTAAGTAATTTTATTGGACTTGTAATTTTCGGATACACTGCTTTAAAATTTCAATAATCAACGTCGGAGTAAACGACATTAAAAGATCGTCATTTTATATAATTTATAACCGCGTGATAGCTAAAGTGTTTAAAATTTGCTTTGTCATTCACCTTCATTGCGACATCTGGATCTGAGAGAAAGATGAATAATACTGAAACAAAATTGGTTGTCTGTGCGTTTATGAATAGCGAAGTTAAACTTTACTGGTTATTGGCATATTTGGTGTTTTAAGTTTGATTCCTGTTTGTCTGTGGTTTCGTAGCTGCCAAACGGTTGGACCAATATTAAAGCGTTTTTACAGTTCCATACATCTAATAGTACCAAAACTGCCGTTTTAAAATCTCACCTATCATAAACTTTTTTCTCTGAAACTTCGTCGGTTCCACAGCCAGCACATGCTGAGTTGCGATCGTTTTCGCAACAATCGTCAGTAAATATCATATGCGTCTCTTTTCCTTTTCCTGATTTTCAAATGTATTTTATCTTTTTATCGTTTTAGCCATGTTGGATGTAAATCGACTGGACCATCAAAAGTTATGAGCTCTATAAGCAGCTCTATAAGAAGTCTAATCCAGTGCTCTAAACCTCCAATCAACTCTAAATATGTATGTAATTTTACGACGGAGGTTTTTAAATGCTAAAGTTATAGACTTGCCAAGCCTTGGATTCGTATATCAGCGTATACCACATAATACTGTCTAACTAAGCATAGCGTGCAGTCACGGCGGCATGGCTGGCGGGACAAACACAGTGGCTGGCACCCGCTTTGCCTTAATGCAGCCGCTGCACACGTGGCTATGTGCACTCGAGGAACAAGAGGATCGTCGCCGAGCCAGATAGGAGACGCTGTGAGTTTAATGAACTAGATTTGTAATAAGTATTTAAAATGTCATAAAGTTAAATTAGTAACAATTGGCAACTGTTTTTTTTTAAAAGGTGTTCTGAAAGAAATAGGTTGGAAAGTAGTCTTTATCCTTAAGAGAACATGAGTGCTTGTCCTAACTATTCGATCGGGTAGAGGTTTGTTTCAAAAGCATACGTACAAAAAAAAACTAATTTCTGAAAATGGCTCACATCCCATTCCTATTAGCCGGCATCTCAGCGTTCACTCGCTTCTTTCTCCTATCACTCTTCACACAATCCATCCATCTCTTTTTTTTTGTAATTGCTAAAGAGCGTAAACGCCGCATAATCTTTTCTACGTCGCAGCTAGTGCTACGTAACGCGGTTATAAACAAAATGTCGTGATTCTGACCACACGTCCAAAGCCGGCGCAGCATATATTGTTTTTTTTTACTAATACAAATCCTGTTGTCAACTGGCTATTATGTAGTATTTACCTTATGGGAAAAACTATATTCAGAGCTACAAAGCGCCTTACTCATAGAGAGCCCACCCCTTAAATCGTCTGCCACAAACACAGAGATATATAAATGGTACACATGCAACAAGTATATCTAAACACATTTAAGTAAATAACGTTTGCATTTTACCCAGCCGAGTCACCAAACAAACATTCTAGGCCAGAAGAAAACTTACAGTGCAGTAAGTATAAAAAAAAAAACTACGTCGTGCAGCGGCGGCGGTTTACAGCGGTTGCAGTTAGGAACTTTGTTTTTCCGGTTATTTCACACTACTGAACAGCACACATTGCTAATAATATCTAGCTATTTAGCTACAGTCTTGATGGTTTGCATGCATACGGCGGTATATCTGTATAACACAAGGAGACTACCATCGCAACTGCAATTGAAATTCATACAAGTACAGTTGAGTTCATGTGTACACTTTAGTGCCTTGTCAATTTAATGTTATGTTTAAAGTTTAAACTGCCGTATAAGAATCGTCGCAGCGATAAAAGTGACAAAGTACTAAAGTGTACACATATATTTATGAACGCTACTGTACCGTGACATATTTGTGTGCGGCAATTTTGTACTAGCGACTCGCCCTCGCTTTGCCTACGTTTATGTACGTTTTCTGTTACACCATCTATTGAAACCGCATGAAAATCCGTTGCGTAATTTGTAAGATCTAAGCTTACATACAGAGGGACAGACGGCGGCAAGCGACTTTGTTTTTACCCAACTACGACGAAGCAAAAAGGAGGTTTATGATTTTGACAGGAATGTGTGAGAGAAGGTATCCTTAAAGATACAAGACCAATACTCGCTGAATTGACACTCAAAAGAATACTGACTATTTAAATATGCCATTTGAGTAAAAAAAAGGTTGAAAGAAATGCTTCTGCTGTGCCCAAGCTGTATTTGCCTTAGATAATTTAACCGCCTTTGATTTATTATTTATTTATTTGTACCAGTTATTACCTAAACGCCTACTATGTAAGAACATCCTGTATGCATCCGTTATAGTAAACCAAAACTTCGACTCCATTTACCACCAGTAAAACAGCGTCAAAGCGGCCCGAGCGCTGTAATAAAGCGGCTACAGTATACGATTTCATAATAAAACAAGTCAAAACAAAATAAAACTAATGCGGGGAACAAATCGGCGGCGGGGCGGCGGGGCGCGGGGGCCACAACTCTACTACGACCACTCTCGGTTTCATTCATAACTTTTTACAAGTTTATCTGCGGCGATACCTCCTACATATTTATGTGTTTAAGACTGCTATGCGCCAAAGATTATTCTGTGCAGTGGTGTAACAGATTTAGCTGAACGTTTTAAACCGCAGTGAGGGTCTGAAAACGTCGTATGCTTTCGGTTGTATAAATTGTTCACATATACACGTATATTGGTTATTATTAGATCAAGAGAATGGTACGATTTTCTAACGTAATTTATTAATAAAAAAATAAAAATATTAGAGGACAATGTCACACCATTTGACCCAGTCCCAAACTAATCCCTAGGGTTGTACTATGGGTACTAGACAACGATATAAATACTTATATAGAGAAATTAATACTTAAATACATAGAAAACAACCATGACATGAAAACAATCAGGAACAAATATTCACGCATATCTCATTAACATCTGCCCTTACCGGAATTTGAACCCAGGACCGCTAGCTTCGTAGGCAGGGTCACTACCAACTAGACCAGTGCGTGGTCAAAATAATAATATCAGTGCAGACACAGAGACAGTGAAATAGGCCGTTGCGGGACGAGTATGAGTTCGCGCGGCTGAGACGCAACCGCAGCTCCCGGCCGAGCCTTGTATAGTGCTTTTCTCCAACAATGCGAAAAAATATAACACAATTAATATTAATACAGTCCCCAAAAATACCATCAAAATAAAAGAACATCGATATTACTCATAAGTCTCATAACACCATTTACATTCGTAAAGAGATACGACTTATTATAAAACTGAAATAATTATTGAATAGATCCACAAATGTAAATGTAAATATCATAAATCTAATTTGAATAAATTGAGGTTTAAACATTTATTACGCGTTGGCGTTAATTCGGCATTTTTTATGTAAGTACGCAAAGTTTAAAAATAAGTAAAACTATTTGATTCATACGCTTTTAATAACGTTTTAAACACCGTTCTGCCGTTCGAGTGTAAGTATTTAAAAATAATTTAAATTCATTGATTGTGTTACTTAAATAAGCTATATGTGACTTGTCGTCAGCAATTTACAGTTGTCATATACCTATACCTTATTCTTATTTTCCTGTATTAGTATGTGAGTCTTCCTAAAATAAATAGTATTATATAACTAATTGCTATAAAAGAATTATGAGTATAACATGGTTTAAAAATAAATAATTACATGATTTTTTAGTTTATCTGCCAAAATACAAATAAATTACAAATGCCTAACGGACAGCAGAAAATGAAATTAAGTGATACACATATAGCTACCCCGATTATGTCTTAAAAATTAGAATAATAGAAAATATACTAAATTTGTTTTTATATTATTTGTAGAGATTCACACGTTATTTAAACCACCTAGCCGCCGTGCCGGTCCCTTCTGATTGCTATTTAATCTTTGACACGCCGACGCACACATGCGCAATGGAACTGGCACGGGAACAAACACATTTACAAATTGAAATAAAGTTTGTTTTAGTTGGGCATTGGGCATGAATGAAAGCGAAAGGGCGGGAGGGGGAAACAGCTGATTGTTATCAAAACAGTGGCAGTTTGCGGCATTGAAAATGATTCTACTTTCCTCCGAGCGTTCCAATTTTAAATCGTTTGATGCTGGCAGTTCGTCAGTATTATTCTATTTTTGAGGGTTCTTATTTTAAACTGTTTGATGTTGCCAGTTAGATTGTTATTTTATTAACTTTTTTCTCTTTGGTCTAACGACTTACGGTTCTTGTTTGACTTAAAAATAGAACTCTACGCTTGAGCGTAAGATTTGGTTCTATTATTCAATTATTTTATCGACCCCAATAAGCGATCCAAATTGCGCTATGTCAATCTTATTTGTGGTTTTATATAAAACATATTAAACCTCTCCAAAAGACAGCTGACACGTTAGTTTGACGAAATAGCTATTGACATGTAAATGTTATTTGTTTTCATTACGACTAATTATTCTTATGATTTAATTAAGTAATAATTTCCTGCCACAATTTCTTTCATAATTTGATAACCATTTCCTTAAATAAATTATTGTATAAAATAATAAACAACACTCCTAATCATGGATTGCTTCGCGAAGATATTATTCTGTCGAATAAAAATAAAAATACAACCCGTTTTTGTAGGGTGATGGATGACGAACTCGATTCTTAGTTTATTGAAGATAAAAGGGTTTTCATTTGTTTTGCAACAAACAATTTATGAGCATACGATCTTTGAATTAAGAGTTATTGCTCATTATCGGTGCCCGTCAGCTTAAGCCAGTTATTGCCTAGGTATAAAGTTATTGGTTGACAAGTGTAAAGCCAAACGAGCGTACGTTTTGAGTTGTGAGTCGCGTAATTTTTGCTTCATACAAAAGTCCAACATGCGTTTCTTGTTTAAACCAATCAGGTCACTGGTAGATGACGTGATACGAAAAGTCACGTGGTCTACCAGTGATGCGATTGGTTTAAAAACGAAAAGAATAGAAACGCTAGTTAGCGTAATCCGTTTGAGTTTTGTCAGAAACTGAATGTAAATAGCAGAAATTACACTAGTTTTTGTCTGGTTTTTTTTTACTAATTTAGACAATAAATGCTTGTCCCTACCGTTTCATCTTTCATATCGCTCGGCCAGCCCCGGACTAAAAAAAACTTTCTCTCCGCATATCAAAATTGAGATATTTTTCCGGAGCGAAAAGCGATAATATCGTCGAATGTTTTTGCCGCATAAACACTATAAACGGAGACGTGCCGCGTCCGCGACGGCGGGGATCCGAAGCCGTGGCGCCACCTAACAGCCCTGCTGCAGGGTTATTCCGTACAACAACTCGACAGAGCTACGTCAAAGTTCGACCAAGGTCGAGACAAGTCCAAACAGGTTTTTTTTCCTAACTGCATGAAGAAGTCAAACGATAGCCACGTGATGTTAAGTGGGACCTGAAACCCATCTGCTAACGTAATGCCTATTCTATACAAGGTTGGAACAACCACGCCACTCAATCAAGGTCAAGTTGGTCTTGCCAGCTTGATTTCATTGCGCGAGACAACTTAATTTTGCCGGTTAATTTAATACATCGATGTCGAATTAAAAAGCGAGCTTAAAAGAATAACTCTCAGCCTGGACAGCCTGGACACCCCACGAGGCGCATACGCCGCGAGGATAAAATATATTATACGCAATAACGACAACGCTTCAACATTGGTATTGGGCTGAAGATGGCCGCTTGCGACTTTTGGGAAAAAGTAGTTATCCAAACTATGGTGGATTAAAATAATCTTACAAAAATACATACATGAACCCTTAATCTCGAGTATATCATTCGAGATTAGTTTACTAATACGGCTTTTGGTATAAATAACCTACCAAATTAAAATTAGCGTATTGGGTCTGTCCGTCGCCGCGTCTGTCTGTCTTTATGATCGCAATACTTTCAAAAACTACGGAACGTATTTTCAAGCGGTTTTCACCATGAGATAGATATTTTATTTATTATTACGGAAGGTTTTTGTGAATAATAAATTCTGGTTTTATCCGCGGGTGTTACAGAAAACCAATACAAACCAAACCAATCTATAATACTTTGAGTCCGCCCTCGAGATTTTTATTTACCCCCTTAAGTGACTGACACCCACAGTTCTATCTATCTCGAAGTTAGTCTAACGAGTGGCTTAAGAAAGGGATGCACTAGTATAATTTTCGACGCTGAATGCATATAAGGGTTACGAACCAAAATAACGAAGTGCATGGGGTAACCATGTGATAGCTAAGCAATTCAATTTAGGACGAGTGTAAGGGACAGAGCTATAGCAGTTATATGTATGTCTCTTTTGTTCACCGTAAACTGAACTAGGTAACCCCCCAGTTGTACTGAATCTACTTACATTACAAAGTGACCCATTACTTTGATCGCCAGTGTAGTGACCTCACGAAAGTTTTGCAATTGGTATGCCACCTATCCTATACCTAGTTACTGACACGGGGCTAATTTTTTCCTTAAGTTTGGCTCTATAACTAATCATATTAGGGCCGCCGCCATTACACATAATGACGTCATCATTCATGATAACATTCATAACTTTCATAACTACATCGCTCTGTAATATCGGTAGCGTGTAAGTGAACAAACAGTATCACTGAAAGGAGACCGCCTTTGGTTGCGCTTCTGAAATCCGCGTCGTACTCAAAAGCTAGGGCTGTCACAGAACATGGCATTTGAAGTTATCGATATCGGTAGGGTTGCCACTTCTAAGAATAATTATAATAAATAATTAATATAAAGGCTAAAAGATAGTCCACTGAATGCCTCAGATATTTTAACAGTCAGTTAAATATAAATGTAGACGTTTCCATCTCTTTTTTGGCAGATTATGTGGCACTTAAAATAACGTGGTTACCATTACGCCATCACCGATCATCAATATTATAAGTTGTTTTAAATGCACGAAGGCGCGCTCCACCATGGCATATAAATTGACGTCACGCGGTTGGGTCTTACTGTACAGTACGTCACTATAAGTAGTGAAGCAAAACTTAAGCGGTCATATACGCAATTAATATCATCACTAGCTGAAATAAATTAAACATATTTTCCGAAACATTATCAGGCCCCTTATTCTGCATTGTCTTTAGTTCTTTACCTCCATTTATATATGTATATGTTCATGTTATGATCGCTCTTATTTTTTCCACAATAAAAGCGACCGCGACACAAACAATACGATTGCAATACGGGTAAAACCAAAGTAGAAGCCCAGGTTATACAACGAACACTATTTTGCACGCTACCTATATCGCATGCATCCAATCCGTCAAGACTGCGCTCCAAAAAAAAACAATACACGGGTGTCTGACCGTAGGCAACGTGACAGGCGGGTGGGGGGGTCAGCAGGGGGCGCGGGCGGGGGGAGTCGCGAGGCCGCCCTTGCCGCGCCGCGCGAAGGTGACGCGACAATTAAGAGGACGCGCGGTCGTTGCCGCGGCGTTGGCGCGAAGTCAACGATTCCGACCATCCCGCGACGGCCGCCGCCGGTCGCCGCAGGGCTGCCGGGCGGCGGGCACGCGGCGCGCGCGTGACTGCCGCTTCACATTATATATTAACTCAGTCGTGTACGTAAACGTGGTTTCCATAATTTTATCCAATTCCACTTCATTGTATTGTAGCATCGACTTTCATTTCATTCAACGCTAATTTTTTTTTTCAGGTTATCTTCAACATTAATTTTAACTTAACAACATTGATACCATGAGTTATTATGGAGCGAGAAAAGCCTTTTGATATAGTAGTAATTCTGCGATCATTACGCACCGCGATTATCCCACATTTACGTGTGTATAACTTGTAATAGGTATGGCTCTATCTTCGATTAAGGCGTGAGACACACTGGGTCAATATGTGCCCCCAGCTTTGTGGCACGCCACCCATGCCAGTGAAGAAGTTAGACGCTCGAACATTGTATAGGTAGGCATTGACAGGTCAACCAGTGTGAAATTGCTGACGGGCTAATCAGAATAAATTCATGGACGAATTCACCAACGAGTCATAGCGTAATAATACAGTAACATTGCTGCTTATTGCGACGTGCTTTCCATCAATATCCTTAGCGTTTCTCAATTTTGGTTCATACATTTGGTTCGGCTCTGCACAAGTAAGAGAATAACGCCTATTAACTATGACTTTTTAGTTAGCGACTCGCGTAGAATTCGGCAGAGTCAACGATTCCGATTCCCGGGGGCGATGGCGACCGGACGCCCGCGCCACGGATAGGGCTGCCAGCTACGTATAAACAAAAGCAACCGTTAGAATATCTTTTGTAGCTAGAAGCAAGCTATAAAATCGGTAAAGGGTTGCCCGCGTCAATTGTCTCCCAACGACCCAATCACGTCCAAACACTCGTATGTCTTTACCAAGCTATGAATGAGTAGGAAATAATCCTAAGTAAAAAAAAACACTTTCACAGTCAAAAATTCAATCAGAGGAGAAGAAAGAGCCACTCACTCATCCCTAAAAAAAACAAACTTTCGAGTGAACGGCTATCAGCGAACGCAACAAATCTACTACGCAGGCCAATCTCGCTACATTAGACTCAACCTCATTACTTTCCTGTCTCATATCTCACAATTTCCGTCCACCGCGGCAGCCCTAGCGCGGCCGTGTCGCTAAATTGCGCGCTGCACGCGCCTCAGACGCTGCGGTTATCGGCAGCTGAGGACGCTATAACCGCGTAGCTATAGCTACATAGCTATAATAGCGTAGCAACTGTAGCTACAGCTACTAATATCTATATCCGCGTAGCGTATACATGCGTAGCGGTGGCTAAGAATGGTTTTAATATAAAGCATTTTCGAAAAGAGTATGCGTAAAGCATTACGTTACGTATTAGCACATACACAACGATGACGATATTCTTATCTGGATAACCAGTATTCCTTGATCGTCAGTGATTGCTCATTGCAACTACAAATGCCGTGGAATAATTTCAGATTGTGTCTAATAATAACATGAGAATGCCATAATTATATAGTAGGTACAAGGCAAATTAACCTACACTATGTATTTAATACGTAGGACGATGTCCTTCACAGATTAGAGATGTAGTAAGCCTGTATTTTAATAAAAGTTTAGTTTTAGCGTTTTTTTTTATTATGTACTAGACTATGTAGAATTAGGTTTCCCGCTTCTCCCCCTAATTTGACCCCTTAGGGTGTATTTCAAAAATCCTTTCTTCGTGCTCATGAACCCCTGCACCAAATTTCATGTTTCTAGGTGCAGTAGTTTCGGCTGTGCCTTGATTTCTAAGTCAGTGACTCAGGTTTGCCTTTTATATATATAGAAGACTAGAGGACGCTTGCGGCTTCGTACGCGTAGAATTAGTTTCCCGCTTCTTCCCCTATTTTAACCCCTAGGGAGTGAATTTCCAAAAACTTTTTCTTAGTGCTCATTTACATCATGAAAGGTACCCCTGTACCAAATTTCAAGTTTCTTAGGTGCAGTAGTTTCAGCTGTGAGTTGATATATAAGTCCGTGAGTCAGGTTTGTCTTTTATATATATATGGATAGATTAGATATCATAATAAAAAATACCTTAATTTCAACCACCTTTGAACCTTTAATGTTTTAACCAAGCCTAATTAATTTCACTTCAGTAATTAAGAATCTTACGTCAATCCTATACATTTTCGACAGTTAACGATAACGTTAGCAAAATGCATCTTGTCTGGGCGCACAGTGATTTAAACAAATAGATTAGACCGCACGTCATCAAGCTACAATCGAATCGTCTTCTACCCTACATAGCATTGATAACAGATAAGAAACAGATTTGGCAAACACCTTTCGACACGTGTATGTCAACGAACGAAAATGTGACGCAGTACAATACGCAAGCACCTATGACACGGTGATTCAAAACTCAAATGTAACAGTATTCAATCAAGGTTGGTTTTGTAACGCCTCGTTGTGTAAGATCTTAGAAAAGATATCGGTCATTGTGTCCCGGAATAATCTGTCGCGAATTATCTATTGTACTTTATTTTTCAGTCGTCTTAAGTAGAATCAATGGGCCTCTATTTGTCCTTGTCGTTTAGATGCCTCAAGATATTATAAGGCGTACAGAGGACTCTGCCTCGATGAATTCCGCTAACTAGCGTTGCTATTCGTTCCGTTTTAAAACCATTCACGTCACTGGTACATGAAATGATACGAAAAATCACGTGATCTACCAGTGACGCGATTGGTTTAAAAGCGAAACGAATAGAAACGCTAGTTAGCCTAATGCATCTTAGCAGGGCCGTTAGGGCTCGGAAACCTGGACATTCGTTTTAACCAGCTCGTCAGAAACGCCTACCGTACATTTCTGATACAGCTTTCATTTCTATTCCGCTCGGTTCTGATCATAGAGCAAAATAAAGCTGTTTTTTTTTCTCTCGCTAATTATTTAGCACCGCCATCGCTTTCGTGGTCATATCGCTCCCGTCCTACGCGCGCGTTAAAATACGCTTACGAAACGACGCCGTGTGCGGAGGCCCTAAGTTCAAAACCAATGCAAACTCAAATCGCGCAAACACCTCATTCGCAAATTGAGTTGGAAAGCATTTATCTCCTAAGGAACCCTAACCAGCAGAACCAATCAATTAGACACAAGCCTTCGCGAAAATAAATTCGAGAGCGGCGCTCGAGCGTTATTGAAAACGCTTCGTCGGCCGTTAAGAGCGGAATAGCGCCATAATACGACACGTAGGCACTCTAATAACTACACACACATACATGTACTAAATTTCGCCCGCGACTCAGTTCGTATATTTCTCGGTTATAAAATAATATTTCATAAAGTTCAGCTTTGCGTTGATGTCTTTTACTCAAAAAGCCTACTATTAAAAAATAAAGTTAAAGTTACAAAGTTCATTGTTGATTGTACAGTAAAAAGCCTGATATCTAAACGGCCATTGTGCACAATATAATGTATGTATACACAGACCTTATTATCAGTAACATAGGGGCGTGTAGATATTTTTCATATCACCTACTCGGAAAGGGGACTTTTCTTCCCTGCTAGGAGGGATCAAAGTGGCACTTTTCTGTTCAAGGACATTTTGTTGCCAAATTTGATAATTGTTGTTAAGTGCGATAATTTCCTGTTGTTAAATTTGATAATTTCAGCATTTCTAGAATGTGTGAATAATTAAATTTATTTCATCACTAAGATCTTTTATTTTCCTCATAGGTGATGTGAAAAGCAGTATGTGTCACACGGTAGCAAAATTATTTCCACCTCGGGCGTTATCACTTGAATCCCTCTCTACGCTCAGGATTCTATTTTAGAATCCTGCGCTTCATTCAGGATTCAATGTACGCCCTCGCCTTAAATATGTCATTTTGCTCCCTTGTGACACAATCTACTATTGACGCCTAGGAAGGTAATTTATGACTTTGAATGTACTGTTTACTACAGCTACAACTCCGTAGTTCATAGTGATCTTGCATAATATGTTTTATAAATAATGACAAACCAAATAACAATGGGTTTATCACCTAAAAATCTAAACCTCCTCAAAAACTTTTTAGTATTAAGATAAAGACGAGCGCTAGTGGATATAGTAGCGGTATATTAGAGGCACGTAGAGACATGTAAGAGCACAGGTGGTGGCGGACGATCCATCGATCCCAGTAAAAATACGACAATGCCGTATATTGCCCGCGCCGCTCCCGAACAGGGGGCATAGTGCGGAGTAACAGCGATTTCTCTAAGCCCTAACCAGCGGGACGATTTAAAAAATCGAACTTTGGAAAAAAAAAACGCAAATGAACGTGAAACATGCGTTCATGCGATTTACTTTCTTTCTTTCGAGTACTCGCTTCCTGAAAAATAGAGCAACATAGTAACGACGACATTATTTGCGATTTTCAAATACATAAATACCGAGACTGAAAAAGTTCTCTAAAGAGAAAAACAACGTCAAATATACACTACGAGTATTACTTTGACGTTCTTGTAAGCCACGATAGGTTAATCAATACGGCCCTAAGGTTCAAAATTTCTCTTGTCAGCAAACGTGTAAGTAAATCAAAAAAGAGTACCAAAGTGAATATACTTGTGTCCTACTCTATAGGAATTTAACTACGATCCCGACGGATCTTTTTTTTATAAAAGGCGGCAGGTCATCTACGGTTCCTTCTCCTGGTGTTTCCTACGTTCATCCTTCATTCATAGGCGTCGGTGATTACTTTCAATCAGGTGAAACGCTAGCAAAAACAACAATTCTAATTTAAACATCCCGCGATCAGTCCTACCATGCCTCCGCCCCTATTATCGCCGGCGGCAGCAAAAATACACGCGGACCGCGGCGGGCAGGGATAACAGCCGGCGTCCGATAGCTCCTCTAATGAAAATACACCTCGCCTCGCGCACAAAGCATTCCGAATGCGGAGGGTTACATCTACCCGGCTTCTAAAGGCGGGCTCATAAAAAGCGCGGCGCGGATGATTACAAAGCGCGGTTTACGTCGCGTCGCGTCGCGAGGACTCGTCGGTGGTATTCTCCTCCGAAGGTTCACTCTATCGAAATGGCTAAAGGTTTACTTGTTTTGCCCTGAGGCGATTCCAGGTAAAGTTTCCCGCTAGAAATGTGCGCTCTCAATCCACGACATCCAGCCGCACTACATTATTTTTCACATTCAATTTGACGAGCAGGCGCACCACTAAATACTCTCTTTGGCAATAAAAAATATTTACGATAGAGCACCGCTATGCGGGGCTCCTATTTCTGGGCGTTTTTAGCTTCGCGGATAGGAAGCAACTTAAAACGAACCTATCCTACCTAGTACCTAACAGTTAAATATACTCGTAGCAGCTGTTTGCAGGTATATACACGTGGGGGTTCACTAATGTTTGACCAAATCATCATTTGACAAACGTATCATTTTACAAACTTTCATTTCACAAAGTGATACTTCCCGCCGTATTATTTTCAAGTGTTTTTGGTCGATATTGTAACCTAACCTAACTTATTTAATAAGCTGATTTAACCTGTGCAATATGTAATGGTTTAAGCACAAACACGTTTTTGCGAAATGAAAGTTTGTAAAATGATACGTTTGTCAAACGTACTTTTGGTCAAATGAACGGACCCCACACGTGGGTGTAGCCATCGAACGATCTCGCCTTAGCACAAAGAATAACACCAAGCCCAGCCACATAAATAAGTGATCACGGCTCGCCCCCGCTCGTAAACTAAGCGCAGATAGCGAGAGGACTTAATGGCTGATCGGATTTTGATTAGCGCGGGCCGGCGACGCCCGAATTTGAATAGATAAGTGGGCTCCCGAGGACGCGCGCACCCGTAATTTACATACTTTACTCACCTACCAAGTTATGGACGACGCGAAAACGATAAAGTTGAAATAGAGCTTCGGTCATCGATTCGGTCGCGGCGAGAGGTTTTTTGCCGAATTCTGTTTGTTATCGCGCCCGGGTTTTTTGCTGCGCTAATCGCTGCGTAGCCATCGGCCGGAGGGGCGGGCTCGAGCTGCCTACTAGACAAATACGTCTTCCGTACTATCTCTAAGCAATTACTTATTATCCGACGGCGGAGAAATTTAAAAGGGGGGGGTTATGTTTCGACCTGTGTTAAATATATACTCGTATACGCTTCTTTGTTCCATTGCCAATCCAATCGTCGTCCGTCGTTTAGTCAAGCGTCACTATTAGCACTGGTTGTCATTGAAATCCTAATGATACGCCAGCGGTCGCGGTTTTATCACTAATTACACTACTAGTTTTATTCTCGACACTAAAACACTAAGCTAGTTTGCGAATTAGACAGCTGTGCATAATAAAAACGTGCATCTGGCGCACGTGGCGATGCGGGTGCGTCCGCGCAAGAAGCGTTATTTACGACCGCCCGAGGTCTCGCAACTTCGCGGGCGAGCGGTAAAGGTGGGCTCACAATGATCAGATGTTAGAGAAAATAGCTACAATTTCGAACGTGCGTTTGTTTTCATAGCTAGTCGACTGCTTCAATTCTGATGGAAGAGGAAAACAGGTGGACTTGTGATGAAAAAGTAGTTTATGTGTTGGTAGTAATTATTCATTGTGAATTCGACTTAAAGGGATTGTGAACAGAGAACAGATGCGTAAAACGCGATTTTATTCCATAAAAATATTCCAACCCCCTCAATCATGTCCGATTTTCACGAATGTTGAATATGTCGTAGATATTATGTTATTTTTATTTAAAAAAACACGACTGCTGTTAAAAAAATTAACTTGAAAGTAAAAAAAGTTTGGTTTTTCGAATAGGACGGAAAAAGATTTAGTTAATATATTTTTTTAATGCAATCGGGGGACTTACAAGGGCATTAAAAAATATAGTAATTTTTCCGTCTTATTCGTTTTTTTTAACAGCAGTCGAGTTTTTTATAAATATTTAATTTTATTTGAAGCATTTTTTTATGAGATTGAAGTAATCAATGTATTTTCTAGTATTTATCACATATTTCTTTTATAAATATTGATATTTTGCCATTATTCTTATTTAAATTTTAACAGTTTAGGTATCCTCTGTCACCCAGGAAGATGAAAGAATTCTAACATCAAAATCGGCGACATAAAAATGGTGGAATAAATAATCATACATACATGAACCCTGAAAACAACACACTCCTTTTTTGGGCAGTCGTGTAAAAAACTAGCTTTTGTTCGTTTCTTACCGAGATTTTTTTTATTGGAAAATATTTATAACGTAGCGACGTAGTTTTTCCCAATATCTATACATACAACATTATTCAAAAATGGTAAAAAATCGGTCTAGGTTTCAGGGAGAGAAACGTTATAGCTATATATTGTGTATATTGTGTATTATTATTAATTGTTTTTTGTGCTATATATTGTGTTAAATAAATAAATAAATAATAAATAATTTTCTTAGCGTCACAACCATCTTCCACAGCACGCTGCGCAAGCACACACGAGGGTATAAATTCGCTTTATATCAAAATGTATATAAATAGTCCTACAGCGGCACACTCACGAATGACGTCACAGAATCACGCGGAGAACAATTAATTCACGTGGCCCGCGTATCGTGTATACCCCTCAGTAAAAATTCGGCTTAAAGCGAGGCATTCATTGTAACGCTTCTTCAAGTAGGCCTAGAAAAATTGCCTTTCAGTGAAGGTAGCGACATTAGAAAAATGAATGGAATTGACACACGTGACAGACGCCATTTTGATTTGATTTTGTCAATAGGCTATTTGACTAATTTTAGAAAACGTTTTTAAATGATTCTTTATCACATAACAAGCACACTACTTTGATATTTCCTTAAGATTCTACTGTATTATCAATAAAAATGTAAGTTAAAGTTTAAATTTTCAAAACAACGCGAAAAACGCTGTTTCTATCTATGGCGGACCAGTGTGACGTCACATGCAAGTAAACAAACAAGTTCATTTGACAGCTTAGCATATGAAGTGAATTTGGGGTTTGTTTTGTTTACTTGCATGTGACTTCACATCACAGATTATAAAGTATTTCTAACATCACATAGCGTTTTTGCCACAGATTAAATTTCAAAAAAAAATCCTTATTATTTCGTGTAATTTCCAAAAAAATAGACATAATGTAATGTGAAATAAAGTGTAATACGTTATTTTACGCTAGTATCAGATAGGATGACCACAATTTGTAGTATATTTTCAATGTTGTCAAATAGCCTATTAGCGTAACTAGAATTCATCTTGTCTTACGCTTCTTGTCCTTATGACAAGGCTACGGAAAAAAAAAAAAAACTAAACAAAGAAGCTTATGTACACGCAACACGTCAAGATTATAAATCAACTTTTGGACCATTTGTTCTAACATAAGCTGCTTAAAAGTAAATGTAGTTGCATGAATCGAAAATTTAAACAAGTTGAGCTTAACAATCGATTCAAACTCAATCAATCCGAAAGTTACCTGTTCATACAAGTTCGACCGTTCATAAGTTTCACATCTAAGGCTGACCAGGACCAATGTGAAACGGTTAAGGTCGTTACATAAGCTGGGTATGTACCCCCTGTTCAAACTTACTTGTCTTATATGGTAAACAACTTACTAACCTCAAAATGAAACTTTTTTTAGCTAAAACAGCTCGTTTAAAATAAACTGAGTAAAAAAATTGGACGTCACTTGGCCATCCGTGATTGCTTTATTTTATAAATGAGGTTAGAATGTGGTTTAGTGGGGTCGGGACTTTGGAAGTTTCAAAATGTTTTTTGTTTCGAATTTAACAAAATTTACTACCATAAAAGGGACCACCATTCTGCAAAGGATGCTCAATGAAAAAGAATTTCAGATAACACCCATCAAGTTGTTCCTACTTAGGTATCCGTATTGTTACGAAACATATCAGGTATTTCAACCACTAAGGTAGTAGATACGTAACAGCACATACTGCTTTTGAAGGCGGATGTCAAGTTATGATGGTCCCGCGAGATCAGACACGAAATTAGCGCGGTTCTTAAGAGAATTACAGTAATGAGCGGCGCTATGGCAACCAGAGGCTGCCAGCTTATAAACCCAGTGAAAGGGACACAGCTATGTGACTCGTATAGTTGTCTCGGTCGCTGGCTGGAACTTGAATGGTTCTGAACACGGCCCAGGTCGAGGAGTGGCCAGTAGGGAGAGCTCGATCGAGCTCGCGGACAGATGGACACAGACCATTTACGATACAGTAGATCCATTTTAAAGTAACAGAAACGCGAAAATTAACTGTGAATATACTTAATGATAGATTCTTAATATCGTTGTCAAGAAGACGTAAAAGAAAATCAATACATAGCAATGTTACTAATTTTTCAACTAGACAAATGTTAATTAAAATTTAATTAAATCTATATGATTTTAGGGTATTAAGAGCCTAACACCTAAAACTGTCAATAAAAAAGCTTCTAACATATTCATTAGGAGCCACGTGCATAGGCGTTTTCCTGGCTTTCATCTAGTACTTTAAACACGTATGTATATATGCGTTTTTACAGCACAAGAGCTTCGTATGAAACGAAACATGCGGCACCTGTAGAAAGACCAGAAGGGAACGATTCAACAAAGCGATAGTAAAACAATTGAAAACCGTGCCTCAGCAAATCCTTATGTTAACGTTTCCTTTAGTCACAGGTCTGGGGAGTAATCATGACATATAGCAATCAGTTCAGTTTACGCTGAAAGAAAAACACAGAGCTATATAACAGCGATAGCTTTGTCCTTTACGCTCGCCGTAAAATGAACGGCATAGCCATATCATGATAACCACTACACACAAAAATAATTTTTTTATGTGTAAAACAAAGTATTTCGATATTCTGCAATATACCGAGTTGCGATACATTGCACAATAACAGATTTTTGATGTGTGTGCCGAGACTACTGACCTAAAAGTCTTGGAACACCACTACTTGTACCTCTGTTGCCTATGCAAGCTACATCCACCCCCCAAATCCGCGCCACTTTCGATTCAGCATTTGTTTAACGGCAGGTAAAGCGCGGGTGACAATCCTGACGGATCAGCGAAGGATCAGCGACATAGCGGCGACGGGTAGGCGACGGGTTACAGGCGAATGGAGGAAATCTGCCCGCAATACGTTATTAATGTAGGAATCCCATCAGGATTGGTGGCGAGTGCGTCATATAATTTAATTGATAGTTCAACTAGCGACCCGCCCTCGCATCGCTTTGGTTTATTGAGTTTTCTATAACGTACATAAAACGTTCCTCTTGAATCACTCACCGTTTGCGTAGTTTGAAAGATACGAATACATACAGGGACAGACCGGGGAGCGACTTTGTTGTATTTTGCGTGTGACTTTTTTTTCACGGAATTCGTTAATAACTCTCGGAAAATCCACCTCTATCCTTCTTCTATTTAATCTTTTCTTACAGTTTTCGCATTGTAATGTTCCAGTGTATTACGTGATTCATACACAGCCGGTGATGGCTAGCATGTGCCCTGTGTAATAAACGTGCTGGTAGGACCCTGTGCTGGGTCCGTCCGGGTCGCTACCACCAACTTATCCTTTAACCTACCGCTAAGCAGCAGTGTTTGTATTGTTGTGTTACGGTGTAGTCTGTCTAGTATAGATAGAGGCATTCCTGAAGGTTTGCAACGTACCACCGCTTAAATAATTATCTAAAAATTGAAAAGTGCCCAGCTAAAATACCGATCTGTAAATTGTAATAGTAGTTAACCTTTGCGCATAGGTATTCGCCTTCTTACGCCATAGAAACACACACATGCGCACGCACCACAGAGGCGATAATCTTTATGGTCAGCTCTAATGAGCGCTTGATGCGTACTCGTCAATTGTAATCAAGCGATTAGAAGACAACCCGCCCGACGGCGCCACCGGCCGATAAACTATCTGCAGCCTACTTAATAATGCTAGTGGTTAACATCTTAACAAAAAACCGGTCGAGTGCGAGTCGGCCTCGCGCACCGAGGGTTTTGTACCGGCTGACGCACAGTTGGTCGTTTCTTTTGAATTTTCGTTTGTCCGCATACTTTTTAAAAAAGTAATACAAATATCAGGATCAAATTTAGCCCATAATACGACATCTAGCCATAGAGGGTCTAGAAAAAACGGTATTAATCACCGAAAATATGTTTCTATAGACTTACAATGGCAAAAATGGGAAAATTGCTTCGCTCCATTTAGACTTGCCCTTGTTTTACTTCAGTGATTGAATGGATCCAGTTATAATATAGTTATTATAAATTATACTAGAAGACGTCCGCGACTTCGTATGCGTATAATTAGTGTCCGGCTACTCTCTACCACATAAGAACCTCTGTACCAAATATCAAGTTTCTAGATACAGTAGTTTCGGATGTGTGTTGATATATAAGTCAGTTAGGTTTGCCATTTATATATATAGATTATACATGGGTACTATATTTTTTTGTATTTTGGGAAACTTGAACAATACACACAACAACGAGTAGAGTCTTTACGTTCGAGATTGAGTCTTGATTGAGATCAACATCAATTCAAAACAACATCTGCAACAACCGAGTGATTTTTACATGTCTATGCATTTATAAGTTTTTATAGCTACATGATCTGAGCTATGCTAAACGCCGAGTGCGTTTATAATCCAAATGCACTAAAGATCTAAAACACAAAACTCGCAACGATAACATCCAGAGTTTTTTTTTTTTATGGCGTAGGGAAGGCTGACGAGCACACATGCCACCTGATGGTAAGTGGAAACTGTGACCCATAGACATTCGCATTCACAAGACTGCAAGCCTAAGAATGCAAATGCGCTGCCAACCCTGAGGACTAAGTTGGAATGCCTCTATGCTAGTCATTACACCGGCTGTCTTATCCCCAAACCGGAACACAACAATGCGAATGAGTTGCGACTGTGGCAAGCTATGTTTAAAAACCGCCTTAAAACTTTAGCATTCTGACATAGAGTCGAGGAGATGAGACCTTGTTCGATTTGCTACATTTAAATCAATCATGGCTAAAATACCGCAGTGACAGGACAAACAGACGCACCACTTTTTTTAAAGTAATAAAGCCCTTTAAGAATCTGTAACTGCCCTTAAACGAAGTTATTGTATCGATTGGCAATATCTAAGATATACCAAGTAAGCACCGAACTGCACCCAGCTTTCTGAATTCGGGCAGAAGCTATAATTATGCATATAAAAAGGAACAGAGAGTTCGGACAGCTCCGGTGCTGTTTAAAACGCCGTCAAAGCACCTCCATAAAGCGGGTGCCAGTTTACACCCAGGCTTTATGGCGGCGGGCCGGCGGGAGGAATTTCCGCGTAATGAGGAACCTGGGCCCTACCCACTGCTTCTACTTTATTTGCTTGAGGATTAAAAGTTGACTAGAGACTTTGATTAGTTCATCCGCGTCTTTGGACCAAAGATTTGCAGGCGTTTAATTTGCAGCGCGGTAGATAGCAATGCATCAAAAAGTTTTTAAGAAAGAAGACGCGTCCTACTATAATTAGGTTCATCTTAAAACTGTACGAGAGAGGACGCCCGCGACTGCGTACGCGTAGAATTAGTTTCCCACTACTCCCCCTATTTTAACCCCATAGGGGTGAATTTCCAAAAATCCTTTCTTAGTGCTCACTTACATCATAAAAGGAACCCCTGTACCAAATTTCAAGTTTATAATTACAGTAGTTTCGGCTGTGCGTTGATATATAAATCAGTTAGGTTTGCCTTTTATATATATATAGATTTACTAGCTTCTGCCCGCGACTTCGTCCACGTAGATTTACATTATCGTTATTCCCTCAGAACCTTAAACATTTTCAGGGATGAAAAGTAGCGTATGTGTTAATCCAGAATAAGAGCCAAACAATTTAAATTTCATCGAAATTCGTCCAGCCGTTGCAGCGGAGTAACGAAATATCACACAATATTTATTAATTTTCATGAAAACAACGGAATTCTGGGTCCTGCAAAAGATCTGCCAAGCTGTCATCTTAAAATCAATCAATCATCTGCTTGATGTCAGGAAATCGAGTCTTAACCTTTTTTATACACAACAAACTCCAGCTTAAATAAAGCTATAAGATATAATTACTCCCGCTATTAAGTATTACAGTTTGCATTTAGTAGGGGTTTATCTGAGGGCTAATTTATTTCTTGGCGGCTTATCGCGAGGGCAGTACAGTGCAGCGCGGCGGCTGATAACCGGTCCTTGAGATCGCGAAATAAATGCACAACATCTTAACGGCACCAACTCATTGCCACTTGTCTTTTACAGGTCTTCCACATATTTATCAAACAGACACGAGTGCGCATCTTACCAAAGAATCGTTGATCCCCTTTTGTAAAGGTATGTATGTATTCATCCTCTCGTCAAGATACAGACGTAATTTGCTGACAGTTGGCACTTGCGTTAGTGATGGTTTTTTTTGCTTAACAATGTAAAAGTAATGTAAATTAGGTAATAGATGACTTGGTGTTTACTATACACCTGTTGTTTTTAACTGTAAATAAATAAATAAATTTATTTTTGCACTTTAATGTAGTTAAATGAAGTTCAAAAGTAAATGTTTGTACTCGACTGACGGCACAGGACTAACTTTCAGGACTAATTTTAAGAATAAACCACGCGGACCAAATCCATAATCATCATCATCAGCCCGGGGGCGTCCACTGCTGGACAAAGGCCTCACCCAAAGAGCGCCACAAGTCACGGTCTTGAGCCACTTGCATCCAGCGGCTCCCCGCGATCCTAACCAGGTCGTCAGACCACCGGGTGGGAGGCCGTCCAACACTCCGTCCACCGGTGCGGGGCCGCCACTCGAGAACTTTTCTTCCCCAACGGTTATCAGTTCTCCGAGCTTGAGATCTATAATGTATCACCAATTAATATTTTGAAAAGGTTTTCAATTTTAATTATAAATAGTATTGTTGGGCGTTGAAAGAAGTTCGCTCTCGACCGTTAACCAAAGCATAGTGACTAAAGCGACATGTAGTCCGAATGAGGGGTTGTATAGAAATTATAAATCCAAAAGTTACCAAATAACACCAATCACTTCAGTAAAGAGCTCGTCTAGACTGCCCAGCAATTCCTCAGAGCACCTCACAAATATTTTGCCGCTGAGTCAACTTAAAAAGTTGAAAACAGCACTTGAAATTTTATACCAATATTTTAACACTAGTTACGAAGCGTTCGTAAATGAAGTCGTAAAATCCGGGTGTTACGTACAAAAATATTGACAGTCGCACTCTTAAATTTTCTCATTTCATTCGTGCCTCACTTACATTAACGTAGTCGGCCGTAAATTTATACGATCTCTGGGATATATGTCCCAGATCAATATACTTCGCATTAACAGCTTAATTAAAACAACGGCATGTCATATGCATTGAACATCTTTTTAAGAAGATAAAATAAGTAGATTCATTTCTAACTTAAAAAAATAAAGGATCGGAAAATATCATAAAACCAATTAGCAAAAAATGCAACAATTATTTGAAGCAAGATTTTAAGTGCACCTATTTACTAAACACGATTCCAATACGACTTTCTAAGCGCTACTTCACAATTTCCAACATATACCTAGAAATAATATCTTAATACCAATTGGAAGAAGGTTACTACAATTGAAACGAATATTATTCCGAAATCTAACTATATTTTCCGAGGCAGACCAAAAAGGTGGTGACAGGATGATTTGGACGTGTTTCAAAGCGACTAAGCGGGAGTATGCAATCAGTAGAGTAACGCAGAATGGTGTTATGTTAGAAAAAACTTTATTTTCTAATCTAATTCATCTTCCATAAACGGAGCTTGAAAATCTAGCAGATTTAAACCTGAATCCGTTCGGAGATCGCCGGCTGATCGAATCACGCGCGCCCACCGGCGCCCACGCTGGGTTGCGGCTCCCCATGCCTTGGCCTATGTAAATGCGGCTTCGCTAATGACGCCGCCATAGCATAGGTAACAAAGGTAACATTTGGAAGCGGTCTCGTTTTATAATATAAAGAGCTACTTGTACAGTATGTGTTAAAAATGCGATCGGGCAGGAACCTTATATGATTTTATTATAAGAGAGGCAAAGAACTATGGCAAAAAAGAGTGCTCGAGTTTTAAAGATCGTTCCTACAGTAGTATTCATGTACAGTAACACAGGGTGAAGACAAATCTCTTTAGCACTTGTATTTAGCTCTAACTGTACGTCCAGACAGGGTGTAGGTATAAGTAGGAATGTGGTAGATAAATATGACTCCGAAGCCAATCTCAAGAATGTGCTCTTGACCAAATTCCTGTCCTATCATACAATTAAAACGCTGAATATCCAGCCACGACGCTTTTCTTATGCAAATGACTGTTGATATAACGAAGCAGTCAGCACTACTGGATACACTCAGACTAGGTAAATGGGAAAATACGATCACAAGAATAAAAAAAAACAAAAACAGTTCGCAAAATACACAGTTTTAAGCCCGGAATGAAACATAAGACCTTTTTTAAAGTGTGCTTTATAAGCGGTCATCGTCTTCTCAAAATTCTGAGTCTGGTCTGCAAAGAAGTCTTCCACAATACGTTTTACCGGTAAGTTGGCTCTATGCTATATAGCCACTTCACCGGTGGCTTTACCTACTCTACACCTGAACACAACAACATGTGAAAAAAAAATTGGTTACTCAACAAGTTGTGAGAAAGTGGCGAAATCCTTCTGAAGTTTCTGCATCCCTTCTATAGGGCCTGTTTAACAGTCCGTCGGCAAACATTGGCCTGTCAGTAAAGGTTTCAAGGCATTTAAATATTTTCCAATAAACATCAAACAATTCACTTGATTTCTCAAAAATCAGAATACCATCCACATGACAATGACAGATATACATTTATCTTAAGTTATTACATACATGCCTATCAGTTTGTTTTAAGGTTTCATACATTTCTTCCCAGATTTTGGACTGTTAGGCGGCCTGACAGGCTCTGTAAACTATTAGTCTGTGTGAGCCTTAAGGCTCAGTAACAGGACTCGCTTCGTGCCTTGAGCAAACGAACGCGGTTCGCCTAATGACACAGGGAACCCTAGCTACTGTCAACAGAGCATATACCGACCGAGTAACCGAAGACATTTACATACTAGACTAGACTAGGCTGCGATGTGCTTTCGGCCTTGTATTTGCCGTGCAACATACAGATTACACAGCATAAGTATCGTCAACAGATCATACCAAGTTTGCTTGATTGCTTGATGATTCTATCGTCTGTTAACTAACTCCCATAGTGACGTACCCTAGATAAAAGCTATTGACTTACCCACCTCAGAGACGGGAATTCGTAAATTTACTAAAACCAAACATTGCAAAATTATATCATTATCCAGCCCCTAATAACCAACGACTAGGTATCATCAACATGATAAAAAAGTTCATCGATAATTTATGTAAAATGCAAAACCGGATCCTGAGTATTTCGGCCGGGGTTCCTGACCAGGTGACCCAATTCTTAAACCATACAATATTTGTTCTCTGATTCGAAAATGATCAACACCATAACATGACATTAACTATGTTTATTGGTTCCTTATACTTATGCCTCTTGACCTGATTCGAAAACGAACCATACCAGATATATAGACGATGTACACCCAAAAACGTAGTCCTAGGCATATAAGGATTACCAAAAGGTTAATATTCTTACTACACCTGAAAACAGTTCGATTCCTAATTGTACGGAGCATTCTAGTTATAGTTATTCCTATCAGTATGTTTTAACCTCACTCTTAGGAACACTCTAATTAGAAAACCAAAGTTACGCTGCTTTTTCCAATCGATAATGCCGTCACATAAAGATCGATGGGGATGGGACTAACGAATTAGAAGTAATGCCAAAGCCAGAGAGCTCCGCTGCAAGGAATGCAGCGCTTGCGTGCATCGCGCGATAAGCGCGTCGCGTTTTACGACGAAATGAACGCGGGAATTATCGCCAAATTATTGCGGCACCGAGAACAACGCCACAAAACTCAGTGATTTAGTCATCTTACACAATTAACTCTCATCCTAATTTTTAAAGTAACGATAAAAAAATATACGGAACCGCTCGGCCCTCATGCTTGTCTACATTTTCATTTAATTGCAGCTAACAGAAGCCTACTACCTGATCTAAAACAGGCCTAGATATTACTCGTATGTCACTTTCAAAGCGATACATAACAACTCTAAAAGTGTTAATTATCTCCAAAGGAGAACTGCTATCAATGAACCTTTATTTGATAATTGTCTGAATGGAAATAGTGCTAAACGAAAACGACCAATGGTTTTCTTAAGTGCTTATTAGGGGACCTTGTATATCGAAACCATGTCCAAAGAACGCACTGTGCCCGCGGCCCCCTAAATATGACCAAGGGCGCAGCAATAAGCACAATGCAAACCCTCTTATTATCAGCAGTTCATGCTCAGTGGTTTCAGATACTCGTACTTTTTTCGCGTCCGTTACTGGGTTACGGTACCCACGTTATCTCCCGAGGCGCAGCTAGCCAGCTACTCACCCCTTATAGATAGAGCCGCGCTTCCTTCGATATCGCCCACCGACCTATCTCGAGCACCAGACGTCTCTTCTAACTTACGCAACAGAATTTACGCTCAAGCGAGCCGAGGTCCACTAGCACTAACGTTACTCACACCCATGCAATTTGTATGAGCGCTCGACCATTTAGCTTGGCCCGCCTCCCTCCTCCTTGTTCTTGGGAAAGCGGAGGACGCGGGTCTAATGTGCCCGCGGTGAGAGGTCTTGATACGACACACTGTGATGTAGTGCGGTATTGGAAGCCGGCCAGTGTTTCGAGGTCTGTTTGGCCGTTAGTTTGCAAGGGTAGCGGGGCCAGGGTGGGTTGGCCGGTGCGGTAGGTATGGCGAGTGGCGAGCGGGCGCTCGCGGCGTGGGTGAGACGTTTACGGTCGGATCGCCGGTCGGCGCGAGGGTGCCCACGACGGCTCTATTGAAATACGGGATCAGTTTTCTATAAACTGTACTGCACTTGCATTCAGAATCGCTCCCTGGAGGTGTAATTACTTCACGAGCGTAGTATGGGAGGTTCTTGTGAGTAGAATATTTACTGAATTTTGAGCTGCGATCATGTATTCGTGAACGTTTATGAAAAACTGTCATATCTTATAATATGGAAAATATCAGTGGCAAAAGAGAAAAGAGAGGAAGTATAACAACAATTAGAGTAAGTATATAATGATTGACTACATAATTATTATTTTACTCACTAAAATTTACCTTAATCTTGCAAAATACATCCTTTTATGTAGACAAATGCGTACTTACTTAAACAGCCTATTGCAATGACGATTATTCCAGTTGCATACGATTAACACTATCATGATTGAAAGTGATCACCAATAAAGGTAGCGAAAAACGGTATCGTAGCCATGCTCGGCAGATTACATACTACCTAACATCACAAACAAACTTACAAGGGTTCGTTTATGAGAAAAAATCACTGGTAACGTAAAAAAAAAATCATCCCGGACCCCGTAAGCCGTAACCCGTGGTCGCCCCGCGTGCTCGCCGCGCGGTCGGCCCCTCGCGTCGCGCCAATTAATTACGGTGGCCATCTTGCCCCCCTCGCCACCCCCCGCCCCGCCCGCTGACGGACAATAATTGCCGAATCTACGGCAAGCCTCTTGCCTTGCCCGTAGACGACTGCATTTCTAACTACCGAGTGACGTTTGTAGATACTGTGGATACTCGTAGCTATGTTGGACGCAAGAAACTAAGCGAAGATAAGTGAAGCGCTCAAACGTGAGATCCAGTCCAGTTGGAGAAACTAACGATCCTCACGTATTTAATCCTAAACTAACACTGAAAACTAAAATAAGCTGTAATTCATGATAGAGTCACGCCACTGATATTATATACAAATATAAAACCGCCAAGTGAGAGTCGGACTCAGGATCGAGAATGCCGCATTTAAAATAGAACTCTACAATAAGGTTCAATTAAAAATGCGAGAAAGCGTAAAACTATGGCAAAGTTTAAGTTGGTAGCTATAGTAGTTGCTGTGCAAAACAGCTGTAACATACAGACAGGTACCAAATATGTATATAAAAACATAGGTACCTACTGATAATCAGATTACTGAAATTAACTTTTGGTGTAAAAAGGCCGCGCTGTAAATAATAATGCCAATTGATAATTACCATGCAAATATTCATTAGCGAAAGCCCCCGACGCCTCAGCATTTTTATTTTCCTCACAAATCGTTCCCTTGTGTCACCTCGTCTGTACGTTAAGGTAAGTATACACTGCGACACTTTACACCCCCTGGCGTCGTGGTGTAAGTTCACCACCGTGAATATAAAAAAAGGTTATTGTAAAGAGGCCTTTCACAAAAACTGAGTACTTTTTTATTTTCTTGATTATTGGACTTGACAATGAGATGGAAAAGACCGCAAGCATGAAAAAAATTGCATGATGCACATTAAAATACACCAGATGGACAGAGTTAATTAAATTTGAGAATTTCAGTCAAATTCATTTTAATTATAAGAGAAAATGGACCTGTACAACATTGCCAGGGCCTCTATTCTAGGCGGTAAAAACCATTTTGACCCTTATTTACTTGACAGTAATGGCGGCCGAAATAAAAAACAATACTATAAGAGGTTAAAGACGATATGATTTTTTACGACCTAGAATAGTGTCCCAGCACAATTTTGTAAGATGCCAGTGGCCTTAATGTCGAGACTGGTTTTATGTCTGTGTCGCCGTGTAAACTAACCTTAACAGTTTTTGTAGACAGCGTAGAGCTAACAATCGCTGTCCTTTTTGTCGTTGACCTCGTGTCCTAGAGGCAGACGAAGGTCATCTACTGCTGGTTATTCTGGCTTAGGGTTACGCTTTTACCCAGTCGGAAATTACCGGATGGCATATCGCCAGTTAAGGAAGGATCCTGGCTTAATACTAGAGCATTACCATTGATTTTATTATTCACAGCCTTTACGACTTGTCATAGGTGTGATAACGGGTACAAGATAGTAGATAGACGAACGATGGTCAGGTTACTTTTAAGGAGTATTTTTAATGATCGAAAGATAAAAAATATTAAAGATTACTGACAGGCAAAGATTAGCCTAAACTTCTGGATGTAAAAAATAATAATTTGTAATTCATACTCATGTAGTGTATAAGTACGGGGTGATGTAATGACTACGGATTTAACAAAAATCTACTCCTAACAAAACGACATCGGAGATTAACTGGAAACGAATCTACGATGGGAAATCACACACGTAAAAAATGTGTGTAAGGTAAAGTAACCAGTGGTCAGCCAGACAGTAGTCGGCCTCTGCCTATACTTTGTATGGGTGGGAGGATTACGAAAGATATATTTTCCACTCTTCACACTCATATAAGGCCGACTTAGTCTCTGGCTGACCACTGGTGACTTTACCCTATCTACATGTATTAAATTGCGTCTATTCTACACATGACTAGCTAGACCGATTATTCGCGATTACATCGCAACGGTGTCTACACACCTAAATTAGTAATTATTATCACTTAACCATAATCGTCATTGGTTTGCTCCTAAAGACGCCTTGCCAGCACTTAGTAAGATGAGACACACTTCAATAGATTTCCTTCTATTTATGCCTCCAAGCTCGCCCGCATGTATAGTCTACCGACCTATACGTACACTATGTACAGTTGGACGCAAATGTGTACAAAGCCATGCCCGGGCGTCGTCTGGTCTTAACGGCCGCCAACTTTGACGAGCTACCGATAACGGCGGCGGCGGGGGAAAGCCCGGGAGATTATTATAATATACACTGGTCAAAACAGTAGGTATGGACTTTGATGTTAATTGAATCTACCTTCGTCTACTTTAGGCGTAAATGAAACGTGAAAGTGAATATATATTTAAAAATTAACCGGATATGTATTGCTGTTTAAAAGGTTGGACTGACGAAAGGGGAGGGGATCGTGTAGGCTTCCAAAAACGGAACCCGTGATCAAGAAAGTGACGCACTATATGCTCTGCCATAATAGTACCCAGAACCAGGATTTGGTTCCCGATACAGTCTGATACACTTGATTATTAACATAATTACAAATCTAAAACAAAGTCGCTTTCCGCCGTTCTGTCCCGTCGTTATGTACCTACACTTAGATATTTCAAACAACTCTAAAAACGATTTAAGAGAAAGTTTATATGTACAATAAACACTGGTTTATAAAGCGTTGTTATAGAAAACTTATATAAACCGAAGAGACACGAGGGGTCGCTAGTATGTTATAATAAATAGTAGTTTATGCAACTGATGCATAATGAGAGGCCTTAAAACACGAGTGTGGACGCGCGTTTCGAAATTGGATCACACGAGTTTTTTAAGGCCTAATAATGTACAGTAGCATAAACTACTTTATCTACACACATATCATAAGTACTCTAAAATGGGTTCAGAAGCCGACGACTTGACGACAAAAATGGCGGCAAAACAAACTTGTGCTGTGTCAGTGTCACGAATATGAAGGCTTTTTTTAAGTCATAGACATGCGAATGAAGTCCCTATTCTCATATCACTCGAGATCAAATTTCATGCGGTTTATATTTAAAAAACATACTGAATTGACGTTCCGTATCGATAACTGTTTTAATATCTATGGATACTAGAATAGAGACCCTCTTGAGGTTTGACAGCTGTTCCAAATTTAAACTCATGTTACAAAAATTATAACATAACAGTACAGATTTTATCTACTACCACAGACAAGAAAGCTCACATAGTAAAATTGGTTGTAATAATGCGGGTCATTTCCTACGGTTTCTGAATCCATAATAGAGGGTTTATATGTGCGTAGAGAAAATGTTTTATAAACTTATGACAAAATAAAATAGGCATGCACAAAGTATGAATTATGCATTATGTACTTTTGCTGTACTTACCTACCTACTACTACTGCATACATAGTTTTGGGCTACGAACAAGATTTTTAAAAGACGGAATTCAATGTTTTTTTTAACAATTTTCTTTGAAACGAGTATTTTACTATTCCGATGATGTAAATTTTATCATATTATCTCAGTTTTCAACATACCAAACACTGAACGTCCGTTGCCGTCTAACTTTGCTCAGTACGCATTCGATTTATAATATTTAAACATGTTCGTTGTACGGTCAGCTGCAGAGAAATGTAACCCCCTTTGCAAGGCAACTTGTATGCAGGGGGGGTTAGTTTTCTCTGCAGCTGACTACATGTTCTATATTTAAAATAATAATACGGGGCATGGGCACGGTACAGTTGAACCGCGGAGAACTCGAATGACCCACGCGCTGTATAGGTGTACATGACGGAGTAGGTACAGTCGGTCGTTAAAAACGCATTAGTGTTAGGTTGTCAGTTAGCTTTCGCCTTGTTTCGGCCGCGCGGCTTTAGTTCTAAGAAATTATATTACGATATGATAAACGTCTCAAACTGAGCTGCTGCCACGGGAAATGTTGTCAGATATCTTTACGTTGTGAGGGTGTCGGTGACATTTGACAACAGGAATGTTTTAAAAAGGTGTTCGGATAAAACACATGATTAGGTTTGTCTAATTTTTTTATTTTTTTATTATGGCAATATCTATTGGTCTCAGATCCCACTTACCATCAGCTGGCCTTAGTGCTCGTTCGTCATCTCTTTGTTATAAAAAACCGTCCAAGTGCGAGTCGGACTGGCGCACGAAGGGTTCCGTATCTTTAAAAATCACGTTTGTTGTATCGTAGCCCCCCTTAAATATTTATTTTATTTTATTTTACTTTAATCATTTATTTTTAAAGTGAATTTTTCAAGTGTCTACCTATTGCCGTTATTAATATCATGCATAAAAACATCAAAAAAATAATTTGTTGTAGACCCCATTAAATATGAATTATGTTCTGATTTTAGAATTTGTTGTTATAGCGGCAACGGAAATAAATCATCTGTGAAATTTTTAAATATCTTAAAATGTCTAGCTATCACGGTTCATGAGCCTTGTGACAGACAGACGGACAGGTAGGGTCCCGTTTTTACCCTTTGGGTACGGAACCCTAAAAACAATATAAAAATATATCTACGCGGTTAAAATCACGGTAAGTAATTAACATTAACTAGATGTTTACATTTGTAACAAAGCCTGGCCTGGGATGATTCACCAAGCGGTGACCCCGGTGCAACCAATCCTGTCCACTGCACAAATAAGGCGTTAGAAAGGTATCGCATTGAAATCGGTCCGCGGCGCGGGGGAGAATCGGCCGGACAACGCCAGTCTGTTTGTCTGTGTAGGCTTTTGTTATAAAGTACTGTGTGTGTATAACTAGTAAGTATCCATACTAATATTATAAATGTGAATGTGTGTATTTTTGTCCGTCTTTCACGCTTTAAACACTAAACGGATCGGGATGAAACTTCGCACACATATAGGTTAGGTCGTGGAATGAGACATAGACTACTTTTTATCCCGGAAATTTGAGCAGTTCCCGAGGGAATAGATAACCGACTTCTACGCGGACGCAGTCGCGGGCACCAGCTAGTAGTCAATACAGCCCGAATAATATTGTTTCTGGACGATTTCTGTATTGTTATATTGTCCTTGCTTTGCAAAGAAAGGAAAGCAAACAGGATTCTTAAAGGAATATGTAACGGACATCATAATTATGGTGGAAAACTGGAGTGTACTCAGGTTACAACTATGATTTGCTCTAAGTAAGTATTAATAAGATTTGCTGAGAGATAATCTATTGATAATAGCATTTACGTGTACTATATTTATCTATACAATCCTAAATAAACTCAATATTATAAAGAGAGAGAGCAGATTTTGTACGTTTATTTTATATGTGAAAGTTATTCTCCGGAACAAGTGCAACAATTTATTTGAATAAATATTGACCATTTGAAAGATAGGCTATATAAATATAATTACTATTAAACCCAGGTGAAGTCGGGACAGACCTCTAGTACAATATAAAGGATTAAGAAAGGGACCGAGACAAAAAGAGACGCCTCACACATTGAGAGTCAGAGTTCTTGACACTTTAAAAACTTAATTCCCTATTACGACGCCGTAGTTCGTGCCACATGCGTGCACGCATTTAAAGCCCTTAAATAATGATTTATAAATGCTACTTTGGCGCTATAACGTATACAAACCAAAACGATTGGCACTGAATACGGTAACAAGCGCAGCGCCAGATGCGGCACGCACGCAGATGTGCGCCGGCGCAGCTCCGATTGATCGCGCGATCCGAACCATATCCGAACGCCGCGGACCACAAATTGGTTTTATCGATGTTCAATGGCAGAATATAACCGTGCGAATCGATAATGGAGAAAGTTAAACACGCTAATGTCGGTTACGTAGTCAGATTCAAACTGCCAGACTATTATGGTCGCGTTTATCGCTGTGAATAAGGCCCTTTCAGTTTCAGACTAGCGTTTTCACATGCGCATATAAGCTCGTTTCGGGATACGCGGTTACATTACGGGCTTCAAAAACCGAAACTCGCGTGCAGTGCCGCGCACGCGCTTATTCCGGCGTGTTTGCTCGGACCGGTGTGGGTCAGTCAGTAGTGAGCTGGAGGCATCTCACGCGGCTCCATCTACTAGTTATGGGCACATACCATCAAGGACTTTAAATGTTAATACACCATAGAACCTTGTCACACTGCAGCGTCAAGAGCCGAGATAAAAATTACATAGGAGTTAATCGTTTGTTTTATGCGACTAGGTTCTATAATGGGTCGTCCCGAAAAAATGCTAATCTAAAAAGGGCTTAAATGTAATGTATGTACTGGGAGAGAATGCCTTGCGGCATTACGTTAGCCTTTTGAATATTAAGGATACTCTTTTGTGGCAATAAAGGTAGCTAAAACATATTACTGCTTGTACCCAATATTCGTACTAGGTTTCATTACGACCGAATTTCATAACAGCTTCATATTTAATTGACCTAAATCTCAAATTGACTGATTCCCTTAATATCTGAAATTTCAATTTGCGTCATTCTTAAAATAGCCGACGTTTCATAATGACGAAATCCCAAAATACCGGAATTCTAATGCAAAACAACTGAAAGCACTGAAATGTGAAATGAATGTCAAAAAATAACATAAACAAGGAAGAGAGTTATTCATTCAAATTTCAGATGTTTTGGGACAAACGTGTTCCGAATTAGTCATTTTAAGGATCCGGTGATTGCGGAAAAAAACAGATATTTCGCTATTTAAGCACTATAATGCAAAGTTTTTTGAGATCTGGACGTTTGACAGGGTATGAAATTATAGCGCTACCATTTTCATAATATCTTTCGGCAATCTTCGTTATTCTGTGACACAAGAGTGACAAATATACTATCAGATGCGAGTGCAAGCGTGACAGCGATAGCCAGCCGAAAGCTATTGAGAAGCTAGGAATATTGCAAATCGTACTCACCTTTTCCATCATTCGTACTAAGGTTGTAGGTTGGTGGAATCAGTTGCCTTACCATGAGTTACAAAACGTACTACCTAGCGAGTCGAATGCTCTGTCCCTTGCAGACCTCGCAGTCTTATAGAGTGCAAGGGATAGAGCATTCGACTCTCTAGCAAGTACGGTAATTGTAACTCAGGTAAGGGTACTGTTATTTCTGGCGGAAGTCTGTCGCATCTGGAAGAACGTTTCCAGTTTGCACCGACGACCTATTGTGCTATTTCTTCCGCAATAACGTTCCGCCAGTGTCTAACTGTAGCTGCTAGTTCTCGCAGAAACATCACAATGGATGCTCTCAAGCAGACATCCCCATTCTTACACGCAATATTGATATAATTAGGTATTGAATAAATAAAAAACCGGGATATAATTGCGAGCCCTTCTTTCAGAGGTAAACTTAAAAAAAATGGGCCCCTTAAGAATACACTTCGACCCCTTTTAGGATATTTTGTGCAATTACTTACACACTCAGCTGTTAAAATGTGCAGGTTTCCTCACGATGTTTTTCTTTCGCCGTAAGAGCATACTTAAGTTAGAATAACGCATTGGTCATCGGGGTTCGAACTCGGTACATTAACAGGCCACGACGCTCCGCTGGGAGCTACGATGCGACAGAGTCACAGACACACAGAAACGTCGATACACACAATAAACTTATAACAACCCTCTTTTGTCGGGGCAGCTTAATGTCACAGTGCACAGACGTTTTAAAAGCGCCTTACAGACACGCTACAGCAAAACAAAATTTAGTACAGGAACCATCTGTTTAGGTTGAAAGGGACAGAGCTGTATAACTGCTATAGTTGTGTCCCTTTCTACGAGTTGAACAGCCCGGAGACGGACTATAAACTCATAAACTTATTATACTAGCGTAATAGACGAACAGACCTCGCTTCACTGCGTCACCAAAAGTGAGATGAGCTTGTCTGTGTAAATTTGTAAATGTGTGTGTGAGTTTTAGAGATGCTCTCACTGCTCTACGTGAGTTATCGATTACCATAGGTACAGCATGACACAATTAATATGATTTATAGGTACCGTTGATAAAAAGTTGGAAAATCCTTTAATTTATTTTTTAATTTGCAATATATTTTAGTAACAGAACTTATGACCCGACGAGATACATAAATAATAAAGTCGGGTTAGTTACACCATTTTATAACTCAAGAACGGCTGAACCGATTATTATTACTCAACTGCCCGAGAGGGTTATATTTTTCGAATGTCGAATGTATGTATGTCTGTTTCTTTGTGTAGCTCTGCAGCGTAGACGGCTTGAAGGATTTAAACAGATGAGGTGTCATTCGATTAGTCTTAATTATCGAAGTGACAAAGGGTACATTATCGAATATCAATATGGCGTTCGCGAAAAAAAGTTGAGAGGGGGGATAAAAAGTAGGTACTAAGTGGTAACAACGGTCGGGTATCAAATGAAAGGTATTAAATAGCTAATAACAAAATATTTATTTATATACCTATATACATAATAAGACTTTTATGCTAATATTTTAATTATGATCTATGATAAGATTTGTTGGATTTGTCTCCGCCCCGAATAACATAACAGAAATTAAAACATCGGAAAAATTAAAAAAAAATTGGTGCGGTGCGAAGTTTGCTGGTTCAGCTATTTTATTATATTTATTGACCTCTGAAAAGAACGATCTTATTCAAATAGTTTCTCAACGTTTCTTTTGACAAATTTTTTAATTTGGCTTCATACCTAAGTCTAATTGACAAATATATTTCGATTATGTATTTTACAACTAAATACCTGTGGTTATTCAAAGCCTCTTGATCATATGAATGAGCAATCAAAGAAGGAAAAACGTTTTCATTAATAATATTTCTTAAAATGAGTAAAACAGCTTTTTCGAAAGATTTTTTAGTGTCAAAATTTATTTTGCACTTTATGTTTTCTCTAAAATAACATTCACATTTTTCACAAACTTTAATTACGTCAGTCGAAGGATAGCACATGAAACCTTCGCCGTGTGTATCAAAATCTTTAAGACTAATCAATGATTCATTATTCCGTACATGCTCTAATGATTGAATACAATCTTCGCAATGAATGCTTTTTTTAATTTTTTTTACTACAAATCCAGCTATGTATTCGATTATGGATTTTACAAATCGCGTTAAATCATTAAAACTGTCTGGTAATCTATTAAAATCGCCGCTCATGTCGTCTTCGTTTTCATGCAATAGATTAGTTTTATTTTCTATTTCATATTGTTTTGTAATATTGTTGAATTTAACAGAGCAATTAATACGTTCCTCTGTGGATGGAGGTACGCTAGAAAGGATTGTGATATTTTCAAGTTCTAAACAGTTGCCAGTATCACATATCCGTACTTCCGTGTGGCAGAGCAACCTTTTATATGCCGATATAAAATTTCGGACAGTAGGGTTATTATCAAAACCCCCTCTCGATCTAATCGCACTAAAAAAAGTCTCCAAATGATCCTGTGACAATTTATAAAAAGGCAAAAATCGCAAACGTTCTTTTTCAATAAAATCTACGTAGAGCCATTTTAAACTTAGAATGTTCATAAGGAATCCGGCTAGACCTAGGCGTCTTGTTGAAGTAACAACGAAAGTCCCATCTTGGAATTTTAGATTCGAAAAATATTCATAAATTCGGTAAATTTTTAGAAAAATGTTGTCTTTATTTCCATGATACAATGGTTTTTTTAAACCATGAGAGAGAAAATTCTTAGAATTAAATATGTCAAAAACGTCATTTACATTTAAAATAAACAATTCAGTTGCTTCGGAATAAAGAAATTCTGGTAAATGTAAAGAGCTACGGCAGAATTCAATACCTATCGCAACTGATCTGGAAAGCAACTGCGCCGCTAATTTAACCTTCATTTTCTGCTTTAGGTAATGAATGTGCCTAAACGTAAGTTTATTTGCCAATGTTAATCCTTCTCTCATTTGTAAATCAAAAAGTTGAATAATATAACCAAAATCTATTGTCTTACCGCTGCCATCAACTAAAACCTTTTTGTCACAAAATATATTTCTTATAAGTTTTAATAAATGACATGGGTCCAGTAAAATGTAATACTTTTTATCTTTAAACGTAAAATAGGTTTTATAAGGTACTTTGTCTAGTTTTGCGCCCAGAATATTGCACATGTTTAAATTGGATGCAATTCCATCAAATGTAATAGAGATGACTGTACACGCAGTCTCTATGAGTAAACCAAGGCAAATTTTCAATAAATTAGCTTTTTGCGATGCCGTGAAACTTCTACCAGGAAAAAATCCTACGGGAAGCTTCCAATAACTATTAATTGCTACCACCATAAACACAAGCACTTGGTTAGCTATTGTTGACTCATCTCCTGCGTCATTATCATTTCCAAAATTTACGGTACCATAATGTTGATTGCCTACAAACTCTGTGTATTCTTTTACGCTCATTTCATCAAAAGTTAGATTGACAAGTAAATCCTTTTCCTTCGCTATATTTTTTATAGTATTGAATGACTCCGCGGTAAATCCGGGCTCACAGTCTACCCGTTGGTACCATTGCCTTAATGTATTCACGTGTGGCAAACAAAGATCAAATTTTTGACGTATGTAGTTATAGCATCTCGGGCTATAAAAATGTAGAGTCAAGGCGAATTTTTTAAGTTCCACATTGTATTTAGAGGAATGTGCTAAAACACCGGATTTCTTGTTATTCGCTCTATCTATCAATAACTGCAAAGTTTCGTTGCTGGATGCTCCAATTATTTCATTTAAATGATCTCTTAGGCCTGGACGTTTCTTTAAGTCTTCAATCACCTCCTCCGCTCGATCAACTTTTTTTTTCAAACGTTTAGTTTTAGCTTTTAAATTTCTTATTTTTTGTTGTTTCTCTTTTATTTTTTGCTTTAATTTTGAACATTTACTAATCAAATTTTTTTTCCTTGGCGACAAAGGTTTTGGCTGTGATGTTGAAGGTCTTGGTGAAATATCTCTGTAAACGTATGAAGATACTGGTCGCCTGAGCTTAATATTCACCTGCAACAGACACAATTTGTTATTTTTATTCTTCGATTAAAATCTGTGTAATAAGATTTCATAGAGAATACTGTAACGTAACTTGTCTGTTCCATTTTGTATAACTATAAGGAAAACAAATACCTACCGGAACATTTTCCGTAGGTAAAGATTCTTTTTTCAAAATACGTCGGTGATTTCTTTTTAGAAAACAGTTTTCCTGGAAGTGTTTGCTGCACACCACCGATTTTTCGCGAGGTTCCCAGTCTATTCGATTTATCAACCTTATCCATTTTTTTCTGATAACTGGATTTGCAGGAAACCTGGAAATATTGGTAAATTGGTATTCGAGCATATTTTTGTTCTATAAAAAAAGCAATACCTACTTACTGACTTTTTCCTTGACAGAAATAATAATTATTTGTTTATTGAAAATTGAATAATCATTCAATCTTAAGTATTTTCTTCTTGATATCAGATACAAGCAGCTTTAAATATAACTTTCGGGTAATTTTCTACATGGGTAATACAAAAGTAATAGGTAAAAAAAAATATTGGAAAATATCGAAATATCGATAAAAATAATTCAAACTCTACCCCATTCGTTCTCAAATTCACGTACATAATATCTTTCTATTTAACACATAATATTTAGAAATATAGTAATATTTGAGAAGTAGACTATTTACCGCATGATATTAACATACTCGTAAATAAATTTGAGATATCATTCAATGAAAATAACGAATATGAAAATGGTGGTAGTAAAATCATATTTACCTGTGAAATGAGTGTTTCTCTGGGTTATTGCCATAAGTTACACCACAGTTCAACACAGAACACGATACCATTGCTTATTTATATAGCTTTTTTAAAAAAACCAACGGGATTGCAAAAAAAAACACAAAATAAGCACGAGGACACTTTGCGACAGGAGGCTAAAGGAGGCTAACTGTGTCAAAACGGGTTCTGCTGTCATTGATTTTTTATCTTGTTCTCACACATAGGTTATGCTGTAAGGATCGGTTTTTCACTCGCACCACTGTTCGTCTATATAATATAAGTTTATGTATAAACTGGGCCACTATTCTAGGCGGTAAAAACCATGCCTATCATCCTTGACCTTTTATGGTATTGTTTTTAATCGTCCGCCATTACTGTTAAGTAAATAAGAGCTATCAAACCTTGACAATACGATACCAGGTCAAATGCCTAAAATAGAGGACTAGTTGGCGCAAGCGATTTCTAAATGTTTGGTCTGACGCGAGGAACATGAACATTTACAAAACTTTTCCTCGCCACACCGCCGTACGGCATTTACATGTACGCTTCGGAACAAGGAATGGACAGGCGCGAGGCGTTTCCCGCGGTCCGAACTTTGTGTGTTAAGGCCGCTACAGACCTCCTCAGTTGTTAGGTATGTCTAATATCGACCAAGAAGTTCGGCCTGGCGTGCCATGATGAGCTCACGATAGGAGAAAATAATTTCTAGGGACGCCGTCAACGAAATCAAGCAGGACTGTATGTATATCTATTTTTAAATACAGTTGCTGAAAAAGTGGTACTTTTTGTAGCTGTATATCGTGCTGAGAGTTGTATTTCGCAGTAGTGTTTTTCAATTTTCCATTTTTTTACCCTTAATGGTTCTATTTGCACTGTGTATTTCTCTTATTCGCAAATTTAATAACACGTCAAAGACAAATGTAAATAAAACGTCATTTGATATACATGGAACTGTAATTTTCACTCGTCCCGAGGTGACTTGTAAAGTGACTTTCTTACCCGACTTGCATAAAAATAGGATAGGAGGGTGATCGGACCTTGTGCAGGGTCCGTCCGGATCGCCACCACCATCTTATCCATTTACCTACCGCCAAACAGCTGTGTTCGCTTTGTTGTGTTCCGGTTTGGGGATAATACAGTCGGTGTAATGACTAGCATAGAGGCATTCCATCTTAGTCCTCAGGGTTGGCAGCGTATTTGCAGTCTTGTGAATGCGAATGTCAATGGGTCACAGTTTCCACTTACCATCAGGTGGCCTGTGTGCTCGTATGCCTACTCTATGCCATAAAAAACAAGTATAAATATAAGCATGTTTATCGCTACCTAGTACACATAATACAAGCCTAGAGCATACTTTTACCCTAATATTATAAATGCGAAAGTGTGTGTGTATGTGTCTTAGTTTGTTACTCCTTCACGCTGCAAAGGCTGGACGAATTTAGATGAAATTTGGAATTGAGATAGCTTATATCCTGGATTAACACATAGGCTACTTTCGTCCCGGGGGAATAAGGATAATCGAAATTTACGGCAACGAAGTCGCCGAGAGAAGCTAGTATTTACATATTTTTTTATTGTGTTGTCGTAAAGTCATTTACTGGGTTTAATTAAAAATGTTTATTAGAGGTTTTTCGGTACATTCAATAAATTATAAGTTCATTCCAAACACTTACAACTTTAAACCTTAATACGTAGATACTCTCCAGTAAAGAAGTAAAAGCCAGTACCTTATTAAAGCTGAGGAAGTGAAGGAGGGAAAATTCTCCTTGCAGCAGCGGGAAGTGGCGGCTTATTATAATTAATATCGCGAGAACTTTGACTCGAGTCCGGAGTTGTGCAACAGGTTGATGAAATACCGCGTCACTAACAGCATTACACTTCACTTTAAAAGGGAATAACTGACATGTTTTACCAGCGAAAAATATGGGTGTTAATTGTTTCCAGGCTTTGTATGTCTGTTTCTTGTCTGTCTTGTCTGGTCTTTAATGCCATGGGGTCAATACTAATGAAGAAAGTCCACATTATTCTATAATACAATTATAGAGTCATAAGGAGCGTCCGCACTGAGAGCATTCGCATGAATATTTGCGTGGTGTGGACGTTGAGCCGAGCGTTACAAAGCTTACTCACCACTCAATGTTCGCGCCGAATGCTCATTAGTTATTACATATCATTGCTGGTGAGTGTACCTGTTGCTATTTTTTTTTAATGGCATAGAGACGGCAGACGAGCACACAGGCAACCTGATGGTAAGTGGAAACTGTGACCCATAGACATTCGCATTCACAAGACTGCAAATGCGTTGCCAATCCTGAGGACTAAGATGGAATGCCTCTATGCAAGTCATTACACCGGCTGTCTTATCCCCAAACCGGAACACAACAATGCGAACACAGCTGTTTGGCGGTAGGTTAATGGATAAGATGGTGGTAGCGATCCGAACGGACCCTGCACAAGGTCCTACCACCCGCTGTTCTTATCCTAATATATCCAACCTTTCTAGTATAATATAAACAAAAGACTATTTGTCGTTCTGTATGGGTATGTGACCGTGACCTTGATCTCCTTATGTGATCGTTACTGCGTTAAACATATCTAATTTCCAAGAAAAGAAATACTCACAGTACGATTAATTGGACTTCGACACTCGGCAATTCTCGACATTCATCGGGAGAGATCGGAAGTGCAAATGACACGAGACACATTGCTGCATATTCATAATATCATAGCGTGCACTTAACAGCCTAAAACAGTAATGCAGATCACCTGCCACAATGTCATATTTTTACAGTAGACCTATGAATAACACAGGTGTGGCTCGATTAAATTATTACATCGCATCACTAGAACACCAAAAATAAAAATTACAGATAATTTCATTCCAAGCAAATTCCTTCGATTTTGAAAGCTAACCCGCCACATACGTCAACCAATCAATCTTTTTTTAGTTTATGGCATCCGTCGCGGACACAATTTTGCCAATGCCAAGCGAGTCAAATACCGCATGCAAAGTTAATTTGTCTTATTTCAATATTTAGATTTTAATTAAATTTCTACACTGAGGTTGAGTTGTTATTGTTAATTATACTAAATAGATTTGAATATTTTATGTGAGTAAATTCTAGGGTTTTATATACTCTATGTGAAAACACGAACCTTAACGATTAAAACCGAGATGTAAAAGTGGAAATAATCATACTGTAAAGATGTTTTATTCATACCAGAGTACAATAAATAAAAAACAATATATTTAAAAAACAACCTAGCACAGTGTAAGGTAAACTTTAATTTCTTACGTTACTAATTTATTAATTATTATTATAATATTAGAGATCCCTTTGCACTAAATAATTATATCTTTAATATTCATTGATATGTTCAATACTTATTACCACACTCTCATTTTTGTAGTCAGTTACTTTTCCGTTGAATATAAATCATTATTACTTAAAAACCCACAAAGTTAAGATATTTAAAGAAATAAACCTACTTTTTTGTGGTAGCTTATAAGAACACCTATTGACTATATACGTACTATATTTAAAACTGTTAAAAATGAAATGAGAACCATCACTTTTTTCTCACCACGTGAAACACAATCTCAAAATAACAGCTTTTCTCCTTTGGGCGAAAACCGAGCCTTTTCAGCCCTAATCCCAAACACACTTATCGATACGCAAAGTACGCTAGGGTTGGCGCGTCAAGTGCCGATTCCCAGGGTTGCAGGTCCCGAGTTATCTTCGACGGTGTCCGGCGGGTCCATATTAATGAGGACAGGTGGGGGCGGGGTGGGGGGGTCCGTTGCCGTGGCGACGCATCGCGCCCGCGGGCGAGAGGGCTTTCTGCGATGCTCGCAGCGGAGGATTAGAGCAAGCCTTTTGTTTTGGGAATCAAAAGGTTTTAATAAATATACGTACAATAAAATAAGTCTTGTGAAAGGTTATTGCTGGTTTAACAGTTTAACTTGAGGTCTGGCAACAGTTTTAACGTTTCACAGCATTTTATCTAGGTGCTCTATATTTAAGTAGTAATGTTTGGGTCATAAACACTCGAAAAAACAAAAGTCGTCTTTCGTGTGGTCAATATTGTTGAAAGCTTGTTGCATATAAGTTATTTTCTATCTGATAGGACTAAAGTAGACCTGACGCCGTTTATGGGTACAAACAGAAAATTAGGCCGAAAATACCTTAACTTCGCGCATGTCCACACAAAAGAAGGTAACCTAAATCTGTGTACGACCCATTTCTGTAATGTGAATTATTTTAAAGACTTGTATCACTGTTCATTTGATTCTTAACAGTTGAAATTCGGTCTTAAAGATTGTTTGATTATAATCCGATTAACATGTCAACGCATGCGCAAATCTTCGGAATTGAAATCATAAAAGACGCGAATCAACTCCGCATGAAAGGCTGACGGCCGCCAAATTAACACAAAACTTTATCGGCATCAATAAATTTGAAATAAAGAAATGGTTTTTGCCTTCCTAAAATTTTGATTATTCATGTTGCTTTTAGGTATGAATACTTTTAACATCCCGTTGAACAAATCTCCAATATTACAACTAATTCGGCGAAAAACGCACACTTTTCAAATTACACTTTTCAAATAAGGGACTTTAAACATTCTGCACCGACCTCGATTCTAAAAACGGCGCGGCGTGGCACGCGCGTACATAAATATGTGAAACTTGTTCGAACGGCGCGCCTCGCGCCACCCCTATCTCGACGGGGGGCTATCTCGCGCGTGACACCGCGAGGGCGACCGGCCGGCGTCCGCGATCGCCGAACGGTAGGACACGCGAGATATTCACCGAAATCTCTTACCCTTACAAGCTTATGTAAAGGACGAAAAAGGTAAAATAGAAGCGGAATTTCAATTTACTATTTTAGTAATTGTAATAGTATTTTAGCTATGTATTGTTTGCATATTAGATACTAAATTGAAATGATGTGCAAAAAAGTACAATGCAATTAATTAATTTATATATACAAAAATCACCCTCCCTCCCTCCCCTCCAAGATGCATACAAGAACCGCACATTATGACCACCATAAAAATAGACTGTTTTGTTAGAACCAATTTCTTATTTGTAAAAATGTTATTGCTAAATAATAACATCATCATCATCATCATCAGCCCGGGGGCGTCCACTGCTGGACAAAGGCCTCCCCCAAAGAGCGCCACAAGTCACGGTCTTGAGCCGCTTGCATCCAGCTTTACTCTACATTGTCAAAGTAGTTTCACTTCGGGTGTCATGCAAATACAATTCTGACTTTTCACAATCATCCACTCAATTGCACTTACTACGGGTTAAACTTTGACTTTATAATGTGCTAATCTATCCTAAAACAGTAGCTTACGCTTACCCAGCGAAACTCGTATAATTAGAGACATTTTCGGCGAAGATTCGTCGTTTGGCCGAAACGTGCCGCGCCCGCGCCGCCCCGCCGCCGGACGTAAACCCGCGCGTTATTAACGCGTTGCCCGCGTTAAGCACCCTGGACACAAACCAACGGACCCCTAATATTATAGATAAGTTTATTGATTATTGACGTACTCCAGAATTATTAATTATTTGAATATTGTGCTAACCGTAAGCGTAAAATTGTCTGACAATGATAGTGATATATTTCTAATATGACAAGCAGAGCCTGATTTAAACCATATCGTTACTATAACGCTAACGTTATGAGAGTTTTTATCCACATTGAAGGTAAGGTGAGCAAAATGGTTGTAAACAAAGTGGAATAAGAACGGAGCTGTTTTTTTAAAATTGGCACTCCATTACACTCGTTGAGAACGTAATTATTCCTTTTGACATGTTATCGTAATGCTTTTGACTTGGCCGCCATTACTGTCAAGTAAATAAGAGCTGTCGTAACGTTGACAACACGTCGTAAAATAGAGCTTCTCGTCTAAAAACGCATTCTAGACTAACAGAAGTAACCTATCCCTTGTTATATATAGAAGCATATCAACAATATCATATCATATGAAGCAAAAATGCTCTTTGCTCAGATGATTGAGAGTGTGCGCGGCTCATAACAATCCCCTTTGCTTGTCGCGTTGCGTCACAACGGCGCTCGGAGGAACGCACGTCTGCGCTTTCTAATTTCGCGCGACCGGGATCGCCCCCTCGCCTTCCAGAACATTCCAATTGGTTTGCTTAAGCAGTGCGTGGCTAGTTGGGTCCATGGGTCCAGTTGGACTACAATTCTCATAAGGATTAAATGAAGACTAAGGTTTTATTTTGCTTAGAGGTTTTGGTTATTGTGGTCATTTCATTAAAGTTAGTATAGGTAACTGTTTAGAACCTTCCAAATCGAGAATAGGTATTTTGTCACTATCACAAATTACTACCTGATACCTGGCCTCCTGAGCAAAGAAGGGCGGCTATTGTTCAGTATATGACACTTCTAGTCTAAGAAAAGACCGCTTTACTTTACATTTCTATTCGATTACATTGCGAGAATATAACTAAGTTAAGTCAGCCAATTAAAAATAAGTTGAGTCAGACAAATAAAAGTTAGTTGTACAAATTATCTTTTTTACTCTCTGTCCGTAACGTAACTGAAAAAGTACTTTAGTCCCTAGAGATAAAATGTATCACTTTAGTCCACCTAACCCACCTATGGCTTTAATGTGACATTTTAGAGCATGAAAAGTGAAGAGAATCTTATATATTATATCCTGACTATAAGGTGCCTAATTTTACGGATTTTATTATAGGTAGACTTCAAACAATTACAACAATTTAAACATATTGTTCTTTTACAAGTATGCATGGTAAAACTGTCTGGAAGTAGGCATCACAGCACTAGGCTACTGAGAAAAAGCGGCCAAGTGCGAGTCGGACTCGCGCACGTAGGGTTCCATACCACTATACATCTAAATAAATGTTTTTCTTTATTCTTTATTATATTGGAGTTGATTCAATGAAAGGTAAAATGCGGTTTAGGATTTATAACGTATAAAAAAAAACTTATTATTAGATCTCGTTCAAACCAATTTTCGGTGGAAGTTTGCATGGTTATGTACATCATATATTATTTTTACATTTATCATTCCCTTATTTTAGAAGTTACGGGGGGGGTTTAGAAGTTACACACATTTTTCCACTTTGGAAGCGTCTCTCGCGCAAACTATTCAGTTTAGGAAAAAGATGTATTAGAAACCTCAATATCATTTTTAAAGACCTATCCATAAATACCCCACACGTATGGGTTTGATGAAAAAAAAAAAGAGTTTCCGTTCTAAGTATGGGGAACCCCAAAAATTTATTGTTTTTTTTCTATTTTTGTATGAAAATCTTAATGAGGTTCACCGAATACATCTACTTACAAAGTTTCCATAGTATAGCTCTTATAGTTACGGAATAAAGTGGCTGTGACATACGGACGGACAGACATGACGAATCTATAAGGGTTCCGTTTTTTGCCATTTGGCTACGGAACCCTAAAAACATATTGGGGTTTGACAAGGTCCCGTACGTAACATTAAAAATTCTGAGCTTCTTTTTATTCGCCGCGTGCAAGTAATTATGGCATGATTTCGACAGACCTGTGGCCCTAGTCCTTAGACAAGATGCATTCCGAGAACTTCATCGTTGTCGAAAATGTCTAGAACTGACGAAAGCTGCCGGACGACGGGTGGTCGCATCGAGCGCTTAAGTCCATTTAAGTCAGCGTTACTGATGTTGTACAGGGCTTCTTAACGCGACGCATTTAAAATTGTAAAGATAGACTTGAAGCTTTTTTTATGAATAATGGGTTTGCGTTTGATCTCAGGCCCATCCCATCTGCTGTTATATTATATATAGAGTTAGGACTTTTGGTGGCAAATCGTGGTTCCAGAATCCATGGAGTCGCTATTTCCTAATTATTATAATACATAAAACTTTGATTTTGACCTTAAGTATTTTAATATTTCAAAATTCATTTATTCGTTATTCGGCTGCACCAATTTAAATTAATTTTGGTATTGAGGATATCTCTGATGTGAAAGCGTTACAAACAAGCAAATATTAATAGGTATGAAATAACCGAACTAAATATGTATTTAGTTCATTTTTGAATATGATAATACCGAAGGTCAAAATCAATGTGTTATATGTATTATATTAATTAGTAAATATCGACTCCATGAATTCTAGAACCACGAAATGCCACCAAAAGCCTAACCCTAATTATATACTATTATATATTCACATATATTCACTCATCGGTACCTATTTTCATCGTTTCCGACTTAGTCTTCTAAAGTGATTTAGGTAGACACTACGCGTAAACGACATGTGTCCTCAAAAAGTCACTTACATTTATGACATTTGGGCACTACTTTCGATTTATACTTACTTAGTCGAATTGAGTTTCTTGCGGCGTTTCTTCTCAGCAGTGGTCTCCTCTTGGGAAGCGCTGGTAGTATCTTGACGTGTAAAAGTGCCCGAGCGGCCTACTTACTAAATAAATTTCTTTTATCTTTTTTATCTTTTTATTAAGGCCGTAAGCAAAACACCTTGATGCTGGAGCGAAGTCGATATCCTGTCCGCAAATTACATAAGTACAAGAACATGGCTTAAGAATGAACAGTTTTATATATTTTAAACTTACCGAAGATAAAAGTAATGCACACAAAAAACTATGCCAAAACAACCCAACCTAACAGGCAAAAGCCCCTAACCTCATAAATTTAAATTTAGTCAGACGAATCCTTTAGGCAATAGCGTCCGCCATTAACAAAGTTGTACAGCGAGTCCAACAGGTGGCGCTATTCGTTTCAATATCTGCGAAACTTTCCGACTCAACTCAATAAATCGGCCAGTTTAATGCGACCCGTAACAACAGCTGTTTCCCTTCAAACTTTACACGGTCCAAACCGGAGTGGCAGGGCGGCGGATCATTTTATATTGGTGTCCTTATCCAGATTGTTTTATCAGGGCACCGTTGTTTTATTTAAATTTTTACTCAATTTCTGTGCAATATATTAGTGTCTTATTGAGATACTGTTATCCTTATCAATGTAGAATTTTGGTATTAGTCTGTTTGTTTCGTTGTCTTTTTTACAAGACTAGCGACCCGCCCTCGCTTCGGTGTATGTGTTTAATGAGTTTTTTAAATTATTCGAGACAGGCAGTACCGAAAGATAAGAAATTGGAAAACAATGCATTCTGCAAATGGCAACAAATTAACCTATCTATCAAGATGCCATTGATTTTTTGGTACCAACAAGATATTTTTATAAATTTGTAAACGTATAAGCCACTTGCACACACCAATTATTTAATAATTATTAATAATAATTATTCTATTTCGGTTCGCCGTTCAAACTCCATCATGTTGCCTGAAAACTGTGCATCATAACATCTCATGTTATGTTGAAACTTTAATTAAATAACTTCATAAAATTATATAACATGATGCAGCTTTACAGCCAAAGTATCATTTAAAATGAAGCAAAACAACCAAATGCCCGTAGCCGTAGCCGACTCGGTGGGAGGGATCGTTATCGTTAGTCACCCACCGCTCGCGGCGCGGGCGCGTCACTACGCCCTCCTACGTTAAAAACGATCTAAGCGGCATAACAAGTCAACCGCACATTACGCCATTACACTACTAAACAAATATCGATGCGGGCAAACTGGCGAATGTGCTTCAGCAGTTAATATCGCACATGAGAGTTTTGGTATGCGCGGGCGCCGGAGTAGTAAAAAAGCGCGCAGCTGCGTGTCGCCTGCGTCGCGTCGGCGCGCGCGCACGCGATGGGAGGATGTGGCCCTTGTCTCTCAGAGACTCTGGTATTGTTCGTTTATGGTGGGATTGGGAGCAGGTACGCGCACTTGGGTGACGGGTTAGACCGATAATTACAAAGGAATCAAAGGTGTATGTATAGTATATGTCGGTGCAATATTTATCGCGAAATTTAGATTTAAATCTACTATTGACCGAGTAATATTGACGACGGGTCGCCATCTTTAGTCATGTAAAGTAGGATTCCTAAAACTCTAAAAAAACGGGTCGTTAAGCCTATTCTTTGAAGTGGTTTATAAATAACTGTAGGTAGGTACATTGTAATAATGCAACTCATGTTTATATTAAAATCCATCTAACCGTTTAGGCAACAAAGCGTTCCTAAGAAACAGACATACGCACGAAATTTGCTTCAAGTCAAAAATTACATTGAATCCTAATGAACCTTCCCAATTAACAGATACCAGATAACTATATTGTTTTGTTTTTAACATTTAAATTATTTTGTTATTGCTCATGAGCCACTAAAAAGATTCATTTTCAATAACATTTAACCCGCGCGATCGCATCATTCCGTAAGGGCTACGCTCAACAATCATTACCCTTCTTCGACCGGTCGCGTAAACATAAACCGTATTCCAATTGTCACTTCAATATCGTAATAGGTGGGTTACTGCACTACTCTACAGATTAAACACGAGTTCACTCCGCGCGCCGGGCGCGGCGGTGACTCACGCGCTGCCCACGCGCACGCGGAATGGCGTCTAATGGCCGCGATTGATCCGAGCTCCCGCGCCGCTGCGGTCGCAAGAGCGCCTATAATAACAGCATGGACGACCACGGTTTAATAGGTAAAACCCGCGACATAATTAGAACCAGATATAATAACTTTTAGGCATGAATCACACATCAGAAGCGACGTAAGGACGATTGTGGACTACAAGGAATTTTAGTGTACCGCAGTCCGATTATGCACAAACTAGTCTAACTAACTAAAATTCATTGTAGTACACAATCCCCCTAAGGCGCAGATTCGACGCGCAGGCGCGGCTTTTTGTAGGCAAGTTTTCAATCGGCGCCGTCAACTCTTACAAAATATCGCGCCTGCGCCTTATCCTCGCGTTACGTCGCTTCTATGTAATTAGCGCATTAAACGGCCTAACAGATTTCCATGAAACCTACCTAAGAACTACCTTAGTTAAACCAGCTAACTATTTAAAAAAAGCCGAATGGTTTTCGGTCCACGTGTTAGGAACCATGACGCGACAGACAGACATGTCAGCATCGGATACAACAATGGATGAAATTGAGTTTCATATGCAAACAATATTAATAATCTAAAGACGTAATCGTAACTCCCACAACTAAGAACCACGAGTAAATTTACTATCATACCACTGCAAACCTTAAGTGGCAGTGGGCGGGCACATTGAAAGGTTGTAGAGTGGTGACCAGGTAGGTACTTACGGAAAGGCGCAGTGTTAGCAGGCCTCCCACAAGGTATACCAATGATCTGATAAGGGTTGCAGGAAACACCTAGTTGCGAGTAGCACAGGAACGATTATTTCTGTACTCTGTGGGACCTATCATAGTAAAGATCATCGGGGCAGATATATATTTTAACCTGGCGTGGGTACTGGGTTGCATGTCCAGTAGGAAAAAGTTTCGGCTTACAAAACGTTAACGATGATAAAAAATTAAATGTAAGTTAGTAGGTAAACACCTATTTCTATTCTGTTTCATGGTAGCAGTCACGAAATTCTCATGAACTGGAATACTCCGAAGGATAACGCTGGCGATTAGACTGAAATTTCCGCGACCGCTCACAGGTTATTATTATCCGCCGAGGCTGCGTCGATGATCGACTAACGTCGAGATAACTTGGGCACCTCGAATATCACGTTTAGTTGGGTAGATTGTCACAACACATCACCAAACAAATGTCCCATCGTTTCCGTCTCACCAAAAACAAGTAAATAGTTGAAAGAGTTGTTAATCGAGTACCTCTGAATGTGGATATGATTGCATACATAGCGTTACCTCGCCTAGTAGTACATAGAAGTAGGACATTGTACCCACCTCCTCGATTTATAAAATGAGTTACTCCTTCAAACTCACTAACTTCATGTTGCCCAACACTAATGTTAACGCACTGACGGGTCAACTAGTCCTTAGTCGACAAATTCAGCTGTGAATTATTAAGGAGAATAACACGGCACGCGGCAGCAGAAGCGCTCCGCGGAACCGCCGGGGTGGGCCGCGGGAGTTCGGAGAAGCTCGGGCGCCCGGAGACGCGCCCTAATTGCCGGTTAAAACTATCTCGCAGCCAACCCTCCAGAAAACTAAATTATTAACTCATTATACATGCAGAGAATTAATTTTGAATGGTATTTGGAGGATTATGGCCGGAAATCGTTGGTGTTTAGGAGGCGCTTTGACGGTAAAGCTCGATTGTTTTGCAATTTTAACATTTCAAACTACAGGGGCCATCATGACTTATGACTATGCGCATATGCGCGCGGCTATTTTATTGGACGGTCCTGTTGCTGTCCAATCATATTACACATTTAAATCTGTATAAATCTGTAATGTTTAGCAGAATTCGTGTTAAGTGTACAACAACCAACAAATAAAAATAGTTTAGTGTAGCTATTACAGAAATTAATTTTAATTACAATTTCAGTTTGGAAGGACGGTCTAAAACTACAGCTTCAGTCTGTAGACTAGACAGTCCCTTACTCCCTTTATCTTTACATAGAGTTCTGTACTAGTCTTTAAAACGGTCCGCCACCAAATCCCGTTCTTATCATCCAATTAACCCTGCCCCGTTACTTGGACTGCGTTAACGCACACAATTCTCGAAACAATACTACTATAGTGTACAGTTAATGTCCGTATAACCTACGGGAGACAAGCCAAAGTGGTCCGCACGTGGAAAGTGGCGCATAAAATAAAACTTTCAAACTTATTGCCGATGAGATGCCAGATCCCCGCGCAAGAAACTCTTCCTATTAACACAACTCCCGCTCACTTCGCTTTAGGTAGCATCCATTAACGTTTTTACGTAGAATATTCCAACACTTAGCTGTATTTGACCGGTAATGGATGTTAAGTAAGAGGAGATAGTTGTTGCGTAGTGCGTTCGCGACAGTTTAAAAGTGCATGTGCACCCACACGGAACTTGGACTCTGCGCGTCGAAATACTTGCATTGATACAACACACCGCGGAGCAATAAACACATGAAATGCCGCCAACGTGCAATCGTTTGTAATTTAGACACGCTAGTGTGTCACCGGGGCACTCAATGAGTTACATCATTCAAGGCCGAGCTCCGTGATTCGTATATAAAATGAACTCAACGTAGTTCGGAGACATGTTAACCCATTAACAATTATTGCGGCCTTCTGCAATGTAGGGCTAGCCGAGATACAAAGTTTGCATTGCAAACGCTGATAACGTTTCTGTTTTCTATCGACTCGAAATATATGGATTTAACATAAGACGTCGACGATTTTGACGATTTTCGGAAATCGAAAACATAGAGTTATGGCATCTCGACTAGGACTGAAGAAAAGCTGCGTGAGGTAGCTCGAGCTTTCTTTTATCACTTACCTACTACTACTTTTTTAAATTATATACTAATTATATTTTTAATTAATTACTTTGGGGAGCATAGCGCAGAGCATAGCACTACCTTGACATTCATAGGTGCACTACCGTGCCTAGCCTATATTAACTATATTTTTCATTCATAGATACACTTACGCCTTTATTCCCAGAGTGGGGTAAGCTGAGCTAACAGAATTACCAACCTCTCTAAAAACTTGCTTATATTTATCCTGATTGTATTTGTTTCACGTCCGATTTCGACAAGCATTGTCGTTAGATTCGTCCCAGTATTACAGGGTTTTTTTTAAATGTGATATTGGCGAAATAAAAATAATAAAACCCAAGATAACTAACATTATATGGACGACATTATCCAAAGTGACGAAATTTTTGCAGAAATAAAGTGAGGTCGACGTAGAATCAAGAAAGGTCATCGTGTGTTAACTACAATTCTTCTCTGACGCCAAGCAAATTACTCCTAAGGACGCGTCTACAGCAGTGCGGCTATCACAAGTTACCCGCGACTTGGCTAAATGTCGATCGAATGTTCGATTTTGCGTTGGGTTCGTATTAAAAAGTTAGCGCTTATTTCTGAGTCAGTCGCAATCGGTCATTAGATCACGTTAACGAAGTTATTCTCTTACGCAGGATGGGCGAGCAAGCTCGGCTCGACCAACTAGCCTAACTTGAACCTTACGCGCGCCGGGACTAAAAGGTCATCCGTGACTAAAACCTTTACTAGCTTCTGCTAGGCAAGGACAGCATAACACGTCTCTTTGCGAACTTAGCTACACATATCCAGTTAGGCTTGTCGGATAGTCTTTGCTGTATGTCTATTGCACTACAAACATTTAAACAACTCGCTAGCAACCTCGTCAGCGATTTGACACTGGTGGTCCCTTATACATTACAAGTTCGGGCTTATCTCAATTTCAAAAGTTGAAATACGAAACATATAAAAGCACGCCCTGACGGGTCAACCAGTGTATGTTGGTCAACGAACTTACAGGCGAGTTATGTAAGAGACACACCACAGGGACGGGACTGCGCGCGCGGCACAGAGCACAAATAAAGGAGCCATGATCGATCGCAGCTATATCCGTGCGTCGGCGCAGTGACGCAACGACGACGCGTTTGGGGGAAACGCAGGCGGCTTTATTGACATTAGTCAATGGCATATGGTTAAATAGATTAAACCGCTTAGCAGTATTCGCAATGTTGTGTGTCATTGCGGTAAGCCGATGAAATAACTCATATGACTAGCATAGACAAGATGTTGAGTAATTGTTTTTATTTAATTTTTAGAGTTTGCTTGTTAATAAGTATTGAGTAATCGTAACGATATTAACGATACTTGTTAAGTATTTAAATATTAATTCTCTTTCCTACTTATATGCTTTCGTGGCTGTAATCTTGTCAGTGATTTTAAGTTTGTAAAATGTTATATTACCCGTATTAATGAAGAACATTTTGCCACAGCTTGCGAGAGACAACCATATACCGCCCGCATGTCCTCTTAATCACTCGATGAAGCGAAAATAACCTCTTCTGCAATTATGTCATTGGCGGAAACCTTCACGCGGTCCGCAGCGCGCGGTTAAATGTATTTCAGATTGTAGAAACAAATGGATTTCCAGCCGTTTATTACCTATCTTAAACAATTCACAGTCTACCTCATTGTCGAAGATACACTGGTTGACCCGTCAACGCATACAAAATACCCGTTTAGAAATTTCACGACGTTGGTCGCAGTTCAATCTAGCGCAGCGTTCGTCGAATTGTCTTTGAGAATAGCCCTAAAGAGGTCCTAGACAAGATGTGTACCGCTATCGTAAACGATTTACGAAAACTGACGAAAGCGCTCGACGCGTCCCTCCAGCAGTTTACGTCAATCCTGTATCATATCGAGAACAATAACGTTTTCGCAACGCATCTAGGGCCACAGTATTCATTTTAAGAGTTATCATTATCACCCTTGTATTTAATTATTTGAAATGTAATCAAATAATTCAATAGCAAACGCAATCTTGCGTGCGGTGAATCACTATAATTGAGTAAAACTTCATACGTCTCACTCATGCATTTGACGTATTTACTTGTCGAACATCTTTTCGACTGAGGCGGATTCGACCAAACGAAAATAAGGTCTTATACCTAGTGTATAGAGTAAGTTTTAAGTTATGTCAATTTAGTTAATGACTTTTTCCAACAACCACCACGGTATTACGTGGTAGAACCATTGGTTAGTTAGGTGGTAAGTGGTACAAAGAATCATAGAATTCTATTGCAGCAGCAGCGGCGGATAGCAGCGAGCCCTCGCTTCCGCGATTCGTTTGGCAAAAATTCAAGTGGGCACATAATTTAGTGTTTAATTCCTCTCGAACAGTAAATTCTATGCCCGCGTCACCAGAAGCGACACGGCCATTATGCAACCGGAATTTAATAGTTTTAATTATAGCGGCTACATACTCGGTCAGTCTATGTGACGTCACAGACCCGGTCTATTTAGTCAAATCAAATGGAATGACGCTAACACTTTAGTTCAGTCATGAGTGTCATGACTTAAGTCCAATGGCTTTCGCTTCTCGATCGACATAATAACCGAAAAAGTCTAATCACGGGCGCGGCGCGGCGTGATGCCACGGCCCTCAGGCACGATCAAATGGAATGACGCTAACACTTTCGTTCAGTCATGCATGACATAAGTCCAATGGCTTTCGTTTCTCGATCGACATAATAACCGAAAAAGTCTAATCACGGGCGCGGCGCGGCGTGATGTCACGGCCCTCAGGCACGATCAAATGGATTGACGACAAATGGCGGGCAGGAAACATCCGTCCAAAATTTCTTGACCACGATTTTGCAGGAAATTATGGACGATCTTTTGAGGACATTTTAACTATAAAGTACAGTGTTAATATTTTTATAAATATTAATATCCAGCTTTAAATGACTTAAAAATAGTACTCACATCTTGGAGACTCTAACCAAGGTTAGGTTAGAGTCACAATATTTTTTATTAGCCTTTCTTGGCTTGTCTTAGTCGTATTCGTCGTAGCTGAATATGTTTTTCTCGAGCCATCTTTCACTAGATAGAAAAGTGAGGACAGAAGTGAAAAATTTGGTCATTCGTTATCATTACTAATTTCAGCAAAACTCTCCCAAGGACATAATTACATAAAAAATACATTAATAAAATCGCCTCATTATTCCTACGAGCGCGTCGATCTATTACCATTGTCAGCTCTGTTAAAATAAGCTATGAAGTATGAAACCGGATTATATAGCTGAATGATATTCGTGCTTGATCAGTCTAATTGTCGAGTTGCCAGGGAAACGGGATCCTACTTTGAAAATCAAAGTTCGACGTTACGCTATCCATCCCACTCTTAATCTGTTCTTGAATGACGAGTGAAAGGGACGTGGCATCCAAGGATTCGACTTAAGTGCTCGTGGAAAATTCTGGTGGAGGTTAACTTCCAAGATATCTCGATATGGCGGCGACGAAGCCTAAAAACGAGTCGACAGACTTGTAAACTACTTGTTAGTGTTTGTCTTGGTCGCATTCATCGTAGCTGAATATGTTTTACTTCAGATATCTTGGACACGACACGATAGATAGGTATGCGAGGGCGGGGGTCTTGATTCCATGCGAGCCTAACAAGACGATAACATCAACTATACACGATATTGGCAAGTTTCACTTTAGTATTCTTACTATCAGCTTTGGTTGATATTTATACTAGGACATAGAAATATTAAAAATAATTAATATTAATATTATAAATGCGAGTGAGTTTGTTAGACCGGATTACTTGGTTCAACGCCTCAGAGACGGACGGACAATAGGTATTTTTTTGGGTTCCTTAGTCAAACTACCTAACCTTATAGTTTCGCCATGTCGTCCGTCCGTCCGTCCGCAGCCTAGCTCAGAGACTCTTAGTACTGGAAAACTGTAATTTGGCATGAATTTACATATAAGTCACGCAAACGAAGTGGTAAAATAAAATGTAAAAAAAATATGTTGTTGTAGTGTACCTCCGCTACACGTAACGTGGGGATGTACTTTTTTTTCTCGTCTAACCTATAGCGTGGGGTGTTTTTGGATAGGTCTTTTAAAAATTTCGCCGGTTTGTGGAAACAATTTCTCTATTAAGCTAATTTTTGTTATAGTCATGTGACCCCCCCCCCCCTACAGCCAAAACGACAAATAGGTACTACGACTCTAAAAACACATTTAATGAATTTTATAGAAAAACTATCACGACTAAGTAGACTTCATTGGTTCTTGAGTTACAAACGGTTTAAATGTTTATACCTACCGAAAACTTATTTGCGGTGATGGTAAACTGACCGCGACCTATGTCTATGGGATAGCAGTTTTCCAACAGCATAGTTAAGTTTGTCACGAGGAGTCATTTGTTTGTAGTAACGGCTTCGGAACCCAACACTGAGCATGTTCCGACATGCTCTTGCCCGGTTTTTTTTACAGTTGACGAGAGACGTATAGGTACGCGAACGCGGGGGCCAATCTCTCACTAATTGACCTAGTCCTAAACTTTGCTCTAGGCTTGTAGTATGGGTACTAGACAACGATATAATAATACTTACACAGCAATACTCATAGACGGCATCCATGACTCAGCAGGAACGTCGCGCTCATCACAGAAATATCTGCCTTTACTTTTTACTTTCGTAGGCAGGCGTCGTGTCGTACGTAAGTATATACACGTACTTAGCAATTTTTCGAAATGTATGCCAACTAACAGACCTCTCATTTACATGTATTAATAGGGAAAATGGAATAGCTACCTATATTTTAAGAGTACATATTCGCACATCCTGATCAATAGTGACCTAATTCACAAATTTAAAATTTCGAGTTAGGTCTCTATAATAATAAATTTATGACACTTTGCTCAGACAATGCCGAATGGCAGGGAAACTGGCGCGTTTAAGGATATTCCGTCCGATAAGCCTGGTGGCAAGTCGCGCGCACTCGGATACGCGAGCGGTCATTATCGCCTGAGGCGGCGCGTATGTATCTGTGTCGCAAATGGCGGCCGCCACGCTGCGCTCCACACTGCACCACCACTACGGAAAATTTCTATAAGTATGTATTTGTTATAACAGAGGGAGGCAAACGAGCGGGTAAAGTATATTTGTTATAACAGAGGGAGGCAAATGTGGGTTACCTGATGGGAACTAATAACCATTTGCGGGTGGTAGGACCTTGTGCAGGGTCCGTCCGGATCGCTACCACCATCTTATCCATTAACCTACCGCCAAACAGCAGTGTTCGCATTACTGTGTTCCGGTTTGGGGATAAGACAGCCGGTGTAATGACTAGCATAGAGGCATTCCATCTTAGTCCTCAGGGTTGGCAACGCATTTGCAGTCCTAGGCTTGCAGTCTTGTGAATGCGAATGTCTATGGGTCACAGTTTTCACTTACCATCAGGTGGCCTGTGTGCTGGTTTGCCATCTCTATGATATAAAAAAAAAAAAAAAACCACCGCTTATAAGACCAGCAACTCGAGAAGAGTTATCAGTTCGTTGCCGACCAATTATATAGGGAAATGTAAGCTCTTTTCTAGAAGGCGCCCATTTCAAAACTGGTTGGAAATACCACCGAAAGGATTGATATTCTGTCAGAACAGAACTCAAAATTATTAAGGACTTCCGTAGACTTTAGATGGATCAATGACGAACCCTACTCATGGAAAGAAATAGCATTAAAATCGGTTGACAATTGACGGAGATTATCTAATACTAGCATAGAGGCATTGCATCTTTGTCATACTCGCCTTTGGCTCGTTTCATAAAACCACACTCGTGTTTTAAGTACTCTCATTGTGTATCCGTTACATAAACTACTATTGTAGTATATATACGATAAACCCTATAATCGTTAACTTCAAAAGAAACAAACACGCTGGACTTCCCAAAACGAGGCTTCCTATGCCTATAAAGAAAAACAAGAAGCATGAGACAAGCAAAGGCGGACCTTTGACGGAAATCATAAGAGACACGAGTCTCATTTTCTAGGCGGTTACTCACTCAGCCCTCATGACATACCTAAACGTCACATGTATAACTAAGCCGGGCAGAAATAACACTCCATTGTTAATAACAAGGTGGTTAATTCCATGAGAGTTTCAAGACGGATGTTCCTTTTAAGGGTTTCGTACCCACGTTTTGGGAACTTCATGGTTGAGTTGGGTGATTCTTGAAAGGGTCAATTTTCAACGTCCAGAGGAAAAAAGTACCCGTACAATTAAAACAATTCACTTTACTAAAAATGTTTCGTTACATTACCACTCAACCTACCTAGGGCAGGTTTTTTTTTGTGTTTAAGGTAATTAGAATAAGTCGTAAAAAAATATCAAACCCCTAATACATCATTCCCTTGTTGCGTCCATTCACCATTTTGGGAACAAACTACCCTGAAAAGACTAAGATATGGATTGAAATTAATTATTGTATTTAGTTCAATTGTTAGCATATAAGTTATTGATTTGAAAGAAAAAATATGGTTGCTGTGTTTATCATAGTTTTTTTTTAAATCTACATGAAAGGTTTGTCCGGAGCTTACCTATCATTCCCTTGTTGCCTCACTAAACAATGTGCACATCCCTACTTAAACGTGTTCCGACGCATTGCGCCCACCGTGCCTGACAAGCGTCAGTAGCGCTTCCAACGCCGTGGGAACAGGACGTGACTCGTGGTTGGAGCTCTGAGTTATGAAGGTAAATATATCATTTCCCTGTCTTTGGTTCACTGTGATTATCATTACCTTGAATTTGAATATAAATTTTATTTCTTGCAATTGGCATACAGTGTTTAGTGAAAAAAGAACTTCATGAATGACTGCATGTGTTGATTTAATAGTTATTCCTGTAAAACTAACAGTTTCAGTACAATCGACAAGAAACCTACTTTTTCTCACTCCCCTGGTTCCCATTCCCTTGACTTTTTGAACAAGGTGATGATAGTTTCTTAAGTTGCCTAGAAAAAAACAATAGTTTTCCTTTAATTCGCATTGCATATCGTCCCTTTCGATGTAAAAAGACTAAAGCGCCATTTTGGGACAAATTGATTTGAAACCACTTTGCTAATATATACTTTTTTACCGACTTGAGTGCTGATGCAAATTTGATCGACCTTATTTATTAACAAATAAGGGCTATCTTGTGCAATTCTGGTTGCACAAAGCACTTAAGTGCATATTAGCTTACGCTTACAAACTAAGTTGTAAATATTAAAATTTAATGTGTATATTCCTAAAAAAAGCAATAAACCTGAAAAAAGCTTACAAACTAAGGTGTACATATGAAATTTTAATATGTAGATAAGATAAAAATCTTACACACTAAGGTGTATGTATTTTTTATGTGTACATACGTGAAAAAAAGCTTACAAACGAAAGTGTATACAGTGTATTTCTTCTATAAGAACATAAATTTTAACCAAAGTACTGTTAATGATTTTATAATAAAAAAAATCAATTACAAAAACCATAATAAAAGACCATAATTATTTTTTAAAGTTCTCATCGAACAGCAATGTAATGCAAAGTTTTAATGGATAGTTATTAATCAAATGTTCCTGATGTCACAATGATTTTTTATGGAAAAAATATATAAAACAAAATGTATCAAAATATATTCATTTGAGTTAGGGCTTATCATTTCAGACCTCAAATCATTATGTTCGTATGGCAGATACACAGTGTACCTATATGAAATTTTAATTTGTATTTACCAAAAAAAAGCTTACAAACTAAGTTGTACTTATAAAAATTTAATGTGTATAAACCTGTAAAAACGTAAACGTTATGATTATTTTTCCTTTAAAAGGTTCCTCTCTTTAGTTGGTGGAATGTCTCTCTATATCTTCTATATTTATCTATATTTGTTAAAAAAAAAAAATGATTATAGAAAAAATACCAGTTAATGCTACCAGAAGACTGTTAATTTGTTAAAATTTTATTTTACTAAATAAAACATCTGATCTCAATACTGCTGAAGATATCATTCCCTTGTAATTTTTAACATTCCCTTGTAAATGTTATCATTCCCTTGTCGTTTTTATCATTCCCCTGGCAGCTAAATTTTAAAGTGGTATATTTCTGTACCTAGTTGACAGAATGTGATGCCCATTCGATAAATACGCTTATAATTAAGTAAAATTTCATATTATATTGTAACTAGTTTAAAATTTATTAAAATAAAAAACGACAGGGGAATGAGATGAATAATCCAATTCTCAAGAATGACCCAGTTAGGCGGCGCTTAAGGATGGAATCTTTGAAATTTCTCGAACGGATTTTAGATCTACCTCTAACACAACTAATATAAGTGCATTATGGATACTGAGATCCAAAGCCCAAACCCATTACTAGAATATCAAGCGTTAAGATGCACTTAAGATGTGCTTAAGAGGTGTTTAACTCCTCAGCATTATGCTGAGCCAGTGTCCGATTCACTGCCGCGAAGACACACTCACTACTTGTTTATTGTTGTTACTGTTTTCAATTGTTTATTTTTCTGTGTGTCTTGTGTGTGTAGTGAATAAATGTATTTTTCTTTTCTTTCTTCTTTTCTTCACTTACACGGGCATTGTATCATACTTATATTATAAATGAGAAAGTCTGGATGTTTCGATGTTTGTTTGTTACTCAATCACGCTTCAACAACTAAACGGATCGGGATGAAACTTGGCATAAATATAGGTTTGATCCTGCAATAGAACGTAGGATAGTTTTTATCCCGGAAAATTGGACAGTTTCTGAGGGAGCAGCGAGAACGAATTCTACGCGGACAGAATAGCGGGTAAAAACAACAGTACGGACATCTCATTATTATTAAATTGCCGTTAAAAGCCATCCGTGTAAACACCTTGAACCTGCTCTAACTACGAAAAACTAATCAAATCAACTCGTTGTTTCTAAGCGGTCATCACCCATTCTGTTTAAGTCTGCTCTTGTGGACGCTTAACTTTGCTGGCCGGTCATTTGTAAGGGTAGTACAGTCAGCATCATATAGTTTGTAGCATCCAAAGTAGCCAAATGGTTCGTTACACGCCCTTGTTACTACGGTAATAATGACGTGTAACGTACTATTTGGCTACTTTGGATGCTACCAACTATATGACGTTGACTGTACTTATCTAAGATAAGATTACCATCAACATAAGTGATATCAATACGTAACAGCGAGCTCCCACTGGTCAATTGTCGGCTCCGACAAATTATAGGGTCTTCTAGTGGCAACTGGCAATACATTTCATATGAGGCTGTACATATCAATCAGTGTAGGATAGGTGTACGCAGCCTCATATAAAATGTATTGCCACCAGAACACTAGATAGGGTAAAGTCACCAGTGGTCAGCCAGAGACCAGAAGTCGACCTTATATGAGTGTGAAGAGTGGGAAATATATGTTTCGTACTCTTTCCACTCATACAAAGTATAGGCAGAGGCCGACTACATGTATCTGGCTGACTACTGGTGACTTTACCCTATTATTTTGTTGAGTCCGACAACGTGTGTGGTGTGGTTTTAAAACAATATAACTATATGGTTATTAGCTCATCAAGTCAATAGGATTTTAAAGCTGGTTTTCACTAGATTTGTTTCTTAAGAAAGTATACAGACGGTTTTTCTGGTGCGCAGCGGAGCCGACCAGCGATCGGGCGGTGACGGGCGCGTAAAGAGCTCTCGGTGCCCGGCCGCCATCCGGCCGCCGTCGCCCGATAATTTACCGCCCCCCTCGCGCCTCCCCCCTCGCGGTTACGTAAAAACTTGCAAGCTGCGCTTTGCTTTCTAAGGACTATGGTAATAATAGCGCCGCGTGAGTCAGTTCCCAGTTGACAGGGTTAGGCGCAGTTCTAAACACAGTAGTTGGCGACATGTTTTTAACATAGAAGCGTCTATTGTCACGCAAATATTGCAACTATCCAATGCCAAGTTGTGAATAACCTAAAACAGTTCTTGCACAAAACCCAAAAGTCTGAACGTGGTCTTTTACGAGTCTAATGAGACGCATAATACTGGCCAACAACGCCCTGTTACTAGGATACCACCAAATCCAAATTACGTCGACACTACTTACGAGCATTGGTAATTAACGTAATTATTCCCTTGCGCGACTCACAGGGAATTGTTTTTGAATTACAAGTTGGCTGGGAAAATTCTTTTAATGATGTTCCTTCTTGTTTTGACCAAAACTGTAAAAAAGACACCCTATACAACAGGTTTGCAATAAGTACGCATCGTTCAAGCTTATAATTAGAACAATCGATGGAAATTTACCATCTCTGTCTCAAAATATTGCGGTGACAGCTGTTTTCGACTGGCTGACGCTGCGTTTCGATTGCATTTGTTTTTGTTTTCGATACATCGCGGCAAAGTAGCGCAATAGGCGTCAGATAACGCGGAGTTGCTCAAAGACTCGTGCCTTATCGCCGCCGGGTTTTTGCCACATCGCCGGGAAAGTACATATTACACAGGGTGGAAAGAATGTCACATGAATTGGAACTAGCTTCAATATGGAGGATGTTTTTGTAGGAATAATTTACCCCGTATTTGATTTCAGCAAGTAACCGGGAGATCGATCGTTGCCTCGCCTAGGGCTGAAACCGAGTTTCCCCGAAGCTAACCACTTGACGATTTAATTTCTTTAATAACCCTATTACGCAATTTTCATTCAAATCTTTAGAGCAGAATCTAAGTTCACTCTAACTAAGTAGAAGATACGTAATGAAAGATTTCTTTTAGGGGTTTTAGAATATTTTTGTCTCATCTGCCTGATTCAATTGGCGATTGGGAAAGATACATTTCCAAAAACCCATGAATGCAATACTTTCAAAGTTGGATTTAAAGTCTCCTTTAGTAGGCCTTCCATGCGTCATTCATAACTATTTCACACCCTATATACCCAACACATTCTATGCCAAAGCTCCTCGATTACTGAACAAATTAGACTGTTTATGGAGTACTTGGCTCCACGGTAACAAAGGACTAGAAGTGATTCCGTGGGAACGGCGGAAGGGTTGGCGACGTCGCGCGGCAAAAAACCCGCCGCGGCCGTGAGAGCGGTGGTCCTCTATTTACATCGATTGTTGTTCTAAATGCGGAACATCGGCGCCGATCCTGAGGGCTTCATTCTTAACTCTTTCACTGCCACGGGCTAAAGCCGCGTCACAGCACGGCACGCCACCATACATTTTTAATTTCCTGCTAAAGAGTCACGACAAGGTGTCGTGAATCGGCGCCGCACGGGTGTTCAGTTTTGGTCGCCTGCGACTTCTCAGAAATAGGATGTGTTTATGCAACATTTTTTTAAAGCAAGCAAAAATTTTATTACATTAACTTAGTAATACTAATGACAATTTTTGTAACTTAACTTTCAATTATTATTACAAAATTTGATCCTACAATACTAAGTTGTTAAGTACTACTAATAGTACGAAAACGAAATCGGTGATTATTAATAATGAAACTGTTCTTATTTGAAAGGTGAAGAAAAAACCCATTTCATAATTTATATAATTTATTAAGTATAGTAACAGATAAAAAAAACATATTACATTTCAATACTAATATTTGATTGTTCACAATGAAATTGATCAAAACATAATCCCTGACATAACCCCGGTTGGTTCGGACACTTAGGGCAATAGTCTCCCGTGTCTACCCTTTTTTTATTATTTCGCCAACACATCACACACCTTTTTCTTTTTAATCTATTTGATTTAGGGTCCCTCGGTAATTGGTATGATGAGTGGCGGATAACGGGAGTAGATGGGAGACTATTGGCCCTTTCCTGGCTTGAAACCAATGCCCGAATAATTATTTGTCTAAAGTCATATAAGGGCATCGGTTTTTCGCCGTATCTGTTGTATAGGGAGTGCGCGTTACATAATATCATACTAAATATATGCACTCCCAGTTTTTTATACCACCGTAGGGTTTTATGTTCAGGGTTATAATAGGACATCATTTGGTCGTGCTTATCTATTCCTCCCATATATTTATTATATTTTAGCACGACACTTGGTTTGGTATTGGTAACATTTTTTGAATTAGTGTAGTCTTCCCACTCACCATCATGTTCGGATGAAATCATCAGTACCTCTCGGCGGTCGTTCCATTTTGTTATACATATACCGCTGTTATTGTGCAAAGAAATTTTTTCGTGTTTAGCTAGTTTCTTTTTTAATATTTCCATCGGATTGCCTTTTCTGTTGGAACGTAGTGTTCCAGTGACATGCGTATTATGTTTAATTAAATATTCTGATAGTTCAATCGAGTTATAATAATTGTCCATGTACACCGAATGCCCTACGCCCAATTTTTCCTGTAAAAGCTTTTTTACTACTTTCATAACATGACTTTTCCCTCCCAACACAGTATCGCATTTTCCCCCATAAACTATGATTTTAATGACACAACCAACTTGGTCTGTTAATAAATATAATTTAATCCCATATTTGTGTGCCTTCCCTTTAAGAAATTGACGGAACGACAGACGACCACGCCAGAGTACTAATGATTCATCTATGCAAAGTACTTTGCCCGGATAGTAAACATCACTCATTGTTTTATTAAATATATCTACAAGACCAGTAATTTTATTCAAGCGATTGTTACCTGCTTGCTCGTCGTAAAAGTTGAGACATCTTAGAATTAACAAAAATCTATTCCTTGAAATGTGTTTAGAAAAGTACTTAAAATCGAATTGTTCGTCGGTATTCCAGTAGTCTTCAAATCTATTGCATTTTATTGTACCCATATGAAAAATTAAACCCAAAAATACTCTTAATTCAGATACTGTTACGTCCTTCCATTTACAAATTCGTGCATACGCCTTGTTATTGGCTTGTAACAAAACCTTTGCGTATCTATTAATGTTACTAACTAAAAAAATAAGCAGCGAACTTGTAAATAGCAAGTCAAAAAACTCCAATGGCTTTTCTATTCCGCTAGAGTTTTGTAGACCAGACGTTTTTGTAAACTCCGACACATCACAGTTTTTACGAGTAAAACTCCACGTCGTCTGCGTAACCTCACTGTTAATTTCTTCAATAGGCGACGGGTCCTCGTCTTCTTCGGAGTCAGAAGAAGAGGAATTACAATCCAGCTGGAGATCGAACTCATCCGGAAAGTCTTCCAAAATACGCTTCAGTTCTTCTTCTGACAACGTATCAACGCCATCTAAAAAAACAAAAACAAATGTACTTAAATCAAATTATTTTGATAAAATAATAATCAGACATGAGCAAGAGCAAACACACCAAATCTCTTGCTTCATAAGCTGGAATTGAGTCTTGTTGAGAAATATAATGTTGGTCTCTAAACATACACAGAGATAGGAAGTTTTATAATATTAACCAAAAAAAGTTCCGTGGTTAACAAAAACTAACTTCTAAGCGTTTTTAAAAAGTGAATTTACAAAATAGTCATGCGTAATTTTATCGATCCCGGCTGTGAATGCTAGAAGATCGTATCAGAAATTGCGGTGAATATATAGAATGATTATTTGTTCTTAAAAAGGTACATTAATTGAGCTTTTAATTTTTATACTTATTGAAATTAAAAAATAAACATTAGTTAGTTTTATTTGACTCAACCTTAGTAACAGAACTTATGGCCAGACTAGGTAGTGCAAGTAAAAACAACTTGTGGGGTACGTAACATACTACAAAAACAATTAACCTTTGAGTGACTACTCACAAGCTGACTAGCTGACTAGCTTAACGGGAAAAGATGGCAAAAAATTTCCGTTAAGTTCATAACTCGAAGGTCAATTGTTATTAAACTATTAGATAAGTCCTATAAGTTCTGTTGTCATTTGTAATACAAAAAAGCACCGTCCGAATTTAAGAAAATACTTTGGTTTATTAGAAAACACGATAGTGGTAATGAGGGCGCCACTGTACGTCCGGCATTTGCTTGGTGCAGTCTTAATAGTAATATGTAAGTAGTAGTTCATTTATTTCCTTTATTTTGTAGTTTGGCTGTAGGACAACTCGGACACGTAACTTTAGTAAAAAATACATTTATAGCGCTCAATGTTTATGATAAATAGTCTTTTAAAGAGCAATGCATCAAATAATAACATCTCTTTGTTGATTTAATGTTATTTTTATTAATTTTATAATACTTCCTTGACCATGCCATTAAATATGTATACAAATTTCAGCTTTGCAATATTAATAGTTTTGAGAAACAAACAGACTGACGCGGTCAAACTGACGATTACGGAACCCTAAAAGACAAAATATACTAATGGTATTAAGCTACGTAAGTGCAACTTATTCTCATATCCTACCAAAAATAATAAATAATACTATAGGTAAGATTTATAATAAGTTTGGGAACTCACCGTTGTACACTGGAGTATTGATGTCAGCGTTCACTTCCAATCCCATCGCGGTTAAATCCGTATCCATATCCAAAGCCAGGTCATTTGTTGGAAGTGGGTTCGAAGTACCATATTTCATAGCCGTGCCAGTCGTGAGTTGCGGGTTCGGAGTATCAGTGTTCATAGCCGGGTCAGTAGTTGAATGCAGGTTCGAAGTCAGGTAATCCATAGCCAGGTAATCCATAGCCAGGTCGAAAAAAGCACAGTACACACGCACAAGAAACACGAAACGGACGGAGATGCACAGTAGTCAACGGACAAGCCAAGACTAATTCTTTACTTACCCAATTTTAACAACGTTGGTTAGTTGGTTAGTTTTTAAACGCAATCAGGGAAAGTCATAAATATCCCGGAAACTAAGCACAATAAATTGGTCTCCTTGCATTTGCACGTGCAACGATAAGATAAATAAGAACAAAAGGCGGACCAGGTGGTGACTCGAGTTCGAAGATAAAGATTATCAGACAAATGACACGAAATCGCCGCCGCCGTTGCTCCCACCTATTGTTTTTTTTTTAACAATAAGTCGACAAATGAATGTTGAAACTTTTCCACTGGGATACCTGGATTTTATATTCAAACTCTGTAGAAGTTACTAAAATTATCAAAATAAGTTATCGAAAGCCTGATATTATATTATATAATCTTACAAATACAACATTGGTTACCCAAAAATACTGCGTAATACCATCCATTACACCCTCCATTCATTACGTTTACGTTGCGTGGCCCGCCACATCACAACACGTTGTCGTGATGTTAAAAAACAACCAGAATATATATATTTTTGTTAAAACTGCAATATTATAAAATTAATAATGTATTATGCAAATATTCATATCGTTATTTATTAAAAAATATTGACTAAGAAGATTTTATGGCTATTGCAACTTTGACTCTAAAAAGGACACAGACACTCGTAAAATTATATTAAACTGAATAAGCAGTATTAATAACAAAAGGCATTAGTATACAAAATAGTGAAATTTTAAAAAGAAAAATCGTCTACCGAGGAGCTATGTTCAAAAAAGTTTTAACGACACGTTGTCGTGACCGGCGCCTAGTACGCGCACCGCGATCACGACATCGTGTCGTGAGTGGCGCTGAAAGGGTTAAGCAGAAAAAGTGCCGTAAGTGTCGTTACTTTGTAACTCCAATCGTAACAACTACAAGACTTTATTCTTGGCCTGAATTCTACTTGGTAGAGCCATACTTCTTTTGGCATGTTGTCGTATTGTCAAACTTATGTATTTACGTAAACAATACAGTAACATCGCAAAGGCAATAGGCTTTTATCCGGTTGAATAGAGGCTCTGCTCACCATTTCCCCAGACAATGATAAGTACCACCCGTGAAGTAACTAAATCATGGTTTGCCGAAGATCATCGTCACTTAAGTGCCATCTGGTGAACAGTAGTCATATGCTTATCGAAGATAGGAAGCTAACTATCAAGTAGGCCAAGCCAATATTCAAACGCTGCTAACGTTTCTATTTTCTATAGACTCGAAATGCAGGGGGTTGACTTAAGCGCTTAACGCGATCAATTATCAGTTTGCATCAGTCCAATCCAGCATTTTGTCGATTCGAAAATCGCTAACTTAGCGTTTTGCATCTTGACTTTTGAAGGAGGAAAATATTTGTATTTTCCTCCTTGTCTTAATCTTGCTCGTAGTTCCATGCATCTCAACCACATCGAAGGATAGGAATCTAATACGGCATAATGCTGATGAGTTCAGGGTGAAGTCATTGGCTTGCAAAGCCAGGGCACTCCATTCCTTTCTCTTTAACTGGTCAAGAATGAGGAGTGAAAGGGGTGGAGCATTAGATTTTCGAATTAGTGCTTTATATTAATCGTCTAGGAACGAAGCGAGCGATGATGTTTTTCATAACAACCTACACCATGGCAAAAGGCTAATTAGTTAGGGGGGTTAGTCAAGTCATAATTGGCAGGCGAAGCCTTCGTTTCTCTTCAACTGGTCAAAAAAGGGCGAGTGAAACGAGTGAATCATCTGACATTTCGAATTTTGTGCTCGTGGCACAATCCAGGAACTAAGCAAGCGCTGATGTTATCCGAAACAACAGTAAAAATAGTTATTTCGTCGTCAGTAAAATCCGGCACATTAACTCCAACATCCTCGCGGAACAGAAACGCTTTGTTCGGTCCCGGTTATGCAATATCGCCTGTTATCAGCTGCAAGGCGATCCGTTATCGGCCAGCCTTGCGCCACGCGCACTCATGACCGCGATCAGGTTTATTGTATGCGCAAGAGTGACTTCAATTATAGGCTGCACGAGGCTGCGAGTTTTAAAAATCGAATGCAAAGTAATCATGTCTCGATGCTATGTTTTTTTAAAAGGCACATGTCATCGTATTGTCAACGTTAAGGTAGCTCTATTTGACAGTAATGGCGGCCTAGTTAAAAAACGGCAGCGAGGCCCTTCACGTAATATTTAGAGTTCATGGTCTTAAGATTGAAGTCCTGAGAATGATTGCAAATGTCTATGGGTCGCAGATCCCACTTACCATATCAGGTGAACGGCGTGCTCGTTTGTCTTCCCTAGGCCATAACGAAATAACAGAAAGCAACCTACAAAAAACCCGACTGTTGTTGCCGACCAACATAGTTATAAATCCTCAATGATCGTTTAAAATGAAAAATGATTAAGAAAAGATACAGATGTTTTTTAAATACCAATTGAATGATACCCCATTTGACATTCGGTTTTTTTTTCTTTTTTACAATATGGCGTCTAGCTGCCACCATATTGAACTTTTATAACTGCCATATCTCTAGTGACACTCACAAGATTAAGACAAATCAATTGGCATAAGAATCATCATAGGAACAAACATACAGACTGATAAACACAGCCTCGGCAGCCGGATGAAAAGCTACAATCAAATGATAAAACTATATTGAATTATTTTCCTTTCAAAGGGAGAGACAAGCTAGGTAATGAACCAGCAAATCCTCGAGCCATGGATGACATTATCGCAGCAGGGGTTACAAACTGTTTATCCCGCGACTAATAGTTTCCGTCGGCGCCGGCTGCTGACTCACTGTTCAACGCGTTTTTAAGTTTTAACCAGAGTTAGAAGTTGTAGGAGTCGCTTCGATGCACATAACATTTTTACATTTAGTAAAATTATTAGTTATTCGTATTTTCAATTTTATATAATTTTATTTTATTCGACCTTCTGTCTTCATAAAAATGCTATATGGCCACGATATATTGAAATGTGTAAAATAAGTCTCCAGTCGTCAGTTCTTCACTAAATATCGAAGGTAGTTTACACAGTTTTCCTCTTGGTTGAGCAAATCCAGAGGGGCTGACGAATTGACGACGGTCCCGGGTTCGATCCCCGGTAATACCTAGTCTTGGATATTTCTGGTAATTAGATCCGATGTCATTATAACCCATAGTAGGTATAACAAGGCCTCTATTCTACCGGATAAATCCATATTGCTTTAGACGTGCTATCGTACATACAACTAAATAAAGAGCTATCAAATCTTTGACAATACGGAAACACGTCAAAGACAATATAGTTTTATCAAGTTGGAAAGAGGTACAGGCCATTCGATAAACTTGTCACCTTACAATAAGACTCATTATTGTAAATATCAGCAGACAATGTCACACCAATTGACCTAGTCCCAAACTGACAAGGAAAGGTATCCAACTGTCCGGCGCCGATTTTGTTGATTTTGATATTTATTAGAGAGTAGTTTAAAATAACAGACACGTATTTTTTTTTAGCGGCGCAAACTCAACCTGTTGGGAGAAATTGACCTCCAAAGTACTGAAAAGTGAGTAAACCCTCTAAATTATATAGAGATTTTTTTTTTATTGCAAGTTTCATAGTTTGTGTTTGATTATAAATGTTTAAGAAGATGAAAAAATATTGAGCACGTGTTTTGTTGTAAAATACGCTTCAAAGATCATCGAAGATAGATACACTTTATTTGTTTTTTTTTTTAAATATTAGTTTTATAAGTTAGGGGATTTAGTCACTTTTTAGTTTTTAGTACTTTGGATGTCAATTTCTTCCAACAACTTGAGTTTGGGCCGCTAAAAAAATATATTAGTCTGTTATTTTAAACTACTCTCTAACATATATCAAAATCAACAAAATCGGAACCGGACAGTTGGGTACCTTTCCTTGTAAGCTCTAAGCTTGTTCTTTGGGTACATAATAGACAACGATATAAATACTTATATGGAGAAATATATACTTAAATACATAGAAAACATCCATGACTCAGGAACCAATATTACCGTTTGACCTTTTGATCCTTACCGTGATTTGAACCCAGGACTGCTAGCTTTGTAGGCAGGGTCACTACCAAGAGTTAGTACCTACTGCTAGTGCTGGCTAGTGCACTGCAAGGTTAGCGCGTCGTCGAAATATTAGTCAGTTAACACTAACCTTCCCAGCCCAGTGCTTTTTTTAGGAATAGTCAATAAATGAAAGATTATTACGTTTTTGTTACTCACAAACATATGATCCTAATCTATGAAGTTAATGATCTTGGTTATCAGTCAAATGTATCGCCGATAGATGGCGACACTGGCGACCTGATGACAGATTAATTTCACAAGCGTTGCGGTTCCGTGAATTCATTGATAAGAAATTATACCGTTGAATGACGTATTTGCTTCTCGGTGGTCCTGATTCCCTTTATTTTTAACCCCCCATAAAAAATAGGGGCCCCAATGTGGACTAATATTTTGTAACATGATCCGTATATTTTTAAGTTATTTTTTTCAAATAGTATTTTCATGTACATTCAGATATATGGTGTTATAAGGTATAAGGTCAGTCCATGACGAACTGTAAGGGCACACAATTATTATAACTTAAATCTACTTATGCCCGGTTCCTATACTCAAGAAACGAATCGTTTTCCTTACGCCTCGTTAAAATATGACACATTTTGTACGTAACAAATGTCATAACGCTACGGCCCAAGGAAAACGATTCGTTTCTTGAATATAGGAACTGGGCATTATTAAAGTTCCGAGCAACTAATTTTAATTTTAAATTTAAACTTTTCACAGTGAATACGATAAAATATGAGAAAGAATGTCAATAAACTTATATAGAAAAGTTCATTAATAATTAATAAAATTGTGAAGAAATGTATAAAATTTAAAATTCCAGTGTTTCCTATGAATTTAAGAATTAATTTCTCTGTACAATGATGTTTATTTCATACATAGTATCTGGCACCCATTGTGCAACTGTACCTAGCCCTTAGCTTGGAACAAAGTTAATTTAGGGTAAATTTTTATGGATGGAATTGTATTCATCAGGTTTTACCTATTGGTTAGTTATTTTTTTATGTTCTTCTAAATTAATTAGTACCTACACTTGCTTACTCGATGCACAACCTTTCACTTTTCTCAATCTCTCAAGGGTTAGAGAGATTCCTTAACACTAACTTTTTACGACCATATTTTTCATATTAATTGTATTGTCCTGGATTTTCTTTTTTACATAAGTACAATAAAATGTTTACATACTTAGGTACATACATTTCTACAGTAACGGTGCATCGCACGTCAATTTAAAGTTGCGTGTCCATCTTAATGGTATTCATAGGCGAGAGGCTTGGTTTTTGTCGCGCATGCGCGCCGGCATCCTACCTGACGTTGACGCGCGATCTTATTACGGGGAAAAAAACAAAGGCGGCGCGGAGCCCGGGGATTTATGGGGCGCGGCGCCGGCGCCGCAGGGCTGCCGCGGGGTCGATATCAGGGATTAGTTTAGTTCATTTACTGTTCATGTTTACTATACAAATTGTGTCGCATGTCAAAAAATGCGGAATAGAGATCGTCAACATAAATACCTACTAATAATCAAAGAATACAAAAATCCGATTTGTTTTGGATATTATTTAGATTTGTTTTAAGATCTTGTCTTGCTTCTAAATTATCGTAGGGTAAAGTGACTGACCAGTGATTACCCGCTACATTTTTTAGAGACAGCAATCACAGAAAAAAATATTGCTTACGTTGAAACATAGCTTTGTTACTGCTTGTTACACGTATGTATGTGTAGCAAATGTTTTTTTAGTGATTGCAGATTCTAAAAAATGTATTGGGTAATAAAATAACTGGTCGCGGGCAATAACAGGTTTACCCTACCTTATCATATTGTTGACGTTATACACACATCAAAGATGGCCAAGGATGAAAAATGTCACTACATTATTACACATTATGCATTTCTGTCGTATAGTAACTTCTGTTACGTGAAATATACTGTGTTACATCAACAATTTGATTACGAAGAGGTGACGATGGAGCTATGCCAAAGTGACGTATTGAAGCAAATGGCAAGAGACCTTTTGATTTGGCTTGTTGCGTTACTTTATCATATAGTTACACATCAGATATCATCAAAATAATTTATGGATATTTTTGATCCTTAGACATTTTTGATGTACCTACACTGCACACGTGCAGTGCTGCACGCGTTCAGAGATCTTTATGCTAGATGGACTTTTTTTGCGATCTTGTATTATAATTTTCCAAATACCTGAGATATCGTCTTTGAAAGATCACACTTCTCATAAGTAGTTAGTCGGGAACGTATCAGAACGCCTAAATTAATAAGCCTAATGTACATATGCCTAAAAGTTCATAATACCTAATGTATTAATTTCTGAAACCGTTTTCCGGATTGTTACAAAATAAACCTAACCTGACCTAATGAAATCTAAACATGGCCTTTTAAAAAATCCTGATAAGATGACGGTTTCAGAAAAAAATCCATTAGGTAGTAAGTATAATACATTAGGCTTATTAAGTTTAGGCGTTCTGATGCGTTCCCGTTGGCGTATACGGTTATAAATTACTTTTTCTCCGGCTACCATTATGCAATAGAACATACAATACACACCAAGGAACGTGAGTGACAACCCTGGCGCGGGCCCAAACCGCGGCGGCTCGCGACTTCCAGGAAGCGCGATGCGGGCAGGGCTGCCGGCGAATATTGATTGCCGGACCATTAGCGCGTCCACCGCCCGCGACGCCCCGGGGCGTCGTCCACCCAAGCAAATGACGATCGCGGGCAACTAATGCGTTAATGCGGCGCATTTCCTGCCGCGCTCTGGGGCTTGGAACGATGGACGCACTCCTGTTGACTAGTAACAGGCTGGCTGGGACAACGGCGAGTGCATCGATAAGTTATAGGTACAGTCGATTACAAAGAGGATGCATGTCTTTATAGTCGAGTGTGCGAGTGTGCCAGTGTAGCTTGACTCTGCAAACTAGGCGTGCCTGCACTGGCTACGCTGGTCACTCAATTTACTTGCTAATCCGAGGTCAAGTTACATTATAACTTTACGTCGCGTTTAGCGGTTCTAAAGACGGGTAGTGGACGTAGGTACTTTGGTCTTGTACGAAGTTCTAGTAGATTCACTCCATAATATCGACGTGTAAAAGAAACCCTCATGTGGCCAATTTAGTGTTCTCATACTTTTAGCTACTTATAATTTTCGAAATTTAAACGATAGAAAAACAATTTTCTTTCATCAACTATAAATTTCAGTGTCACGGATTTCATCAGGTATTTTTATTCATTACTCATACGTGATCAGCCTAAAGGACTCATTCTTCGTTTGCAAGATTGGATTGAAATGAGCCGCAGTAGACTCTTTTACGTTATCAAGGTCTAATAGTTTACGTTTATATATGATCCTAATCCTTAAGTGCATGTTGTAACAACTTCCCAATTATCACAATTCTGTGACGCTTGAAGGCAGTCTAGAAATCTAGAAAGTTCCGCGAGCGCTAATCGCAGGCAGTGACCCGCCGCGCGCGACGCGGGGCCGGCGCCGGCGCAGCCGCGATCAATGGCGCGCTCCTCACTGGGCCGCCAACTTGCCCATTGCATTATCTTTTTTAGTTAACCCATTATTTACTAATTAATAATAACTCAACAAGTCCAATGTAATGAGAGCAACACGATTTTTTGTCATATTGCACATTTGATTGTGTCCTAGTTAGTTAACCGAAAGTGCGATGTTTTATTTTCGGCGTGGAGAACGGATACGATACCACGCCATACACGCCGATACACTTGGCTCTTAAAAAGCTATGAACCGGAAGTAAAAATAAGGACAATATAATAATGTCAGGGGCAAATTTTGCAAAAACGTGTCCTAGTCTTAAACAATTGAACACAGGCTTCGTAGGGCGCTACTAACTTAACTAGGTAGGCAAGAAGTCCACTGCTGGACAAAAGCCTTCCCCAAGGTCATCCAGCGGTTTCCCCCGACCTTTATAAGATCGTCGGTCCACCCTGTGGAAGGCCTGCCGAGACTTACCACTACGTCGCAAATTCTTAGAAACACCTAGATATTTCACATATACCAACACCATTTATTATTAATCCCGTCAGAGATACAATTCGGTCGCAAGTCGCGAGCGCGCAGCGGAACCGACGCCTGCGCTGACCTCGCCGCGCCGCACGCGCACGTTGTCGCGGACTGCGCCGCGGATCACTGCCGACACCTACTGCTTTGTTGTTCTCTAACCGCCGCCATTCAATATACATTCAAGCTACAGTTAGACGTATTACCTTCGATCGTCTTTAACTTACCAATGATTGGTTTTGTCTAGGTCTAAATTATTGTTAACCCTCAACGATAAGAGAGGGGTGTAATACATCTTTTTTTATGGCAAGGAGAAGGCCCACGAGCACTCTGGCCAGTCTGGCCACCTGATGGTAAGATCTGAGACGCCTAGGCATTTGAATTATCAATTGCGTTGCCAACCGTGAGGACCAAGATGGACTGCCTGTATGTTTATAATTTCAACGGTTGTCTTATCCCCACACTGGAACATAACAATGCGAATGCTGCCTGTTGGGTTAATGGATAAGATACTGGTAGCGATCCGGATGGACCCTGCCCAAGGACATATACCACCACTTTCTTGGGAAGTGTTGCTTTCCCTGCCGCTCCCACTCGTAAACTTCTTACCATGAGTTGAAATTAACGTATTCGCTAGCGAGTCGAATGCTCTGTCCCTCGCACTCTCTAAGAAAACGGCCGAACCCTATATTCAAATCGCGGATAGATAAGGCTTACTTCGGGTTAAAATGTAACATTTGCCCATGCAAAATGTGTCAAATTTTAATCCGAAGTATCTGTCCACGTTTTGAATATAGAGTTTGGCCATAAGTAGGTACTGTAAGCGAGTATGGTAACTGTAATTCAGGGTAAGGGTAATTGAGTCACCTTTGAGCTACACCCAGAAATTCCTAATGCATGGCCAACCTGTGAGAGAGTGAGCGTGCGTGACCTAGAGGCTTAAGGACTCCACAGACTCACAGTCCGTCGGCCTATATTCAAGGCATTAAAAACCATATAGCCTTTGACGTGTTTCTGTATTGTCGACGTTTTGATAGCTCTTATTTACTTGACAGTAAATAACCGCTAGTTAAACGCGTTTTTACCGCCTACAATAGAAGGTTTCAAACATCACTTTACAGATTTGGTACTGTCAGGCGGTGTGACAGACTTAATTGGGACTGCAGGCAAATCGTTAATCTGTGGTGCCCATTAGGATGTGGACTCGTGATCGTAAGGTACAGAGTTCAAACCGCAGCGGTGGCTATGTAGCTATAAGTTTTTCTAACGTAAGTAGGTCAATGCCATCCATATTTTTTTTGTAAACATTTGTCTTGTACGCGTATGTAGTAATTAAATCTTTTGTTTCTCTCATTTACATTATCCGTGCTCTTGCGGTAAAGGAAAGGAGGAAAGGATCGTGAGGAAACCTGCAGATTAGTGCAGATTCAAACAGCTGAAGCTTTCTTTATTTCTTTCTTTTCTGTCTCTAACGTAAAAAGGTCGACTTAGTCGCTAACTTTCTTCATTGTTATGTTATTATCCACATTTCTTCTCAATCAAAAGAAAAGTAAGATATTTAACCGTGTTTCATTATTTAGGTAATTAAATTACAGATACGACCAAAGGACAAGGTTCTACATATGCTACAAGTGATAGGTATTATCATAATATTATTATACTTATTATTTTCGCCGATTCATTTTTTAATTATTTTCATCCTATTTCTAGGAAATATCTGGCGTGGTCCATAATAACCTACAATCCTAGCTTTTTAATTTGCCTAGTTAGCGACCGCAACCCTCCACCGTCCATATCATGCCTACTAGGAGTTCTCGTCCCCAAAAAGATAAAGAAACCCTGACCTAGACTACTGTCAGATTGAGCCCATAATGCATAATGGCAGGATACGCGCAATCTCGGATCACTGCCGCGTCTCTGACACATGCATGACCCATGAATCACCGAACAACACCCCAAGATAATTCAACTATTACAAACAACAATTCTCCAACTAATATAAAAAAGCTTCCAGTCCGTTCCAACGTCCACTTCGATATCGTTATCGCGGTACCTGCGAGCTCATTATCCCTCTACCTGCGTGTGCGCACCTAATTGCGTGCCGCGGCGCGCGGGAGTGTTACCGCGAACTGACAGCCATCGCCGTCATGCCTTTGCGTTCTAATTTTGAATATAGGTGGGCATTTCCGTTGGAAGTTATCCAGAACCTACTTCAAAAGGTATTGGGGAATTATATGGTTGTGATTAACAGTAATTCTAGTTCTAAGTAAAAATCCAGGTAATACAATGGTACTGCAAGAATTCACTACTGGCATTGATTAAACGGTTACCTAGGTACGAGGGGCGTTCAATAAATTCTCGGTATGAGAAGAAAAACAAAAGTATAACGATTAGTGTTTATTTTTTATTTTTCAATATTTTCCCCCCTTATGTTTATACACTTATAAGATCAGTCAAATGGTTTTCTTAACCCCTCATAAAAAAAATTGTCTTTGGTGTCAAAATACTCCACTACCGCTGCCTTCAACGCTTCATAATTAGAAGCATTATGCACAGCACAGTGCGTTGTCATGAAGAAGCAGCACTCCTCTGGTCAATTCCCCTCCTCTTCTCTTTGATTGCTAGCCGTAATTGGCGTAAAATGTTAGCGTAGTACTCTCCTGTAATATTTAAACCCTTTTCTTTACAATCTATAAATATATTAATAATATCCCTTTACAATCCCAGAATATTGTCGCCATAATCTTAGCAGCTGAAAGGACGACTTTGAATTTCTAGGGATGAGGTGTTCCTTTAACGTGCCACTGCATCGACTCTTGTTTACTCTCAGTGTCATAATGATGAACCCAAGTTTCATCTCCGGTCACATTTTTTTGGAGCAAACCATTAGGGTTTTTACCGCACAGCTCAATGAAGTCGGAACAAAAAGCAACGCGCGTATGCTTCTGAAACGGTGTCAACATTCGTGGTACCCATCTCGCACTAACTTTGGACATGTTAAGATGATCGTGAATAATATCATGTATTGTACCAATAGAAATATTGTTTTTTTTTATGCTATAGACCTAACCTTCACTCGACCATCTTCCAGTATAATTTTCTCCACTTTTTGGATGTTTTCTGGTGAAGTAGCTTCAACAGGCCGACCAGTTCTAGGGTCATCTTCTATGCTCTCCCTCCCACGCTTAAATTTATTTGACCACTTTTGGACAGTACGAGGGCTGTTTAAAAACTATGCTGGCTTTTAAAAACTATTTGTAAAACCTTTTTTCTGGTAAATGGCATTAACACTGGCAGGCACAATCTTTCAAATGATGACTGTCAAAAATTCAGGAAAAAAAATACAAGTTTTTGCCAGTATAACCATTGTTTAACTGTGATGACTCGTAAATTTTTAACAACTATGGAAAATCTGAATTTCGTGCCGTTATAAAACATTCTTTTATGAAGGGTTGCAGTGCTGCCACAATAAAAACTGAACTTGATTCTGTTCATGGCACTAGCGCACCAACGTTGCAGACTGTTTATAACTGGATAAATGATTTTAAACGTGGTCGGTCAAGCACATCTGATGCTCCACGCTCTGGTCACCCAATCGAAGTCACTACTGAGGATGTTGTTGAAGAAGTCCATAATAGTGTACTCGACGACCGCCGAGTGAAGGTGCGTGAAATAGCTGAGAACACAGGCACCTCCATACAGAGCGAACACATAAAATCCTGCATGAAGATTTGGATATGAAAAAGCTGTCTGCACGATGGGTGCCGCGTTTGTTGACAATCCAACAAAAACGCGAAAGAAAGCGAATTACAAAACTGTGTTTGGATATGATGAAGCGTAATCCTCGGATTTTTTTGAGTCGATTTGTCACTGTGGACGAAGCTTGGGTCCATCATTATACACCTTAATCAAAACAGCAATCAAAACAATAGATGGCGACTGGTGAACGTGCCCCAAAGAAGACTGTTTTGTCGGCTGGGCAGGTGATGGCGACAGTCTTCTGGGATGGCGAAGGAATCATTATAATTGATTACTTGGAAAAGGGAAAGACTATCACTGGCCATTATTACGCAGAGTTATTGGACCGTTTTAATGCCGAATTGTTGGAAAAACGACCAAATTGTCCCCCAAGAAAGTCTTCTTTCTTCAAGACAATGCCCCAGTGCACACGTCAACTATTGCAATGGCCAAAGTCCACGATTTGGGCTTCGAGCTGATCCCGCGTGCTCCGTATTCGCCGGATCTACCTCCGTGCGATTATTACCTATTCCCAAATCTGAAAAGATGGCTTGGAGAGCAAACATTTTTGACAACGCCTATTTTGAAGACCTTGACAAAACGTATTTTTTGGAGGGGATAAAAAAATTGTAAACTCGCTGGAACAAGTGTTTGGCCCCAAAAGGAGACTGTGTTGAGAAATAAATGTAAATTGTATTGAAAAAAAAAACATTTTTACGTTTTAAAACGACTTATCAAACAGCCTAGATAATGAAAGAGTGGACTCACGGTAAATTAAATCCATTTCTTCTTTAATAGACTTTTGATTTTTTCCCTGCTTAATCAAGAATGTTATCACTGCTCGATGCTCCAATTTAATTGACATTGTAAAATCGCTCATGGTGATCACGTTTGTTCAGCAGTAGCAGAAAAAAAAAGAACGTGTGCTATTCAAATTTACTTTTTTTTACTGTCAATGAATGACTTTTAGCGGGCAGTATTATGAATTTTACTAAAAAGGTTTACAAGATACCAATACCGCGAATTTATTGAACGCCCTCGTACCTGAATGAAATAGTATTCACCTTACTGAAGTAAGTATAATTTAGGAGCACTCGTTGCACTAGTTATAAATATCCATGTTTACATACTTCAACGCCTACGCGCTTATACGCACCAGCGTTAAGGACCTGGCCACATAACCCTTAAAGAAAAACAGCCCCACATTACCCACGTAACGTGGGGATGTATTTCCTTTTTCTCGTCTACCCCAGACTGTGGATAGGTTGTCGTTGGATAGGTCTTTCAAAAATATTGCGGGTTAGGGAAACCAATTTTTCGATTTAGGGATCCGTTTATGAAATATTAGGTTTTAATGCGCTAATTTTTGTTAGAGTCAAGTATTTTATTTTTAACACAACCGGCCATCGATCCGCCAGTGCGCCGGCGTGATACAGACGCAACTCGCAAGCACCTGCCAGGCAAACGCTCGAATCCTTTGAACGGCAAAAAATCGCGAGCCCTGTCACGTGTCGCCGGGAGTCGGTGACGCTGTCAAACATCTGCCAGGGGGGAGGGGTAAGGAAGTAGGAACCGAAACAAGCACGTGTGGTATGGTTATAGCTATAGCCAAATCACGTAAGACTTGCTATTTTTCTAGTGCTCAACTTGATATTTTACTATCGTCGAGCCTTGTTTTCACTCATTAATTCCAAGGTTAACTAGAAATCCATATAAGGTTTGCCTGTAACGTTTGCCTTCATCTTCGGACAAGTTTTTATTTGTAAAACAATTTATATTTGCGTAGTAAACAGTTTCTAGCTGTAAACCATCTCGAACTAGTTTACTTGTTTTCCACTTAAAAAAACCGGCCAAGTGCGAGTGGGACTCACAAAAACATATTTGAGATCCTCATATCGGCCCTTTCATTTGATATAATATGATATGACACAGTAAGGTTTGCAATTTTATTTTTAATTTAGTAATTTGTCCTCAGAAAATGAACCTTATTTAAAAAATAAAAATACTATGCACATCTGTGTTTGAGTCATCAATTTACATATCTGTACCAATTTTCAACTCAATCAGTCAGTACTTTCGTAGAAAATTGGCTGTGACAGACAGACGGACAGACATACGCACGACGCACGCTTGATCCTATAAGTGTCCCATACGCTACGTTGTCCCGGACAGATAATACACAGATACAATTACTCACTTTAAACTTATGACATCGGGGGTTTATGGAGTATTATGGTATGGCCATGCATGCCAGTTTGGAAAATTGAGTCATCATCATCTCAGCTGAAAGACCTCCAATGCTAGACATATGCATTTCCCAAGGACCTTGGATTTGTACTAAACTAACTAGTTCTCTACTATTAACTAGCTCAGTTTTTACGCGATATTTGAATTCGTTGATATCGTTTCTACAGATAATAAATGTCAAATCGACGATAGCTCTAACGATAAAAATGATAGCTCTAACTACATTCTTTATATATTTTGCAATAAACTGCATTGCGATAAGGAAAAAACCTGACCTACGTGATACAACCCCCATTTCTTAATTAAGATTATTAAGTGCTGGTTTCAGACATCAAACAAAATTAAGCAAACCTATAAATAAGGCTACTAGCAGGCACGTTAATTGAAAGAGCAACCTTTTGAATGGAGGAAGAATCTTGATAATCGCCCCATTTCGAATAAGTATCTTAAATTGCGTTATACATACGTACTAGACATTTGTTATCTATAAGCGCCGCAGCTTTTCTAGAGGAATTTTAAACCTAAGTGCAAAGTTTTTTATCATGTTCAAGGAAGAGATCAGTATATACATGAAAGATAGCATTTAGTAGAAAATATACCCCAATTTGATTTTCAATCATAATCTCTTCCGGCTATTCTCAAAGGGGGTCCGAGAACGTCTGTGATCCGCCAAAAAATTAACCCAAAGAAACATTTTAATGTACAAAATGTTCAATTAATTGATTCTTAGAACTGAATTAAGTGTATTGTTTAAGCCGGTAAAATCGCGTAGCTGTAAAAAAACATACAAAGGGTGATGGGCAATTTTGTATGGACCCCGTCCCCCCCCCCCCCCCCCCCCCCCCTCCAACAGTAACGGGCTGCAGGTCTATATGTTCATTAGGACCCAATAAAAGACAAAATACTTATCTTCGTAGCAAAATCAATGGGTTTTTTTTATGAAAACAAAGGGCCAGGCAAGGCAAATCATCTACATACGTGTTCATTTTCAAACAAATTCCATATTTCCATACGATAAGATTATGATTTTTCAAGAAAACGCCATACATATGGTGATCGTCGCCATAGAAAAAATACATCATATTGCCAAGATCTATAAACTGGCACATGTTTCAGCACTGTTGGTGGGTGGGGACATTTCTACCCATCGTCCTTTAACTCCGGGCGAAAAAGTTTCTCACCCACTAAATAGTCGGATTTTCACGATTTTTGAATATGTTGTAGGTAGTTATTATAAAGACGAGGTGTACGTTTCTGTATTTTGTTTTATAAATTATGTTAATAAACATTTGTTTTGTTCTGAGACATATTTTCTTGGAAAGGAAATCGTACAGACATAGTTTTTCATGATATGATTCAAAAATCGGACGAAGCTGAGAAATGTTTTCGCATTTTGTATGGAGATTTTAAGCTACACAATCATCTTAAAAAAGTTTTGCTTATTTTTAAGCTCCTTAAAATATCTAAGTGTTTCAAAAGGGTTTCGTCGCTCGAAACATAGTTTTTCCATATTCCCGATGCAATCGAATCTAGTTGACCACATAAAATGTTGTTTTAAAAACGAACTAAACACAAATGCTCCATCGCCACTATTGAATAAGCCCCGTCTCTATTCACAATCAGCAACTATGCGCACGCGCAACGCTCACGCAGACACGTAACGCGTTTGTCATTGTCGCGCGGGTTCCGGGAAAAGATGGCCGCGGTCCGCGCCACGGGTCTACAAACCTCCAACCTGCACAGACCTAGTTACATCTCGCTCAGTTGCATATAGTATAAAAGAGACGCGGCTAACGATTTAATTTTGAATTTGGAAATGGGTCCGTGACGCGGTGAGGCGTGCGCGCACGCTGTAAATCATTATCTGCCGCCGCCGCGTAAAAACTAATTGTCGGGCAGGGTGCGCCCGCGACTCGCCGACGCCGGCGCGATAGTCGGTCGGAGATTAGGGAGGAATGATGTGAATTTATTCAGAAGTAATGGTGTAACAGATCTTTTAGTGCGTTGGAAGCGTAGGTAACCTTATGGGTTCCGAGGTTACGAATATGTCAGACTAATAAATGAGTACTACCACGCAGCGACTAGCACTAGGTTACTACTTTAGAAAAAACTCTAATCTGATATTTCGAGATGTATGAGTTTGCACTTAATTCACTTCACGTTGAAGTTTAACATTGTACGTCACCAAATATGAGATACGAGGTTTTTTCAAAGTAAGGACGATATTACTATTGCTTCGTGACTTCTGATTATTTTGCAATTCTGGCACTTTGGAAAATGTGGGATCCCTTTGAAACGTTTCATCGAATGTGTCATTTCACCGAATCTCATTTCATCGAAAGATAATTTCTGCTGAAACCTTATAGTTTACAAGTTATCTTAAGCATTCGATGCGTAGGTTAGGTTAGGTTAAACTTGTGACCACCAAAAAAAATAAAGCTCCTCCACGTGGAAATGCCTGTCGATGAAATCGGCGAAGTGAAACGTTCGTTTCGATATTTTAAGGGTAAACCGGAAAATTTACAAAGTGAAATCTAATTTTTCAAGTGGAACGGGCCGCCATAGATAGGCGTCGTACTTTTTCGAATCAAATCGGAGAAATACCGGGAAAGGGCCAAATGTTAAGTCTTACCCGAAACCGACGTCCGTGCATAAATGGGGAAGAAGCGAAAGATATTTGTCAGGATCGTAGCAGGTGGAAAGAAGTGGTATCTACCTACCCCTATGGAGAAATGAAATTCAATGTAATGTAGGTCTCCAAAATAAACGCTTTTGCCTGTAGACTCAATCAAACAAGCCTTCCGAGGGCTATAACTTTGGATATCAAGGCCGAAAGAGATAATCTCTCAACTTACATATGGGTCTTAGCATTTTACTTAATTGATAAAGGATCTTAGAAGCGGCTATTGACTTTTTGCATTGCAAAAACGACACGTCTAAGCCCGCGGCTTAGGTATATACACAGAATAATAATACCATCGTGCCCCACGGTCAATATAATAGTTAATGCTACCCGGTCCCGCGGCGCAAGCGTCCTTTTGTTACTGCTTATTACGGTTAGCTGCGCGGGAGTGGCGCGAGTCACAATGGCGGTTCTCGGAAACACCCTTATCGAACGTGCCGGCCAGTCGCGCATTCGTTCCATATTCAAACTAGCCGTAAATTCCCAGAGATAGCTAATCAAGCTCCGAAGTTCCCAAAACAGGTAGGTATAATAAGAAACGTTGACGGCGACGGTTACTGCAATCGAGAGTCGTTACGTTATGCCATAATTATGTCAAACAATAGAGTCAAATGTTTAATAGAAACCGAACTGATTAAGCAGTTCCAAATCATTTGATTTGGATCAGGAATTCTAGACTCGGTGACGTCGTAAAAATGGACATATTAAGATTTCATCAATCTCTCCCAAATGTTCAAGCCTAAAATTATTTCTTCTGTCTGCTCTCTATAATGAATAATGGTGAATGATTTCCAATTAAAATCCACCGACATTTACTTCCGGATATTGTTACAAATGAACAATTTACTTACAGATATATTGTTCATTGTGCAAAATAATTGAACCCAACAATATATAGGCCGTTGACACACTAAAAACTTGGCGGTCGACACCACAAGCCTACTGCGAGGCCTCGTAAAACCCGCGTAAAGTCAAACAAAAGCACATAAAACGGTTTAATTAGCAATCCCTACACGATACACGCCAGAGCAACAGGTAACTCCCATATTCAGACATTCGGAGCCAACAACACCACATCGAGCCAATTCCACATGAAATACAGGCATAGCGGTACTGAATACGTTAAATTTGTTTTGTGTATTCGCACTTCACCGCGCCACTTTATTAGAGGGGAGTTATTTTAATTTACAACGCAGGATTACCCTTTTGAGAACTTTAAATCGGCGATAAAATTAAGTGGTGTTTGTATTCAATATACTTTGCGCGTTTTGCATTTAAAGCTACCAGCTATTTACATTGTTAGCGAGTATTGTAGTTCGAGTGCTAACGCTTTATCATCTTTGCGGATAACAATAAGGTGATTATGAATGGTTAACGAAAATGATAATTAAATGCAGTTAAGTTAGGATAGCGATAACGGTAATCTATTACAGGAGCATATTTCTACAAATATTACGACCGAAGGATCCAACGCTAAGCTAGGTCGGTAGTAAATTGAATCACCACGTAAATACTTGTGCGAAAAGCGTAGGCATAGATATATTAGTAATTTAGAAACTGTCTACGCTGATATAATCATAAACCCTTGCTAAAATTATAAATGCAAAAGTAAGTACCTAACTATGTTATTCGGCATGTTGGTTGTCCTAGCCTAGTAGTTAAGGACATAAAACACTAAACTTCTTGAGTTCATTGACAAACGACTTTTTCGAGAACGAAATCGCAGGCAAAAGCTACCATTAGCATACGTGTAAAACTGTCACCTTTATGTTTTAACGACATCTGGTAACTGTTCTCAAAGCAAACTAGTTCAGAACAAAAGCTAAAGATTAGAAAGAGTTAACGTAACATATCAAATTTCATCACCCCACATGGTACGCGGAAGGCGCATTTTTTGTACGATATTATTATTCATGAGAACAAAACTTGCGATCTGCACCGCGGTGACCCTTTCCTGTCTATCTCCTCGTCTATTGTCTCTGGGCAGGAAATGTAAAAACTACTAGCATAGAGCATGCTCTTTGTCCATCCACAATGAGCGCAATAACGTCTCAGTCAGTCCCACCCAATGCACTTTTTACGAATCTGTAAAGAGAACGCAATCCGTGAGAAGAACCAACCAAAGTAACGTCAACTGACTTATTTTTTTGACTCTTCGGTTGATAAATAAAAGACACACCGATTGAAATCAGCGATTTCCCAAAGTCTTTCTGCTAGGTTAGATGTTAACTATTCGATTATCGTCTCGTCTACTATCCGCGCTGAAGTTGCGATTCCCTTGGGAACAGTCCGACTTTCCGAGGTATTCTCCGGGCCTATCTCTCTACCTACCAAATTTCACATGATCGGTTAAGGAGTTGAACCGAGGAGACGGGACAAGCAAACAAACAAAATTAGAACCGAACATTTTTTTTTTTTTTGGAAATCCTATTCAAACTGAAAGACCGCTTTATTTAGACCAACTGTTTGCGCTTACTGAACACTCCGATAATGCAAGCTCAGAATTTACTTAGGTATAGGTTGGTGAGATCTCTAAGATATTCCATTCCACGGACGAACCGTTGAATTTGTTTACCTGTCCGTGAAGCAACGGCTGCGCCGGCGACGACGGCCCTTTGTCGCGCCGGCCGCGCCGACCTCCGCGATTCGCGGAACAGGAAACACTATCTATAAAGTGCTACAATGCCGTCCAAATTAAAAAGGCAGTATAATTGTATGAAGTCTATATGCGCATACGATCTTTTTGCCTTGGTTGGGATATACGAGTCGGTACACCCATATTGCCATGGACTACGATATCGACTGAATTTTGTACGGAACTCCTGTTGACGGGCGCTGAGTGACTAGGATATAATAATCGGACCCACTCACGTCACAAGACAAAATTACAGTACAATGAGCAGCATAAACTATGCGGACTTTCCTCTTAAAATTATTATGATGGAATTTTAACCTCGTTAAGTCCACGTCCATTTTCGTTGGTTATAATTGGAATGTGGTGACAAAAGTTCAAAACTACTTTGGCAAATGAGGTTTTGGGTGTTAGGAGAGTGAAGAAGCTATGATGATGATCATTATATAAAACCCTGGGCTTCACACCTGATGTTACATGTTATAATAGTTTGTACCTATATGCTATACCGGAATTGCTTCTTTCGTACGTATTCCGATTAAAATCTTGCAAGTACATTTGAACCACATCCTGCTATAAAATTTGAAATAATTATGAATACATTCGTTAACCAAAGAGAAATGCAATATAATGGTTTGTAGAAGTTGATCTGATGACGGAGTCGAAAGGTGGCAACAAGATTTTCGCTGTAATTAACGTAGACTCATCGAGTTTTCATTCATAAGTTTGGTCTTGATAAGCAGATAAAGACTATGCAAAAAAGTTCAGTCCGTTTCAAAAATATTTGTTTATAAAATGCAAATTTGCATATAATAATGTGATCAAAATATTAGGTAAGTACGCCCATCCAGTAGTATACACTTTACCTTTAACCGATACAAACGGCGCGTCCGTGAATGCCCAGCTTAAGGACCAAGATGTAAACCCTCTCTGCTAGTAATTTCACCAGCTGTCTTATCCCCACACCAAAACAACAGGGTTAAACACTATTGCTGGAAAAAGCCCCATTAACACATTCAATACATACTGAGCTCCCTAACTTTCAAACTTGACCCAATATGGACGCCATGGCGGTGAATGACACGTGCTACAAAACGTTAAGCACATACGGGTATCGTTCCCATGACGGTGATCAGATTTCCTTACATTGTAGTGGGCATTAATAGGCTCTGCTTCCTTCGAGGAACCCAACACGCGGCGGCGATAACGGATGCGTCAGCCCGACGCTGCGCGGACGCAACCATGGATCTACATCCGTCATTAACTTAGCGGTTTGGAAAGATGTTTGTGTTTGTTTGATTTTTAAGTTTTTTTTACTCAGATAGCTTTCAATCGCTAACGGTAACCCCTTATTTTATAGAATTTCACTTCATATCGATTTCATCGAATTTCATTTCATTTGATCGAACGCTATTTTCTGCAAAAACCATGATGTTTTCATTCAGGGTTGGCACGATTAAATCATTGTTTAAATCAAATGATTTTCTCAATAAAAATCAATGATTTAATCAAATGTGTTTAATTTTACTTTGTTTTATTGAAATCAGCATAAAAACGTATAAAGAAATTGTATGTTAAATACTAGGGTCTTTTACATCCGAGAAATCAATATAATTAATGTAATGCTTGAATAAATAATCTAGTTTCCCAGCCTTTTCAATTCCCAGTTCTTAATTTACTATGAACGATTCCAAAGGTAGAAAACACTCTTTCCCCAGCAGCTGAAGAAGCTATGGCCCCAAACAATTGCTTAACCATTGGAAAGACCCAAGTTCGCGTTGCGTTTTATTCCGGATTAATTAAAATAATCGCACTTTATTAAATTTTTCCAAAATACATTGTGTTTTTTCCGTTCCTGTATATTAATTACGTAGGTTAGACATTAGACTTCCAAAAAAAATTAACTCATGCGGCGAAAAATTCCTTTCGATGAAATGTAAATTCTGCATAATCAATACGTTCATTGAAAGATGTTTCGATAAAACAATAGGTACCCTTTACAATCAATATTGCTCCGCTTACAACAAGTGTCTGCTTTGCCCGAAGGTGAACTGGTAGAGTGTGCCCTTGGAAATTAAGTTCACCATTTGCATGCCCTTTTTTTAGTAATCACTTGTAAGTACATTAATTAATAAAAAACCGCGATATAGAAAGCTATAAGGCATATAAGTTAGTATCAGTTTTATGCGTAATGTCGAATATCCTATGCTACAAAACCTCTAAAAAATTAATTTTTCATTCGTTCATAGACCTAAAAAGAAAAGTCGCATTTTCGCTATACGTAATCCTAAACTAAAAAGTAATCTTTCCCGTCATTCCGAGTGCTAGGTTAGAGCGGTAGGCTAAAAAGTACCAACACAAGTAAGAACGTATAAGTACCTATGTACCTCATAGTAACCATACATTTAGTATACCTATTCGTCTCGCCTATAATCTTGCAAACAAACACCTTGGCAACACGTATAACAAACAAACGTAACGTATATAATAGATAACGTTGGCGCGGCGCATCGGATCCGGAGTGCGCCGTTATTAGCGACCGCCGCGCGCGCAGGGTCACCGATAGCGTGCGTCATGCGTCATGCGCGCCGAGCCGCGGCACTGGCCTCCACCACGCTCGCGAGGTTTAGGGAAAACCGCACAATCGATGGAATGTACTTTAAAGTAGACCTTTTGCCAGTTTTTACTGTGGGTCTTTTCATCTCGTTCAAGCCAGTTAACCACGTATTAAGTAAGGCGCAAAATACTTGTATTTTTGAAAGCTTTTATTTTTTAATTATTGTAACTTGCACTAAGATAAGTTGTCTGCTTCAAATATTGTAAGTCAATTTTGAATCGGCTGAAATTTGGACCGCATACAATTATTATCTAAACCCGATGACAATGCAATATTCTATCTAAGAACTGATCTGATGATGGAGTCAGAAGGTGGCGACAGGATGTCCGCTATACTTAACGTAGACGCGCCGTGTTGAGACTCATTCGTTTGGTCTTTCTAAGCCAGACAATGACTTTGCAAAAAAAAAACAATCAGTAAGTGAAGCCTGTCCCAAGTGTTTTTTGACAGAGTAATATTACAACAAACTTTTTAAATTTCGGTGATATCAATACCAACACCTAAATATGCACTATTCTTCTTCACTACTACCATTTACCTGAGCCTTTTTTAAACATAACTCAAAGTAAGATGGTGAGTGAATTGTCATCATTTAGGTTACAAAGGTAAATTAAATTCTATTATAAGGTAGCTATACATGGTGTTAGGCAGAAGGTTGGACAAACTTCAGGGACTAACTCTGAGGTTCATACTCATCAACTTTTATTATGGGACCAACATCCAAATTGCGAAAAAAAAACACCTGTTCCATACATTTCGGCTGTTTAGATCTCAAAGTTTGTTTGGAAAAGCTGTTTTTTTTTCGCAATTTTGGATGTTGGTCCCATAATAAAAGTTGATGAGTATGACCTACAGAGTTAGTCCCTGAAGTTTGTCCAACCTTCTGCCTAACACCCTGTATAATAAAATTTACCACATAACGTAGCAACAACTGATACCCTTGCAGCGTGCAGTAGTGGTGAAACCGAGATAATTCTCCGTAGGTACAGAGTTATACGGAAAATGATCGGTTTGCCTTGAACCCCAGGTATTGTTCGTTGAGCACGCCTCAGTGAGGAAACCTAATAGACAGCACGTACCAAGCTCGCTCTCAAGAAGCCGCGATAAATGACGACCTTAGGGACGACTACCGCGAGCTAACGCCAAGATCTTGCCAAGTGGAACGTTACAGGTGAGAATTCGGTATAAAATGCAAAGTTGACGTGTTTCTACATCAGTGGCCTTCATATATGGTAGGTTTTCGTAGTTTAATTATAAGTTTTCTACTTCTGTACCTATTGACAACCTACATGTAAAATTTTGGAAGTGCGAGACTTCCTTATACGGGTCTACTCAGACGGAAACATTTCTTTTTCAAACTTATAAGGAAAACGCGTAGGTAAGAAGTAGAGCTAGGACTTTTGGTGGCAAATCATGGTTCTTGAATACATGGAGTCACTATTTACTATTTATTATTTTTTCAAAAATCATTTATTCATCAGACCGCTAAACAATTTAAATTAATATTGGTATGGTGATATCTCTGCTGTGAAAGCGTTACAAAACTTACAATCAAGCAAATATTAGCTGCAGGTCAAAATCAGTGTCATGTATTATAATAATTAGAAAATAGCGTCTCCATGGATTCTAGAATCAGGATATGCCACCAAAATCCTAACCCTAGTAATAAGTCTTCATTTTAGCCACTATTGAAAACTCAGTTGATTCAATTAACGGAAGGTTTTTATTGTACACCTCATAAACTCTGGTGTATGTAGGGGTATTACAGAGATATCACATAAACCGTATTTTGCGGGTGGTAGGACCTTGTGCGGGGTCCGCCCGGATCGCTACCACCATCTTATCCATTAACCTACCGCCAAACAGCAGTGTTCGCATTGTTGTGTTCCGGTTTGGGGATAAGACAGCCGGTGTAATGACTAGCATAGAGGCATTCCATCTTAGTCCTCAGGGTTGGCACCGCATTTGAAGTCTTAGGCTTGCAGTCTTGTGAATGCGAATGTCTATGGGTCACAGTTCCCACTTACCACCATGGGTCTGTGTGCTCGTCAGCCTTCCCTATGCCATAAAAAAAAAACCAAAGGGTAGCGAGGGAAGGTCACTAGTCTTTATCTTTACATGGTATATAAAAAGTAGCTCTACACATCTGTCAGTAAATACTCTTTCTAAGCCATGCATCGGATTTTGACGTCTCCCATGATCCCCTCTAGACCCGCCACTGCATATTACGTCGTGAAGGAAGGATAACAAGAAATTCCATACCTTTGTGACGACGTCGGATCTATTAATACCAGCATTACAATGTAATGGGAAACTCTGGACATCGAACTAGCTATATTATTTATATTAAATTGACGAGTTTGCGGAAAATTTGGCTATGTTGCAACTTGTACCGGTGTTAACTTCAAGTAAAAAACGCATCTATCTACACTAATATTATAAAGCGGAAAGATTTGTATTTTTGTATTTTTATAACGAATAAACTCAAAACTACTTGAGCGATTTTAAAAATACTTTAACCATCAGAATGCTACATTATCCCTTAATAGCATAGGCTACTCGCATGTTTTGTTTTTCTGCGCAGACGGAGTCGCGGGCAACAGCGAGTACATTTTAAAACTACCGTAAGTGGCTGACTGACTACAAGTACTACAACGTCGGAACTTGAAATTTGGAGGGGAATATTTCTTGGGTACTTGGGATTTTTTAAAACAGGAAGAGGAGTAGGGGGAAGTGGGAAACAAATCCTAAGCTACGCAGGGGTCCTTTACTACTCATCTTTTTTTTTCTCTTTTCTGCGTCTTGTTGTATCTGTTTGGGTTCTTTAGCTTGGAGAGACACTGATCAGTTGGGTCTGTATATCTATTAGTCTCCTATAAAGGCTATAATAGGTTAAAAGGCATGAAGAAAAACCTTATCAAACGAATAAAGCGAGGGCCAAGATTCAACTGAGATGTCAATTATACATATCGCTGCTTTAATACAAAAGCGCCACAAATCAAAAACAAATATAGTTTGATTTAAAACTGAAAGTATATAGCATTCCGATTTCAAATGCAACACAGACACATTTTGTTTTGCGTCGCTTTTGTATTAAAGCAACGATATGTTTGTTCGGCAATAACTTAACTGTTGGTCCGATCTTTGTTAAATTTTGTATACCGGGTATACCATTAGAAGAGGAGATAGACATGAACAGGATAGGTCAGGAGGTTACGGAGTTGGAGAGGGGGAGGACTGGTAACCCCTTTGTCCTTACTTGCTCAACTCTAAGGTTAACCTGGCCTCTATACGGATTTCTACGACGCTAAACAATATTGTTTTTGAGGTGTTACGGATAGGGTATTGCTTTTAACTGAGCCGCCATTACTGTCAAGCAAACAAGAGCTATATCGAAACGCTAACAAGACGACAGATCAAAAGCAACATTGTTTGTCGTAGAATAGAGGCTCTGGAAGAGATCCCATGTATTTATAAGTGTGCCAATATACATAGGTACTTATGGTTAGAACATTATTGGATTAGCTTATCATCGTAGCACTCTGCATAATCCAATTCCAAAATTATCGAGGACAGGTGAACCTTTGTCTGGGTCATTTAGTTGTCTTCTGTAGTTCGTTGGTATATCGCACAAGAGTTAGCCTGTCTTGACCAGTCCCTTCAAGATCTCTATTTGGAGCCCAATGTGTATAGTAACCACGGGGTCGGGCGCTGAACGCAGCACCCGCCGGCTATCCTTGACTCACGCCGTACCTACTTACGACTAAAAATTCAAGTCGCGGCGAGTGCACTCGCGATGGCTAATGAGTGTGTGGGCGAGCGGGGGGCGGCGGGGCGCGGCAGGGGAGGGAGGTAATGGCGCGCGGCGTCGGATGTCGCCGGGGGGTGCCGCGCCGATAACAAAATCACTAGAGAACGGAGCCGGGATGTGGGATGTGGAAGGAGCCGCGGATGCGGTAACTACACCAAAACGGCCGTTCCGATTACCGCTTTTTACCAAACAGAATGACGCTAAGACGCTATCTAAGGGAATTAACGTAAGTAATATGACGTACACGTAACGACAGACTAGCACTAGTTACGGCAGTTGTGTCACTTGTCATACCCGTGTCCATTGAAAACCTGAAGCCTGCACTTGTATTGGATTTGCGGCGAACTAAGGTCAAGTAAAATAACCATAAAACCATTACTTACTATTGCAATACTCATACGCGAGCGATAAGCGTTTGTGACACGGTTCAAAGTAATATTATGGAAAAACTGATGGAAAATGGTTTTATTGCTATTTGTCCTATGCTGCCGCCGATACTATACGCGCCTTCTGATAAGAGCTCATTTATTGAATTTTAATTAAATGACAATAGGAGTTACATAAGCATGTGAACGTAATATAGTTTAAGTTCGTAATAAGCATATTACGATAAGGTTTCATTCTTGCGGTAGGTCACTTATATACTTCACAGAAAATAAATATTAACAACTTAGTATTAATAATACATATACTCTTAAAACGCCACACTTTGGATACTATATAAAAACCACGAATTCTGTCAATTCAAACCTTTGACGAGATTAGAAGGCGCTTAAACTTCTAAACCTAGGCCCATACGTTATAACTTATAATAATGTACTCCTCCCATCAAAATATAATCGCCAAGGCAGCATTTTAAAGTAAAACTGGCTCGACGGTGTTCACAAATTATTAGCATTACCTAAAAACATCGCTCAAAGTATTATACAACCGCATCCACCTTGTTTTGCATCCGCGAAGATCGGCAATGCCCGAAATACAGTGCAGGCAGGGCGCCGCGCCGTAAATCGCGACGCGGGCCTTTGTGCGGCCGGGCCCGGCGAAAACACAACACACACACACACGCCATAGCCTGTACCTACAGTGAGGTCTGACACACACACACGTACAGTATATAGGGCTGTCGTTGCATATTTTAATTGCTGAAGAAATGCGACACGAACGACCTACTTAAACAGGTGAACGTCGCATAACGAACCTTTAAGTTAGCTCTCAATGCATCCCATTCTGATTATACTAGTTAAGTAAAATAGAACCGCACTTATGGATTAATTATGTTGCGTCAGTCATGTAACGACCCTAGGGCCGCAGGGGCGCTACTTTCGTTGTGGAAAACGAGAATTCCTAAGTTGTTGACTATCCGGGTTTCACCAACTTTAACAAAATCCCTGGAGGTAGACACCTTCCGAACTAGTACAAACCGGTGAAAACTCGTACGATTGGCAGCCCTAAAGTTCACTTACAGCGAGCCCTGAGTTGTGAGCGATGTGTGTGTCAAGATTAAACGTGTGAAGACACTTTCAAACGCGGCGGACGCGTAGGTGCGACGCAGAGAATGCGTATTGCTAAAGGGGACACTTTAAGTGTATTACTAGTTAATGTGATAACCGGCGATTTTAATGAAGACCCCCAGGGCCTGTCGCCAGCATTATAATCAGTCCAATACTCCAATCTCACATATCTTATCATGTAACCTTCTAGTGTAGAAGACGCCCGGGATGCGTAGAATTCGTTTTCCGCTACTTCTTCTATTTCTTTCCTTACTCAATTTGCGAAAAATGCGTTGTAAATTTCGAAATGTAGGTACTTATACTCGTAGTAATGTTAAAGTGTTAGTGCTATAAACGTATTCGGGTTTAGTAGTTACGTAATGCTGTCTGTTTGTGCGTAAGGGAACAGTTTAAGATTTCAGATCGAAAAACCATTTTAGAAAGTTCCTTTGCGTAACTTTAACTAATTACTATCATAGACGCATTTCATCTTAGTTCTCAGGGTTGGCAACGCATTTGTACTCTTAAGATTCTAGAGAGATTGTTGAGAGCGTTAGGCTGCGGCTCCACTGAGGCGGTGACGAGCGGAGTTGTGCCAATATTAACCAATAAAAGGCGCATGCGGTCACGCCGAGCGCGCCTTACGCACGTTAGTTTAGATTCTATTGGTTAATATTGCCACAGCTCCGCTCCACTGCGCTCATCTCGGCCTCAGTGGAGCCGCAACCTAAACGTCTATGGTCACAGATCGCATTTACCATCAGCTACCATCAGGTGCTTGGCGAAGCTTTCAAAAAACGAGCCTCTTTTCTCAAAGACCGGCAGCGCACCTTCGGTTACTCTGGTGTTGCGGGTGTTTATGAGTCGCGATGATCACTTACCATCAGGTGGCTCGCTTGCTCGTCTGCCTTCTTTTTCACATAAAAAAAAAGGTGGCTTGTGTGCTCGTTTGCCTTATCTATGCCATAAAAAAAGTTTACCCTGCAGTTTTTTTTAAAGTAAGTATTCTGAACTAATCTAATCAGGTATTAAAAGCTACTTACAGAAGACTAGTAGGCTTACTCGTAAGCGTAAATCAGTACCTAATAGGTACGTAAGTCGCTTTTCGACTGTAGTAGCAAATGAGCGATACGATAAGCATATTATAGTTAGGTACCTAGTAAGGAAAAAAGCTGTTTTCTACCGCAAAATGTCCACATTATGGTACATCTTGCTTATTAAATAGGCGAGGCAAATATCAAACGGTTGTTTATTACGTCTTTCCCACCTCCCACGCCTATTGTCTGAAAGACCAACACACGTGAAAACCGATAGCGATAGTCCCTTTACTGTAGTAGAGTATATAAAGAAAAGAAAGAATAAAGGCTTGTAGTATTGATAGGCGATGGGCTTGCAACCTCTTGTTAAAAGTCTTGAATGAGCAAAATGTGGTTAGAGAATTAACAACAAGTTGTTAGAGTTGTTGGTGATTCTGTAGCTCTGCCTTCCCTACACTGGGAATGAAGGCGTGAAGGTATGTAGGTATGCATATGTTATGTATGCAGTAAAGTTTAACCTAAAGTTTTGAAACATCCAGAAAAGAATGGCAAATTACTACTTCTTAATACTTTTGTAAGCGTTAAAACAATTAGTGGCCAGTGATATAAGGACTTCAGGGGTCATTAACTCACTCATTACAATACAACACGAGGTAGTTAGCTGATCCCAGCCACATTGGAGTCGAATGGGATGAGAGTTGATTAAACTAACTACCGTGGGTTTATCAGACCATTGTAACTTGACATATCATTTGTCATTCCAAGGGTTAAGGTCAGGCGTCCCCCTTTTACGGGGAAACGCTTGGGAAACGGCAAGCAAGAGCAAGAGACTTGCCATAAATTAGTTCGGTCTGTTATTGAGAAATAGCCAACAAGAAACTCGAACTGACTAATGTATTTACGTACTATATTTCGATATAAGTATTCGTACAGTCGTCAACAAAAGTAAATAGATACGTTTGCAACTAGTCCTTTTACAGCCACGTCAAAGATTGAGAAATATGTATGTTAATGCGATGTGGTTGACTGGTAGAGAATGCCTTTAAGCATAAAGTCCGCCTTGTATTATTAAAATAAATAAAGCACCTACAAAAGTTAGTATCTACTTTTTAACCGACTTCAAAAATGGAGGGTATTCTCAACTCGTTCGTTTTTTTTTACGTTATATAATATACAAGTTACCATTAAAACCTCTCGTAATGTTGAATTTAAAACAGACTTCGCAGACGTTAGATACTTAGAATTCAAATGGAATTTTCAAGAGATAGGTACCTACTATAAAATTCTAAGTATCTAAAAGGTATCCAACAATAGATCGACCGGTCCCCTGATCCCGTAACTACTTTCCGATGTCCATTTAGAAGCGGCGGACGGCCGCCCACGCGTGCGGGCCCACATAAGGGCCCCAAGGAAAGGCCTGGCCGCCTGCCAACTAATCAGCAGGCGGCAGCGACGCGTCGCGCCTTGCTAATGACCCGCTCACATGTAAGCACGTTACAACATGCTAAATACTCATTGTTCAATCCAAGTTAAGCCGCGGAGATCGATTTTGAGAGGATTCCTTACGTAAACCAGTTGATCAACGGAAGCCGAACTCCGACTAGGATAAGGAAAGCGATGAACTGAAGGTACCTCACATTACAAACAACGTATCGAAACTTCACCCGTAGCGACCGCTACGGGCTCGCTACGAAACGCACGAAAGACCACAATCATTATTAGTTATCTAATCTAACTTTGTTTAGGCCTGAAAGAAGAAAACAGCGTAATTAGTTGCTAACTAGTTACTCGGTAGACGGGCGCGAGACGACATCACAAAACAAAAGTTCGGTGCTTTAAGTTTTGAAACGATCGCAAACTTTTCGCTTCGCTTCATTTGTACGATCCGTATTCGAGAAAGCTGATGCGTCGAAGGGAATTAATTGCAATAATAAAGTGCGGGGGCTAGGCCGATGTTTACGGCGGGGGGTGTGCGGGGGGGCGGCCGGACACAAAGGCGAGGAGCGGCCGAGCGCCCGGCGTTATCACCGGCCCGGCTGGCACACAGTCGCCGCGCGCGCCCCGCGACGCACGTCCGCCGTACCTCGCGAGTGATCAGTGTAGTGAGTGCTCCGACACGGAGGTTTGTGCTGTTTGTTGGACCCCCGCGGCAAAACGGAGCTGCCACAGATTGTAAACACCGCGCACGTGCCGGCTCGCAAGTAAGTCGTGTTTAGGCTACCTGTTGTTTTAAATTAGGGCTTTGTGTTCGGAAAGTTGCCTGGATTTTTTTGGGTAACATAAAGTCAGACTAAGCATTTCCCTCCTTTTTTGGATAGTCAGGTGAAAATGGAACGGTTTAGGTTACGAAATTAGGCAAGAGATCTTAATAACTGAAGAATGTTATTAAAGTTCTTGTCCGAAAATTGTGTCATGTTAGGTAGATAGTTATACCTAATAAATATACCTACAAAAATGAGAAATAGTGCACCTAAGCACATACAGGAGGGAGGAAGACTGTTTTTATGACAGTCAAAGAAAACCTTTCTTTTTTTAAATAAGTAATAATGCGTTATGTTTCACGTCAAAAAAACCGCACTTTACACGTAGTTATTGTTTTGGAAAAGTTAAATTATTTGTAACATACACTTACCTACAAAAATCTTTTCTGTGTTCGCTAAATTTATTTTTCTTTTACTACTTCCGAAATTCGCAAGTTTTGTTGCAGTTCACCGTTTGCCTTTGTCGATCCGATTCATAATTGTATAAAATTATAAATAAGGTAAGGATTTATGATTATTATCACTGTAGGATTTAATTTTCACTAATTAAATTAATTGTTCCAATTTGCACATACCTATGGAGACAAAACTGGCCAAATTCGATCAGAAACTTTATTAACGTAGGTTGGTATCTGACGCTGTTACTATGTTTTTTTTAATGAAATTTACAATTAAAAACACACGCACGCTTAATAAGTAGATTGTTTTTTCTTCAGCTAAAATAGAATAACTCGATTTATAAAAAAGATCTTAGCTTACATTTAAGAAATATTTCGTAAACGTAAAATGTTAAAAAATTCAATTACAATCACACGTGTGCTTAAATAAAGGTTAATTAAAATAGTTAATTTTAAAAGCCGGGTAAAAAAACCTTTACTAACTTAACTACACAGGCAGATTTAAGTAAAAGATCTAGGTAAGCTGTGACTTATTGTTTCCTAATTTACCGATTACAATTAAAAATAGCGTGAAAGCAATCGGCGTTTCCAATTAGCATTATCAAACGGCACAACCACACTCGCCCGTAAAAAGTAAATAAATAAAGTGCCGTCTAAACGTCAAAGCAGTTTACAAATGTAAACGAGTCTAGCTAGATTTGGAACGCGCCGCGCCATCTAGCGGCGACCGCGCGCACCGCGCGTGCAAGGTCACCGTGTCAACGACCCGCCAACTTTTGCCGCCTCTGTTGTCGTAGGTCATAATTTTATATCTTCTTTTTGTTTATCTTTTCGCAAGTTTATGTCTCGTAAACTCTATTGCCTAAATTGGGCTACTCTGTAGTGGGTCTTCAATATTATTACTATTGTATGTGTTTTATAACGAGTTCAGTTTGTTGTTTAGGTTGTTGCGATGCTGATAACGATGCGCGGTGCAACAACCGCGCTTATTTTTGTAAAGTCCATGACATTGTCGATAAATAATATCGGATTGACGCATTTTCCTTTAGCGTTCCTTACACTAAATGTCGGTCAATTAATGGGACTGCCGTAGAAAATCCAAAGTGAATTTAATTAGGTATACTTAAATGCACAGGTATTAAAGTAGTTTATTGTTGAAGGCCCAACTTAAGTATTTTAGTTAGTGGGATCATTGAATATTGGCAGTCGGCTCTGAGTGGAACCGTCGAAGGTGGAACTAAGAGCAACCACTGGTTATGAGTCTAGCTAATGAGCCTATCAATTCGATTCAATGCAACTGACTTGTATCTTTTAGCATTTGTTCGTTAGCCGTAAAAACTCTTAGCACGATGAGGCCACTCTGTGTTTCTATACGCAACAAAGAAACTAAGAACTAGTTAACACTTAAAATGATGAACGCTTCTTGTGTAACGATTGTTTTCTGTTTGTTGCAGAAGGCGAGGTGGTAGGATGGCGACGAAGGGCAAGCGACCAATGCGTGCGCTGACGCCCGGCGACAAGATTGAAGCCATCCAGCGCGTCAACGACGGCGAGTCCAAAGCGTCAGTTGCGCGCGACATCGGCGTTCCAGAATCCACACTGCGTGGCTGGTGCAAGAACGAGGACAAGCTGCGCTACATGACGTCGCGCCTGTCCTCGCCCGACACCGACAAAAGTAGCGACACCGAGCCGCTTGACAAGCGCGCGCGCACAGAGTCGCCCGTCGAGCCCGACGCGCCCGCGCCTGGCGGCCTCGACCTGTCCGCGCCCGCCGCGCCCGCGCCCGCGCACGCGCCGCTCCCCGCGCCGCTGCCGCCGGCCGACACTCCCGTCGAGCTTACTACGCGGCGCGCCGACACCGCGCCTTCAACACTCTCACCGCGCGATCGCCGACCCGATCCCGGCGCCAGCGTGTCCATGAGCGCCATAAGTCCCCTCTCCGGGCTAGCTCACCTGCCCGGCCTCACGCACTCACACCTTGGGCTCAGCTTCAACGAAATTGCAACCAACTTGACCCTACTGGCGCAACTCAACCCGGGACTGGCACCGCTATCGGCGCAGCCCGCTAGCCGGGCACTGCGCTCCGTACGCTCACCCAAGCCGGCTCACAACGGGCTCAGCGCGCCCGAGACCAAGCATCGCAGCAAGACGCATCACTATGCTGACCCGTACTCGCGCCGCTCAAGCTCCAAGTCTAGCCACCACGTCTCCTCTACTACGGCCAGCCAGCCGGTGGACGACACGCTCTGGTACTGGCTCAAGACACAACAGGCCATGTTGGACTTGACATCGCAGACCACGGCGGCGCATCCTTTGCAACTCGGAAAGACAACAGAACAGAGTCTTCCGCCGAAGCCGGTCGCTCCAACTGTTCCGATGTCATCGCATCTGGACTACAATAGAAACTCCTTCTTGTGGCAGTATTACAAACAGTTCGGTGGAGCGGTGCCCCTGCCGGAGGACAAGCTCAAATCAGCCTCGCAAGTGCCGAAGGATAAAACTTCAGAGAACATTCTGTACTCTCACTTAACGAAAGGGAAGACCGAGGAGCGAGCGGCGCTGACGAGCCCCGGCGTGCTTCCGAGCCAGCAGCACGTGGAGGCGCGCGAGCCGACCGGTGAGGCGGTGCGCGTGGCGGAGCCGGCGGCCAGCCCGGGCGCGGGCGCCGAGAACAAGGAGCCGGGGGCCGCGCCAGAGAGCCGCAGCCAGAACAAGGCACGCACTGTGCTGGACAATCTGCTGTTCAACAACGGCGCGGCGACTCCCGCGACGACGCCCGGCGAGTGGGAGGCGGGCGCGGCGGACGCACTGGAGCACGGCGACAAGTTCCTGGCATGGCTGGAGGCCAGCGGCGACCCCGCCGTGACGCGCGTGCACGTGCACCAGCTGCGCGCGCTGCTGCACAATCTGCGCAGCCGCCGCAAGTAAGCTGCACGCGCAGGCCCGCGCTACAGGGAACCTTCAATTACTCTTGTAAATATGTAGTCGTACGTCGTCGCCAGTAAGCGTTCACTTGTGATATGTGTAGCCAAATTTGCGTAATTTCTTTGTTCTAAAAGAAAAGCTATGCATTATTTTCCTTTAGTGATAAGCTAGCGGTAAGTTCCAACTTGTTCTCTACGCGGAGCGTCAACTCGCTCCGTTGGTATACTGTACGATAAATGTATCTGTTTTCAAGTTTAACGATTATAAATAATAAGTAGCATCTGTTAAATGGGTCTTGAAGTGTTGATTTCTAATGCACACTCCGATTAATATTAGATTGAATAATATTGCTGTATGTTGCCATTTGACGATTACATTCCTAGTTGTACCCTTACTTATATAGTTTATAGTTGGATCCCTATGTTCTACCTCAAGTCAAAACTTATGCTAAGTCACGGCGTCCTTTCACCAGTAGTGTTGTGCGTGCGAAGGAACGCGACGCGAGTCGTGCGTCGTGTCGTGTGTCGTGCCGCGTCGTGCCGTGTCTTACCGCGTCGTGCCGTGTCCTGCCGCGAGCGGGGCGAGGCGCGCCGTGGACTGATACCAAATAACGAAAGGATGCGGTCGTGTTCGATGTGCCAATCGTGCGAACAAGGTAATATTGTTAAGATATAGATGACTATCACGTTAGAGCTAGACACTCGTTGTGTAATTGTTTTCTATTGCTCAGTATTTTATATAGTAGACATTCTCGATGTCGCTCGGAATTGTATTATATGTTAAAGTTAACAGTTAAGGAAACTGTGATCAAAATTATAAATTATTGAGAGATTATTAATATTGTAAGTACATTCCTAATAAATAGAGTGTATTATTGTAATGTTAAAGATGATTGCCGGGTCGCGGCGCCCCCCGGCGGCCCGGGGCTGCTCCCCTGGGAGGTTTATTTGCATTTCGCATTAATTGTAAACAAAAAGATTCGACAAATGATATTTTGTACAAAATTCAAATTTGGATTATAAATTATAACTCTTTTATCACAGAGTTTGTGATCTCGAAATGTTGATTAAACTTGATTGAACCTTTAACCTGTTGTTACTTACCCACTTCCTGTTGCCCATTAAATCACCCGTTAAAACAGAAAGTCCAATAAACCGTATATTGATCCTAAAAGCCCGGATTCCAAATAGGTACAATATTTTCACTTAAAAGTGCCTCTGTAATTCCAGTTCATCCGAGGAAAAAATAACGCTTGGAACAGCGAATATTCTTGCAATAAGTACTCCAAATAATCAAAAGTCTCGGGACCTTTTGAATGCCACAGCCGACTCTGGCCGTCAACTGAAAGTCGTGTCACTGTCGCCACGACGTCTACAGCCGTCACAAGTTCAAGAATAAATAAAAGAGACTTTATAACGTATTAATAAGGTGTAATTTACATAGCATAGCAAACATGTTCGGTTTGTAGGGTGGGGTGTGGTGACATAATTACCTATTATGTATTCCACATAAGGCGCTCAAAAGGTTAAAACCCAACAGACTTATTTTAAATTGTGATAACTTTATCCAATGATAATTGGACCACTCTAACAAAACTGTTAGTGTTATCGAGTCTAAATGTATAAAAAAAAATCATTTTTATAAAGATAAGTTATTCCAGACGCATAAGTATAATACATACAAAACCGAAAAATACTTTAGACGAAACTAAGGCGAAACTTTAGACGAAATCTACGTATACCTAAATATCATATATTTCGTAAAATTTTGCATACGCAAAAATGTAGGTGTTTACAAAAAAAGCGGTTCAATTCCAACTTATCGTTTGAAATATGACATGAAGCGCCATCTATTAGCAAGTGTCATAACTAAAACGTACTTACCAGTAACATTGGCTTCGTTAGAGGCTCGTAGTCGAAGTAATCGGCGACGAGTGTCGCTATGCCCTGCCATGTGTTGGTGTCAGCATAGCAGAGCTTCGTAGGTCTGATGGAAGTACACACCATTTTCTAAAAATAGGTATAAATATATAGTGCAAATCGTGGAAAACTTTTAGCGCCCATAGCCCATAGGATAATTTAACACTTAAACTTCGAACTTTCCTCCGAACCTTAACGACTGTCGAGAATCAAGTTATGGCAGAAAAATGGCAGACACGGGGCGATATAAGCGGTATGCCTGTGCCCGATAAGCGCTAAAGTTCAAGTTTAGATATTCATAAAAAAACGTTGAAGGAAACAAAGATGCTGGATTCGAAAGGCGGTTTGTACGCGTTCCCGAACCCTTCCGAACTCCTTTGATTTGGTTCAATATACCGTTCAGGGAACCATCTCTGGTCAACTCGCCCAACACGATTCCGAGCCCCTCCTTTACACATTAGATAGACGATAGTGTCGATAGTGTAAGTAACTAATTCCAGCATAAAAGAGTTAAGACAGCTGAGAATATTATTCTTAGCTGGCAACAGAACAAAGTTTCCGATTTTGGGTAAGAATTGGATGATATTGCCGATTAGACACAAAAAAGTCTCTCTTTTTTCCACCTATTTAGATAAATATGTTATGTTAGATAAGATGATAAGGTAGATCTCCACCTCAACTTTACTAATACCGCCTTATTGATAATTAACAATAAGGAGTATCATAAAACGTACTAATACTTTGCTACCTAGAATGGTATTTCCTTTTTTTAACTTTACATCTACTTTGATAACAACATTCAAGTAATTTGTAACTGTAAGTCATACCTGCAACCCACACTCATTTGGCGCTTGAAGAAGCAAAGGTCTTCGGAATTTATAATTAAAGCCAAATTGTCGTCTAAAGTTCTCCGCATAGGTCAGAAGGAGGCGCTCCTTGGTTGAATTTGTGTAGTAACTCACAGGAAAACATGTTCTTGTCTCAAATACTGGCTCAGTTATTTCAGGCCAACATAAGTTTACCACGCCTAATTCAAAGATGGCATTATCTAGAGTCGGTACTGTTAACCGTCCAAAAACTTCCTTAAGCCCAAATATTCTTGGTGAAATTTCTTCAAAATCTCCTTCTTCACATGGTCGGTCAAAGATTTCTTCGTTTACTTCTATAACTGGGTCCAAAGGTTCTATTTCTGATTTGTCTTTGTTAATTTCTATCGTCACTTTAGCCTGAGTAGTCGTCATTTTATTGCTTTTAAATGAATTATTAGGAAATTCAAGAACACATTGTGACTTTATGACTGAGCATAATATACTTTGAAACTGAAAAATAAATAAACAAAAGGATTCCAGTTCCTAGGCAACAACATATAGAGGTACAACAATATAGTACTGAAAAAACGTTTTCAGTGACTGCTGAAATCGCTTTGCTTCAAAGGTTTTAATGCTGTGAAACTACCTAGTCTGTGGTCATGATCATGACGAGACATAGTCGTGATGCATATATGTTTAACACGCCATCTGGGGGTTTTTACAAGAACTAGAATTCTCTTGTTTAACATGCTTTAACTTCATATTATTTAGATAAGGATTTTTACAATGTTCAAGTAAAAAAGTAAAATAACACTACTAATACAAAAATAATCACTATAAAAACCAAACGTATTGGTGCCGCCGGCAGCGGGGTCCGTTGGTAAGGGCTACAGAGAGAGGAACCTCGTCAGTCTTCACAATACGTGCCGTGTCGAGCAGCAGGTATAGCATTCTATCTCTAACTGCTAATCTGATCCAGCCTTCTTGCGAGTGTCTTATGGTGTAAAAAATAACTTTCTGACAAATACCGGCATTTCTCTAATTTACTTGTATGATGGTTAATCCCGCTGGAATGTGTAACTGTGAAGCTAGCTAGAGCTACCAGTATGACACAAGAAAAATAAGTCTCGGCATATTTTGGCTAATAAAAGTCGTGGCGCCACTGTCTATATGCCCATCGTATACCCTCTCTGTAGGTCATGTCATTGACACATGTTACCACAGGTTATAAAGATGTAGTTCCTGTCACTCAAAGACTACTATTGTATACTGTCTGTCTTGTTCATTGACTTGTCATATGAATTCATAGTTTTCATTCTCGAAATAAAAAAATAAGACGGAACTATGACTTGATTCTAAGATCTATTGACTTATAGGTATAATTTGTTTACTTACTAAACAATAAAAAATACTAAACCGTTATTTATCGTTATCTTGCTTGCAACTTAGTTTAAAGTGCGTAGTGACTAATCAGTAATCTCGGAACTATATTTCCAATCATTTTAATCGTTGAAGATTAGTAAAGGTTTATCGGTGGTGGTGGCCTGTTGAGTTCCTTTAAATCGCGACACGATGGGGAACAAATCGTCGTTGTTGCTCAGAGAGGAGGAAATAGCACAAATACAGGAAGAGACTGGATGTAAGTAGTTTTATTATTGTACATTTAACCTTTATTTACCTCAGATAAACCTTAAATATTATCGTAAGAATTATATTACGGTTATTGTAGGCAATAAGTCTTTAGAGATAACCATTTTATTTTGAAGCATATGTTGTAAATGTATCACAATATTAATGTGTCACAATATTAATTTAAAGCATCATTTGTGTATTTTTGACTAAGTATAATAGTCTAAAGGACTAGAACATGTTTTATTTTGACTTACATAGGAAGGGTTAACCTTTCCAATAATAGTATCTATTTGAGTGATGATCAAATCTACAACATATTTAAAAATCATAACAATCAGAGTATATTTAAGGGGAGAGAAACATTATGGCATTTTGTATGACATTTTTTAGCTTTACAATCAAAGGATTGATTGGATTGGATTTAATGAACATGAAAAAGCTGTATGAACTTTAGCAGCTTTTGTTTCTATTTCTATTTTTATGCTTGTGCAGTCTCTTGCATTACATATTGCTATGTCCCCAATGTCTGTTCATATTTATGGTATAATAAACTGTACCAAACACTTTTTGAAAAATCTAATCTTTCTCCACAGTTACACCAAATCAAATTGAGCGTCTCTACTCAAGATTCACATCGTTGGACAAGAATGACTGTGGCACTCTGTCTCGAGAGGACTTCCTCCGCATCCCTGAGCTTGCTATAAACCCGCTGAGCGAGCGCATTGTCCACTCCTTCTTTGCGGAAAGCCACGATGATAGAGTCAACTTTCTGCAATTCATGAGAGTGTTGTCTCACTTCAGACCTATTAGAAAGAACAGGGAAAACAAGTTAAACAGCAGAGAAGAGAAGCTTAGGTGTAAGTTAATGTATATTCAAAACTTAGGAATTAAAAAAATTACCTTTACTAGTTGAAAAAGTACAATAGAGAATAGTCTCAAATCCTGTAAAAACAGTCACAGGTGACTGACACGTAAGAGTCGGAAAAACAGCTGTCATATCAAAAACTTAACCTTATATCATATACTAAGAGATGGAATGCTTTATTTTAGGTATTGTGTTATCGTATTGTATAAACATGGTAAGAAATAATATAAACAATAAATATCCGGGGACAATCTTACACAAATTGACCTAGTCCCAAACTAAGCTGTTAGCTTGTCCTATGGGTAACAAGATTCAGAAAAAACCGTAGGCAGGGTCAAATACCAAATAAGTTAATTGCGTCATCATTTAAGTCATCCTGATTATAATTATTAACATCATCAACAACTCACATCTACCTAAACATAATGTTGTTATGCAACAAATGATTTCATTTGATCATAAGCAAGTCCCTGCTGTTCTAACAACATGGTACCCAAGAGGCTGTAAGCGAAAGAGAGGTAGACAGTTCAAAAGATGGGAGGACGAAATAGTAGACATGGTCGGAAGAACGTGGACCAGAGTGGTCTCAGACAGGGAGGAGTGGAGAGGACTGGGGGAGGCCTTTGCCAGAAGGCACACAGAAATATAAACATGCGGTTACTGTAGTTTTAAGATTTTTTGTATATATTTTTTCTGAATAAGAGGCTATAAATAAAATAAATAAATAAAGTCCCTGCTGTAAAAAACAGGGTATACATTTTTGAAATGACCAGCGTCTTTCCAAACCTTACAAAAGTTCTGTCATTTCCAGTTGCCTTCTCAATGTATGATTTGGACAATGACGGCAAGATCTCCAGGGATGAATTGCTTGCCATCCTGCACATGATGGTCGGAGTCAATATCAGGTACCTTACCTTTACAATTTTTTACGCATTCACCACCAGCTAACCAATGCTACACAGCAGCATTTTCCTCTGTATAGCAAAAATTGCTTCAAACTGTGGACACGATATTGGGTTGATGGCACTGAATTAAACATTTTTTATGCATAAGTAATATATCCTGTATCATGCATGAATACCATGATAATGATGATAAAACATGTCTAATAACACAGTGTTACCTTTTTCAACAAGAACTTTGTGGAAGAGCATGATTTTTTTGTTTAAAAATAAAAATTTACCAATTACTTGGTGAAACTCTTCAAAGCAAGGGTATACACACATTATGAACCTTACAAGTTTTACATAAGTATTTTGTTCTTTTTCACACAGCTCATGTGCTGCAATATTTACATTTTTTTATTTCTCGTTGAGTAGAGGCATATGCACTTCTTCGTTTTGTAAGATTACCTCATCTTGGACAACTAAACAACCACCTTTTTTTTCCTTAAAATTTGATGCTTCTCTTTTACGAGCATTACAATTGTTTATAATAGCTCGACTATGCCTTAGGCAAAAATTACGATGACTGCACTCGTTTTGTCTACGCTTGTAGAGTATAAATGAATTAATTACAGCAGCCTCCAGTAAGTACCAGAAAATACGAAGCCAATTTTTTTTATATCTCCGACCAATAGTACAAATATTTATAATGGTCGATTCTATCAACGCCACCCATTGTTTTTGTATATTCACAAATAGCTTGAGGACAAAACCTGTTTTTTTGGTACCATCCTTTTCGGTCCTGCAGATAGTTTTTACCTGTCTTGGGTCAAATGCAGTGGTCATGGCTAACACGTCTTTCGTGTCATGCCATCTGATAACAGATGTCGAATGTGCATATTCATACATAAATTCACCAGGAGCCAGTTTATCTTTATTTTTAGGAGCTTCTTTAATAGAAAGTGGTATACCTTGGCGGTTCGCACGAAAAGTTCCAACACAATATATACCTTTATCATAGAGTGCATCTAAAAGAGGCAGGCTTGAAAAAAAACTGTCAATACCTATTAAGGTGTTCGCTGGCACATTTTTACATAATGATACAACCACTTTATGTCCCAGTCCTGTATTTAGTATTGAATCATTATTATTCCCAGTATAAATTTCAAATCCATATAAATACCCTGTTTTAGAGTCGCAACGAGCCCAAACTTTATAGCCCCGCTTAATAGGTTTAGAGGGCATATACTGCTTCAAAGAGCTTCTACCTTTAAATTTGATCATGCTTTCATCTATATTCTGTCGTTGTGAATGAGTTGCATTTTCCGACTGTACTATTCAGGATGTTGGTTTTCTCTCGCACTTTAAATAATTTATCATGTTCAGATTGATTTTGCGGTATAGCATTATCATTATTGCATCCATGCAAATTTTCTAAAATCATTTTAAAATCGTTTACATAACGCGACTAATCGGACTAATCACTGGGTTATTATATAAGTCATCTGAGGACCAGTATAATTCGATATCTGATAGAGGATGAAGACCCATTATTATTACCATACCTAGAAATGCACGAAGTTCACTTTTTGTGACAGATGTAAAAAAGAAATATTTTGTTGCTGAGCATACAAATTTGTATTTCTTACAATCAAATGTATGAGCGCTTCAGGAAATAGATTTTGAAGACATTGTAAAGGACCATTTCTATCAGTGCACTCTTTCGATGGTTCCAATACCTTCTCAAACTTATTTCAGCAATGGTTCCAGCAGCACTACCCCAATCTTTTTGTCGGTGTTGAAATTTACTTAATGATTGACAATATACATTCATTGTGCCACCATGTGCTTCAGAAACTTCTATGTTCCTACTTGGTTCAATAGCTTTACAACCAGTTAATATATTTTTAGTTCTTCAGTATACATATATTGAATATTGTCCAATAAAACATTTATGTTATTACTATATTCAGGGCATGTCAATATATAATCATCACCACTTTCATCTTCAAAAATAAAATACATGATTTAATTTATTAATCTATTCTTCATCTCTTTGACTCATTTTGATACAGTGCTATACTTTATGTCTTTGGAAAAGGACAGCCTCAGGGTTTTTAAATAAATAGCAAACAACAGTTCGTTACGCTCAATGTTCGGTAAATCAGACATAATCTGGAGGCATCTTCAAACACAAATCATTGTCAGTTATATACTTACACTGCGAGAAAACACGCATCAGAGATGACGGCTACAGCACTAATACTTAAGTCATCGCGAACTAATCTTGTTAAAGATAGTCAAGTAGAGTTAAGTTACACTAGTAAGCGATAGATGGCGCTGTTAGGTCGAGAGAATTCTCTACATCGCGCTATCGTTTGTCTTCTCCAGAATATAGACGTCTATGCGCTAATCATCGAGTTTTTTGAAGATTTGTGCGGAGTTCAGTGGCAATAGTGAAATACATTTTGAGATTATTATAAATCAGTGTTTTCATTGCTTGCTACCTCTTCCCTCGAGAGATCATTTTTGACATGGTCCTTCGAACCGGATTTAAATACCAGTTGTGTATTTAGTAGCTTTTTTGAGTATATCTCCTCTCCGTGACGCTCCCGTAGTGGCAGTGGATTGCTGTCCATAGGGAAGCGAGGTGTTCCTAAATTCAGCCTACGTACGCCATCTAGTAGCGAGTAGGACAAGCTGCAGACGGCGTGTGTTGCAGCCCGAAGGAAGAAGTGTACCTAGATTCAGCTTACGTACGCCATCTAGTGGCGAGTAGGCTAAGCTGCAGACTGCGCGAGCGCGTGTTGCAGCCGTAAGGAGGAAAAGTTCAACGGAGAGAAGACGCGGCCCAATGAATGTGGATGCATTTGTATGTGTGAGTGGAGTGCAACTGTGAGTACATTCAGATTTTTATATAAAGTGCGGGAATATCAACCTTGAGGTCAACATCAGTTATTTAAATTTGTCATGAAACTTTGAACTCTGATTACAAGAGGATATTAACTTAGTGAAAATTGATTGTTAAAATAAACTTTGCTGTATTAACTTAGAATAATTTGCTCTAATAGGTATTAACTTAGAATAATTATCTAAAAGCTGGTCTTACGGGGAATCCACGCCCGATTTTGCCCAAGTCTTAATAGTTGAAACACTTGTAATTTTTCTTTCATATTGGTCGTGATTTTTCTAAGTCTATCTGTTTTAGACACTTGTAATTTTATTCATTTTGCTCAGGCTTTTGTTTACGTGTTTGGTGAAATAGTTTTATTTAACTCGAAGGGTTTGTTTACCTTTCATTATGGAACCCGCACTAAGCTTTCAGGATGACGTATCTACACGCATATTCAAATCTAGAAAGAATTTTAAAAAGTCTCCTAAAGAACGCATTAGTAAGGATTACATAGAAAGTAGATTAGAATCCTTAGAAGATTTGTGGGCTGACTTCAGACAGGGACACAAAGAAATAATGCAAAAGTTTGAGCCTAAGGCCTTAAAAATCCAATCATACTTTACTGAGGACATTTACGATCAAACAGAAGAGGAATATACTGAATACAAATTAGAGTTAAAAGGTGGCTTAGCCACTTTTAAGGGGTCTCATGATAGCCAGCGCAATGTTAGTGATGATAATACGCATGTTAAGTCTAGTATAATAAGACTACCTAAAATTAGTATACCTACTTTCTCTGGCAAATACACCGAGTGGACTACATTTAAAGATTTATTTGTGTCAATGATCCACAAAAATGACTCGCTAGATAGTGTGCAAAAGATGCAATATCTAAAAGGTTATTTAACGGGTGAGGCGGAACAATTGATACGTAACATACCTGTGTCCGATACGAACTACACACGGTGCTGGAGTCAATTAGAACAACGGTATAACAATAAGAAGTATTTGTCGCACTGCATATTAAAAAGATTATTGAGTCAAAAGAATGCTACTGTGGAATCGCCAGGATTTCTTAAGGATCTGATGGACACTGCAACAGACTGTTTAAGTGCATTGTCTAATCTGGGCATTAATGTTTCTACATGGGACATTATAGTTATTCATTTGTTGACATTAAAATTAGATCCTGAATCGCGTAAGCAATGGGAGCTTAATGTGGCGGCTAATTCGGTTCCAGATGATTTACCTACATTCGATCAATTTAAAGAATTTTTAACAAGCCGATACAGAGCCTTAGAGTTTATTGAGCCGAAAAGCGCCTATAAGGCCCCGAGTGCTTACGGGAAACCGTCCACCAGTAGCTTTAGTAATCAAAATGTACTCCATGTGACCGACGCATTACCTTTAGCGTGCGAATTTTGTACTGGGACTCACAAGTTATGCTTCTGTAAGCAATTTGCCAGTAAAGATTATGCCACAAGGCACGAGTTTGTTACCAACCATCGAATGTGTTATAATTGCTTAGGTAGCAATCATTCTGTCAAATTCTGCCAAAAAACCACTAGTTGTAGAATTTGTAAGAGAAGGCACCATTCCCTGCTGCATCCTAACGAGGTTTCAACTTTACCGGCCAATCTGAAGAACCTAGCTCAGGCAGCTGAGGGTGACTCCACGGAATCTGTGAATATTGCGACCAACAATACAGAAACAGAGATCACGCCAATAGTCAGCTGTTTTACGAAAGGTTTAGTGAAGGGTGAGATATTGTTAGCCACAGCTCTTGTAAAAGCTGAGTCGAAAACAGGGGACTATCAGGTGATTCGGGCGCTGCTAGATCAGGGCTCACAAGCTTCATTTATTACTGAAGCTGTTGTACAATCTCTGGGGTTAAAGAAAACCCCCATCAAGGGCGTAATTTCAGGGTTGGGTGGAGATCATACCTCGGTAGTGTCAAAGTATACGGTCCAATTAAAGGTTCGATCGCTAACCGATTCCAGCTTCAACATGATACTGAAGGCGTATGTTTTGGGCAAAATAACGACTCATCTTCCAGGTAAAAAAATACTGGTTCCTGAATGGATGAAGCTACAGCAGCTTACGTTGGCCGATCCAACCTATAGTTCACCCAACAACATTGACGTGTTATTGGGAGCGGAGCCATACTGCCGGATTTTAAAAGAGGGAGTGGTAAGGGGTCCGAACGGAACCCCAGTAGCGCAGTGCACCACTCTCGGATGGATTCTATCTGGTCCGGTGGTTTCTGCAGCATCAAGCGACAGCATAACCGTGTTACACACACAAATTAATGAGGACGAAATGATAAAACGTTTCTGGGAGATAGAAGCTGAGCCTTTATTTAACACTAAATTATTAACCACCGAAGAACAAAGGTGCGAAGATCTTTTCGCATCTACAACTAGAAGAGACGACAGTGGCTGGTACGTGGTAAAGTTGCCATTTCGCGACGACGATCCATCCTGGGAAGGAAACTCGCGTGAGGTTGCTATAAAAAGATTGCATTCATTAGAACGAAAATTAAGTAAAGATAAATCTCTTAAAGCAAGATATACGGAAGTAATTAACGAGTATGAGCAACTAGGCCATATGGTACCTGTTTTAGAACCTGATTGCCAGAGAGAGAAGGCAATCTACTTACCCCACCACGCGGTCATCCGGGAAGACAAAAGCACCACTAAGGTACGAGTCGTCTTTGACGCTTCCTGTAAGAATGATAAGGGAGTATCACTGAACGATTTGCTCATGACCGGACCTACCTTGCAGCCAGACCTGCGCCACCTGATTATGTGTTGGAGACAACATCCAGTCTGTTTAGTGGCAGATATCGTCAAAATGTACCGTATGGTAAGGGTCACTGAAGAGGACACAGACTTCCAACGCATAGTATGGCGAGAAGACCCTGAAAAGGAAATAAAAGATTATAAGTTGCTGACAGTGACTTTCGGCACCGCCTCGGCACCATACTTAGCAGTGAAGGCACTAAACCAAGTAGCTTGTGATCACAAGGAGAAATATCAACTGGCAGCAAACCGAGTGGATAAGGAGTTTTACATGGACGACTTGATGACCGGCTGCCAAACGATTGAAGAAGGGGTGCAACTATACAAAGAAATGAAAGATTTATTAAACGAAGGAGGTTTTGTGTTACAGAAATGGGCTAGTAATAAAGAAGAATTGTTACAAGCCATAAATCAAACAGAAAAAGAGAACCTAGGGAATGAAAAAGTGAAGAACAATCTGGAGCTGAAAACGGATAATATTGTTAAAATTTTAGGACTTACCTGGAATAGAGACAATGACGAGTTTCAGTACTCGGTAAATCTGCCGCCGCTGTCACCACCTGCAACAAAAAGAAAAATTATTTCGGACGTATCGCGTCTATTCGACCCGTTAGGTTGGCTAGCACCATGTGTCATAAAAGCGAAAATATTTATTCAGCGGTTATGGATAGCCGGAATCGGATGGGATGAAGAGCCACCAGTTGATATATTGCAAGATTGGTTAACTTACCGTCAAGGGTTGGTCAGTCTTATTGATTTCAGACTTCCTAGATGGCTGCACACTTATACTGAAGATACACTCGCAGAGCTACACGGTTTCAGCGATGCTTCAAATGTCGCTTACGCCGCCGTCGTTTATCTTCGGGTAGTTAGCGCAATCGGAGAAGTTCATGTAACCTTAATCGGAGCAAAGACAAGAGTAGCACCGGTCAAACAGGTGTCCATACCAAGATTGGAGCTTTGCGGTGCTGTCCTCGTGGCTAAATTGCTGAAAGAAATAGCTGAAATTATGCACATACCCAAGCGTAACATTAGGGCATGGACAGATTCCACGGTAGTTCTTGCCTGGCTCAACAAACATCCAAGTAATTGGAAGACGTTTGTGGGCAACAGAGTATCGGAGATACTAACAACAATGGATTCGTCGCACTGGTCGCATATATCTACCAAAGAAAATCCTGCAGACTGCGCATCTCGTGGCATTACGCCTGCCGAACTCAAATGTCATGATCTATGGAAATTCGGTCCAAAATTCTTACACGATTATACAATTACCCATTCGAAACTAAAACACAACGACACGAATATGGAAAAATCGGTTAGAGTTCATTTGGGAGTTGTAGAAGAACCCATTTGGTCTAAATATTCTTCCCTCAACCGACTAATTCGAGTAATCGCTTACTGCAGAAGGTTGATCACGAAGCGTGATCCCCGTCGAAAAGATAATGGTAAATATTTAGAAAAGTGGGAGTTAGATGAGGCCATGACATGTTGTGTAAAAATCTGTCAATCCACATCGTTCAAAACCGAAATTTCGGAGATCACGAATGACGGATCTGTAAAATTTAAGACGTCGAAAATCCGATCTCTGACGCCTTTTATGAAAAACGGTGTTCTGCGAGTAGGAGGCAGACTAGAACACTCAACAGAGTTAGAAAACGCCAAGCACCCGATCATCCTACCACATGACTCGCACTTTACAAAGTTAGTTGTAGCAGACGCCCATGGCCGAACACTGCACGGCGGCCTGCAATCCATGATCAACTATCTAAGATCCGCTTATTGGATAGTTAGGGTCAAAGATCTGATAAAGCTGCATATTAGAAAGTGTATTCCCTGCATCAGGCATAAGGCCAATAGTCAGACTCAACTGATGGGAGCCTTACCACTTACTAGAGTCACCCCAGACAGGGCATTCATTCGCAGTGGGGTCGACTATGCAGGACCCATCAGTCTGAGAACAACAAAGGGTAGAGGACATCACTCAAATAAAGGATACGTGTGTCTATTTATTTGTATGGTAACTAGGGCCATACATATCGAAGTTGTCAGCGATCTGTCTTCTCGTGGATTTATTGAAGCCTTTAAGCGATTTGTTGCCCGGCGTGGACGCTGCTTGGAAATCTATAGCGACAATGGCACGAATTTTGTAGGAGCTGCCAAAGAGTTGAAAGATTTGTTCAATAAAGAAAAATCGATCATGATTCAGGAGGTAGCTGAAAGTTTAGCTTCTAATGGAACCTCGTGGCATTTTATACCCCCAAAAAGCCCAAACTTCGGTGGTTTGTGGGAAGCGGGTATAAAGTCCACTAAGTATCATATTAGGCGAGTAATTGGCGACTCAACGTTAACCTATGAGGAAATGACAACCTTACTCAATCAAATAGAAGCCTGCTTGAATTCACGACCTATATCAGTAATGCACAGCGACCCAGGAGAGCCAAGTCCTTTAACGCCAGGTCATTTTTTAATAGGTGAGCCTCTAGTTACAGTGCCAGAAACAAATTATGAGCGATCAAATATAGGCACCTTAAAAAGATGGCAGTTAACGCAGCGAATGCTCCAAAACTTCTGGCGAAGATGGTCTAGCGAGTATTTAACTAATTTTTTACACAGGTACAAGTGGACCAATAAGGTTCCAGAACCTGAAATTGGGGACGTTGTTTTAATCAAGGAGGATGACATGCCTCCAGCCAAGTGGCTTTTTGGCAGAATAACGCAAAAACACCCTGGCTTAGACTTGTTGACAAGAGTTGTAACTATAAAATGTAAAAACGCTTTAATAAAGCGACCAACTTCTAAACTCTGTGTCCTGCCAGTGACTGACTAATTAAGGATATTGAATTTGTAAATTTGTATGTAGGTCTGATGCATGCAAGACACCATTTTTAGTTTTATTTGAAATCTTAGCCATTCCATGGTGGGCGGCTATGATGAAGGACATGTTGTCCTTGGTGGGCGGCATGTTAAAGATAGTCAAGTAGAGTTAAGTTACACTAGTAAGCGATAGATGGCGCTGTTAGGTCGAGAGAATTCTCTACATCGCGCTATCGTTTGTCTTCTCCAGAATATAGACGTCTATGCGCTAATCATCGAGTTTTTTGAAGATTTGTGCGGAGTTCAGTGGCAATAGTGAAATACATTTTGAGATTATTATAAATCAGTGTTTTCATTGCTTGCTACCTCTTCCCTCGAGAGATCATTTTTGACAAATCTCATGTGCCAGTTAGGTAATCTCTAAAGAGGCCATAGGTTAAAATACTATGATATTTCATATTATAAATAGGTTTAATGGAAACAGTAACATATCGTTGTACATCTGCACCAACAGGCATAGGGCATACAATTACCACATCATTTGTTTTGTATTTAATATTTATTATAAACATTAGAAATATTTTTTTTAGGTTAAAATAAGAGTGGTGTCATAAATAAATACAATTTGTAGCCTTTGTGTTAACGGTGCCTGGAAAAGAGTTGAAGTTGGTTAAATCTAGGATAATCCCTGTGACAGTTCAAAAAACACGTAAAACATGCTCATAAATTACACTTGCTTCTTGCTTGCGTCTTATTTAGTACTTTTCTGAGCTCAAAATGGTCCTTTTTCGCCTAAAGTAACAATTTTCCCGTTCAAAAAACTATCCATGATGTAAAATCGGCAAAAGAACGGGTTGCTCTATTTACCAGATAACAGCCATTTTAGTCAAAAATGCATTTTGAGGTTATAAAGTGTTTTTGCCACGTCATCACCATCTTGTCATTTCGCGGAACCCTCGCCTTGCTTCCGGAAACTACTAAAATGAATTCCTTCCCTCCTATTGCAGCGAGGAGCAGCTCACGAGCATCGCAGAGCGCACCATCCTAGAAGCCGACACCAACAATGACCAGTTTATCTCTTTCGAGGAGTTCTGCCACGCGCTGGACCGCACCGACGTCGAGCAGAAGATGTCCATCCGATTCCTCAACTGATCAGGCTTCTGATCGCTTTGTGATCAGTAGTTCTGTAACAGTGACGCTAGACAAGTTCCTTAATTCCAACGTAACGATTTTCGAAAACTTGACAAAATGTCTGGAAATGATGTAGGCACTCGGCGCGACCGTCTGACAGCTTACGTCAATTCTTTACATTTTTGATAACGATAACGAACGCCGGATGCATCTTGTCTAGGGCCTCAGATCTACTGGGAATGACGCGATTGATCGCCCTGCTGAGCCAGTAGTATACGCGGTTATGTAGAAAACTAATGATCTAAAGACGTTTATGTTATGTATATAATGGTGATATTGTTTTTAGTCACATAAGTTTGATGGATATTAATGTAGATAGAACGTCATAGAAGACAAAAATTAGGTCGGGCAATTTAATCTTTAGCGTCTTCATTGATGGCGTCAATTTGAATGGCCACTATTATTAGATTAATTTGTGATGTTTAGTATATTTTGCTATTATTTGTTACTATTGACTTAATATTGTTAATTTTAATTACTGTTGCATTATTTAGAGTGCATTTCTTATATATGCAGAAAGTACCAAGTGGATATTTATGCAGGGGTTTATAGGAGTGTAGTAATGACTTAATATATTAGCGTTTTATTTATTAAACGTTAGTGTAGCATAGGTCGCAAGACTCATTAATACACATGTTTATTCTATTTAATTCCAAAATTATCTTACGAGTGTATGTTTAACGTCAGCGATTGTAAAAAAAATGTACAGAGTCGACGGGGGAGCGGAGAGGTGTGTATAAACAGATATATTTTTTCTTAAAATAAATCATTTAATCATTTCATAAACATTTGTTTTATTGATATAATAGAATACAAAAATTAACTTAAATAGCGGATTTATAGGCTGTGCGGAAAAAAATGTGGAACAAATACTGAGTCTTCCATATTTTTTAAATTTAAACGGCAGAATAGAATTTTAAAGTTTCCTTTAAAGTATTTAAATTTACAGTATACAATTGAACCATAGTATTTTTAGTTATAAATGGCACCCTGCCCGTAATTGGCACTATGAACTTCATGTCAAAGTAGTAGAGTCGATAATTCTACAATCTCTAGGTGCCAATAAAGGGTATTTTGGATGTCAATAATTCAATATTTTACATACAACTGATGATAGCGATGATCGGTATAGGGTACCGGACTGTTTGACTGTTTTTTTTTTATGGATTGTCAAAACGACAGCTTTTATAAAAAAAATGAAGTACGTGTGAATGCCACAAACTAAGGTTTCTGATAGTTTAAATATGCTTGTGCTCGAACTCTGCCCTCCTAAGCCAATATACAGTATCTCAGATTAAATTGCCAAAGTACATTCAATCCTTACCTCTTAATAATGAGGTTGTGATTGATACACTGCCGTCCAACGGCAAAACGATGCAAGTCAAAAACCCTAGTTTCGAGAAAAATACTCAAAGTGTTTTAAGTTTCACGCTAAAAATCACCTACCTATTATTTTTCACTCTGTTGCCGCGTGTTGAATTGATGGTGATGCAGAGTCGGCAAAACGCTGCAAGTGGTCCTTTCCTCGTTCAGAGGCAGTGACCATTTGGTACTTACAGCGTTCTGTTGTGATCAGACGGCATTAACCTCGTCCCGACCTTGGTCGTATTGCCTAGTGCCGTATCCGTGCCTAATGGGCTTAGACGGATTTGATTATATAAGCTTCAACTCTTTCTTTTTTTTACTGACATTAGAGCCCTATGGCTCTAATGTCAGTAAAAAAAAGAAAAATTCAATCTTCCGTTTACAACATTCAGTTGCTCTAAACGTCAAATCACTTTCGAGCTAGGAGCAATTAAACTAGGTAACGTGACACCAATGACGTCATAGCCCGGCAGACGACGGGTACAAGTATGCGAGCCTCTCCGGCATACGAAAGGTAGAGAGAGGTTAGTTGGTTGTGAATATTATAGAAGCTCGTTTGATGCAAGTTAACACAAAACGCTGTAACTCGAGTTGCAGTGTTCTGCCGTTGGACGGCAGTACAGGAGTTCTATTTGAAATGCTTCTTGGGATAGCACGGTCTACTGTCCGGTAACCTATCGTCGCTAAAGTTGGTGTTATAATTTGCTACGTCCTACATCAACTATCCCGTAGAGCTTAAAGGCCGCAGCAGCATCCTATGCTACCGCTAGGCGGTGGAAGACACGGCTAGCTTCTTGAGGTGCTCCATGAACACTTGAAGTGACACGTCGTCGGTCAGCACTGGAGCTCCACCATCCTGTTACAAATTTAAAAGTTATTAATGTGTTGTAATTAATATTTGAAGAAAACTGGCCAAGTGCGAGTCGGGCTCGAGGGTTCCGTAAAATCTTGTAGGTAAGTAAATAGTAAGTCCATCTAAATAAAAGCACCGAACAATGCTCTAACGAAAAGATGAACTTGATTGAAGGAATTAACTTGGCTATTGAAAAACTAATGTTATATAAACAATAAACGAGTAAACGGCCGTATCCTTTGATTGCGGACGGAAGGAATATCGAACCTAGTACATAAAAGTGAAAAACCAGAACATAATAAAAAACGAAGGAAGAACCGAGATGGCGCCTTACAAATTAAAAGATTGATTTGTTTGTTGACACGTTTCTCGAAAACAACGCACGTAACCTAAGAATATACTATTGAAATCTATTCTCTAGACATGAGAATAGATCAAGAGCCTAAAATGTACCGGTCTTGCTGCGTTTTTTTTCTAACGTAATTAATTCTCGATAACATTGTCAATTTGAACCGTCGGCCATTGTTCGGAAATGTTTCGGCTAACGTTCGGATCGGTCTCGCTTAGTACCTTACGTTTAAGTAGGGTCTCGCTTAGTACTTTATGTTTCAGTAGACGTATTTGATCTCTAATAATACGTTAAGCGCTGCTGAGACTGTACAACCACGGTTTGTGATTGAAAAAATGGATTAAAGGGGTGCTCCGTCTCTTTCGCACAAGTGCAATACGGAGCTATAAGTTCCGATCTGCTATTGAAGGACTGCAAGCGGGATAAATTGGTTCGTCTGGGATAGGTTTTATATATTCGGCAGTCAGACCAGAGTTATTATGTTCTCTGTGGAAGGAACAGTGTCTCTTCTCTGTAGCTTTTTAAATAAATTTAGGGTCTTCCGGTAACCTTCGGGGAGGGAAGATGGCCGAATGAAAGATGTCCGGCTATTACTTTTGATTTATTCTAATACGTGATTAAGCTGAAAGTACTCCTTTTATACTAGAAATTAATTCTATTATAAGTGAATAGAGTTATTTCTTAGTATGAGGTTGCCAGTAATGGAACGGTGGCCACAGAGTATAAAAGGTTTTAATTACTGAGTTTCGTGTTGATATTATAGTAAATGTATATGAAAATATATAGGTACTCTTTTTATTTCCATATGAACATAATACAATTGTGACAAAATACATTCATATAATTCATTCACGCGGGTGAAGCCGCGAGCACGTCTAGTTCAATATAAATTTCAACTTCATGCGCGCTCCTTAGAAAAACAGAAAGGCGGACGGACAACGAAGTTTTCCTATAAGGGTTCCTTATATCCTATTGGATTAAGGAACCCTAAAATGAATAAAACATGGATGTCATACATTATACGTGAATTACTTTAGGGATTCATGCGTAAGTGAATAAGCCTTTTAATTCGGGGTCAATAGAAATGGCAAAAGATGTAAACAAAACGAAACGGAATAATTTAACATTACTACTCCATAGTCACGTGAGGCAGTTTTAATTATTTACAAGCTTTACTTTCACGTTGTTTAAAATAAATTAACCAGTAACAATAGGCTTTTAAAAATTCGTTTGCGCGTGTCAAACAGTACTGATTTGAACTAAATCTTTTGCCATTGCTGTTGACCCTGACTTTACAGTGCAGGAGATTTTAAAGCCGTTCAAACTGGAGTGAAGTCGGTAAAGCAGGATGTCCTTCGCTGGTGAAAGGATAGGATGGTGGTAGCAATCCGGACGGACGCACGAGTTTCAACCCATTACCCATTTTACTTTCGAAACTTTTGCGAAACTTAATGCTTTTTACGATACGGCCAACTTTACTGTCAACATTACTGTTTACCTGTTACTGAGCTACTATAGCATTAACAAAATGATAATGATGACTAATTGAAGTGTAGTCAGAGCCATATCAAACCTCTATTTTATAGAGGCGTTATGATTGTTGTACAGTCGCCATCAGATATATGGTAGCGGTCAAGGTACTCAAATATTTCGGAGCAGCATTAAATTTCAATATATTAATTACGCTGGATTATGTCTATAATATCGGCCCATATAATTCGTCATAAATTTAGGAGCAGCGACATTTCAATAAATTCGTAACATACAATTAGGTAAAGATATCGGAACGGACATAAGTCAAAAATATCGAAGCAGCCAGGATGATCATAAAGATCGGAACATTTATGGTAAATACCTTAAGTCTCTCTCACATAGTTCATATTTGAATTCTAGTAACGAATTCACTCATGGACCAAATTAGCGGAACATGCAAAAATATAAAAATAGGCTGAGTTTGCAGCTTACTGAATAAGCTACAAATTGAGCTTATTTTTATTTTTTCGTCGTTCTGCTAATTTTGTCCATGAGTAGGTAGGTATATATTGACTTAAGTTGTCATTGATGTCAAAGATAATTTTGACCACTATTGTGGGTGAGTGAGTATTTTAGATATATGAGAAGTTTTCAAGAACCATTACGATATATTGCTGTTATAAAAACATCGATTTTAAAGATATTCCCCCTTACTAATAAACGTTGAATAACAGTGGAATAATTAAACACTGTTTTGTCCTTATCTGTCGAATTCAAATTTCACCATGACAGATAAGGACAGAACAGTGTTCCACTGTTATTCAACGTTTATTAGTAAGGGGGGTTTAGTTAAAATATCCTTTCAATTCGCGATAGAGACATAAATATATTTGTCACGATGACAAGTCCACACTCTTTTCGGAGCATGTCACAATAATCCACTCTATTCTTAATTCAAATTGTTGACAACATATTAAAATCATGCGTGTCTGAAACCTTATTTTAATGGGTCCACCGTAAAGTATTTTGAACTATGTGACACAGACTTAAGGTATATTTTGCATAAATGTTCCGATCTTTATGATCATCCTGGCTGCTTCGATATTTTTGACTTCTATCCGTTCCGATATCTTTACCTAATTGTATGTTACGAATTTATTGAAAAGTCGCTGCTCCTAAATTTGAGACGAATTATATGGGCCGATATTATAGACCTTATCTAGCGTAATTAATATATTGAAATTTAATGCTGCTCCGAAATATTTGAGTAGCTTGACCGCTACCATATATCTGATGGCGACTGTATGATGTATACTCGTAATTAATATTTGTTATTAGGATCCCCTTGAATCAACGACAATCATTTCATCGAACTTCATTTCGTCGATAGCAAATTTCTGCCGAAACCTTATTGTTTTTAGGTTATCTTAACCATGGGTCACGTAGGTAATATCCAGGTGTCAATGACATCAAAATTCGGCGAAGTAAAACATTCTATGAGATGAGTGTCGGTGAGTCAAGGGTAAACCAGCGACAGGGGGTTAAACATTGAGAGGGCGGACAAGTGGGAATAAGAAATGCAATTTAACCGGTTATCTGCATTCCCTAAGTGGGAGTAACACTTTCTGAGCCACTGTACAACTATGTCGCTGAAAGGCAATGACTAATATAGACGACAGACGTCAGTATTATTCGTCTCGTGACCACATTGTCATTATATGTTCTATGGTGGTTCAACCATTAAAATAGTGGACTGTACCATCAGCAACACAGTTAACTGACCATTTTTGAATCTTGTTCCTTTACAATAAAGTCAGGTTAACATACTTAATGGTCAGGTATGTCACACCATTATGCACGTTCCCCAAACAATCAGAAAATAAATCATGTAGTGTTAAAAGGAGAATGCCCATATAATGCCTGGAATGTACAAAGATGTCCCATATTTCAAAAAAAATGTCGTAATTGATTATAACTAAACAGATTAAATAGAAGTCTGTAGAACTCCGGAGAAACAAACACTAATTAATTAGTATATTACTGGAACATCCGCTGCCGGTACGGTTTTATCTTTCGTTACGTCGAGTTGCCACTTTATAACAAAACAAATAATGATGATTTTCTGCTATCACTCACGTAAAAAGTTTTATTTATGCATGACAATTGTCGCTCGTTTGTCTTAGCGAACAAAACAGGTCACAGTTAAATATATGAATGATCGTATTGGGAGTCTAAAAGTATGATACATATACACCACTGGCAACAAAAAGATGAAGTAGGTACTAGTAGGCATGAAATTGCCTTTTTCTGTCTACCTCCTTTTTAGTTGTTTTGACATAATGACGTACTCACCAAACTTGACATTGGTGAAGAAAAATAAAAAGAAGACATAGTGACGTTTCTGTTGTGTATTGTTTCGCCATCGTGAGATTTTTTTACGATGGAGCCTTAGATTTCGCGCTGTTGAAAGTATTGATTGTTGATTGATACGTTTAGTCCACTGTAAACCTAGCCGCCGCCTAGTTGTAGTCTTTTCGAAACCCTATCTCACATTTTTATTATATACACGATAGTGTCATCTATGTCGTTCTTATATTTTAACATTCACATAGATCTGAGCGACATCTATAGTCGTTTTTTTAAGTCAACATAACCTCTTTCATTGTAAAAAAAATCTTAATAATAGCAAAATCCCAAGTTTTCAAATCATTTTTGAAGTAGTTTCAGAAACCTCAATTTTTTTAGCGTATTTTAATGTATCATTGGTTCTTGTACATCTCAGGCATTTCCTTGTATGGGCGGTGGGCATTCTCCTTTGACATTCACCGTTTACAACACGTGTCAAGTTCAATAAAGTAATCCGCGGTTAAGTAATCTAAGCTTAAGCCATGTACTATGGGTACCAGACATGAATATTGGGAACGGACATTAGTGAATTCTAATACATATGGAAGATATCCCGACACCACATTACTTCATAGGTAAAAGTTCAAGAACAACCGAATAATACACGCATCTTAAAGCAACAAGATAAGTTAAAGCGTTCATATTTTTTCTAGCAAGGAAACGGCCTTTATTTTTAATTCAGAATCTGCTTACCCCTTACAACGTCACAAACTTTACCTCTATATAATAATATACTAAAGATTTTATAGTATAGAATTATAGATAGTATAAATATAAACATCCGGGGACAATGTCAAACAAATTGGCCTAGTCCCAAACTAATCTCTAGGCTTGTACTATGACTTTAGACAACAATAAGCATACTTAGGTATACAGAGAGAAAAATACGTATATACATTAAAAACACCCAAGAGTCATGTTATTTAATGAATATATTATTTTCTAATTGATTAGAATAGTTTCCCACTACTTAGACTAAATAACCCCAAATTAATAAGAATTACCTCCAAACATACCTCTCGCTAAAATCAATAAAATATATCAATAATATGTAACTATAAATGTTATGGAAACTCAAGGTCACTCAAGAGCAATAACAACTGGTCAATTCATATTATTCTAAGAGCTCTTGACACTAAACCTAATTCGATAGGACTACCGGATGATCATATATATAATTTAATCTCGTCATTAATGCGGGAACAGGAAATGCTGCAATGCGAAAAACCTGGCA